>JAVSCE010020597.1:0-642548 GCA_032199065.1 Smutsia gigantea
AGGAGAAGCATCATCAGTACTCTTAAATTTTATTATGTGAATTCTGTAAATAAAAATCAAAACATTCCTCCATATAGTTGCTCTGTATTACCGGGGCTACCAGCTCACGATACTGCGACATGTGCCAAACAGAAAAGCTCGTGGTGTGATGGTCGCGCACCAGTATGAGTGTGCTAAATGCCATGGAGCTGTACCCTGACAAATGGTTAAAAGAGTGAATTTTATGTCATGTGTTTTTACAGGGCAGTCGTGTAAGTAGGCAACTTCTTGACCTCTCTTCCTTCCCCTCCTTCCTCTGTACTGGGGCTGGGAGTGTAATTTATGATCACAAACAATTACAAAATTGAAGGGCAGCGGGGCCAGGAAAGGACAGACCACCCATAGCAGCTTCTCCGGCGCTGCAGGGCCAGGAAAGGACAGGCCACCCTTAGCAGCTTCTCAGGCGCTGCAGGGCCAGGAAAGGACAGGCCACCCATAGGAGCTTCTCCGGCGCTGCAGGGTCAAGAAAGGACAGGCCACCCTTAGCAGCTTCTCCAGCGTTGCAGGGCCAAGAAAGGACAGGCCACCCTTAGCAGCTTCTCCGGCGTTGCAGGGCCAGGAAAGGACAAGCCACCCATAGCAGCTTCTCCGGCGCTGCAGGGCCAGGAAAGGACAGGCCACCCTTAGCAGCTTCTCAGGCGCTGCAGGGTCAAGAAAGGACAGGCCACCCATAGCAGCTTCTCTGGCGCTGCAGGGTCAAGAAAGGACAGGCCACCCTTAGCAGCTTCTCTGGCGCTGCAGGGTCAAGAAAGGACAGGCCACCCTTAGCAGCTTCTCTGGCGCTGCAGGGTCAAGAAAGGACAGGCCACCCATAGCAGCTTCTCTGGCGCTGCAGGGTCAAGAAAGGACAGGCCACCCTTAGCAGCTTCTCTGGCGCTGCAGGGTCAAGAAAGGACAGGCCACCCTTAGCAGCTTCTCTGGCGTTGCAGGGCCAGGAAAGGACAGGCCACCCATAGCAGCTTCTCCAGCGCTGCATGGCAGAGGTCTGAGGTCCTAGCTGGGAGGGATGGGGCTGGACTTCTAGAAAGCCTCGTCTTTCAGGAAAGATTGCAGTGTTACTCTATTTGAATGAGCTTCCTAATTTCTGAATCAGGACTACGTTTTAAGTTAAGGAGATCAAGATATTTTCCATCACTTAAGAAGGAACAGAGAGAGCCAAGAGGTGGAAGAAACCCAAAGGTGGAAACAACGCCAACAGAGAAACAAAATGTCATATATTCATAAAATAGACTATTATCCAGTCTTAGAAATGAAATTCTGACAAATGCTACAAAATAATGAACCTTGAAGACATAATGCTGAAATAAGCCAGTGGCAAAAGGACAAATATTTTATGATCCCATTTTTTATAGGACATGTCTGGACTAGGCAAATTCAGAAAGACAGAAAGGAGGTAGAGGGTTGGGGGCAGGCAGAATGGACAGTTAGTGTTTAATGGGCTCTGAGTTTCAGTTTGGGAAGATATAAAACCTCTGGAGGTGGTGGTGATGGCTGCAAGATTTGAACGTACTTAGTGCCATAGAACTATACCCTCAAAAATAGTTAAAATGGTAAATGTTATCTTTATTTTATGGTATGTGTATCTATCACAATATATAAAATTCAGATTAAAAAGAAGGGATGGGAAAGTTATGGGTTCTGTCCAAATTTTCCCCAGGTTACAAGAACACTGCCTGCACTGAGCAGGCTAATAGGAGGCATGAGGGACACAAATGAAGTCCCGTTTGTCTTCAGGCCACTTGAGTCCTACAGGTTCAAGTGCAAGTGCACAAGTAATAGAAAAATCCAACTCAGACTGACTTAAACTAGAACTTGGATTTATTGGCTTAGTTAGGTAACTGCTCTAAGGTCGGTAGGTCTCCAGCTTTAACAGCATCGGAATCACTTACTTGCAGGCTACATCGTGACCTGCTATCTGGCCAGACCAAGTTCCCTGGATCTGTCCCTCTCAAGAAATTCTCTTCTCTCATAAAATAACAACCACAGTTCTCTACATTTATAGATAAAAACACCTGAGTTGGAGGCTTTTTCCTGGCAGTAAACAAAGGCTATTGTTAACCATTCTGATCACAAAGCAGCTCTCTGATTTGTGGCCCAGATATGACCTAGAATCCCAGCAGCAAATGTCCGGATGGATCACAAAGATCTGATCCCTGAGGCGGAGCACCGTTCTCCCCATGTACCAAAGCAGTCGGTGCCTTGAAGTCATGCTCTACGCCGTTCTCTGGGGAGAAGACTTACCCAGTCACAGCAGTTCCCAGGGACCCCCTTGTCGCTGGAGACCTACAGCTTTCAGTTGGGACCAGTTCATTGAATCGTAATATCTGGTATTTGAGCATCCTCTGCTTCATGAGTGTGCCTTCTCCTTTGTCTCCTGAATTGAATTCTGGACTCTTTCAGAGCAGAAACCATATTAATATTTATACATAATCCTCACAGTGTGAGCACAGCTCTGACACAGGATAACTGCTCAGCAAATACACATGGATGACAATCACTAGGAGAACAGAACCCCATGCAGGGCCAGATCTGCTTGTGCAGGGGTAACCCTACCATCTTGGCATAAAGACAACATTCTAATAAACGGTGCATTCAATACATTTAACTATGAAGTTAAAACCAAGTTGCACGGTAGGAAGAGCCAGTCTGCTCACTCTCCCACACAGGCCCCAGGGCTATGGGTTCTCGTGGCCTCCACTAATTTCCCCAAATACCTCTGTGTGGACCTAGCTCTGGGTATCAGCCTAATGCTTGCAGCACCCTCTGTCTTTAGCATCTCTTTTCTACTAGATATATATTGCCTCACAGCATCCCTAGCTTTACCCTCTGCAATCATTTCAGATTCTTCCTCTATTCCAGCCTGTCAAGGACAAAACATCTATATAGATAGATGAACAGACAGACATTCAATTGTAAATATGAATCTTGTTTCCTTGAAGAAAATCTGAAACACTGAGAATAACAAAAATTAAGCATTGAAATCATCCATAATTTTACATCTGAGATGAACACTATGACGTTTTGATGTTTTACCCTTCCAGATTTTCCTGTGTGTATAAAGTCACATACAGATATATTTCATTCCATTCTTTTTTCCCTCTTTCTTTTTTTTTAAATAATTAGGCCTTTACAAATATAGCAAACACATCTACCTGGCACTGGGTAAAACTAGAAATTAAAAGTGGCCTGGTCAATAACAACAAACTGGAATTATGAGGTGGCCCAGAATTTTCTAACCTGCAGAATAGTCTTTAAGTCCTAGAGTCAGTGTATGCATGTGCTAAGGCTTAATCGGAACAATATCTTTGTTTTGAAAAGAATATTACAGGTCATATAATCCAAACTCTACTCATTAGAATTCCTGCCCAATTCTCTCCCGACAGGGGGTCAGCTCCAATACTTTCCACGTGGGAAGTTCAAAGTTTCCCAAGGCAACCAGTTCCATCCTCCCCACAGCCCCACATTCGAATTGTTAAGAAGTTTGCACTGATAAAAGGCAAGCCTGGTGAAGACGGTGAGGATCAGGAAAAGCTAAAAAGAAAAGTAGAATTAGAAATCAGCTATGAAGGGGAAAAGGTGGTTTTCACAAAGCAAGCTTAAAAACCGTGAGGGTCTAGCCATCATGGGAAGTAGAGGAATGAGGTCCTGGGAAGGGTTTGTTTCTTCGGTTTCACTTAAATTGCAAGACAATAAATGGTATTTCCATGAGTGGTCTGCCAGCTTTTATTGCTTATTCCTCTGTACTTTTGAGTATTGCATGCATATTTCCCTAATCACACCAGGCATGGCCCAGAAACTTTCCTTTATGTTACTACACCTTCAGTAACCCAATACTAAATTTTTTTTAAATGCACGGTTAAAAAAGTACACTTGAGTTTCATTGACTCAACGAAGGTGGTTAGAAGTGGAGACCTGGATAGTAATATCACTTATTTAAGTAAACCCAGACTAACACTATGGGCGAGGGTGGGGCTGGGCTGGGGGAAAGGAATTTAAAACAGATAACTTCAGAGACTGAGTTATCTTAGCAATGAAAAAAAAAACTATGAAGGAAAGGTTAACAACCTTGCTCAGTTAAACATTAAAATTTCTGAATAGAAAAAAACCACAATAAAAACGGAAACAAACAAAAAGACAAGGAAAACAGTGTTTGTAAAATATATGACAGGAATAGTGCCCATAGTATATTTTTTTAACTTCAAAAAATGATTTAAAGAATGAACACTCTAAAAGAAATGTGGTCAAAAGATCATATAAGGAGCTAAATTAAAAGGATGAAAAAGATTTGATAAATATGTTTTAAAAAAGATGCTTAGCTGAACTATGAAAAACAAATAAAAATAGTAACTATTTGTCTATCAAATTGGCAAAGATATAAAATGTTAAAAATACCAGGTTGATGATGCTGTAAATAAGCAATCTCATACTTTCTTAATGAGAGTGTATGGGTAAAATTGTAATTTATCCAGAATATCTCGCCTGGCTTTAGTACATATGGCATACCAACAGGAGCTCAAGGGTGGAGAGAAGTATAGCTTTAGTGGATTTGCATAATTCCTCAGGGGTGGAGAGAAGTTCATCTCCATATCAATGGGTAATTATTACCTGGGCAAGGAGGGCTTATCTGTACCTGAGAGGTGAGGGGAGGGCCTGTTTTGCTGCTGCTGGAGCAGGAGAGAGATGGGCGGGACTGCAGTTTGTAAGCAATAAATGGGTTTTAAACTTTCTCCCTTTGATTTCAGTTTTTAGAGGTATTTTGCCCCAGGATTTCCTTTCCCCAGACTTACATCTTGCGCAGTCGGTAGGATTCCTCTGAACCCAAAATCTGTCATAACGGGTGTGAGCTTTGGGGGGGCAGCCCCTAGAAATGATGGGGAGACGTGGAGCTTGCGCCAAGGGACGTGTGTCTACACTCGTGCGGTTGTGGAGGTGCCACCTGCTGCTGGCCGCGCCAACCCCAGCCCGTGGCCCGAGCCTAAGGCTACTGCTTCTGCCACTGCAGTTGTTCCTGCTGCTGGCTGGAGCCTGGTCACAACTATGGAAAGGAGCAGAGGTCCAGGTCAGCTTGATAGAAAAGCAACTGGCTGCTGTGTACCATGCCTTGTTGGCTATGGAGCCCATTGCCGGAAAAGCTCCAACCAAGGTAATAACCACCTGTTCCATCATGGGGTGGGTGAGAAACTTGACCCAAAGGCCACGGAGTGGTGTGGCACAGACACCTACCGTATATCATGTGACTGACCATTTGCCTTTGGCATCCCCTGGGAATGGTGAAGCAGACACATTGACCCAGGGGCACTGGCTAGAGGAAAGTCTGCCTCTGATGTGGCCCAATGGCTACATCAGCGTTTGTTGCACGTGGGGCAAAAGACAATGTGGGCTGTAGCCCGTCAGTGGGGCTTGGCATTGACCTTTAAAGAAGTCAGCCAATCCTGGAAGGAGTGCCCTGCACATTGTGCAGATCAGCAAACCACCAAGAGGGGCCTAGAGTGTCTCTTTGCAGCCTATGGACCATCGCCAGTGATTGAGAGCGATAAAGGCACACACTTTATTGGACATGTGTTGCAAGGATGGGTTCAGCAATTAGAAATAAAATGGATATGGCTCTGGACATTTCAACACATGGACCGGCGATGGCTGGCTCTTCTGGCACCTTGGGGAAAAGACCTGGAAGCTGGCTCCTTTGTATCCTGCAATAACAGCAAAGTGGCCCCCTACAATCATGGTTATTTGCTTCTACAGTCCTTATGTCCTGGATGCACCCCCTGGCTGCAGCTGCTGCGTTATGGCTGGAATGGACGAGTCTTGGACTTAATCTGCATGGGACTTTGAACCTAGCTGAATCCTCTGACTTGAGAATCATGATTGTATTGCTGTTGTCAAGAAAAAAAATACTTAAAGAGAGGCTTGACTTTGTCTAATGTTTGGTAAAAGTTTTGTGAGTAATCTAGCATGGTTGTTAGCAATGAGTAAACAAGTGTAGAAACATATTGTGCTTAGTGAGAGATTGTGCTGTAAAGCACATTTACTTAATCTGCATAGGCTGAATCCTCTGGCTTGAGGATTATCATGATTTTATTGCTGTTGCTATTGTATGTCATTAGTTTGGTTGGAAGAGGGAGGAACGAGTAAATTGTAAGGCAAGATTTCTGGATGGGGGGGCCTGTGGGTAAAATTGTAATTTCTCCAGAATTATCTCACCTGGCTTTAGTACATATGCATATCAACAGGAGCTCAAAAGTGGAGAGAAGTGTGGCTTTAGTAAATTTGCATAATTCCTCAGGGGTGGAGAGAATTTTATCTCCATATCAATGGGTAATTACCTGGGCGACAGAGGGTTATCTGTACCTAAGAGGTGAGGGGGAGGGCAGGTTTTGCTGCTGCTGGAGCAGGAGAGAGAGATGGGCCGGACTGCAGTTTGTAAGCAATAAACGGGTTTTAAACTTTATTTCTCCCTTTGACTGATTTCAGTTTTTAGAGGTATTTTGCCCCAGGATTTCCTTTCCTTGGACTTACAGAGTGTAAAATCAAATGACTGGTTTGGAAGGGTAACTCATTAATACTATAGACATTTTAAATAATCATTAAAAAATAAACACTTAAAAATCATTAATTTAAAATAATAAAATCCCCCCAAAACATTGTGTTTAGTGGTAAAACACTAGACGCAGTCTCTTTAAGTCAAAGGTAATATAAAATGTTTACTATTATTTTATTTATCATTGTTCTGAAAGCACTAGCTGTTGCAATTAGAAGATAAAGTTAGGAAGTGGAAAAAATGTGGAAGGGATGGGAAAATTATTATTTGCCAGCAATATTGTACTGCCTGGAAAAATCCAAGAGAATCAATGGAAAAACCATTACAAGCAATGAAGATATTCAGTAAGGTGACTGGGAGCAAAAGCAATATGTAATAATCAACAGTTTTCCTGCATACAAATAAGAAGTTGAAAAGCATAATGGAATGAAATATCTCATTTTATACTAACAAAAAGGATGAAATAACTAATGATAGACTCAATAAGAAATGGTCAAATTCAACACAAAGAAAACATTACAATGCTAAAGTCAAACATAAAATATACTGGAATAAATAAAAAAATCATAATCTTGGGGAGGAAAATGGTATTATGAAAATATCATTGTTCCTTAAGTTCACCTATATATTTTACCTAAGTTCACTAAAAACATCAATGTATTTCATATGGTTCTGAGGTTCATATGGAAAAATATGAAAAAATATTAAAACCTTGAGAATGAGTGATGAGGGAAGAGTCAACTCTATCAGCTTCTAAAACATATTATAAACTTATCATAATAAAAGCAATCTGAGACTGGAAGGGAATTTGGAATATGGTAAGAGGGCATTTCAAACCAGTTGGAAAAACAATATTTAATAAAATCCTTGAAACAACTAGATAGTCACCTGAAAATAAAAAAGTACAACCAATTAACAATGGATTCTTTCACAAATTCTAGATTGATTAATGATTTAAACCTGATAAAGTAAATCCATGCAAATTCTAAAGAAAACACAGGAGAATTATTTTGTAATGATGGAGTGGGGAAAGCCTTTCCAAGCAAGATTCAATATTCAGAAAGATTTAAATTTTGCTACATAAAAATGAACATTTAAATAGTAAAAGCAAAATCAAAAGAGAAACAAAACCTTGGGAAGAGACCAATAACTAATTTCCTTAATGCATAGTTTTTGATGTGTAAAAGGATCCTTCTGCGTCTCTATGGATGGCAACTCTGTCCTTACAACTGCAAACTCTAAATCATCTTTATCCTTCACCCTCACAGCCAATTTATCAGCAAATCCTTTGATGAAACCTTCAATATACCCAGGTCTTACAACTCTCCCTCACATCTCCTGCTTCCACCCTGGCCCAAGTTGCTATCTTCTCCAGGTGGATGATTGCAATAGCTTTCTAAATGGGTTTCTCCCTTCCTGCCCTCAGTCTAGTCTCAAGACAGCAGCTGGAGTGCTCTTCTGTAAGCCTAAGTCACAACATGTCACTCTTGTCCGGAAAATTCTGCAACAGGTTCCCATTTCACTCAAGTCAAAGCGGTGGCCTCCAGGACCCTAGCCCCATCTACCACTCTTCTCACTGACTTCTCTCCAGCCACCCTGGCCATGCCCTTCCTGGGCCACAAAAGGTGTGCTCTTGCCTTAAGGCCTTTGCAATGGCTCTTCCTGAGGCATCAATGCTCTCCCGCAGGTAATTGCCTCCATTTTTTTATGATTCACCTCAAATGTCAGCCTCTCAAAGATGCCCATGTTGACTACTATTTAACACTACAACCTGCTACCCTCCGACCCTCCAATCTCCTGTCTCCTATACTCATTACCCTCTAATGTGATCTACCTACCATATTTTTTGTTCATTGTCATTATCTCTCCAGGAGAATATAAGCTCCAGAAAGGCAAGACTTTGATCCATTTTTGTACCATGATGTATACAAAGTACCTGTATAGCATAGCTATCAGTGACTGCTGACATCCCTCAAATTCTATCATTTCTCTGCTCTGGAAGACTTTCAGCTACTAGCATGTGCATTTGTGCCTGAGGGCTTTTCGTAGAACATCCCAGCACCTCTTTGTTCCCTGGCAAGCAGTAAGTGGCAAATAATTAACACCTGGGGGTTGCCCTCAACCAATTGGCTGATGGGAAGTGGTGTATACATAATCCCAGCTCTCTCATCCGTTGTTTAAAAAAAATTTTTTTTATTGACAAATAACTGACGTATAACACTATATCGATTTCAGGCGTACAACATAAGGATTTGATACTTGTATAGAATGTGAAGTCATTACCACCATAAATCTAGTTTTCACTCAGCCCCATCCGAAGTTAACTTTTACGATATACTCTCTTGACAACTTTCAAGTATGCACAACAATATTATTAATGATAGTCACCATGCTGTACATTGCATCCCCATGACTTATTTATTTTACCACTGGAGTTTGTACCTCCTTCTCCCCAAACTCCTTTCCCTCTGGCAACCACCATTCTTTCTGCTCTATATCTATGAGTTTTCTTTTGTTCCATTTTGCCTTGTTTGTTCATTTGTTTTGCTTTTTAGATTCCATATGTAAATAAAATCGTATGATATTTGTCTTTCTCTGACTCATTTTGCATAGTGTAAGTCCTCAAGGTCCATCCATATTGTTGCAAATTTGAGATTTTATTATTTTTTATGGCTATGTAGTATTCCGTTGTGTATATGTACCGCCTCTTCTTTATCCATTCATCCATCAATCGACACTTAGGTTGCTTCCATAGCTTGGATATTGTAAATAATGTTATGATGAACAAAGGGGTGCATTTATCTTTTCAAATTAATGTTTTCTTTTTCTTTGGATAAATAACCAGAATAGGAATTGCTGGATCACATGGTAGTTCTATCTTTAATTTTTTGAGGAACTTCCATACTGTTTCCCACGGTAGCTGTACCAATTTACATTCCTTCCATCTCTGCACGAGGGTCCCCTTTTCTCCACAGCCACACCAACGCTTGTTATTTCTTGTCTTTTTGATAATAGCTATTATAACAGGTGTGAAGTGATATCTCATGTGGTTTTGATTTGCATTTCCCTGATAATTAGTAATATTGACCATCTTTTCATGTGTTTGTTCTCCATCTGTATGTCATCTTTGGAAAATGTTCAGCAACTCTCCCCTTTTTTAAATCAGGCTGGGTTTTTTTTCTATTAAGCTATATAATTCTTTATATATTTTGGATATTAACCCCTTATCAGATATGTGATTTGCCAATATTTTCTCCCATTCAGGTTGCCTTTTAATTTTGTTGATCATTTCCTTTCCTATTCAGAAGCTTTTAGTTTGATGTAGTGCCAATTGTTTATTTTTATTTGTTACCTTTGCTTTTGGAGCCAGATCTAAAAATTCATTGCTAAGACCAACGTCAAGTAGCTGCCCACTTATGTTGTTCCTATTTTATAGTTTCAGGTCTTACATTCAAGACTTTAGTCCATTTTGAGTTAATTTTTATGTATGGTGTAAGACAGTAGTCTAGTTTCATTCTTTTGCTTATGGCTGTTCAGTTTTCCCAACACCATTTACTGAAGAGAGTGCGTATTCCCCATTGTATATTCTTGCTTCTTTGTTGTAAATTAATTGGCTATATATGTGTTAGTTGATTTCTGGGCTCAGTATTCTGTTCCATTGATCTATGTGTCTGTCTTTATGCCAATACCATACTGTTCTGATTACTATAGCTTTGGAATATAGTTTGTGATGCCTCAGATTTGTTCTTTATCCAGATTGCTTTGGCTATTCAGGGTCTTTTGTAGTTCCACATGAATTTTAGTATTGTTTGTTCTATTTTTGTGAAAAATGCCATGAAATTTTGACAAGGATTGCATTGAATCTGTATATTGCTTTGGGTAATATGCACATCTTAACAATGTTATTATTTCCAATCCATTAGCATGTCTTACCCCTTGGTAATTCTGAGACAAGTGGTCTACATTTCTTCTCAGAGTTTTCTACTTTCCACTAGTTAAGTTCTAGTCTCCCACTGAACTTTGCAAACTTCCTTAGTATGTCAAGAGAAAGAAAGAGAAAGAGGAGAGAGATAGAAACTAATACTATAAACAAAATCAATGTTGGGATTGGTTTTAGATTTGCTATGTGAAAAAAAATATCTACTATCTAAAGTGTTTAACAACTATTGGAATCAGAGAGCTCTTAGATGGTGGGATCGTCTGCGAAAGCCAACTGGCCACTCGTAGATGAAATCATCACTGTTCTTTATTTTCCTCTCAGGTTTTTATGTCCAGAGATTCAGTTTGTCCTGTGCTCTCATGGCAGACTGGGCTTGGGTAGTCTGCCTGGCATTAACAAAGTTCAGCAGGGGTTAGTGTATAAATAAATCTCAATGCCAAATATAAAGGTAAATAAAAAGAAAAAAAGAAAAGAAAAAAATTCCCTGGTGCAAAAAGGGAGACCACAACTTCTTTCCCTTTTCTTTCAGCATTTACTTTAGAAGAATTTTGTAAATATAAATTCTTCCTCTGCCCCTCTGAGATGTATGTAAACCTTTCAAAAGCTAAATAAGCATCTTGCTAGCTTTAAAACCCAAGAATACTTTTCTTAAGGATGTGAGAATCAGCTCTGAAATGTAATTATTCCAGTTTCCGTGGGAAGATAGGAACCTTATTTCAGCAAGCTGGTGGGCTCCAACTTGCAAACTACCTCCTGTCATAAGGATATGAGAAGTTCATTTTTCCTTTGTATAAAGCCAATTAGCTAACACAGATGATCACTTCAATTACTAGGCGAATTTATGATGAACTGTGTGTGACAAATGGTGCTGCTTAGTTCTCTTACTTGAGGGCTAGTAATTGTTTCACCTGAAAACATGTACGTAATGACTTGTATTTATGCACCTGTACAAAAGGGCAAGATTTCTTTGTGTCTTTGCACTTCCTAAGCAGATTGCCTGTGATGAGCATCGCATTCTGGTTTAATGCTTATTCAATAATAAAAGTGTTCTCTTTACCCTCTGCTTTTGTGGAGAGGTTTTATGGAGCGGCAGGAGGATCTGACTTTACTTCTCCAGCAAAGCCATTCACTGACAGTGAGAAGGGCCCCAGTGGCCTGGCTCCTCATGCTCTCTCGTATATGGGAGTATCTTCAGAGAAGCCATGAATAGTGGGATCTTCAGGGAATTATCTCTGGAAGATTTTTTTGGATAATGGTTTGGTTTGAATTATGTACCCCCAAAAAGATATGCTGGAGCGCTAACCCCCAGTTCTCAGAATGAGAACTTATTTGAAGATAGGGTCTTTACAGAAGTAATCAAGTCAAAAACAGGTCATTAGCATGGGCCCTAATCCAATCTGACTGGTGTCCTTACAGAAAGAGGGAGATTTGTACACAAAGGCAGACACACATGGACGGAAGAGGATATGAGACACAAAAGAAGATAGCCACCTACAGGACATGGGAAGACGCCTGGGACAGGCCCTCTCCTCACAGGCCTCAGAAGGAACCAACCCGGATGATACCAGAGTTTGGACTTCTAGCTTCCAGAACTAAGAGACGATAAATGTGTATTGTTTAAGCCACTGAGTGTGTGCTACTTTGTTATGGCAGCCCTAGCAAACTAGTACAGTGGGTACGGATTTGGAGCAAGGAGAGACGATTAAATGAGTTAAATGTAAAATGGTGCTGGCTGTGTAGGCTGAGGTCTTCACCTCCATGACAGGAATCCTCTTAGCCTGGGGACAAGACAGGTCAGGATCACAGTCCACCACACTGCCTCCATCCCCATCCCAAAAGTGCCGGAGACCCAGTGACTCCTCCTGGCCCTTTGGCCTCCTTTTCTAAGCCGCAGCAGGCCACTCCCAGGTCCCTTGCCCAATCACATGCAAGGCTGCATTTACGGCAGTTCCAGCGCTGAGCCATGACTGCTGGAATATATGACACCTTGGCAAAGAGTTCAGGCATGTGGTTCAAGACAGCAGGAAGCTGTATTCTAAGGTTTCTGCCCCAGACAAGATAACTTGCTGTGATGATCTTCAAATAAGTTAAAAATTCATAAAATAAAAAACATATAACACGCTTGGGGGAAATACTTTTAACTTCAGGTTAAATTTTTTATAGATGAATTTGAATTATAGTTGTTTGAGAGTGCAGTGTGCGTGGGTGGGCAGGCTTCCCCATCCCTTATTATGGCTTTGTGGTGGGGGCAGCTCTGCAGGTGCCCGTCGTAGTCAATGCAAATCCATAACAAGAGTGTTACGGGCTGGGTGGCATAAGCTGAAGCTTATTTCTCACAGTTCTGGAGGCTGGAAGTCTGAGGTCAGGACGGCTGAGGTCAGGATGCCATCAGGACTGGTGTCTGGCGAGAGCTTTCTGCTTGAGTTTGTAGGTGGCGGCTTTCTCACTGTGTCCTCACATGGCCTTTCCTCAGAGAGCATGGAGAGAGAGAGAGGAAGCAAGCTCTCTGGTATCCCTTTGTATAATGGCACTAATCCCATCATGAAGTTCCCGTGCCTGTGACCTCATCTAAATTTAATTACCTGCCAAAGGTCCCATCTCCATATACCATCCTTTGCAGCATAGGGCTTCAGTATGAGAATTTGGGCAGTGGGGACACAAGTTAGGTCATAGCAGTGCCTTTCAGCAAAGAATGAGCCCCCTCTGGCCTCCAGGTGGACGCAGCCCCACACCTGGGCCCAGTCATGGTTCCCCCTCCTCCGGGGTGCATTACATTAACTGCGCAACCAGAGTCCAGACTGAAAACCACCGGGATCCGTGAGCAGACATTACTCTACTGTAGCAGCAAGCCTTGCTTTTAGTAATAGCATTCTGGGAAAAGGAGCGGTCTCAGGGCAAGTAGCTTTCACTCTGAGGTTTTCCCCCATTGGCCACCTCACTCCTAGGCACCCTGTAGGCCCTAAAGCTCTTCCAGGAGATTCCCCAGAACTGGCCTCTCCCATGTATCTTCCCAGAGTCTTGTTTTCCATTTCCTTTTGCTTTCATTTTGCCCCTCTTTAATTCCCACTTCTTGGTATCTGACCCCTTCCCTTGTCCCACTTCCTGGCCTTTCTACTCTTAATGTAGGTACATGCACTTCCTGACTTGGAGCCTGAGGCTTTCTCCAGGATGCTAGGGCTTGACACACTAGCCAGGGCAGGAACTTTCCAAAGCCAGTTTCAGCTTCCACAAACGGAGCTCTGGGTCACTCAGCCAGAGGCCGGCAGGCCCACCCCCTGCTGGCTTTCTCTCCTTTTCTCCTCCCCCCAGAGTGAGAGATGGATGCAGATCATCTCTGAGAGGATCCAGAGTGGTGTAGAACTCCTAGGAACTCTGCCTTGTGGCTGGCATCTGGAAATGTGCCTGTTCTGTGAAGGATGTCCAACCTTGAGATTCAAACAATATGTGAGAGAGCTTCTATTCTAAGGTACTCTCTATTAGCTCTAGCACAAATGCTGTCATGTTTTACTTTATCTTTCACATCAAACAGTTTGATATCTGCTCACTGTCTTATAACAACCATGTACTTTGAAAACTGAAAGCCCTTTCACACTTTAAAAAATCATTTAATTCTCATCAAGTCTTTGGGAGTAAGTTATTATTCTTCTCAATTTATAGGAGGGAACCAGCTGCTGGGGAGGGAGGGGATTTATAACTCCCACCCAAACTGAGGTCACTGGCTTAGTGAGTCAATTATATGCTACCTCACTGTTTGACCTCAAATACTGGTCTAATGCCACTAACGACAAAATCACTGGTAATGTAGCTCCAGGCATTTCATTTCAGTGGAAGAAGTATAACAAGTTTTACCTCCTGGATAACAAAACTAATCTTTATGGAGCACATATTTCAGCTTAATCAGGAAGATGCAGTGTCCACAGCAATTTCAGGTGGTCCTTCTTTTTAATTGTTTTTTTATTGTTGAAGTATAATTGACATAACATTATATTAGCCTCAGGTGTACAATGTAATGATTCAATATTTGTATATATTGCAAAATGACCACCATGATAAGTCCAGTTAACATCCATCACCATACAGTTATAAGATTTTTTTCTTATGATGAGAACTTTCAAGATCCACTCTACTAGTTACTTTCAAATGCGCAATACAATATTATTTATTGTAGTCACTATGCTGTACGTTAGATTCCCATGACTTATTCATTTCATAGATGGAAATTTGTGCCTTTTGACCCCATTTTGCTTACCCCTTCTCCCCTTCAGTCAGTCCTTCTCAATTACTAGTAAGTGCCAAGCTCATTCTAGAGAACCACATATAGGGCACATATTCTCAAGTGAAATGTATTGTTTTGGTGAGCTAGCTGCACAAATGGAACAGGGGATACTATTGCATAGTAGCTTATGTCTGTCTGAATAACAAGTCCAGGCAATGTGTAAGTTGGGTATAACAGAGATGGCTAATTGCTAATGGTCTGCCTCAAATCAGTTTCTGCCCTTCTTCCTTAGTAACAGGGAACACTCACTCTTGTGATACTTAGTATTCATAGTATTCAGGCCACCCCAGAATAAAGACTACATTTTCCAGCTGCCCTGAGAGCTAGTTGTGATCGTGTGACTAAGTTCTGGTGAATGAAATATAAATGGAAAGATTGAGTAAAACTTCCCAAAAGTGTTGGGGGTGCGGAAAGCAGCATGGATCTCCTTCTCTGTCTCTTCCTCCCTCAAGCTGGCTGGAAGATAGATGTGATGGCCGTGTCGGAGAGAAAAAAGCAAGGTCAAAAGAGCCTCCATCCTTGATGATCATGGGTTGGCCACACTAGCTTGGATCTGGCTTTTGGATTCTTCTACCCGAGTGAAAACTAACCCATCTCCTTTAAACCTCTGTTATTTGGGGATATGTTTTTTGTTTTTGTTTTTGTTTTTGTTACATCCAACCTATTCCCAATTAATATGTCATAGAAATCCATATGTATTGTGTTCCAGCTGAGAAATGTAAGTCCTCTCAAAATATTTGTTTAAAAAATGAATAACGGTTGTCTGATTTATGAAATAATTTTGTGGATGGCTTATCCTAATAGCTTTTAAGTTCCCAAAGGAATCGTATTCATTCTTCACATTTACTTAGTATCTACTCTGAGAAGGTCTCTGTTCTAAGTACTGGGAAATAGTTAAAGAAGAGACGGTCTATGTTTTGAAGGTACCTACAGTCTATCTCTGGAAATAGATGTATAAAAACTGAACTGTGAAATGCAGCATATAGTGTAATGGAAGTGTAAGTGTTATCAGGACAGCTAAGAGAGCAGTTAGTTCTGCACGGAAGAATCCAAAAACTTTCACGAAAGTAGTGCCATTTCTTCTGAATTTGGAAGGAGAAGTAGGATCCAGAGGGACTGAGAACAGTCACGAAGAGTCCCGTGTGGCTAGAATGCATAGTAAATGGAGATGAATGACAGGAGATCGGTCTGGAAAGGGGCCAGGAGCCTGGTCTTGTCATCACTGATGCCTTCCTAAGGAAATGCAAGTCATCAGAAGCCTTAAACCAGTGCAGCAATGTGTCCAAATGTGGGCATTAAAATAATAATGCTGATAATGACATGGCTCTTGAGTCAGAGATGGGAGCTATTTATTGTTGTGTCCCTTAGAGCATCTTTGGCATCACTCTATCTTTGCTCACCCACACTAGGTATTCCTTAAATATTTGTGAAAAGAAATGAGTGAACATGAATGAAGGTGATAGTGTTGGTTTTTTAACCTATGATTCCATGCTCGGTAATCTAAAAACACTTTGAATCAGCCCCAGCCCTCTATGAGATTACATTTAGAAATGGAAGATACTTCTGTAAACAACAGACACATGGATGTGAAATGATTAAACAACTCTAGACTGAGGGGACTGCTATAGACACCAGGAGTTAGCTCTCCCAATGCGTCACCTGGTACCTTCCCAGGCGGGACCAGGGCTGTGAGGCCAGGGAGTTGGCTGGGGCTCACGAGGAAGAGAGCCGGCTATCAGGGCAGTGCAGGGCCCCACTTGCAGGACACTGAGAGCGACGGCCTCCTTCCACATCATGCCCTGGCCGCCTTACTCTCTTACCCAGCTCTTTGCAAGCCTCCTCCAGGAAAGAATCTTGAAACTGTTTTGTTGGGGGTATTCCCAGAAGCAGACTCTGAGACAGATTTGAGCACAAGTAGTTTTGGGGAAGATGCAGGCAGGGACTACTGGCAGGGGAGTGGGAAAGTGCTAGAGAAAAGAAGGCAGCCAGTAATGTGTGAATTATTAAACTAGCTACTCTGTGGGTGACAGGACCTCGACCCATGGGGAAACCATGGTGTGAAACATTCATAAGAATCACAACCCTGGGTGATGGGGGGATGGGGAAGGGACCTCTGTGCACCCCTGCCCATCATCAGTCTGCATGAGGAGGGCTCTGGGGCTGCAGCACTTGAGCAAAGGAGGGTCAAAAGCCCTCAGCTTCAGAGATGTAGATACTGAGGATTTGGGGTGCAGAGGATACTGGGTGGGGTGGGAGGGGGGCCGCAGTAGCCATGTCTGCTGCAGAAACAGAACTTAGACATTGTCTGAAGCCCCTCTACCTCCCTGAAGCCTGGGCTGTTGGTCTGAACCAGGTCTGGCCGTTGGGCCAGCTCTGATACTGTTCGGCTGCCAGCATGAGGCTGAGGGGGTTGATCTGAAGAATCTGCATTGAGAAGCTACTTGAAAACCAGAAAGGAAGAAGAATCTGGGGGCGATGACAGAAGGGGTGAGGCTGGGAGTCCCAGGAAAGCGAAGGGTTGGAGCAGGTGGACGAGAGAAAGTGAAGCCTGGAGCCAGGGCCTTCTGGTCCAGCCGCAGCGGCTTTGCTGGCGGCTCCCATGGCCCCAGGCAGCCGCAGGAGGGGCGTAATGCAGACTGTGAGCAAACAAGAGGCTGTGGGCAGAAGGCAACACAGGGAGCTCTTAGGCCATGCAGTGTTAGGACCCCAGAGATCTGGACAAACACGCCTAAACCTTGCAAGTCAGTGAAGCCCTAACGTGTCCTGCTGTGACTCACAAGCCAGCAAGCTCACCTGGCTCCTCCTAGACCTCCTCAGGCCTCTCTCTTTCGGTCCCTGCTGCAGGAATTGCAGAAGTCCTGCCGGGGAGACCATGGAGACTGAAGAGTGTAGAGCCAGCCAGCCTGCCTGAACAGGCATCCTGCAGGCTGAGGGATGCGGGGCTGGAAGAGCAGGGCATGGGCACGGAAGTGTTTCTCATCGTGGTAAGTTTGCTGGGTCGGGCAATGTTTCTCAGTGGACCTCCAGCTGCACCTGGTGAAAGATCATCCTCAACCAGGATTTGAGCCTTGTTCTTGCAGGTGCAGATAACAGCTTTTGTCAGCAAAATCATAGGCATAGCTGTTCCTAGACGGAATATTGAAACTTTCCTGTTTCAGCTTGCAATCACTATGAATGCTAAACTGATTTTAAAAGTAACCAAAAGCCCTTTCCTGTATGTCTGAATGGAATGGGAGGCTCGCCTGGGTCACCGTTGGCCTGATGCAGGTGAACCCACATGCGCAAACACACCTCGTTCAGTGTGGAGTCACACAGTTGACAACCACATTTTAAGCATCTGTTATGTGCCAGATAATGCGTGCTGTGCTTCACACACTCTATTTTGTCCACACAACAGCCTTTCAAGGTAATTTGCAAAGCTAAGGGTGGCCATCCTTTCTGCCTAACTCCGTATTGGTGAGCTGCTCACGAAGCTAAACGACAGAACGCCAGTCTCAGTCTTAAGATTTAGGGCCCAGGCACGACTCTGCAGCCACTCAGTAGCTGTGTAATCTGGGTCACTTACCTATTCTCTGGGCTTCAGTTTTCTGTTTTGCACAGTGAAGATTTGGACTATCTGACCCCTAGGGCTCCTTCATTTTCTCAGATTCTGTGCCCTGTCTAGTCTTGTTACCTAACCAGTTTCAGATTTGACCTTTAGAGCAGCTGCTGCAAATGTGGGTGAAACAGGTTAATTAGATTGATATGATTTTATTTCACTCTTTCTTAAGTGGAAACCTCAAGAAGATACATCCTTTGAGAAATATTATGAGGTAAAAATTGGAACTTAGAGTGTGCATATGATCCCCATGGGCTGATTCAAACATCCAAGCTCTTGCTTGATCTCAACTCCTTGCATGAGCTCTGGAAACATGCTCTATCATCAGACCCCTTTCTCTTCTATGTCTTCAGACTTCCCACTTTAACCAACTCTTTTTCTTCAGCCTAGAAGTGCAGTTAGTTCCCTTCCACCTGTACACACACACACAGAGCCCTCTATCTTGTATATCTGGCTAGCTATCACCTTACTGGTTCTTTTGCTTTCTCCCTACTTAGCAAAATTCCAGGAGTACTGATTGCTCTGCCCAGTTTCACACCTCCCTTTAGCTCCTTGTCTCGGCCACTCAGTCAGTCATTTGCATTCATTCAGCAAACATTTTTTTTCCCTCTATGGCAGTCATTGTGCTAGATGCTGTAACACAAAGATAAGGAGTGTTCCCATCCTTAAAATGTATATGGTCTAGGGCAAAGAAACTAAAGTTATACAGTGCAGTAGTTAAAAGCACAGGTTTAAGAGTTCATATCCCTGGCTCTGAATTCTGTCCCTCCTATTTACTAGTTGCACCCTTGGGCAAGTTACTTTCCCTTTCCAAGCTTCTTGGGACCTACCACCAAAGGTTGTTGCAAGGATTATTCAAGGTAATGGCTATAAAGCTTTTAGCTCAGAGCCTGATGAATGTTCAATAATGGTGAACAGTTTCTGTTGCTATCACGTTATAGAGGGATCAGAGCCAAACAGGGGCATGCAAAAAGATGCTCTGGAATGTATGGGTGCTGTTCTTCACCTAGACCAGGGAGGGAAGAGAAGCCAGGAAGGCTTTCTAGGCAGAAGAATGGCCTGAAGTGAGTCTTGACAATAATTAGAAATTAGCCAGGGGAGGAGGAACAAGAAAGCAAGGCTAACTGTGTTTCAGGTAGAGGATGCTACCAGTGGAAAGGAGGAGAGAGCACACGGCCTTCTCATAATCTGAGTAGTGTGGATAGGATGCAGATGAGGGGGAAATGGGACTCCAGACTGTAAATGCTGGACACGGACAGATATATGAACACGTAGATAAATGAATGGAAGAGACAAAGAAAGCAAGAGTGAGGGTGTAGATTCCACTTATCACAGCTCATTCTCTTTCAATGCCCTGTTAAATGAACATCTGGTCCTCTTTCCCATCAGTGTTATACACTGCATTCCAGTAACAGCCAATGATAACTACAGGATTGATTCAGGAAGATTTTTTTTTCTTTCATTCTTGTCAAGTTTCCTCCAATTTCTATTTGGGCTTAAAGAACTTGGGCTGATTACAGACACTGCTGTTTCTTCTTTTTCTGCTTTATTTTGTAATGGAGAAGTTTCAGGGATACTCTGGTGCTTTCAGGACATTTGTTTATAGCATTGCATAATGTAAAGTGAACGTTTTAGGGAAGAAAGAATTTCTAGAAAATGTTCTTTGATCTTCTGTGTTGTAATTAAATACATGTTCAGAAATTTTAAAGTCAAACTCTATAACTTGTGCCAGAGTGTGGAAAGACTTTATAGAGGAGTTACGGTTTTAAGCAAAAGTTAGAAAAATTGGAATGTCAAGATTAGGGAGCAGGGAAATTTATTCTGGCAACTGATAACTGTAGGCTTAGTCAGTTTCTCATCGTAAATCCCAAAAAGCAAGAGGAGAAGAAGCCTGAGTATAGAATTTTAAAAATGAAACCACAGCAGAGGCAGCAGAAACCGCCTTAATTATTTTAAAAGCAGCACTAAGACTGAAAAATGCTTTTAACATTCCTAGCACACAAAAATAGTTGGCCTCGATGTTTTGATGCTGAGCAGTTGGGGAAATGAGTATTTCCACTGTGGCCAAAAGCCTGCACATTTCTCTTATGACTCATCTCATGTCTGAATTCTAAAAGCTTGGCATGCGGAAGAATGTGGAAGTGACACACCTTTGTTCCCAGTTGATCTTGTGAATATAAAGTCAGGGTGAGTACTGTGGTGACCACTCAATTCAGGGTATTTTAGGGTCCTTGATATTTGGGGTACACGGTGATTTTTCGTTCCTAAGTTTATCAAAAATGTAGACACAGTGCTTTCAATAACCACAATGCCCATACCCCTCTTGCTTTCTACACTGTGGACTGATACGAATATCAATAGCCTGATCTTGGGAAAATAATATTTCTCAACTTCATTTTTCTCATCTGAAAAATGGGAACAATAATGAAATGCCTCACTGCTTTGGTGTAGGTGTTAAATGAATGAGTGTATGTGCATAGCTTAGCACAAGGTGTAACATATACTCATTCAATACACAGCAGCTGCTGTGGTCGTTGATGTTCATATTATTAATGATGTAATGGGAAGAATATTGGTCTGGAAATCAGAAAAACTAAGTTTTCCAAAAATAACTTCTTGACCTATTACTAAACTTATTTTGCTAACTTAACCTATTTCGAGCTGTAATCGTCTCATCTTAAAATGACAAGTTTGCTCTAGATAACTTTCCAGCTTTAGTATTTATGACACTATGAGTAGACTGGTCAATATAGTGAAGTCTTCCCAGCTTCCCCCTCTGAAGTCCCTGCATCTTTCCTGACATTCTCTTCAACCACAGGCAATTTCTGTGTCTGGCATTCCACAGAGCTTTTGAATCTGAGCTCCACACCGGGCACCTCTGGGGAGGTGCTGGGTAGAGCTGCAAAACTTCAGAGGAAAAAACTTTTGGGTAATGATTTCCAAATCCAAGGACATATGGTCTAGAAATATTTTTTAGTTCTAGTGGGTATGGAGATAACATTCACAATTGTCTCCAAGAGGCAGTTCCATGGTCCAGTGAGGACAGAAGACTGAGGCTTTTATTCCCTAATCCTTGATGGAATTTAACCAACTTGGATACAAATATGTTTTTACCTGGGCAAATGAAATTTTCCAGACTGACTCCATTTGAGGGCAGCCAGCCACAATAGTACAATAATGGCCCTGTGCACCTGTATGGCTTGTTGCCCTATAAAGCCATTTGTCATGCATTATGCCAGCTTGCCCCCCCACAATAACCATGTAAGGCAGGCAGGGTGGCAGTGACTGTTCCCGTTGCTGAAATAAAGCCACTGATATCCAGAGAGGTTGTATGACTTACCTGGGATCACCCAGCTCCTAAGGGCTGGTGTCATGCCAGAGAAAGCCACAGCTTGCTGGCTTGCTGGGCACCTCTGGCAGCATCTCTGTCTTCCCCACTGGTTTCCTGGGAACTGGCAAAACATCTCAGCATCTCTGTCAGATAAAACTAAGCAAAGAAAAGTTTTCAAAGAGGGTATCTATCAGATCAGCTTCTCTAGCGGGCCTGCTGGATAAATGTAAGGGAAGGGCAGGGGAGATTCTGAACACTATTCTCTATCAAGCAATACAAAAATCACCCACAGAGGGTCACACTCATTTCAAAGGCACAGTCATTTAGGACATGCTATGGGGAAATTTGTCTGCTTATTATAAAGGGAAAATATAGCATGTAAGCATTTTATAAATTGAATACATCAAATACTACAAGGACAAATTCGGGTTCAAGAATCAGGAGAAAGATCAGGCTTGGCCTGTTCATCATTTTGCTTAGTCGGTTCCACAGACAGCAGAAAATGTCATATGACTTGCGTCTTCCTCTGACTTTCCTTGCTTGGGTTTGAAAGAGAAAGGATCCTCTTAAAGCTTCTCTCTCTCACATTCCTGGGTGTACCCCGTCTGCCCTGTCGTCGTGGAGAGCTCCTGCTGAGGGCGCTGAGGGTGCTGGGTGGGCTACCCTATCACTTACTTGGAGAAGAGATTGCAAATAAGCACTGGTGGCTCTTGAGCCTTTGCGAGACTGCACCGATGAGTCCACTAGGCCCTTCCAGCTGAAAGGCCAGAGCTGTCCCCTTCCCTGTCTTGGGAATTCAGCCAGCTGAAAGTGCCCAGAACTGTCCTTCTGCTTCTAGCAAGCACTGTGTAAGCCCCCAGTTAAAGGGGGAGAAAGATGAAACTCTCAGAGACCCTCACCCAATTTCCCCTCACCTCCTCATGGGCAGGCCCCTAGTCTTGATACATATGCTATGTCATATTTGAATAGTGCTCTCAAGCCTTAGGAGGCCTGGCCGCAATGTTTGTGAATGGCTGGATCCCCGCAGAGCTTTGCCTCCCAAGGTACACACGTGGGAGGACCCTCATGACAGCGTCAGGCCTAGACGTGCCCCAGAGGTACAGAGAATGTGGCTCTAGAGCCTGGTATATCCCTGAACCCATTTAACCAGCTCCCTGAAGACTGGGATCCCTTTATTCTAGCTCTAGAAGAAAGCCTGCAAACTAGCTTTTTATTTTTCATTAAGTGTTTGAATCTGTTAATCTTTGCAAAATCCAGCTTATCAAAATCTGAAGTCATCTGAATAAGAAGTCTACAGACAAACTGGGAACATACCACACCATTAACCTCCGGGCAGGCTGAAAGAGAAGAGAATACTGTGTCCCTTGCCAAGGGCCAGCTGCGCATGGAGCAGTCCTTTTGCACGTAGCCTTCTCCGCACCCCCCGTGTGGTGGATGTGAATACTGTTCTCATTTCACAGTTCAGGAAGTAGACTCAGATACGGGAAAATAACTAAGCTTATGTATATGGTAAAAGGTGGAGCCATACGTAGACCCAGGCCCCCCTTTAACCACTAAGCAACATTGCCTAGACGGACTAGAGGCATCACAGCTTCCAACCAAACACTCCTGTAACTTGCGACTAGCTTGTCAGTGTGGCCGGTGCTACGTTCCTCAGTTACTTATTCACTGCCTCCCCACCGACTCTCAACTATATCCCCGTTTGATGAATGCAATAGCTCACAACTTCTCTTAGAGACATTAGGAAATAAATAAGTAAAACTTAGAATGGAAGAAAGTTCAGTATCAGTATCCAGGTGTGTGTGTGTGTGCATGCATGCATACACACAGATACACTCAGCCTTATGTGGACTCACCTCTGTTACCCTGAGGAAGAGAACAGGACCTGTCTGCACTGTACTTCACCAGCTCCAGTGAGTGCCGCCCAGAATAGCTTGGGCCGAGCCGTTGCCTCATCACATTACTACGGAGCAGTATCTCTGTTGCTGTCCGTCACCTGCCTCGCTGCTTTGCAGCCTCCCAGCTCTCCTTTCCCTCCTGACCTCTCTCCCTCGCTGTGGATTAGCTCCCTGTGGCTAGTTTGGTTTGTACTTCCCCAAACCAAATCCTGGCTCCTCTCTCCTGCTCTGCACCAGCAACTTTAGACACCTGCGTTGGCTTCCTTCTCAGGTCTGTGCGGCACCCATGGCGTGCTCGCTCCCAAGTCGTTAAGGATAGGTGTTAAAGGAGGACAGCCTGGTCTAGGTCTTCCGCACGATGGCTCATCAGAGCCAGCTGACCGCTCGCCTGTGAGACGGGCACTGGAATGCCAGCGCTCAGCCTTCACGCCGCGCTCTGAATCCCAGGTTTACTTCCTGCGTCTTAGTTTTGTTATCTGCATGATGGGTTCACTAATCCCTTCCTCAAAGAGTTGGAAGTAATGAATAGTGGTATAAAACACTTAGTATGTGACAGATACTGAAATACTGTAGCTGTTAGTAATATTGTCATTATTACTTGACTCCTTCCTCACACACCTGTGGCACAACCTTCCTCATATTCACTCCCTCTCCCCAGCACGATCTCAATAACCTTTACAAACAGGTGTTATCACCCCAACGTATAAGTAAGGAGACAAAGTCATAGTTAGGCTGTGTAACTTTCCCACACTGTTTGGAAGAAAAGCAACTAAGATAATTTAGTTTCCTCTCTGACTCCTTCAGAAAACATTTACTGGGTGCTCTGGCACCACAGACTTTGCTAAGGGCTGAGCAAACTGGTGATCAGACATGGTCCTGAGGGCGAGGCACAGTCAAGTGGGGAAAGAGGTAGATAAACAGATAATTATGGAATAGTGGGATAAAGGTATATGTAGGTAGGCATACATAGGCATAAAATATGCAGACATAAACATCTCAGGACTTAGATTAGATATGAAAGGGAAAAGGAAGCTAGACTGTGTTCAATCAGAGCTCCCCTGCTTTGACCAATCAAGCCAAGGTCCAGTGGAGGAGTGCAGCAAATTGGTCAGCATACACGCAAAATATTTCCTAGACTCAAAACAGGAAGAGCAAGAACATGGTTGTAGGTATTATGCTATCAGAAGGACTATATAAACCTATGCATATATGGTCAATTAATATATGATAAAAGAGCCATGAATATATAATGGGGAAAAGACAGCCTCTTCAATAACTGGTGTTGGGAAAACTGGACAGCTACATGCAAAACAATGAAACCAGATTACTGTCTCACTCCATACACAAAAGTAAACTCGAAATGGATCAAAGACCTGAATGTAAGACATGAAACCATAAAAATCTTAAAAGTAAACATAGGCAAAAATCTCTTGAACATAAGTATGAGCAATTTTTTCCTGAATGCATCTCTTCGGGCAAAGGAAACAAAATAAAAACGAACAAGTGGGACTATGTCAACTAAATAGTTTCTGTACAGCAAAGGACACCATCAGCAGAACAAAAAGGCAACCTATAGTATGGGAGAATATATTCATAAGCAATTTATCTGACAAGGGGTTAACATCCAAAATATACAAACAACTCAGACCTCAACACCCAAAAAACCAAGTAACCCAATTAAAAAATGAGAGGAAGACCTGAACACACGTCTCCAAAGAAGAAATCCAGATGGCCAACAAGCACGTGAAAAGATGCTCCACATCGCTAATCATTAGGGAAATGCAAATCAAAACCACAATGAGATATCACTTCACATCAGTTAGAATGGCCACTATCCAAAAGACAAGAAATAATAAGTGTTAGCGAGGATGTAGAGAAATAGGAACCCTCCTCCACTGTTGGTGGGAATGTAAATTGGCACAACTGCTATGGAAAGCAGTATGGAGGTTCCTTAAAATAGAAATACCATTCAACCCAGTAATTATACTTCTAGGAATTTACCCAAAGAAAACAAAATCCCTAATTTGAAAAGACATATGCACCCCTATGTTTATCGCTGCATTATTTACAATAGCCAAGATATAGAAGCAACCTAAATGTCCATCAACAGATGAATGGATTAAGAAGATGTGGTTTACATATGCAATGGAATATTACTCAGCCATAAAAAAATCCTGTCATTTGCAACAACATGGATGGATCTAGAGGGTATTGTACTCAGTGAAATAAGCCAGGTGGAGAAGGACAAACACCATAAGATTTCACTTCTTTGTGCAATCTAAAAACAAAACAACACAATAAACAAAACAGCAGTAGACTTACAGACACCGAGAAATGACTAGTGACTACCATGGGGGAGGAGTTGGAATGGGTGGGTGAGGAGCGTGACGTGGATAAAAGGGCACAAAAATTCTCAGTCAGAATGTAAGTTGGTCACTGGGATAGTAGTACAGCACGGAGAATATATTCAAAGAATCCATAACATCTTTCTACGTTGACAAATAGTAACCGCACTAGAGGGAGGTGAGGATTCAATAATATGAGTAACTGTTGAACCACTGTGTTGTATATTTGAAACCAATACAAGACTGTACATCAACGATACTCCAATAAAAATTAAAAAAGAAAAAGAAGGACCGTATCATTGAAAGGGGAACTGCCATTCCAGAAACAACTAAAAAGAAAATAAACACAAGCAAAGAGAGGTAGAAGTTGGCAGTATCCCCAGGAAGGGGTTCCATGACCCCCCAAATTCAATTGCACCATCACTGCACTGGGCATATTTTGACCCCATTGGGGGTCTTGAGGCCATTAGCCTTTCAATTTACGTCAACAACTCTCCTTGCTCGGACTTGATACTCACAAACCCATCCCCTGATCATAATTCTGCTTTGCATGTAGTACCTCCTGTACAGGAATAGAAACCACTGAGTGGCCAATATGAATGTCTGGTGTATTTGGCAAAAGGCACCAGAGTGTAATGGTTAAGTGCATGTTTCTGAGTTTGAAACTTTCCAGCTGTGTGACCTTGGGCAGGTTATTTCAGAGCTCTGCAACTCGATGTGATTTAAAATTTTCTGGTTAGCCACTTTAAAAAAAGTAAAAAGGTTAGGTGAAATTAATTATGAGACCATCTTTTATATTGGACTTCAACTTCACACTATAAACAAAAATAAACCCAAAATAGATCAAAGACCTAAAGTTAGAGCTAAATATCCATGTCTTGGATATGACACCCAGGTGGCCTTCAGCAGTGATGCAACTGGTCCAACCTAGCCTTTGAGTGTGCCCCAACATTATCTGCTTATGCATGCACCCCCTCCTCATTCCAAACTCAGGGCCCTTTTTGCCCACACTTCCATGTTCCCCCGCTAAGACATATGGGGTATTGGCTCACCTGCATGCCATGTGAAGGCCCTCTCACTGTCTGGCCATGCATGCCACATCACCACTCTGCTCTTCTGCAGCCTGTGAGGTGGGCTCCTTGCAGAACCCCAAACTGAAAGTGAAGCAGAAGCCCCTCTGCCTTTGGCTCTCCCTCTCATCTAACTGGAGCCTCCATTGTTTCCAGATTCTCCTCTTCCAAGAATTCCAAGCAATGGTTTGACTGTTTCAAACCTCTAAGCTTTTGCAGTTGCCCATGCTTTTGTTTCTTTTCTGGTTTTTTTCCAGGTTTACTGAAAAATAATGAACATACATCACTGTATAAGTTTAAGATGTACAGCATGACAATTTGGTTTACATATATCATGAAATTATTACCATAATAGGTCTAGTTAACATCTATCATCTCATACAGATACAGCAAAAAGAAAAGAAAGAAACGTCTCCTTGTAATGAGAGCTCTTAGATCTCCTCTCTTAACAACTTTGCTGCATATCACACAGCAGAGTTGTGGTCCTCATGTTGTACGCTGCATCCTCACCATATTTTGCCTTATAACTGGAAGTTTGTAGCTTTTGACCACCTTTCTCTGATTTCTCTTTCCCCAGCCCCCAGTCCTCACCACCCCCTCTCCCCCCCAGCGCACTCTGGTAACCACAAATCTGATCTCTTTTTCTAAGAGTTAGGTGGGTTTCAGCACAGTTGAATGCAATTCTACTGCAACACAACACAACACAAAATTCTCCAAGGTAATCTGTGTTTTTTTGTTTCTCACCAAACTGAATTAACCTGGCAATTGATCGTAAAAAGATGTGCTTAAAAATAATTCCAAAAAGAATGGCAATATACTAAGAACAAGAGTTTTTAGAAAGCCAATTGTAGTAGTTTATATCTTAGAGGATTTTTTTAACTTAAAACTTAAAAAAATTCCTTTACATCCATTATAATAAGTTCTTTACTTACAAGAATGAAGTGTTTCAATTCACATTTTCTGTTTAAAGAGCAAAATAACAAACCTTAATGAGTGCATCACTTAGGAATGTATTTGGCTGCAAGTAAGAGACACCAACTCAACTGACTTAAAAGATAAGGAAGTTATTATTTCACATCCCAGGGAGCCCCGAGTTGGGCAGTTTCAGGGTTTCAGCAGTTCTGTGATATCATCAAAGATCCAAGTTGTTTGCATCTTTCTACTGTGACCCCCTCAGAAGGTTGACTTCATTGTCCGCAGCTTCCTGGATTGCGAGAAGGTGCCACAGGCCCAAATATCACCTGTTCACACGGCAACTCTAAAAGTAGCGTAGCTCTCAGCAGTCACCCTCTTTCCAGAACAGGAAGACCCTTGCTCAGGGGCCTCATGAGGCCCTGTCTCAGAGCTCTTTGGTCAGAATAACATCACAAGCCTGTGGAATCACCAAGATTGACTTAGAATAACAGTCTGCCACTTAAGCACTGGAGGTGTCCATGTCCTAAAGCTGTGAAGGCTAAGCAAAATTAGGGTTTCATT
The DNA here is from genome assembly GCA_032199065.1 of Smutsia gigantea. Classification (NCBI taxonomy): domain Eukaryota; kingdom Metazoa; phylum Chordata; class Mammalia; order Pholidota; family Manidae; genus Smutsia; species Smutsia gigantea. Next base: position 28,512 of record JAVSCE010020597.1, read on the forward strand.
GGTAAGGAGAAAGGGGCTGCCTGGCAGTCTCTGCCACAGCCATCCTTCCTCATGATCATGATTATGATTATGTTTTTTTTATTTAAAAGTTTGGCTAATCTTTCTCTCATGTATGTTGGTCCACATTCCTCCTTTTAGTGCCTGGAGATACTGAAATGCCCCTAGCTCACTATTCTGTGCATGAGTGTTTCATTACACTGGGTCTATGATTAGGAGGCTTAGAAGAATGGGCTGAATTTATATTGGCTCATTGGCCCAAATACTGGGATTATTTTGGAAGATACATTTATTTTGGGAAAAATACCAACATTCACTTGTATGATCTACATTTTAATTCTAAAACCAGAGTGCTGAAAATTATTGCAGGTTAATTGCCAGCCTCCCATTTTAGTTGTCTGGCTACAGGTCACTCATTTGATTCCCTAACAATCTACAGAGAAGGATAAGTACTAGAACCTCACATTAGGGTTGGAGAGGTGAAGGGATTCTTGAAAAGCCACTATGGTAAGTTTATGGCTTCCTGGCTATAGACTTCTCACAAAGTATAGTGTCATGAGCAAACTGGTATGAAACTGACTCTGGAGCTCACTCTGATTACCTGCACAGTGAGCTAGCAGGGACCTGAGACCTCTTTCTCCCAGCAGAAAGGCAGCACCTAAGCTCGGCTTCTCATGGGACTGTAGCGTCCTCCTCCCTGCAGGGTCCCCAGGGTCCTCAGATGCTCTAGGCAGCTGGCTTTGCCAGAAACTCACGTCAACGGCCGGGTCTCCAAACCCAGACTGCCAGGACCAAGCTGCCTTAGTGTTCCTCCTCACAAGGCAGCTCTCCTATCCTTGCTTTACAGAAAAAGTAGAACAATGGGGGCTTTTGTTCCTCTCTTGGAATATAAACCCACACTACGTGTCTTGAAGAGCATCGGGTCTCTCTGGGAGGCAGGGAACCCACATCTTCTCTCTCTGTGTGATCTGCCTTATAGGTTTTCTCTTTCCCCACTAAAGCCCATTCCTTAACCTAAACTGGGTGAGGTTGTAGAATTTATCCCAAACCTGATGCACAACAAGTGGTGAGCAAGATGGGACCAACTTGCACGATAGTCAGATGCCTGCTTTTTTTATGTTGGATGTGCCCTTTGACTGTCCCCACAAGTGCAAAGCTATTCATACAGTGGTGCAGAGAAAGAACTTAGGCAAAAATCCTTTCACCCACTTTTAAATGTATGCCTGCAACAAATTATAAGCATCCATTTAAGTCATCCTAACTTTCCTCTGCAACAAGACAGAATATGCATAGATAAATACATATCAACAAATGTGTTAATGGCATTTATCATTTTGTCCAAGACATCCATGTTCTTTGAGCATCCTCTTGCCCCATTTCACACACACGCACCCCCCACTCATTTACTCTTTAACAATAGCTCACCAAAGCCATTGCTAAAATAACTCCATTTCTCTAGTATTTCTAAATATTGAGATTCTAGGGGCATCTGGAAACACTCTTCCTCCCAAATTCCTCTTATCCTACAATTTCTCTCGTATCTCCATCACAGTGGTCTAAGACATAGTAGCTTTTAATAGGGAGCAGGTTTCTCATAAAGTATTAATCTACCCTCATGGGTATTTCTTTGATCACCCTTTGGAATGTTCTCCATCCTAATCCTCGCCTGAGTCCTCCCATATTTGCAGATCCACCTTCAGTCTTCTCTCTTCCCCCAAGTCTCTCTCTAGTCAAGGGCTCCCAGAGCCCCTTCTCGAACACTTGTTACTGATTTATCAGTTACTGCCTATGTATCATCGTTGAGTAATACATACACACTACATACTGGCTTAAGAACAAAAACTATGACTTATACTTGAATATATTTTGCTACCTATAACAATAAGAATTGATTGGCTTTGATCTTATTAAGTAACAGTTAATAAAAGAACAACGAAATTTCTGAAACAATATTTTTGTTTTTAATGCTTTGGAACCTAGTAGCTTCTTTTTCTGGAAATATAAATTTCCAGTTAATTATTCTAAATTCATTCTTGATTTGTCTTTTAGAAGTCACAGCCAACGATAATTTCAATTTTGTGCTGTCTTAATAACAACAGTATGCTTAGAAAAGAAAACTTTCCCATTTTTTTTCCATTGGCTAAAAGTTTCAATCAGCTACTCAACTTCCATAATTTCTAATTTTTACAATAACCAGAATATGCACTGAAATTAAGTAGAAAGAACTATGAAAATTATAATGGGTTATTCTGTTGCTCTACTTGTTTTTATTTAATCTCATTTTTAGTGTCCATTTAAAAGTGTTCATTAAGTTATCTCATTACATTCCAACCAGATTAACTAAAATTAAATGAAAATGACGATACACAATGATGATATGAGACTATAGACAGAGCAACTAGAATGCCCATACATTGTTGGTAGGGATATAAAATGACACAGCCAGTATTTTAAAAAGTCATATTTTTTAATAAAACCAAATATATGTCCACCCTAGGATCCAGGTATTCCACTCCTAAGTGTTTACCATGAAAAATGAAAACATACCTCTACAAAAAGACTTACGTGGGAGTGTTCATGGCAGCTTTGTTGCAGGTATTCATCAGTTGGAGAACGGATACACAAGCTGTGGTTAATTTAACAAATGGAATACTGTTCATCCACAAAAAGGAACAAACTCACGACACAAGCAGAAACACAGATGAATCTCCAAACATGCCATGTGAAAGGAGCCTTGCAAAAGGAAGCATGCGCTGTTTGATTCCAATTACATTAAATCCTAAAACAGGCAAAACTAATCCATGGTGGAAAAAAACCAGAGCGATGGTTGTCTCTGGGGGTGGGTAAGAGTGGGGAGTGCCAGAGATGGGACATGAGGCGTTTTGGGTGATAATGTTAGTTTGATGGGGGTCTCAGTTACACAGTAGTTCCCGTTTGTCCGAACTCTGAGAATGTTCACTTAAAATGCGTGTCTATCATTGCACCTCCCTAAAAAAACAACTGTAAATAAAATAAAATGAAATTCTAGTTAATGAAATGCATGATGAAATATTTAGGAGGGAAGTGATGTCTGCTTACTTTGAAGTGTATTAAAAATGTGATGTATTGATGGATGGACAGGGATGGATAGATGGGCAGATATGTAATAAAGCAAGTATATGAACATGTTATTACAGAATCTCAGGGAGGAGTACATGCTTGTTTAGTGTAAATTCTTCCAAATTTTCTGTATCTGAAAATTTTCACAATACAATACTGAATAAAAGCTCATTAGTGTTTCTCCTCTTTCAAAACTGGTGCATTGTCCCTTTCACATCTCCCCCGGTCCTCACAGTTCCCGCAGGCACCGAGACGGCCTTGCGGTGAGAGCTACCCATGAGGTGCGACTTGAGAGGCTCCAGGAGGCCTTTGCTCAGCATTGGCCCAACGTCTTCTCCTGGCCGTCACAACTGAATGTTCGTATTACAGATTTATTCTTTTGAGTCCAGAGGGAGTTTGGGCCATCAGAAATCTCCTATAAAAATAGCCAGGGAGGTAATTCAAGCCTGGGAGGAATTACCTGTCAAATAATAAAAGCAGAGTCTTCTAAGTAAAATATAGAAGAACTGAGGACAAGAAAGGAAAAAGGAATCCATGTGGGAGATTAAGACCTGTCAAAAACAAACCACAATGTATACAGTTTTGCCTGGGCCAAGGTGAAAAAAGCAGGGCTCATCAAGAAGGAACAGCTCCAATCCTGTTTCTCAGACCACAAACAGCCAGGAGCTAGAAACAGGGTGTGGGTCGTGGGCAACGACAACAAAATGTTTCTCTGGCTCCAGCCTTGCTTGCTGTGTAGGAAATTTAGTTCCTTCGATGTCCTCCAGTGTGTCTGGGAGGCCTGCAAGGGTGTCTTGTGTGCACTTGGGAGCGAATCGTCTCTTCTGCCTTGATCTACTGAGGCTGTGAGTTCCTCCTAGACGTCCATGCAAGCCTGTGTCAAAGACTTGAATGCCTGACCCAGGCTGATTTCCTCTCCCACATCAACTCTGGTCCCAAAGCAGGCTTGGTCCAGCACTCTCACTCCCCTCACCCCCTAACTCCCTGCTCAGAGCAGACTGGAACAAGGAATGTTCCCGTCACCCTCGAAATCACCATGTCTTCCCTAGAAGCCTCACTAAAATTCTGTTTTGTTCTTTTCAATGCAGCCTCTGCTCCTCGGGTCTTAGGTACAGATCATGGGGGCAAGGCTGGCACTATCTGAATGATAGGCAACGGTGTGACCCTTATTACTGACTCAGTGTCCTTCAACAATGTTGTAACTCTCTTCTCTTTTTCCCTAGGATAAATACTCACTTCCTTTAGGAGGCTTTTTGCTCCTTCATGCACATAAGCATTTAACTATCTGCCTCCTGTTTCTTTTGGAACAAGACTGAATAGTAGGGAGCTCCTAGCTGAAGCTATCAGGGTGGGACCCTAGCTTCTAAATAAAACAAATGGATACATACTTCCAATTGTGTTGCTGTCCCCTTCCACCAGAAGGTGGAGTCTTACCACTTCACCTCCTTGCATGTGAATTTGGCCATTGATTTGCTTCAACCAATGACTCATTAGTAATATAATAAAAGCAGAGGCTTGAAAAGAGTTTGTACATTGGGGTTTGCCCTCTTCTGCTGCTTTTGGAACCCAGTGGCTAGTGAAGAGACCGCAGCAGCCTGATAGATGCTGCAGACACAGGCACGGGTGCCACTCACCAGGCATGTGAGCAAGGCCATCTCTGCTCACTCGGCTCCTGCTGGAACCATCTGCTGTCCTAGCCACTGTAAAGGAGCCCAGGTAGGACCAACAGAAAAACCACCAGCTGAGCTCAGCTCACATCACCAGTACCCAGACTTGTGAGCTACCTAGTGATTGCTTTTTAAGTCACTAAGTTTTGCAGGTGTTTGCTGAGCAGCGACAGATAACTGATGCCATACTGAGAGGCTGGAAGAAGGAATGTAGAATCGATGGAATAAGTATTCATAATTGATGAGTATGATAAGATTCAAGGTCTTCTTCAGATACTGAAATTCTATGATTTGATGAGAAGATCCCAATATCTACAAGTATAATATATAATATTTAAATTTCTAACTTAAGACCATATTTTCTCTTCCCCTCTGTTTTGTATTGCAAATTCCAGAGGTACGATGTGTGACTGTAAAGAACTATGACTGATTATCACCACATCCTTCTCATTACTGCCTGGTCATGCTTTGTTCTGTCGCTGCCAAGGCAGTGTCTTTCTTGACTTGTTCACTGTTTGTAAATGTTTACTTTACATGAGTCACACCCCAATCCTGAATAAGAGCCATATGCATAAAAAAAGAGTTGAGACTTATATATGAATTTTTAAATAAAAAGATATTAAAATCACTTGCACAGTCACACACAACTATAAAAAAATGCAGATGCTATAACAATAAAGGAAATTACCTCTAGGCTTCCATCCAGTATAACACTAAGCAACCATCAGCAACTGAGACAGAGGCCTTGAAAGTAAGAAGTAATAAGGGAAATGCTGACAGGCCCCTAATTCCCACTGCTGAAGAAATGGCAAAGAAAGGCCAGAATAAGAATGACAGTGTGAATTCCCAGGGCTTTTGCTTAGCATGGGCAGCAAGTGACAGAACAGGCTTTCATAATGACAACATGATATTTAAATTACCAATTGTTTACCCACAATATTTCTGAAAGTCAGAAGCACTATTTGATTTGGGGTAAGATTCTGTATCACTGAGGCTTTTCCTTCCTGCCCACAAGTCAAAGATTACCCAGAGGGGACACCACCCTGTCCAGGTGGTGTTCAGAGACCTGGTGTCCCCCTAGGTCACGTGGCCAGAGGTGCAGGCAGGAGGCAGATGTGTCTGTACACATGTCACCTGGAGGACAGTGGGCCTGGAGTTGCGGGAACATGTTCTCTTTCAATGTGGTGTTCAGCGCTTCCCTTCCCCAGCTTTGACACAGTTTTTTCTTTGAGGCTCAGGAACATCGAGACAGAGCATGGACAGTTCTCATCTCCATTTATGCTGCCCCCTGCCTCCCCGCTTGCAATCTCCCTGAGGGCCTCAAAGGGTCTCCTCTTCCAGGTGCCCTGAGCTGACCCAGCAGGAGGGGCCCGGCTGCTTTGAAGGTGCAGCTGCCCTTGTTCATTACAGAATGTCCTCTCTGCTTATCTTGCCTTTTTTTAGCCTGAAGGACAAAGACAGAGAGAGGAGTCTTGATTTTCTCGTTAATCTGTTTCAGCTGGTGGCCTATCCAACGTCTGAAATCACTTGTGACAATTTTTTCTTTAAACGTTAGCATCTCATTTTGTATAATTTTATGGGTAACGGGATGGGAATTCAGTTTAGAAAACTTATGACCAACAACCATTGAGACAAATAAAAATGAGGACAAAGAGGATAACTGTAACAAACAAGAAATGGCCTGCTATGCCAAGAATGTACATGAATCATGTTTCCCAAAGGTCACATTTCTTATCTGTTTTGTAATGATCTCCTCACCAAGTCTGTCTTGGGCTCCTTGGTTGCTAATGTCTGAGCTTAGAACAGTGGACATAGAGCCTCAGACTGGGAGCAGAAGGAACCTCAGACTTCATCAGCAGCTCTTTTGCATCCCCTCACCTGTTTGGGAGCTGGAGAAACTAGAATGGAGAGTGTTCTGGGGTGAACTGTGTGCTTGGCAAGATACGTTGAAACCTTAACTCCAGGACCTGTGCTTGCACCCTTATGTGGAAATAGGTCATTTACAGATGTAATCAAGCTTAACATGAGGTTATTAGAGTGGGCTCTAACGCACTATAACTGCTGGCTTTCTAAGAGAAGAAATACTGGGACAGACATGCAGAGGAGACCACCTAACACCAGAGGAAGCGATGGAAGGGCTGCCACTGCAAATCAGGGAGCGCCAAGGACCTCAGGCAAGCCACCGGGAACAGACCGCAAGCAAGGAAGGGCTCTCCCCTATAGCTTTCGGCCGCAGCATGGCCATGCTCACACCTTGATTTTGGACTTCTGGCCTGTGAGACAACACATTCCTGCTGTTTGAAGCCAAAGAGTTTGTGACCTTTGTTACCACAGCCCTAGGAAATGAATACAAAAAGTTGAGGCAAACTGCCCACAGTCACACAGCTGGTGACAGCAGAGAACGCGGCCCTACACTTGTGATTCCCATGCTGGGCTCCATCCATTGTCACAGCGAAGTTGTATGCAGATGTGTTTTCTTACACCTTTTGTTTATGTTCCAGATTTCTATAATAATTTCTCCCAAATAGACTTTCCTTGCCTCCCCTGTTTATTTTTAAAATTTGAAACCTGCACCTTTCTAGAAAGAATAATACAGTGAATCCACATATTCCCTTCACCTAGATTTACCAATTAACATTTTGCCCTGTTTTTTCTCACACTATATACACACGTTTACTTTTGTCTTAAAGCATTTGAAAGTTGCAGACCTCATGACATTTCACGCTAAAATGCTCCAGCATGTATCTCCCAAGAACAAAGACATTCTCCTTCATAATGATCAGACTCAAGGAATTAAACATGAGTATAAAAGGGTTATCTAATAAAAAGACTATATTCAAATTTCTCCTTTCCCCCCACCCCCCTCAGATATCCTTTTTAGATAATGTCTTCCTTCCTCCCCTCTAAACTCCTTCCCTTCATTTGTGGATCCAGCATCTCATTCCTTAGCCATCATGTCTGTCCAGTCTTTTTTAATTTGGAGCATTCCTCCACTAATTTTTTTTTGCCTTTCACAGCACTGGCATTTTTGAAGCATCCAGACCAGCTGCACTGTCTTGCTTCCTCCTGATTAGGTTATATATTATTCGATAAGAATCTATATTACCTTGGTAATGCTGTGTATTTTGCATTGCCTCTCACCAAGGGAGCATAATGTCAGTCAGTAATCACCATCACTGATGTTAGAGTATAGGTGAGGGAGGTATCGGCCACATCGCTCCATTGTAAAGGCTGCCTGTTGTAATCAATAAAAATCTGTGGGGAATACTTGAGAGAAGACTGGTTCTTAAATACTTAATACAGAACATCCAAACTTAAGACCAATGTTGACTTGGTATTAGGTATCACTCCATGGCTGAAATATGACACCTACCATGTCCTGCGTGATTCCCTGCATGTTCTTTTCCTAAGGTTGTAGAGGGCATTAAGGTTCACCCTAACCCTCCTCCTTTACAAAGCCTACAGAAGTCTGCAGGTCATTCTCATGGCTTTATTTTTATTTTATTTACCAGTACACATAATATTATCCTGGCCTGGACTCAGCCAAGATTTCTGACTCTTCTTAAAATTTACACTGAAACTTAAGAAAGTATACTAAAAAAAAGTTAAATGTATCAAAGAGGAAAACCCTAGACAGGTAACCCTGATGCTTAAAGCACAAAATTGCATTAGGTAAATCAAAGGTTTGCTTCTCAGTCTGTCAGTATGATGACTATCATAGAGCCTATACTGTTACACTGGAGGTGGGGCAGTGTTTTCCTTGTTGGCTACCACGAGGACATGAACTTGAGAAAGCAGGACAAAAATAGACCTATCTGCAAAGCCATGTCAGTCATTTTTGATAAGTCAAAATACTCGCTGCTTTAATTGAAAATTATTGCTTTTGTAATTAGTGTAAGAGCACACACACAAAAATGATGAATATTAACCATGGTGATGAAAGTGCATAGCTACCAAGCTACCCAGTGTGTTTCTGTGTCACAGAGGGTCAGCTGTGTGGAATTCCTGCGGAGTTCTTTCTGTATGGCTTTCCCCACTAGATTGCAAGTTCCATGAGAACAGGAAACGGTCCTGTTTGATATCCAGCACACAGAAACAGTGTCTGACACACATTGGGTGTCCAATAATTACTGGTTGACTGAATTCATGACCCAAAATATTTGTGTTCTTCAAGGTTGGGTCAAGTCAACACGAAGCAATTTCTAAGCATTTCAAAGCAAAAGATTTAAATTTGTCATCTCCACTCCCTTTAAATTTAATTACAAAATTTGTTTCTCAGAAGTGTGTGAGTAAAGGGGGACTTCTTAGTGTCTCTGTCTCAACCTCCAACAGCTTAGCTTAGCCAAGTCATTTTGATGCTGGGGTTCTTGTTCTAGGAGTCAAAGAATGAACTTCGCAAACACTTAAGGTAGGAGAGCAAGTGGGAGGCTTTTATTTAGAGATAAAGCGAGAGGACAGAGCTCCTGGCTCCCGCCAGGAGGGGGACAAAAGAGCTCTGGGGTGGTGGATTGTCTAGGGTATTTACAGGTGGTTGAGAGGTGCTAAGTGGTCCCAAATGTTTATTTTGAAGAGACATTAAGTTTCTTATTAGTCTTCCGGGTTATTCACAAGAAATTTACTGCTCTGATTCCTTCCCAGGATAGCAGCTTTCTGGTCTGGGATGCTTATCAATCATGACTGCCTGCTTTGCTCCCAAGGTGGGCTGAATCATTGTCTGTTTGTTAAAGAGTATGTTAAGAAACTTACTTTTTAACTAATTGGGTTTTAAGATGCAATCTTATCTTCAAGATGGAATCCTTCCTGTTTTTACTATGTTGTTTTGGACTTGCTTGCTAAATTGCCCAGGTTGCAAATCAGTTGATTAGGGCTGGAGGAGGGCAAGCAGCACCTGGGTACAGTCAAAAAATAACCTCCCCCCAGCAGGCCAAAGCAAATCCCACAAGGGATTATCTTGCTTTGTTTTTCCAGAGGCCCTCACCCTACTCTCTCTAAACCCATGGTCCCTGTCTCAATTTCAGGGCAGACAGGCTTCAAGGCACACCTCTGCGTGACAGATGAGGTCATAATTCTACCCCTCAAGTTCACTCTATTATTTGTTTTATTTTTTTTCCAAAGCAGGAACCAGGAAGGACATGTAATATTCCATTATCCCTTCTTCAGTGGTATGTTTACCTCCTTCCAATTTCTCCATTGCTGAGTTCCTAACAGTTATGGGGGGCAGCGAAGTCTGAGGATTGTTAATAGAAAAACAAAATTTTCTCAAATACTTAACATTTTTTCTGTGAGTTTGTCCTGAAATACTGTGATATAAAATTTTGATTTGCTTAAATATACAACAATTAATCAAAATAAATTATCTTCCCTATAAACTTTAGAGCATGTTTTTTGTTCCTGTGCAGGTGATTTAGTTTCAAGGAAGCTGAAAGAATCAATTAGTATGAATGTTCACTTGAGTCGGGACCCTCTGGATTCAAAGGTGAAAGACAGTGCACAGTGGAGAAGGGCAGAAGGGTGGAAGAAAGGCTCTCCTCCAGAAGAAAATAGCAATAAGAAAAATTAAAATTAGGAGAGCAGTAATTTGTGCTTATGGCGTGCTAATTACTTCTGTTTGCAACAGCCCTGTGGAGTAAGAACTATTATTTCCATTTTGCAGGGGAGGAAATAGGCTCAGCAGGGTTGTGACATGACAGTAGTAACAGGATGGAAGAAGGATTTGAATGGAGTGTGTCTGACCTCCAAGCCACACCCAGGGATTGCTTCCAAGGGCACAGCAGAATAAAATAAGAGCCTGCTATTCACAAGTATCGTCTGGCAAGTTTCCAAGGACATCTCTGATCATTTCTTAAAATGTTTATGGTAGAAGGCACTCAGGGCAGGTCAGGGCCTGGAAGATCACTGCCCCGGAATTCAGACAGGGGATTCCCTATGCTTTTCTTAAACAGCTTTTGATATCATGCAGTCCCTTTATTATCTTTGTCATTCTCCTTGAATCCCTCATCAGAGATGACACATTCCCTAATATTATAGATACAGTACAATTCCTGAGGGGCATCCATTTGCAAATAGATGAAAAGCTTTGCTCTTGTAGGTGAGATGAATGAGGGACACTGGGCATAGCCCGCCTTCAGCAGGGCCGCATTAGGTTCTATTACACTATCTGCTTAGACACACAGATCCAATGACTCACCCTTTCTCCAGTCCTCTTGCAAAAAAGTAGGGGGGAGAAAGGCCCATGTATACAAAAACTGTTATGTTTTAACCTAACACCCACAAAGGAGTAGGTTTACATTTATCAGGCCTAATTTTATCTAAATTTCATAAGACTTTATGGGGCGAAATCCTCTAAAACCAGTATTCATGCTGGCAACAGCAGCTTTCCAAAGCCGCGGTTCAGCTGCTGTGCTTTTGCGGCCACAGGTTTTCTCTTTCAGGGCAGACAGGTTTCAGGCACCTTCCTCCCACATGCCGCCAGACACGTACAAGAAAAACATTCAAAACCAGTTTTTTAAAAGCCAGCATATATTTTTTTCTTTCCTGTAAATTAATTTACCCTTAATGCAGATGTGGTTTAACTGCTGATGAGCAAATAGCAGAATTCCTTTATACAGGAGTTTATAAAGGAATTATACTGTCTTCCAACCCCAGCTCAGATGTAACGATCCTTATTATGGGCTTCTAACCTTTTGGAATTCAAGGACCAAAACTGAATGAATGCATGAAAAGGTGGACTGATTAAGGTTGCCAAGTTTCATTTTGCCATTAAAGAAAACAACTCATAATATACATAATCATCATGACTTCATAAAGTAGAGGACAACATAATCGAAGAAAACAAGCAAGTTCATAGGCTGAAGAATTTTTAAAAATCATAAAGTCAGCTTATGGAATTTAGTTTATTTACATTTAAAAAATCATTGCCTCATTCTTTTTTTTCCCTCACTTTGCCACAAGTCAGTAAAAATTCTGTTAGAGACATGCACTGGTCATGGGACAAACATTTGAGGACCGCTGATCTAAGAGGAGTCTTTCCTAACATATCCTCCCTCCACCACCAGGCAGAACTAATCCCCTTCTCCTTTCTCCTCAAGCATTTTGTAAGTACTTCTGCTACATCACATGGTTTCATAATTATTCCTGTTAATGTTTATCTAGCAACTAGGCCACAATGTTCTTAAAGGCACAAAGATTGTGTCTTACCCTTTAATCCATTTACAGACCATGGCACAAGCCTAGAATACAGTAAGCATTCTAAGAGAAGTTATCAGATTAATTTGTACGTGAGTCAGTCAAATGCAAATAGAAAAGTTTTCTCCCTAGACACAACTGCTCATCTTATGTGCAAACTGGCATACCACACTTCCCTGAAGGGAGATCCCAGAGAAGTAAAGAAAACTCTAAGAACGTACAAATACCACTAGCATACAGCAATGGCTTGCACATTAAAACTGAAGTTGAAATAATTAGTCAACACCATTGTTCTGAAAAACAGTCTCAGCTAAGAAATTGGTTTGGGGTGTGTTTAAACATTGATAGTGGCATCGATATATGCTTACTTCCAATGAAAATGGAATTTCTAGGTGCAGAATAGAATAAGAATCCTCAAAATGTAGGATAATAGACAGCAGCAAATGAAATCCTTTTGTTCATTTGTCCAGGTGGTTTATTGGCAAGTCATGGATCTGTTTTCTGAATAATGAACACTGAATTTGCAGTTCCCTGATGCAGGAAAACAACATGTCCTCATTTATTCCCTTGACAAAATTTGGCTACAGTGCAACAATGCAGTAAAAATATGTTCCATGAAAATATCTATGGATTTTCTCATTACACTGACAAATGAGGGGTGGAATTGCCTTCGGAGAGGCAGAATCACCAATAGCTTTTATTCTTTACACACCTACATCCTCCATGAAGCAAAGAACATAAAAAGTAAAGGGAATTAAAATTATAATAGTTTCTTGCACTACCAAATTCAGAGAATGTAATATACATTGTGTTATGTTAGTTATTATTTTTAACTCCTGAGTGGTACCTGAACGTTAAATCGTTTAGTGTTGTCTTAACAATCATATTTAGATTTAACTTCAGTAGTGATTAAATAAAGTTGCAAGGCTCTGCAGAGCTTTATGGATAAAAGTGTGGCAGCACTGCAATAGCAAGCAGGGTCAGAGGATGAAAACCAGAAAGCCAGAAGATCACTAACATCACTGCTCGCTGGCGCTCATTCACCTAGTCTTCACGATGAAAGGAATGGAAACAGCTCTGGGAGCTCAGCTTGAACATGTTTGAATCCAGGGCTTTTGTAAAAGCAGCGTCACACAGGCTTAGCTGGATCGTCCACTCACTGTGGTCAGCAGCCTTGAGAGGGTCCTCAGCGGTCCCCATCCCTGGAATCCAGGCCCTCCTAAATTTTACCTTGGTTTGTGTGACCAACATGATATACAGACGATTGTATGTCACTTCTGAGATAAAGTTATGAAAGACATAAAAAAACACGTTAGACTCCAGTTTGTCTTGGATTATCACCTTGGAAACAATGTAATTCCAATGAAAGAAAGGCAGAAGAGGAGATCCGAGTCAGAAAGTGATCTGAAGATGCTGGTCTGCTGGCCTTGAAGATGCAGGAAGGAGCCATGAGCCAAGGAATGCAGACAGCTTCCCAGCGCTGGATGAAGCAAGAAAATGGATTCTCCCCTCAAGACTCCAGAAGGGAATGCAGGACATATGCGCCCCCTGAGGCCCATTTCAGGCTTCTGACCTCCGGAACTCTAAGCATGTGTGCTGTTTTAAGCCACTTAATCGGCGGTGACTTGTCACAGCAACAACGCGGAACTCATTTAAGGGCTACCCTGGGTGATATTTGCCAGCTGTCTCTGGCATTTTCATTTGCCTTTTCATTAATCCTTATAACACACCTTAGATTTTTGAAAGTTGAAGCTATTAGGTACATTTTGAAAGATTTCCCAGCTAGAAAAGAACAGAGAGGATTTGAACTCAGGTCTCCCTGAGCTTTTACTCATTTCACAAAACCACGATACCTTAAGAAGGGATAAAGTCACAACCCAGATGGTGGGCCCAAGGAATTCTCTAAATCTTCTGATTAGAATTCCAGAGCCCATTATTCCTGACAGAAACTGGATACATAATTCAATAGCCGTTATTAACATTCCTCTGTCTTCCTCTTTCCTTGAACTTTTCTCTCTCCTTGATACTGCTTAAAAATAAAAGTAACATTTTAAACTGAACATAAATGTATAGCTTTCAACAGATTAAACTGTTCACTTCATATCATATAATCATCTATAGATTTATTAGGATATGATTAAATACATTACATATTCATCTACAAATATTTATAATTTATGAGAAACCGTAACCAGACCCCTGACAAGAGGGGTCATTCAGTGCTGATACACTTAGTTGTGCAAAATTTATCACTACTCACAGACACAATAAGTACAGATGGAAATTCTGCAATTATAAGGGTATGGTTTGCCCTCAAATCCATAATGAAAATGTGAAACTTTAGTTCTTGCTTTAATTATTATTACAATGCATTTACCTGTTGCAATATGCTACTTTTTTCTTATTGAAATGAGTTCATTAATTCATTATTGAGCACCTATTGTGCACAGTGGTCACCATAACATAGTGTCTTTGAGTGCAAGCTCTGGGGTAAGATGGCTCTGCTGCTTCCTACTTATGTAACCCTGGGCAAATTACCCTCATTGGGATTCACTTTCCTTTCCTATGAAACAGACACAATAATAACACCTACCTTGTATGAGTGTTATGAGGATATAGTGAGACAGGTGTTCTGGTGGCTAAAACAGTCCGTGGGGGCAGAGCAGAAAACCCAAGGACCTGCTCATACCTTGGCTAGGTGACCATGTGATAACAGCAGCATTTTTGAAAGCAAGCCTATTGAGTGGCCCAAAGGATCTCATCTAGACAGGAAGAAAGCCAGGCCAGAGGGGAGACAAGGTTGGGATACTGAAGACTCTCCCCCAGTGGTACAAGCAATTGGCTCCTCTGCAGAAGGACTATGACTTTATAACATATGTACCACTGAATCATACAACTTTGTGGCTAAAAAACAACTTGCACCTGTAAATGAGTTCTTGCCTTAGGGTAAACTTGGAAGTAAGCAAGCATAACCAGATTGGTCTGGTGTTCTTGTGGGTGGATGATAAAACCCTTGTGGGTATTTGAGGTTAGCAGTGACAACATGGGAGATGGTCCAGCAGTCTCAGTGATGCTTGCCAGGACATTTAAAAGTATGCAACATAGTCATTCAGCAGTTATCTACATTAAGTGCTCACCCCACTGTTGCAGTGTATTTCAAAACCATTACTTTGGGGAGCTTTTGATTCCAGAAATACCTTGGCATTGCCTTCAATATACATGACAAATTTTTTTGACTATACATAGTGGTGGCAAATACCAGTTTTTTGAGAGTAGAAGTTATTTTCAGAAATAGGCCATTCAGAACTAAGAATAAGATGGGGGAATCATTTTGGTATAAAATGAATGCTATTTTGGTATAAAAACCAAGGTGCTGGTTATAATAAAACAAATTGGAGTTTCCTGTGCAGATCCAAAAACAATTTGAAAAGGTAATTTTAAAAGTCTCTGAATAATGGCAATGTTGGGGTGAAATAAGGATATATTGCTATCAAGGTGACAACTTTGAAGACGTCATATATATGGATGTATACATCTGGAAATCTCATCACTCCATTTTCACAATCATTAGGGAAAAATTTATAGGCAACAGAAAAGCCTAGTATAAACTTCATTTCTGAGTCCTCTTGCAGAAACTCATGAAAATCTACTCTTAGCATCAGTTAACTGGTCTCTTTGCCTGCAAAGTAGGGGCTAAAAGGTAGTGACACTCATGTAAATCAAACTGATATCCTAAGTTTCTAAGACTTGCCAGTGTATTAATAACTTCTTAAAATCTAACACTAGAACATATGGCACTTGGGTGCCTAAGTTTCCTATTCTCTAGGAGTCCTAAATCTAAAACAGACACACTAACCTGGACATAATATAGTATTATCTCTATAATATTAATAATAGCTAATACTCATACAGCCCTTATTACCTGCTCTATGTACTTTCTTAGCTTGATGTATATCAACTCAATACAACCTTCTGAGTTACTACAACTTTTATTCCCATCTTACCTAGGAGAAAGCTGAGCCAGTAAGAGCTTGCCCAAGGCCGCACAGTAAGCTGCAGAGCTATGAATGAAACCCAGACAGTCAGGTTCCCACTATGCTCTTACTATGTTATACCACCCTTCAATACCGCTGTGAGACAAGAGGCAACCAGATACACAAATCAGGTACTCAATAGGGAAAGGGCAATGAAGCATACTTACAAAAAAATTTTTTTAATTAAGGTATCATTGATATACACTCTTAAGAAAGTTTCACATGAAAAGCAATGTGGTTACTACATTCACGCATATTATCAAGTCCCCCGCATACCCCAGTGAAGTCACTGTCCATCAGTGTAGTAAGATGCCATGGAGTCACTACTTGTCTTCTCTGTGCTACACTGTCTTCCCCATGATACCCCCCCACACACCATGTGTACTAATCATAATACCCCTCAATCCCCTTCTCCCTCCCTCCCTGCCCACCCTCCCCCACCCCTCCCCTTTGGTAACCGCTAGTCCCTTCTTGGAGCCTGTAAGTCTGCTGCTGTTTTGTTCTTCAGTTTGTTTCATCGTTTTACTCCACAAATGAGGGAAATAATTTGGTACTTGCCTTTCTCTGCCTGACTTATTTCACTGAGCATAATACCCTCTAGCTCTATCCATGTTGCAAATAGTAGGATTTGTTTGTTTCTTATAGCTGAATAGTATTCCATTGTGTATATGTACCACATCTTCTTTATCCATTCATCCACTGATGGACACTTAGGTTGCTTCCGTATCTTGGCTATTGTAAATAGTGCTGCAATAAACATAGGGGTGCATATATCTTTTTGAATCTGAGAACTTGTTTTCTTTAGGTAAATTCCCAGGAGTGAAATTCCCAGGTCAAATGGTAACCATACTTTACGAATTTATGGGAAGCTCATTCGAGAAGTAAAAGAGAGGGGATAAAGTCAGGCAGATGGACTCCCATAAACTGGGATGAAGGCCACATAGAATAGCCAGAAGGAGTTCCAGGGGCAGCCTGGGGCTGGGGAAGAAAAGCTCTCCTATAGAGGAGGCAGCTGGAAAGATTCAGGAATTATGAAGAACCAGTTTCTGGCACTGTTTTGTATTCATAAAGTTTTTCCTTTATTACATAGAAGTCAGATAATGCAAGATTAAAACTCCACAATACCGTTAACATGAGTTTTTATATCCAGCCCGTATCACATTGTAAATTTTATTGGCTAGTAAGCGTATATACTTAATCAGACTAAACTGTTTAACAGTAGGCAGGATAAGTGCAACGACGATCTACCAAAGGAAGCTCAGAAGCCATGATCAGTGGCTCAGTTGCCATAAAGAGGGGTTATGTATGATAGGCAAGTGAAGACACGTTTGGGATGTCTTCTGAAAGCTAACGCCACTTCACGCCCAGCCTCCTCTCACAGAAACAGAAAGTGAGTCTCAAGGAAATTAAGACTTGGAAGCAGGTCCTCTGACCCCAAGTCCAGTGCTCTTCCCACTTCTGCAGGTTACATTCTTTTACCTTGAAACCATTCAGGGAAAACGAGACAATACTGATTTCACAGCCCTTCAGAGCACATACTACTTTACCGGGGAAAGAATTCCTTCATCATAACTTCCTCTTGCTGTTTTGACCGGCTTCCTCTCCTTGGCACCTGAGAGGTGTCCAGACAACAATAGAAAACATTATCCGAGTTAATGCTCCTAAAATCTGCAAAGTATCAAATGAATGAGGCCACATACACTCTCGGATTGTCAAGCCTTATCTTCTAGGCTGGGGCGAACTGCAGGGTATTTAAGTTTCCCGTGGTGTGGGGAACCTAACCTAGGAAGCCTGGCCCACCGGCGAAGCGCGGAGGAGTCTCGGCCGCCAAGCCGGCTAGCTCAAGGCCGGTCCCCTGCAAAGGTGCCAAGGATTCGCGGAAGCCCGCCCCGGGCGGAACAGACGGTCCCTGGAGACACGAGCGCGTGGGGATGCTAGGCCCGGCCCAAACGCTTCTCCTCTTCCCCGCCAGTCGCAGCTCCTAAAACGCCGCACAGCCCCACCTTCAACCGCCCCCGGGCGCGGTCACGTGCGACGGCCCGGTGGCACCAATGGGTGGCTCGAGCCGAATGGAAGGGATTGTCTGACCCGCGTGACGTCACAAAGCTGGCGGGGAGCGCGCCGCTCTTCCGCCCCCGCCCCCGCGGCCGCAGCCCGCTCTCCTCCCCGCCCCTTCGCCATTGCGCAGCCAATCGGGGGACGGGAAGGGCTCCAGCCGGAACGCGGAGGCGGGGCAGGGTGTATCCCGGCGGGGCAGGGAGTGGGCCGGCCCGGGATAGGGGCCGCGCTCCCGGGAGTTGCTCCGGGCTGCGTGGAAGGAGGTCGGGTGGCACTGCCGCGGCTGCCTCCTCGTCGGGGAGAAGCAGCACCTCCGCTGCGGTGCCCGGTTCGTATTCCCTCCTCCCCGAGCCGTCCCTTCCAGAATCCTCCTGCACCCTCTCAAAGCTGTGAGGGGGGCGCCCGGCGCGCGTGGGGAGAGGCGGCCTCGGGCGTGCGAAGGGCGGGCCGGCGGCGGGGGCGGCGGAGCTGCGGGGCTGCGGGCGGGCGTGGCGATGCCGGGGGCCGCCGGGGCTCGGGATGTGAGCCTGGCCGACTGCGTCCGCTGTCAGCGCCGCGGGCGCCGAAGGGACCCGCGGGAGAGTGAGCTCCGGGTCCGGGGGTCGCGGCGTCTGTGCCCGGGGGTCGCTCCGGTCAGGCCGCCGCAGCCCGCGCCCTGCCCTACTCTGCTGGACTGCAGCCCGCGTAGCTTCAGGCCGGGTGGGGCGGGCAGCGGCCGGAGGATGCCGCGCGCCCGTGCGTTCCGCGTCCCGGCTGCATGGAGGAGCCGGTCCCGGGGCGCGCCTCCCCTCGCGTCTGGGCCCCGCCGCCTCGGTCTGTGGCTGTGGTTCTCCCACTGGGTGGGTTGGTTTGTTTGGTTTCCTTCTCCCCACCCCTTGCTCCCGCCTCCACCCCCTCTTCCCAGCCCCATTCACTGAGCTGGAGCGAGACCGCGCCCCCCTCCACCGCGCTCCTCCCCTGCCCCCGCCGCCGCCCAGCTAACGAGCATCTCTGCCTTGCTTTCAATGGGCCGGTGCTGCTGTCGCCGCGGCTGCCCGCGCGGGTTGTGGATGTTGTCGGCGCCGTGTTGTGATGACAGGAGAATGTGTGTGTGTCCCGGGCCCAGACGAATTGGTAGGTATTCACTTAGCCACTGGCGTTGGGGACCCAGGAAGGATGGTGACCGATTTTGTGTGTGGACGGATTTTGGCTGGTGTGCTGTGGAATTAAGGGTTGAGGTGGATGGAAAAGGGGGATAAAGGTGAGCTGGACCAGGATAGCTTTGATATCCTAGTGAATGCAATTTTCAGGTAGGGAAAAAGGAAACTAATCAAACAAGTGCTGGCTTGGGGTTTCGTGTCTTCCAAAAGAAACCAGTTTCTTCATTCATGGAGAGATAACGGGAGCTATATGAAATAGCTAGTTTTTACCAGAAAATGCTGAAAAATCACAAGGAGTCTTTATGCAGGGAGTTTAATGCAATCGGATTACATAAAGTGAGGTTCTGACACATTTAATGACTAGTATAGCATTTCTTTCATTTAAACCAAAAGCTTTGCAAAGCTAAAGAGCTCTGTAGTCCGTGCAGGAACAGCATTTTGTAATTTGGTTCTTGGGTTTACTGAATGAAGTGAAATCACTTCTTGGCATAGGCTTTGCCAAGCACATCAGTAAGACTGGATGGGTCTCTTTTCCTGTTTCTGGTTGCAGCGCGTCTCATTAGTCATTGGCAAAATCGGCCAAATCTGCCTAGGACGAAGGTGCTGCGTATAAAGGGTCTAGACCATGGGATAGGAACTTTTCAGTGGAATTGTGACAGAAATAACTTGAAAATTTGCTGCTGCTCCTGTTTACCATCAAATGTACCTTCTTATTGCCTAATCAAGAGCTTTCTACTTCATTAATTTATCAAGTTTGTCAGCAGAAGTTTTGATTTCATGGGGTTGGTTGAATCACAGAATAGTAAGATACTCAGATTTTTTAAATGTTTACTTATGGTTTGCGAAAGCATTTGAAAGTATTTCGACTTCTAAGGTTATCTGGTCTGATGGAGAGAATGTATCACTGGTACTGGTGATGACAAAAAGCTCATTGATCACTGGGTAGAGTTTTCATGAATTCCAACTTCCCTAAGAATTTGTCTTTTGAAGGCATGATCGGAATTGGTGGATTGGGATTCAGTCTCAGTCCATATGCTAAGCTTCTGAATAACTGAAAGATACAGTTATTAAAATTCACGTTTTTTTAAATCTTGAGGACTTGCCTTGAAGGAAAAATGTTGTATATTGAGTATTTGAATGCTTGCTGTTTGAATTTACGTATTAATAAAAGCATCTGCTGCATGAATCAGTGCTTTTGCCACAATATTTCATTTTCCAATCAACTACAAAAGCAGAAAAATTGGCAAAACAAAGGAATTTAAGGAAAGTGCTGATTTCTTGAAAACTTATTCCTTGATTAGACATCATATAATGTAACTCTGTTATGCATCTGTCAAACTCCCACTCCAGACACACACACACTACTACTTTGATTCAATCTGCATTCTCTACAGAAACACAAATTTCTTTTTTTCTGGTGAGATTAAGTTTTAAAGTAAGCACAAATGCAAACTTACATAAAGCTATGGAGAAAATGTCTTTTCATTAAGATTGGCATTTGTTTACATTTTTAATGATACAAAATCTTTATACAAAACATGAAATAAATTAATGTATTTTCATGCAAACCTAACAAGAGATAGGGTTTATGTCTGGAAGCCAGTGTCATGTGGCCCAACATTTGAGCACATCTCCTGGCTCGGTCATGTACACTTAACCTTTGGATGACTTTCAGGTATTTAGTTTGAATGTTATTCAAGTGGTTAGTCTTAATAGATTCCTGTTCTTCTGGAATTTCTATTTTTCACGATTGCAGTTCAGAATGCTGTTTAGTTATTGATCTTATTTCTGAAATTCTAATCGTTACCTTCTGTTGCCTAATCTCATCTTCAATTTTGTAAACAAATCCCTTCTTAAATAGTGCATTTAAAATAACGGTACTTTCTATCACTTGCAAAAGGTGTTTTGTATGACTGGCTTATGCAGTGCTTATTACCGAAGCAAACAAAAAGCAGTTACTATTTAGTGTTTGGTTTTCTCTGCTCTCCAGCATCCCACTTATCACTTCTCCAATTACTCTTCAAAAGAGGGTATGTGAAAATAATGTAACACTCTCTGTGATATTTGTTTCACTTTTTTCCCTTAATTTTTCAACCTTAGGAAGGAAAAGCTGATACTAAGATTCAGATGGTTTTGTTTTTTTCATATTCCTTGTTGTTTACTGCATTTGTTTCCTTAAAGTATTTCTAAAGCCTATTTCTTTATGACCCGAATGGGTACTTTGAAGCAGTACCCCAAGAATAGTAATTCAGGAAAATATATATCATTGAGGAAGAAGAGGGATTTTGTTCTTGTGTAAATTATGTGGATTAATGATAATGCATTCATTAGGTTTTCTAGGTAAATGCCCAGCAAAATAGTTTGTGTCACAGTGTTTCTATTTTTATCCATTACATTACTGTACTTTTTAAATACAAACCCTAGGCTATTATTCTGTTCTTCCTTGTTGCTTTCTGAAGATAAACAGATACTTTTCTTTGTAATGTAAAAGAAAATATTTTTCTAAGGGTGACTTCTATTTGGGATCCTTATTTAATAAGATGAAAAATTACTTCTGTAGCTTTCTCTTAATGGCTAATGAGGAGGGGGAAATGCTAGCAAATAAATTCCAGAACTGAGACCATTTACATTACTAGCAAAGTTTTAGAGCTACTAGTATAAAGTTTTTTTTTTAATTACAAAGGGCCCGGTAAAATTAATGAATAAGTGAAACCTGCATTTAATTTCAAAGCCTCACTTCAACAAACACAAAGGCATGGAATCCCTGAAGATGTCTTAGGGAGCATCTGCTCCTATGTGTTCCCTTACACTTAGGAAAGTGAGGGCCAAAAGGTAAGCTGATTTTTCAGGATTATTTGGCAAGTGGGTGGCAGACCAATGTCCCTAAGGTCACCACATATGCACAGTGGTCTAGAAGAGCACTGTTTGCAGGATCATCCACTGGGATGCAGGAAGGGAATATTGAAATTTCTATTTTTATTCATTATGTAGAATTGAACATTTTATTAATACAGTAGTGTGTGTGTGTAACTTAAAATAATTCATGACTTATATATATGTCGGGGATGCATCCTAACACCTTTTTAGTGAGTGTCATGTATAATCAAATGTCACCAATGGGCCACAGGTCTAGAAACAAGATCTTCATAAATGGGAGAAGTCCTTGCGCATTGTGGGAGATCCAAGGTCTTTTTTTAAGGATAGAGAGGGAGAAGGGTGATTGGCCAGGTAAACTGCCACTGCATAGTGTTATATAACCATCATCATCTCAGCTTACCCCAGCCAAATCTATTATATATTCTGCACAGTTTGTGCTGCACAACGAAATAAAAAGAAAAAAGTAAAGCTAGACTACTGTGCAGTCCTGGCTCCATAAATGGTTGGGAGTTGTGCTTAGTAAAATATACCCTGTAGAAATAGATATGATATGTGTATAAAAGTGCCTCCTAGCACAGGGCTTAGCATGCAGATTCACCTGCTAAATATTTGTTATAAAAGCAAAGATAGATTAAGTCATCTGAAATGTAACTCTTCTCTTTGTGTGTATTTGTGTAATTTGCTGTCTAGGAATCCCAGTCAGAAGTTCCAGCTTGCCTCTGTTCTCTGATGCCATGCCAGCACCAACTCAACTGTTTTTTCCTCTCATCCGTAACTGTGAACTGAGCAGAATCTATGGCACTGTGTGTTACTGCCACCACAAACATCTCTGCTGCTCACCCCCTTACGTTCCTCAGAGTGGCCTGAGATACACGCCCCACCCAGCATATGCCACCTTCTGCAGGCCAAAGGAGAACTGGTGGCAGTACACACAAGGAAGGAGATATGCTTCCACACCACAGAAATTTTATCTCACCCCTCCTCAAGTCAATAGCATCCTAAAAGCTAATGAATACAGTTTCAAAGTGCCAGAATTTGATGGTAAAAATGTCAGTTCTGTGCTTGGGTTTGACAGCAATCAGCTGCCGGCAAATGCACCCATCGAGGACCGGAGAAGTGCAGCAACCTGCTTGCAGACCAGAGGGATGCTTTTGGGGGTTTTTGATGGCCATGCAGGCTGTGCTTGTTCCCAGGCAGTCAGTGAAAGACTCTTTTATTATATTGCTGTCTCTTTGTTACCCCATGAGACTTTGCTAGAGATTGAAAATGCAGTGGAGAGCGGCAGGGCCCTGCTGCCCATCCTGCAGTGGCACAAGCACCCCAATGATTACTTCAGTAAGGAGGCATCCAAATTGTACTTCAACAGTCTGCGGACTTACTGGCAAGAGCTTATAGACCTCAATACTGGGGAGTCAACTGATGTTGATGTTAAGGAGGCTTTAATTAATGCTTTCAAGAGGCTTGATAATGACATCTCATTGGAGGCTCAAGTCGGTGATCCCAATTCTTTCCTCAACTACCTGGTGCTTCGTGTGGCGTTTTCTGGGGCCACTGCTTGTGTGGCCCATGTGGATGGTGTTGACCTTCACGTGGCCAATACTGGCGATAGCAGAGCCATGCTGGGTGTGCAGGAAGAGGATGGCTCTTGGTCAGCAGTCACTCTCTCTAATGACCACAATGCTCAAAATGAAAGAGAATTGGAACGGCTGAAATTGGAACACCCAAAGAATGAGGCCAAGAGTGTGGTGAAACAGGACCGGCTGCTTGGCCTGCTGATGCCTTTCAGGGCTTTTGGAGACGTAAAGTTCAAATGGAGCATTGATCTTCAAAAGAGAGTGATAGAATCTGGCCCAGACCAGTTGAATGACAATGAATATACCAAGTTTATCCCTCCTAATTATTACACACCTCCTTATCTCACTGCTGAGCCAGAGGTTACTTACCACCGATTAAGGCCACAGGACAAGTTTCTGGTATTGGCTACTGATGGGTTGTGGGAGACAATGCATAGACAAGATGTGGTTAGGGTTGTGGGTGAATACCTAACGGGCATGCATCACCAACAGCCAATAGCTGTTGGTGGCTACAAGGTGACTCTGGGACAGATGCATGGCCTTTTAACAGAAAGAAGAGCCAAGATGTCCTCAGTATTCGAGGATCAGAATGCAGCAACCCATCTCATCCGCCATGCTGTGGGCAACAACGAGTTCGGGGCTGTTGACCACGAGCGCCTCTCTAAAATGCTTAGTCTTCCCGAGGAGCTTGCTCGGATGTACAGAGATGACATTACTATCATTGTAGTTCAGTTTAATTCTCATGTTGTAGGGGCATATCAAAACCAGGAATAGTGAGTTCTGGCAATTCTCAAATAAAATATATTTAAAGGGCAGATAGACTTCAAAAGATACTCATATAATAAACATTTCCAGTGGGTCATTCTAGCATTTACCATTGATACTCTAGCTAGTCAGGTACTCAAAACTGACCTTGCAGCAGGGTGGCAGGATCATGAGTCTTGTTCTGCCTGACTTGGACTTCACAGTGCCTGCACCTGAGGCAAGTCACTTCCTTACTGCAGATGTTTTGTGACATTGGCTTCTTTTATCAATCTGGGAAAATCAGGATGAACTGGCAAATAAATCTTGAATAGGCCAAAAGCAAGGCTCTTGCTGGGCATATTCTCTCAGTCAAAGGGAAGAAACATTACTATTCACACCTGCAGACCCCTTTCACCAGTAAGATTCCAATGTACATAAGAATGTTTACTTATTGCATGATGTCCTAGATATACAATCTATGCATTATTCATATAAATGTATTTTATTTAGCCTGAAGCAGTTTTCAAATCCAGTACTTTAAGCCATAAGTGACTGAAAACCAAGCAATCTGAATTGTAAGTGTTTGTAATTATTTGACTGGAATGCTTCTTAAATGGAAAAATAAACTATTCACTTCCCTACCCCTAGTTACCTAATGTGATTGAAACATTTTCTATTTTGCCACACACTTGAAGACAATAAATGTTTTTAGTTTTATCTACTCTTATATTGATGTCAAATAAAGCGAATTTTTTTCATTTGTATTAATGAAGAGCTTTATTTAGTCTGAAATAAAAAGATCCAGAATTTAAAAAAGAGAGAGATACGTTCAGTGATTGTCATTTGTAGCCACCGGCACATCACTCTTACCATGTAATCCCCAGAGGCTTAACATGTGTGTGGTGGGTAGACTGCTACCAGGAAATCATACTTCTCTTATAGTAGTAGTAAGAATCTTCATCACTTTTGGAATTTTAAGGATAACATATATTAAATAAGTTTAAATAGCAAATTGGGGAGTGAGTTTAAAGAGTACCTTGTTGAGACTGGGGAGGAAGTTTGTGTTTTTCTCCACTTAGACACAGGTCAGTTAAAATATTTGGTTTAAAAATTACTAAATGCTTTAAACATATTATACTTTATAAATAAGAATGTTAAGATATATACCTGAGAAATTTTAAAAGGTAACTTTTGTGCATGCCTGATGCTTAGTAGAACACTTAGTAGCATCAAGTGTTTGCAGCAGTCTCCTAATTATATGCAGCCCCTCTAATGCTGTATTCAAGTAAATGAAAGTAAATATATTCAAATTGGCTATTTGGGAGCTTATTTGACATGCATCCAATGGCATTTTGTTCCTGTGTTTAATGGTGATCTGTGTACAGCTGTGCATATATTTTCATCACTTACTCTAGCATCACTGTTAAAAGAATGGCTATGACTGTGTGATAATTCATATAGATTTTAATACAAAACGTGATCAGCTTTTCCTTGTGTAATTTGTTAAGTATTTAGTAGGAGTCCTTTTGGATTTCTGTAGAAGAATATAAGCTTGATGTTCAAGGACTTCCTCGGACTGTGGACACTAAGGCAATGTAGAACTGATTATAAAACTAGTTCCAATTGTAAAATAGACTCAGGAAGATTACAGCTCAGAACATCATATGTTTGTTTTTTGAGGTCGTTTTTTTCCCCATGTTTGTTTTTTTCTTAAGTTAACTTGGAACTTTTCTTCCAGGAAGCATTTTGGAGCAGGAAAGCTGTACTATATATTTATTTCTAAATGTTTTAAGAGACTTCATCTTTCAATGAAATGCATGTAGATTGCAGTAGCAATTAAAACCCATTTTCAGGCTATTATTTGAATTTCTCTTGAATACCACCACTCAAGGGTTCTATATTATTATTACCTTAAGCCTCATCTCTGTATGTATATAGTACACTATATATAAAATTTAGTTCCTGTGGTCATGATCAAGAAAAATAATTATTGTTGCACAAGAAACTTAGTCTGTGGTCCAAAAGCCAGTCTACTCTCTATAGACATGAAATGCAGTGTGGGGTGACATGGAAATGAAAATATGGGATGTTAGAGAAGTCTGAATATACTTTCATATAAAAGTTGTTTTATGGTAATTGGTTGATACTGGAATGTGATGTCTAGAATTAAGACATGTACATTTTCATGGTATTCAGCCTTCCTTAAACTTTAAATTTAAACTTTCTAACATGTATTATACTTAATTAGGGGCCCATAATATTTATAATGTGCCCTTAACTAGTTAAATGGAATGGTGGTATGGTTCACAGTACTTGGTAGGAAAATTGTGTCTCATAAAAGATGTGTCTATGTGAAGACCTGTGAAAAGTTTGTAACATAGAGAGTGGTCAGAGAAATGCCCACAATGAATTAAAGCTTCATAATCTGCTTTTGACTGCCTATGGTGTTTTTTTAATAATAGTAAGATTCATTAATGCTTTATATGGTGGTAGATTATACTTAACTTTAGAATCCAGTAGATAAATAGTACTTTTTAAACAAGGTAAAATTTATATTCTTTTAAATGCATGGTTTTTAATGTAGTAGATTTGGTAAAAGCCCCAATAAACTTGCAGAACTTTTCCATTACTCCAGAAAACTCCCTCATGCTCCTTTCCAGTAAATCTCTCCCCACAACTATTGTTCTGACTAGTATCACCATAGATTAGTGTTCTAGAAATTAATATAAATGAATTTGTATGTCCTCTTTTGTGTTTGAATTTTGTTCTTTTGGGATTGGTTTATGTTGACTGTACTCATAGTCTCTTATTACCAAGTAGCATTCCACTGTATGAATATATCACAATTTATCCATTGTTGATAGGCATTGTTAGTCCCCTCCCTCTCTCCTTTTAAAGCTAACTTTTATATTAGCAATTCTCAGGAATACTATCTGGTTGAAGAGTAGCTTTAATTCTGCAAATAAAATTACAGGTGAGTTTATGTTCTGTACCTTAATGGTAGGACTTTTTTTTTTAAATGCCTTTAAACAAGTGTTGAAATTTTTTCATGTTGAAAACTTTGGAGGGATTAAGGAGTCGTCCTTTGCTATCAACCTCTCTGTACCTCTCCCACTGAAAATTTTGTTGAGTTCATTAACTTTACATAATTTAGATAATGACTATCCTATGAGAAAAAGGGCAAATTATGTCTTGGTTTTTGATGGTCTTGGTTTATGTCTCCATCAGCCATTGCTATGATTAGGGATAAGGAAGGAAGTAGATTAAATGTTGATTGTTAAATAGGACTGGGATGGCATGACTGACCTGAGTATTTCTGCTTTCACTAAACATATTAACACTACCTGCAATGAACCTCCCTGTTCACTAGTCAAACACATGCCTGAATATGAGTTATTGTTAGCTTTGTCATTGGGTATAATGAGGGTCATAGTAACTATGTAATCCTTAGCCTGTAGGTAAAAACATACCGTAATTCTAACCTTTTTCATAAATAATAAAACAATTGCTATTCATTACAGGATTTTTCAGATCTCTAAAAGCTGAGTCCTGGACAAGCTGGGAGAATGAAAATATTTTAATGGTGTCTGAATTGACTTGTTATAGCATGAAGGTCATTTTCTTTTTCCTTTCAGAATTTACTTTGAAAGCCAGGCTTAATCCTACTAAATCCTCTCTGCCTGGTTCTTATGACAAACTTTATACCTCGGATTGAATCCTAAAAATATACAGTATTGTTTTCTAAGTAGCTCTGAAATTACAGGTCTTCAAAGTGAATGAGTTTTGTGTACCATTAATAATCATTACCCAATGTACATATTCTAAGGACCACACAATTTAGGCTCAATTATTTAGCCAATATTTACGCTCACAAAACAAGCATGTATCTGGGTTTAAATTGTTCTACATTTTTTTCCTTGTTTATCCAAGATACTCAGTTTAAGGGGAGGGCCCATGGATTTTGTTTTTCTCTTTGAACCAACATAATATTGAATAAAACAAGTTCAGCATTCACTTTATTTTACATTAGGGCCACACAATCAATAAAAAATCGGTCGAAGCGAACTTTAAGTTCTCCTTAGTTCAGAGTTAACATCTCAATCCAGATGCATACAAATAATTTATTCCTTAGCCATAGTTTAATTTTATAGTTAAGATTCAATGATTTCTAAAACTTGAACTAGTCTCCTGTTGCAAAGAACTAATATTTAAAAGAAAAAGTGCCAGTATACTAATCGGCCCCTTCACAGGATTAACCCCCTCAGAGGAGATGGCTTCCTGGCTTCCTATGTTCACTGGCAGAGACCTCAAAGCCTCAATTGTCAAGTGAGTCATTTGGACCCCAAAAGTCAATTCAGTTCCCTCAGTACACTGTTAAACGATCCCCATCCAACCCTTGACCCCCACCCTTACCTTAGGCACAGAATAGCAGAAGTTTTCCTTTGCAGGCCTACCAAAAAGTGTAGCTGCTGTTTGGAAATATTTGGCACCTAGCTCCAAAAGGAGCAAGTAGTTCATTTTGGTTCAGCTTATTACATCACGGGGTGGTGAGGAGAGTTTTCCGCCTAAGACCCTATCTGGAGTCACACACCTCTGCTTTTCTAAGTCATACCGAGCCTACTGACTGACTTTCTGCCTGCAGCACATGCTCAACCAAGTGGCACGTGTACTACGGTGTGAGGTTGGTGATCACAGTCAGCCTTTCAGAAACCTCAAACCTTGGGCACTAAGCAAAAAAAAAAGTAGGTGGGAAGAGCTGAAGAATCAAAGATTTTATCTCACCAGCTGTGATTAATCAGTCTGTCTGCCTGAAGGACAGGAACAGTTTGATTGGCTGGTGGTGTTGGCTAAGAGGCCAGCCTTCCAGCAAGAAAGCTGAGAAGAATGAGAAACTTGACAGGAGACCTAAGGGGGAAGAAAGCCAGAAAAGGAAGAGAATGGTTTCCTATCTCGTGATTAGAGTAGTAATGGGGAGAGAGCATCAGATCCTCCAACATCTTGGACCAGTGACAGGGATGAAAGCAAAGCAGAGGAAGGACAGCAGCAGGCTGAGGAGTGGTGAAGTAATGGGTTTTTAAAGCATCTTAAAAGCCCTTATGAAATCATGTATTCTATGCTAGGACAGCAGCAGTTAGAATGCAGAACAGCTTCCGTAGCATGACTGTTTTGTCTTGGCTCATTAGATTAGAAAGGAAAGGATAGCCTTTGAAACTAGCCATATGGAAAGGGATCTGTGGTACCCAGATGGACAGTATTCTCAAAAGAACTTTTCTTAGAAAACTTTTTCTTTTCTGCTCCAAACCTGGACAGTTTAAACAGCCTAATTTAGCCTGCTGAAAGCTGAGACTGGATCATTAAGGCCCTGGTATCAGGAGAAACAGAGGGTGAGACTGAGCAGACCAGAGAGAGCATAACGCTTAAGCAAGGCCTGTGGCCTCAAGTCAGAACCGCAGGGCTCTTGCTCAGGGGGGTCTACGATGGCATCAGGTACGACCAGGAAGCACTCTGACCCGGCCCACGGTCACGGGAACCACAGCTGCTGCTACTTGAGCGCTTACTATGTGCCGGGTCCTGTGGAGAGTACACTGTACACACTTTCTCATCTGATCCTTGTGCTGACTAGTCTCTGGCCCCCGATCCCCTTCTCTAAGCCATTGCTGCCGTGCTCTGGGCACCAGGAAGCTGAACCCTTCAGGCTGCACCTCCCAGGCTTGCTCGCCTCCTGACTGCCATTTCCCTTCCGCCAACGGGTAACACCAGCAGGCATGTGAGAGACATGAGAGAAGCTGGAATATTCTTCCTCATTCCCTCCACACTTTAGCCACACCATAGTGCCCTGAGGGCCGCCCCTCTTCCCTGACTCCAGTTCTCAGTGGGCTCAGGTGACACTCTTCCTCCCTCCATCATTCAGCCTTGGGGCTGGGAATGGCTCCCTACACCCTGCTGGTCTCTGGGTTTCTCACCAGCCTTCCTTTGGTCCCTCATCCTTCCTCATACCTCTAAATAATCCATTCACTTGAACAATCTAGAGTGAAATCAGTTTCCTGACAGGATCTGACCAATATAATCCTCAAAATGAGCTAAAGTATTATTTCCCCTTTTTTTTACCTAGCACAAAGAGGCTAGGAAACTTCCAACATAACACCCAAACAAACCCATATCTATATATTTCAAAGCCTGCATGTTAAATCACCACCTCGTACTGCCTGGCCTCTCCATGGAACGAGAATGTTCTCTTCGGAATCGCAAAAACCTGAGGACAATCAAGGATCCAACAGGCAAGTGACCCTTGAGAAGCAGAGGCAAAGATCCTCAGAAGAGACAGCAAAGGTTGATGTAGCCCGGAAGTTAGTGAAGCAGTTAAGGAATGGGGCCACCCGCATGGACGGCGGATGCCGTAAGGCCATAGCAGCCTGGCAGCTGGAGAGGTGAGGGCCAGAGGCAGCTCTCACTTAGGACACTGCAGTGTCCAGGCATGCTGTTTCTCGGCTCCCCAATTCACTTGTTGAAATATTTATCGAAACTTTATTAGAGTCTAGGCACTGAGGATATGTGTTAGGGCTAAACGGTAGAGTCTGCCTTCAGTGAGCTCACAGTTCATATTGGACGATGTATGTGTAAAAAAAAAATTGCTCTTAAGTAATTAAGAATGGTTCAGAATTGAAACAAGTGCAAGTTCCAAAAATAATCCAGAAAAGAAAGTGAGAAACTCTGTCCTGGTGTGCCACAGGGGCAAGAGAGGCCCTGGAAAGGGGGGACATTTCATTAAAAGGGATGATACTTGAACAGAGATTTGAAAGGTGAAAAGGTTGCTAGGCAGCAAAGGACCTAGGAATGACATTCCTGAAAGAAAAGTGTATGTTAAGGCACAGAAACGTGAAACCACACTGTGCTCGAAGATCTCTGAGTACCCTTTGCATGACTAAAACATACACTAAAACAAACAAAATGAGGTGGAAAGATAGGAACAGCAGAAAAGAGCTTTAAGTAAATATACGGGGACTGCAGCACCCTGGTGGCTGGCATACCTTTAAGGACAGAAATACTGGAGAAGGTGAAGATCGGCTAAGACAATCATGGGATGCAGAAGTTGGTGGGGGCAAGAGTGGGAGAAAGAAGTACAAAACAAGGTCAGCCAGAGCTGGCTTCTAGCACTCATAGGTGAGAGACTTGACCAATTCTAAGTGAGGAAGGATTGGTGACTAAGCACGAGAACATCTGTGTGATTTACATATTGCCATTAGTCATTCATGTGTCTACAGTCACACTGAGTAACCTGTATGTACACTCAGTATTTTGGTTTGAACACAGTCATATTTTCCTCCCTCCCAATACCTTACTTGCCATAGTGCATGATCACTGAACTCTACTCACCTATGGGGCAACTTGACAACTGAACTTGGATTACCTATGCAGGCATCTTCCAAAGACTTGGACTATTATATCCTTATTGAATTGCCAGCCATCAGCTGGCTCAGTCCAATTAAACAAGTGTTTATTGCGCTTCCTCACTGTTTTCAGTACTTGGGATATTTGGTGACCAGCCTCCATGCTGGCTCTCAATGATCCCTTCCTCTTGTATATACACCCTTTGTCAATTAAATACCCACTGTAATCCGTCCCAAGGACTGGTTTGTGTGACCCACAGAACACAGCAGGTGTGGTGGGATGTCCCTTCTGAGATCAGGTTATAAGAGACACTGCAGCTTCTGTCTTGGTCACTCACCCTCTTTCTCTTGGATCCCTCTCTGGGAGGAGCCATGTGGTGAGCAGCCTTATAGAGAAGACCTTGTGGAGAGAGAATGAAGCCTCCTGCCAGCAGTCACGTGCGTGAACTCAGAAGCAGATCCTGTAGCCCCCAGTCAAGTCTCCAAAGGCTGCAACCCCAGCTGAGAGCACGACTACGGCCTCATGGGAGACCCTGAGCTAGAACAGCTGTCCCCCAATTCCAGACCATCAGAAACAGTGTGAGAAACATCTGTTCACTGTTTTAGACACTAAGATTTGCAGTAATTTGCTATACTCTTGAGAATCTTATTTTGCTCACACAGACATTAATTGCTTGTTTCCTGAACACGTTGTTTCCAATGTGAGTATTACCTGATAAACAAGATACGCAACGACCAGAGAAGTTATATGTTTAAAAGCCACCTGGGAAAAGAAAAAAAGAGGTACATGCATATGCAGTCTTATGAAAAGATTTCTGAGTAAAAAAAAAATCAGCTTGCATGATCTGATCCCATTTATGTGTGATTATTCTAAGCCTAATTAAAAAATAAATTAAAAACTTTATTTCTACCTTATGGACAATAAGTATTCATTATAGAAAATTAGAAAATACACATAAGCAGACATAACAGATAATCAAGTTCAACAATTATCTTGGTATTTAGTGATAATTATTAATTCAATGTATCAAGAGACAGTGTGGTAGAGTGAAACCAACACTGGCTTAGACACAGGTTTACCTGGTATGTGTTCCAAATTGACCACTTCCTAGAAATTATTTTACCTCTTGGTGCCTCATTTTCTTCATCTGTAAAATGGAGATAACAATGGTATTTTCTTCATAGGATTTTCATGAGGATTAGATGGAATAATGTGTACAAAAAGCTCTGGGAACCATTTTTGCTATTATCCTTCCAGATCCTTTGATATGCACATATACATTTAAAATAAAGTCAGATTGTCCTATGCATGTGGATTTGCTACCTGTTTTATCCATTTAATAATGTATGAGAGATACCTCTTTTTAGATACCTCATATTCCTGGATTAAAAGAATTAATAGTGTTAAAATGTCTATACTATCCAAAGTGATCTACAGATTAATGCAGTCCCTATCAAAATTCCAATGGCATTTTCCCCAGAAATAGAAAAAACAATCCTAAAATTCATATGGAACCACAAAAGACCCCAAAAACCAAAGCAGTCTTGAGCAAGAGGAACATATCTGGAGGATTACACTTCCTGACTTGAATATATATTACAAAATGATATAATCAGAACAGTATGGCACTGGCATAAAAACATACACATAGACAAATGGAACAGAATAGAGAGCCCAGAAATAAATCTGTACATATATGGTCAACTGATCTTCAGTAAGGGTTTTGATAACACACAGTATCGAAAGGATAGTCTCTTCAATAAATGGTTCTGGGAAAATGGGTACACAGTCAGAAAAATGAAGTTGGACCCTTATCTCACAACACATACAAAAATCAACTAAAAGTGGATTAAAAACTTAAACATAAGACCTGGAACTGCAAAACAACCAAAAGAAAATGGGAAAAGCTTTTCTTGACATTAGTTTTTTGGATATGACCCCTAAAGTACAGGCAACAAAAGCAAAAATAGAGAAATGACATTTCATCAAACTAAAATGCTACTGCACAGCAAAAGAAACAATCGCCAGAGTGAAGAAACAACCTGAATGGGAGAAAATATTTGCAAACCATGTATCTGATAAGGATTAATATCCAAAATAAGTAAGGAATCCAAACAATTCAATAGCAAAGAACAAATAACCTGATTAAAAAATGGGGAAGGGACCTAAATAGACATTTCTCAAAAGAAGACATACGAATGGCCAACAGGTATATTAAAAGGCTCAACATCACTAGTCATCAGGGAAATGCAAATCCAAACCACAGTGAGATAGCACCTCACACCTGTTAGAAGGGTTATTACCAAAGAGACAAAGGTACCAAGTATTGGCGAGAATGTAGAAAAAAGGGAACCCTTTTACACTGTTGGTGGGAATGTAAATTGGCGCAGCCATTATATTTAATTATTATTAATAATTTGACTATCAAAAAATTAAAAATGTAACATACCATATGATCCCACAATCCCACTTCTGGGTATATATCAAAAGGAAATGAAATCAGTATTTTGGCGAGGTCTCTGCACTTCCATTCTTACTGCACCATATTCACTAACCAAGATGTGTAAACAACTTAACTATCCACTGAAATAAGCCAGATAAAGAAAGACAAATGCTGGATGGTCTCTTGGTTTGCAACCTCCTCCTTATAATCTGAAACTGGCCCCTGGACGCGGAGGCCAAGGAGAGACTGAAGAAAGAGGCAGGCCACTCCAGATTGGTGGGTAGTAGGTTTAATAAGCAAGGAAACTTACATACAGGGCTTCTCTTAGGTGGCCACAAGAGGAGTAGATCTACATGTCTGCCCACCAGAATCTTTAAAGTTTATACAGAGGCTTTAACTGGTTTCATTCAGTCCACCTGGTCTCAACACCCCATCACTATCTCAAGGCTATGTCCTTGGGGCAGCCTCTGGGCGAGGGAAGACCAGTAGAATGCATATTCCAAGGGTGGGGAGGGGGTGAGGAGCTCCTGTTGGTGGGGTCCACCTTGCAGATCAATCAACTGTCATGTCTTCTTGATGACCTCCTCCAACATGATCTCATATGTGGAATCTAAAAAAAGTCAGACTCATAAAGGCAAGGAGTAGAATGGTGGTTGCCGAGGGCTGAGGGGTGGGGAAGATAGGGAGATGGTCAAAGGATACAAAATTTCAGTTATACAAGATGAATAAATTCTGGGGATCTAATATACAGCATGGTTACTATAGTTAATAATACTGTATTGTATACTTGAAATTTGCTAAAAAAGTAGACCTCAAGTGCTCTCACAACAAAAATTCTTAACTATGTGAGGGGTTAGATATGTAATTAGCTTGATTGTGGTTATCATTTCACAACATATGTGTATATCAAATCATCACATTGTATACCATAAATATATCCATTATTATTTGTCAAAAATAAATAAAATCAAAATATGACAAATATCATTTAATCATAATCACATAGTAATTTATTTTTTGGATATGCCAACATATATTTAACCAGTATCTTAATATCTTTTCTATTTTTTATACTACAAATAACCTGAACTCATATTAGTTGTCTAGTTTTTTGCTTACTGGACTAATTTCTATATTTAAAAAAATAATTTAAGTGGCTAGATTTGGACTGTTTTTTGTTCACTTTACTCCACCTGTGACTTAGTAGCAGAGAGAATTTCCTTTCTTTAGTGGAAATTTACAGAATATGACCCTTGTGATACCACTGCTTTACAGAGGCTAAGTAGGCAGGTGAAAATCTTATCAAAAAAAAACTACCAACTTGAGGGCCAGTCCCTGACTGTGTCCAGTTCCCCTCCTACTGCTCTGCTTTGGGCCTGCCGAGGCTCCCAGCCCACCCCTGTCTGCCTCATCTTTCTAGTGCATTTCCTCTCAGGTCTCCGGGCAGAAGAGCAAGCTGGCTGTACACATGCCGGCTCACAGTGGTGCAAGGCAGTCCTACAGCACTGTTCAGTTTTGCCCACTCTGGTTCAGCCAAGAAGAGGGCTAACTCCAGTGTGGGCTAGACCACAAAATCCCCAGGAGGTACATTACCATGACCAACGGATTCCTTTTTAGCTCCCAAGTTCTCACTTATTTTCTCCCACTCCTGACCTGCCTTGAACTGTTTTCCATCTATGCAAAAATAGCAGATACAAGTCCCAGAGATCCAATTCTGGAATGGTGGTGGGAGAAGCTTGTCAGACTGCTCCTGAGTGAAACAACCATAACTGGAGAAAATTGTTTTTAAAAAACAACCATTTACAGTCTCTGGAGGTTGTCCTGAGGGCACACAGCAAATGAAACTTTCGTTCAAGAGCATCTACTACATCTCAGGAAGAACAATGAGAGTCTATGGCACTTGAGCTGTGACATGCTTCATGCCTCTCATTGTGACGAGTCCACCCCAAGCTGAGTGGCCAAGAGTATGGGGTTCCCTCCTATGGCACTCGCTCCCCGTCAGGGGGTGTGGTATCTCTCCTAAAGTGCAGGCAGCAGCATTTTCCATTCCCCTCCACTCTCTTTATTTTTAATAATGACATTGTTCATCTATTTAAGTTTTTTTATTAAGGTATCATTGATATACACTCATGAAGCTTTCACATGAAAAACATTGTGGTTACTACATTCACCCATATTATCGAGTACCGCCCCATACCCCATTGCAGTCACTGTCCATCAGTGTAGTAAGACTCCACAGAGTCACTATTTGC
Organism: Smutsia gigantea; assembly: GCA_032199065.1. Taxonomy (NCBI): domain Eukaryota; kingdom Metazoa; phylum Chordata; class Mammalia; order Pholidota; family Manidae; genus Smutsia; species Smutsia gigantea. The sequence goes on from JAVSCE010020597.1 coordinate 64,970, forward strand.
CCTCTCTGTGCCACACTGCCTTCCCCATGAGCCCCCCAACACCACGTGTGCCAATCATAATACCCCTCAATCCCCTTCTCCCTCCCTCCCCACCCGCCCTCCCACACCCCTCCCCTTTGGTAACCACTAGTCCCTTCTTGGAGTCTGTGAGTCTGCTGCTGTTTTGTTCCTTCAATTTTGCTTCATCGTTATACTCCACAAATGAGGGAAATCATTTGGCACTTGTCTTTCTCTGCCTGGCTTATTTCACTGCCTCAGCTCTCTCTTTCAGGAGTTAAATTCCAAGTGAGTGTAGACAGACTGATGGGGCTCCCTTCCTTCACCAAGGCCCCACCCCTAGGACACAGGCTCTACCCTAGATATGGCAAATCAAGAATACTCGGCCCCAGTTGCCTTTACCCTATAAGCAACCATGAAAGGCCATTGATTGTTGCAGAGTTCTCTGCCTATCTTTTACTCTGACCTCTTTGTTAAGCTGTCTGCCTCTGTTGGTGTCACATCCAGCTGTAGGGCTCCACTAATTGCATCCGGTTTCTCTATTGCTTTTGACAAAGTCTTGGTGCACACATTGCTCCAGGCTCCTTTGCAGGAGTAGTTTTAAGGCTAGTCTCTCAAAAGCAAGCTCTCATGGGGACTGTGCAAAGGCCCAAACGGTGCCCCTGAAGGGCAGTTTCTCCACACTGTTACCAACAAATAAACAAGTCCAGCCAAATTACCAACAAATAAACAAGCAAACAACATGCAGCCCCAGAGAGGCATATGAGAGAAGCAGTATTTAGCACTGCTAAAACCTATCATTAAAATGTCCATTTTTCAATAAAAATTTGCAAGATATGCAAAGTAACAGGAAAGTGTGACCCATACACAGGAAAAACAAAGAAAAACAGGTAGCCAGAACTGCCTGTGAGAAGGCCCAGATGTCGGACTTCAAAGTAGTTATCCTAATGTTCAATGAACTAAAGAAAACCATGTTAGAGAAGTAAAGGAAGGCATAATGACAGTGTCTCATTAAATAGAAATTATCAATGAACAGAAAGTACATATAGAAAAAAGAATCAAATGGAAACGTTTTGAGTTGAAGTATACAATAACCAAAAGAGAAATTCATCAGAGGGTTTCAACAGTAGATTGAAACAGTTAGCAAACTTGAAGGTAGATTGATAGAGATCATGCAAGCTGAAAAAAAGAGAGAAAAAAGAACGAAGATGAACAGATAACGCAGAGAAATGTGTGACACCATTAAATGTACAAACACACACATAATGGGAGTACCAGAATGAGGAGAAAGAGAAAGGAGCAGGAAAAATAATTTTTTAAGAAGTAATGGTTGAAAACTTCCTAAAGTTAATTTTAAAAATCCCATTAATCTTGAAAAATAAGAACGAGTTTGGAAGACTCACATCTGTAATCAGACTGCTTGGCTCTAGCCTACAGATAGACAAGTAGATCAATGGAATCTAATTGAGAGTCCAGAAGTAAACACTCACATTTTTCTTTTATTAAGGTATCACTGATACACACTCTTTTGAAGGTTTCACATGAAAAACATTGTGGTTACTACATTTACCCATATTGTCAAGTCCCCGCCATACCCCACTGAAGTCACTGTCCTTCAGCATAGTAAGATGCCACAGAGTCACTACTTGTCTTCTCTGTGCTACACTGCCTTCCCTGTGACCCCCACCACACACCATGATAAATACTCACATTTATGGTTAATCGATTTTCAGCAAGGGAGTCAAGACAATTCAATAGTCTTTTCAGCAAATGGTGCCCATACAACTCTATAGTCACATGCAGCACAATGAAACTGAATACCTTTCTTATGCCAAATACAAAAATTGACTCAACATGGATCATAGATCTAAATGTAAAGGCTAAAACTATACAACACTTAGGAAAAAATATAGGAATAAGTCTTTGTGATCTTGCATTATGCTAAGCCTTCTTAGATATGACATCTGAAACTCAAGTATCAAAATAATAGATTAGACTTCATCAATATTAAAAATTTGGGGGCTTCAATGGAACACCATCCAATAACCCACAGAATGGAAGAAGATATTTGCAAATGGGCAGAGTATCTGAATAGATGTTTCTCCAAAAAACATGTAAGTGGCCAATAAGCACATGAAACATTGTTTGACATGCTTAGCCATCAGAGAAATGCAAATTGAAACCAAAATGAGATATAACTCTTTATCTACCATAAGCCCCAGGTTGCAATCAAAAAGGTAAACAAGTGTTGGCAAGGCTTTAAGGAAATTGAAAACCCTGTACATTGCTGGTGGGAATAAAAAGTGGTACAGCCAGTTTGGAAAATCATCTGCCAGCTCCTCAAAAGATTAAAACACACAGTTACCATATTACCTAGTAATTCCACTCCCAAGTGTATACCCAAAAGAAATGAAAATATGTGACCACACAAAAACTTGTATGCAAATGTTCATAGCAACATTATTCACAATAGCCAAAAAGTGGAAACAACCTAAATGTCCATCAGTTGATGAATGGATAAATAAAATGTGGTATATCCATGCAATAGATCACCATTGGGAAATAAAAAAGAATGAAGTACTGACATATACTACAATATGGATGAACTTTGAAGACATTATGCTAAGTGAAAGAAGCCAGGTACAAAAGGCCACATCGTGTATGGTTCTATTTATATGAAATGTCCGGAACAGAGAAATATATATAGAGAGAAAGTAGATTAATGGTTGCCTGGGTCTAGGAAGAAGGTTGAAGGGAACTGAGGTGTGGCTGCTACTCGGTATGGGGTTTTCTTTGGGTGGAGGTGGGGGGTGACAATGATGGTGTACAACACTGAATATACCAAAAAATATTGAATTGTACACTTTAAATGGGTAAATTATATGGTATAGGAATCATACCTTAATAAATGTGTTGCATTAAAAATAAAAGGCAAGTCTTGTAGAAAGAATATAGGTAATGGATACTCTTTGGAAATGGAAAGCACAAAATTGAAAATTTAGCTCCCCCACCACTGCTTCCTTCAAACCACCTGGTTCTATTTCCTTCCAGTCTGGAACACATACTGAAATATTTAGGAAATGAATTTTCATTTTGTTTATATGGCTGGTTTCCTTCTTCTCATGACCTACCTTGTGAATTTGATGTTTTTCTCCACGCTACTGATACGAGAAGTACAGATTGATTCCTTTCTCTGAGCTCCCTTCTGTGAGCACTGGAAAACTCACCTATTCCAGGAAACCCTTCCAACCAACCCTTTTCTATATTGGAACAGCTTCCTGGAGACAGATTACATGATCCACTTTTGTGGTTTGAAACTCTGTGCATAGTGAATTTGAGGATATTTATGCCTGCATATCAACTGCGGCCAGCCTGTTAAAGAGACTGTACACATGCATGTCTGCTTTATTTGCTATGTGGTCGCTCTTGCTTTTGACTAATACTTTTTAAACCCTTTTGCAATTCAGCTCTTGCAGGAGAGCTTTATATTCACTATGATTATATTCTTGGAAAACTGCCTTGTATAAAAATTCATATTTTCAGTTGATTAATAAGAAGTAGGATTATTCTTCAGTCATAATCTGTAGAGCATGGAAAAGTGGGCAAATGATTGGTCTGGGAATGGTAAAGAAAGTACTTGAAATCGTCAGGGAGAGTAACTCCATTTTCCTCCATTTAACCTGCTCACAAAAGGACAATAAGACAGCCGCGTTATCTGGGTTAGAGAATACTTACAGAGTCACACCCATACAGTAGGGTCTCAAAATGGATTTATGGTTGTAGAAGGGCTTCTCAAACAGGTGTTTCAGTTTTACTTACATCTCCAAAAACTTAAAATAGAAATCTAAGTCACAATTCAAGGTTAATCTTTAAACCCTCTGCCTCAACTCTTCTCTAGCTCGCAGTAAATCCTGGGGGCCTCACACTCTCCTCCCCAGCTCATCCTGGCCCCTGGTGGCCATGGCCCTCCTCCGTAGCGAGTCTGATTCAACACCTCTCCCCTCCCTACTCCCCATCCGTGCAGCTGGCACCGAGGCAAAGGGAGAGGCTGATGGGACCCCATCCAGGTGATTGTGTCCAGTTGTGTTTGTCACATTAAGCTTCGGAAATTTTGGACTTTATCTTAGTGTGTTTTTATTGGTGTATTTTTAAAAAATTAAGGTGTGTAAAAGAAATCTTTAAAAATTATGGTATTGTCCTTTAGCAAGTTATCTTTTCTGTGGACAATGGCTGTGTCCTCCTCAGCAATGTCGCCCTACTCTGTCCCTCATCTGCAAACGAGTTCCGTTATCACTGTGCCCCCCTTTCCTCTGGGACATTCACTTGTATCTCCACCCTTTCTGAGGAATGGGCCTGCCCCTCACACCCCACTTCCAGCTCCCTGACTGGGCGGCAAGCAGAGCAGACAGACCGTGGCAGTCAAGGGCACTTGGGGGGGGCGATGAGGGACAGCTGCTTCCCGACTTTGTGGCAGCCGCTCCAGGGCTTGAGTCTATTGAGAGGTTATTGATTCTGGGAGCTGCATGCTGGCCTTTGTGTCTGGCACATAGTAGGAGCTCTGCATTTATAGCTCAGAGACTGGTGCCCTCTTTGTTGCAGTACAGCCGTCTTACAATGGCAGGGAGAGTAATATAGGTGAATGCTGGCTATCATCACAAAAGTTGGGTACAAAGTTCATATTTGGTCACTTTGCTAGACAGTTCAAACTAAGTTCATTGGATCTGGCATGTCTGTACTAAATCGTCTATTCTCCATTCAAGTTCACCTTCGGCAATGTCCTCGAAGAGGAAGTCATTCCCTGTTGTGGCTCACTTAAATTCCTTCAGTTACCAGAGAAGCTTACTTTCTGCAGAAAGAAAAAAAATAAACATTTCCTTCATCTCATGGTACACTGAGCTGTAACTCCCTTTGCGACCAAGACATTGAGCTCCACGTTCAGGAGACAAGGTGGCTAAGCCTGGGAGGCTACTGCCAGATTCTGCCTCCTGCCTTCTTTTTGATTGGGTCGCTGTCTAAAACCCCGCGGGAGAGGAAGAGCGCTTCCCACCGTCCACAGAAGATGCTGCATCGCCTCGTTAGTGCTCGGGGATGCCAGACTCAGAAACGCAGCCACCCGGCCTGGTGCTCCCAGGAAGTCCAGGGTAGGCAAAATGGTGGAAAGCAATTCAGCACAGCATGCGATTTAAAAATATGGTGCTCTCAAAAGTAAATATAGACACTGAAGGAAAAAGGCACTAGGTTTAAAGTGTGGTATAAAAATATATGTTATATAAGATTCTGCCATTCATGCTCAACCCTTTTCTCTCAGGATACCTTTTCGTGGTTCTTTTTGACTTAAAAGTAGGTATTTTTTAGGAAAGAGAAAGGTATGCCCTCAGAAGAGAGAAGAAATCGCAGCAGCAGACATGCAAGCGCTAGAGGCTTTCACATGTGGGGCCCAGGTGGCTTCTTCACCAGTTAAGGGGCTCTTCTCTTGACAAGTTTTTCTTCTAAACAACGGCTTCTGTTAACAACTACAAAACAATTCCTTGTATTCGTCCAATCACTCAATGTTTATTAAATGCCTGCTATGTACCAGGAACAGAATTAATTCTCAAATAAGTTTAAAACATGTGACTAAAACCTTACCTCTTGCACAACTTGCCAGATGTTATCTTATTTACGGATTGGACTGTATTTACTCTGAGTGGACAAGCTTTATACATAATGTTTGATCTTTTCCTCCCTATCCCCCACCTCTCTGGCGGGGACTAGAAAGAGGGAGAGAGGAAGAGGCTGCCAGTTTGGAGCCAGACTGTATATGAGGCTCAAGCATATCCTTTTGCTCAGCATCATGTAAGTCCTTGGTCAGTCCCCAAACCCATTCCTTAGAGCAGCTTGCTTGATTTCCTACCTCCTAGCCAACAAATGTATCTGTTTCTACACCTCCCTCCTCTCTGGGTTTTTTTCGTGTGTGTGGGGGTGGTATTATTAATGTACAATTACATGAGCAACATTATGGTTACTAGACTCCCCGTATTATCAAGTCCCCACCACACACCCCATTACAGTCATTGTCCATCAGCGTAGTAAGATGCTATAGAATCACTACTTGTCTTCTCTGTGTTATACTGCCCTCCCCGTATCCCCTCCCCCACCCCGCTACATTATGTCTGCTAATCATAATACCCCTATTTCCCCCTTATCCCTCCCTTCCCACCCATCTTCCCCAGTCCCTTTCCCTTTGGTAATTGTTAGTCCATTCTTGGGTTCTGTGAGTCTGCTGCTGTTTTGTTCCTTCAGTTTTTCCTTTGTTCTTATACTCCACAGATGAGTGAAATCATCTGGTACTTGCCTTTCTCCGCCTGCCTTATTTCACTGAGCATAATACCCTCTAGCTCCATCCATGTTGTTGCAAATGGTAGGATTTGTTTTCTTCTTATGGCTGAATAACATTCCATTGTGTATATGTACCACATCTTCTTTATCCATTCATCTACTGACGGACACTTAGGTTGCTTTCATTTTTTGACTATTGTAAATACTGCTGCGATAAACGTAGGGATGCATATGTCTTTTTCAAACTGGGCTCCTGCATTCTTAAGGTAAATTCCTAGGAATGGAATTCCTGGGTCAAATGGTATTTCTATTTTGAGTTTTTTGAGGAACCTCCATACTGCTTTCCACAATGGTTGAACTAATTTATACTCCCACCAGCAGTGTAGGAGGGTTCCCCTTTCTCCACATCCTTGTCAACATTTGTTGTTGTTTGTCTTTTGGATGGTGGCCATCCTAACTGGTGTGAGGTGATATCTCATTGTGGTTTTAATTTGCATTTCTCTGATGATTAGTGATGTGGAGCATCTTTTCATGTGCCTGTTGGCCATCTGAATTTCTTCTTGGGGAAGTGTCTGTTCAGCTCCTCTGCCCATTTTTTAATTGGCTTATTTGCTTTTTGTTTGTTGAGGTGCGTGAGCTCTTTATATAATTTGGATGTCAACCCCTTACCGGATATGTCATTATGAATATATTCTCCCATGCTGTAGGATGTCTTTTTCTTCTACTGATGGTGTCCTTGGCTGTACAGAAGCTTTTTAGTTTGATATAGTCCCACTTGTTCATTTTTGCTTTTGTTTCCCTTGCCCGGGGAGATTTGTTCATGAAGAAGTGGCTCATGTTTATGTCCAAGAGGTTTTTGCCTATGTTTTTTCCTAAGAGTTTTATGGTTTCATTACTTACATTCAGGTCTTTAATCCATTTTGAGTTTACTTTTGTATATGGGGTTAGACAATAATCCAGTTTCATTCTCTTACATGTAGCTGTCCAGTTTTGCCAACACCAGCTGTTGAAGAGGCTGTCATTTCCCCATTGTATATCCATGGCTCCTTTATCGTATATTAATTGACCATAAATGCTTGGTTTATATCAGGGCTCTCTAGTCTGTTCCATTGGTCTATGAGTCTGTTCTTGTGCCAGTACCAAATTGTCTTGATTACTGTGGCTTTGTAGTAGAGCTTGAAGTCAGGGAGCGTAATTCCCCCCGCTTTATTCTTCTGTCCCAGGATTGCTTTGGCTATTCAGGGTCTTTTGTGATTCCATATGAATTTTAGACCTATTTTCTCTAGTTTATTGAAGAATGCTGTTGGTATTTTGATAGGGATTGCATTGAATCTATTGATTGCTTAAGGCAGGATGGCCACTTTCCCAATACTAATTCTTCCTATCCATGAGCATGGGATGTGTTTCCATTTATTGGTATCTTCTTTAATTTCTATCAAGGGTGTGTTGTAGTTTTCAGGGTATAGGTCTTTCACTTCCTTGGTTAGGTTTATCCCTAGGTATTTTATTCTTTTTGGTGCAATTGTGAATGGAATTGTTGTCCTGATTTCTCTTTCTGCTAGTGCATCATTAGTGTATAGGAATGCAACACATTTCTGTGTATTATTTTTGTATCCCACAACTTTGCTGAATTCAGATATTAGATCTGTAGTTTTGGAGTGGATTCTTCAGAGTTTTTTATGTACAATATCATGTCATCTGCAAACAGGGACAGTTTGACTTCTTCATTACCAATCTGGATGCCTTTTATTTCTTTGTGTTGTCTGATTGCCATGGCTAGGACCTCTAGAACTTTGAGTAATCTGAATAAAAGTGGGGAGAGTGGGCATCCTTGTCTTGTTCCTGATCATAAAGGAAAAGCTTTTAGCTTCTTGCTGTTAAGTATAATGTTGGCTGTGGGTTTGTCATATATGGCCTTTATTATGTTGTGGTACTTGCCCTCTATACCCATTTTGTTGAGAGTTTTTATCATGAATGGATGTTGAATTTTGTCGAATGCCTTTTCAGCATCTATGGAGATGATCATGTGGTTTTTGTCCTTCTTTTTGTTGATGTAGTGGATGATGCTGATGGATTTTTGAATGTTGTACCATCCTTGCATCTCTGGGATGAATCCTACTTGATCATGATGGATTATCTTTTTGATGTATTTTTGAATTCGATTTGCTAATATTTTGTTGAGTATTTTTGCATCTATGTTAATCAGGGATATTGGTCTCTAATTTCCTTTTTTTGTGGTGTCTTTGCCTGGTTTTGGTATTAGAGTGATGTTGGCCTCGTAGAATGAGCTTGGGAGTATTCCCTCCTCTTCTACTCTTTGGAAAAATTTAAGGAGGATGGGTATTAGGTCTTCACTAAATGTTTGATAAAATTCAGCAGTGAAACCATCTGGCCCTGGAGTTTTGTAGGTAGTTTTTTGATTACCAATTCAATTTCTTTGCTGGTAATTGATCTGTTCAGATTTTGTGTTTCTTCCTGGGTCAGCCTTGGAAGGTTGTATTTTTCTAGAAAACTGTCCATTTCTTCTAGGTTATCCAGTTTGTTCCCATATAATTTTTCATAGTATTCTCTCATAATTCTTTATATTTCTGTGGTGTCCATAGTGATTTTTCCTTTCTCATTTCTGATTCTGTTTATGTGTGTAGACTCTTTTTTTCTTTATAAGTCTGGCTAGGGGTTTAACTATTTTGTTTATTTTCTCAAAGAACCAGCTCTTGTTTTCATTCATTCTTTCTATTGTTTTATTCTTCTCAATTAAATTTATTTCTGTTTTAATATTTATTATGTCCCTCCTTCTACTGACTTTGGGCCCATTTGCTCTTCCTTTTCTAGTTTCATTAATTGTGAGTTTAGACTGTTCATTTGGGATTGTTCTTCTTTCCTGAGGGAGGCCTATATTGCAATAAAGTTCCCTCTTAGCACGGCCTTCGCTGAGTCCCACAGATTTTGTGGTGTTGAATTATTGTTGTCATTTGTCTCCATATATTGCTTGATCTCTGTTTTTATTTGGTCATTGATCCATTGATTATTTAGGAGCATGTTATTAAGCCTCCATGTGTTTGTGGGCTTTTTCATTTTCTTTGAGTAATTTATTTCTAGTTTCATGCCTTTGTGATCTGAGAAGCTGGTTGGTACAATTTCAATCTTTTTGAATTTACTGAGGTTCTTTTTGTGGCCTAGTATATGATCTACTCTTGAAAATGTTTCATGTGCACTTGAAAAGAATGTGTATCCTGATGCTTTTGAATGGAGTGTTCTGTAGATTTCCGTTAGGTCCATCTGTTCTAATACGTTGTTCAGTGCCACTGTCTCTTTATTTATTTTCTGCCTGGTTGATGTCTGTCCTTTGGAGTGAGTGGTGTGTTGAAGTCTCCCAAAAAGAATGCATTGCATTCTATTTCCCCCTTTAATTCTGTTAGTATTTGTTTCACATATGTAGGTTATCCTGTGTTGGATGCATAGATATTTATAATAGTTATACCCTCTCTTTGGACTGACCCCTTTATCATTATGTAATGTCCTTCTTTGTCTCTTGTTACTTTCTTTGTTTTGAAGTCTATTTTGTCTGATACAAGTACTGCAACTCCTGCTTTTTTCTCCCTATTAGTTGCATGAAATATCTTTTTCCATCCCTTTACTTTCAGTCTGTGTATGTCTTTGGGTTTAAAGTGAGTCTCTTGTGGGCTGCATATTGATGGGTCTTGTTTTTTTATCCATTCAGTGACTCTACATCTTTTGATTGGTGCATTCAGACTATTTACACTTAGGGTGACTATCGATAGGTATGTACTTATTGCCATTTCAAGCTTTAGATTCATTGTTACCAAAGGTTCAAGAGCAATTCCCTTACTATCTAACAGTCTAATTTAACTCACTTCATATGTTATTACAAACACAATCCAAAGATTCTTTTTTTTTCCTCCTTTTTCTTCCTCCTCCATTCTTTCTTTGTTATGAATCATATTCTGTACTCTTTGTCTATCCCTTGGGTGACATCTATTTAGCCATAGGAATACTTCCTTCTATAGGAGTCCCTCCAAAATGCACTGTAGAGGTGGTTTGTGGGAGGTAAATTCTCTCAGCTTTTGCTTATCTGAAAATTGTTTAATCCCTCCTTCCAATTTAAATAATAACCTTGTCTGTAAGGTTTCTGTTGAGAAATCTGATGATAGCCTGATGGGTTTTCCTTTGTATGTGATCTTTTTTCTCTCTCTAGCTGCTTTTAAAAGTCTGTCTTTATCCTTGATCTTTGCCATTTTAATTATTATATGTCTTGATGTTGTCTTCCTTGGGTCCCTTGTTTCAGGAGATCTGTGCATCTCCATGGCTTGAGAGACTATCTCCTTCCCCAGATTGGGGAAGTTTTCAGCAATTACCTCCTTAATGACACTTTATATCCCTTTTTCTCTCTCTTCTTCTTCTGGTACCCCTATTATGCAAATATTGTTCCGTTTGGATTGGTCACACAATTCTCTCAATATTCTTTCATTCTTAGAGATCCTTTTTTCTCTCTGTGCCTCAGCTTCTTTGTATTCCTCTTTAATTTCTATTCCATTTACCGTCTCTTCTACTACATCTAATCTGCTTTTAAATCCTTCCACTGTATGTTTCATTTCAGATATGGAATTTCTTAATGATTGAATCTCCGTCTTAAATTTGTTCTGGAGTTCTTGAATTTTTTTCTGTACCTCCATAAGCATGTTTGTGATTTTTATTTTGAACTCTCTTTCAGGAAGATTGGTGAATTCGGTTTCATTTGGCCCTTTTTCTGGGGTTTGTGAGATTTTTGTCTGAACCATGTTCTTTTGATGTTTCATATTTCTGTGTGGTGCCCTCTAATGCCCAGAAGCTCTGGTCTCTGGAGCTGCTCAGCCCCTAGAGTGAGGTTGGGGATCACAGGGAAGCAGAGCTGGTGCCTTGGAATAGGAGAGATCTCTTTCTTGATTCTTGTCTGCTGTGCCTGTCTCCCGTATCAGAGCCAGTGGGCCGAGCACACAGGTGTAAGCCTCTGTGCTTTGCCTCTCTAGCTGTTGTAGGCAGGGCCTCGCTCTGACTGGCCTGATGCCTGCACAGTGACTGACAGTTTGCCAGCTGGGGCTGTCAGGCCAGGAGGAAAACGCAGGGGGCTGTGTGTCACAGTGGGGGCCTCGGAGCTCAGTAGCCAGCCAGGGGAATGGAGTACCTGAAACTCCTCAAAGTTCCCAATCTGCTGGGCAGAGTATGCCCAGACAACCTTGTACTCCTATCCTTTCTCCCGTGCAGCAAGCTCCGTGCAAACCCCACCCCTTCAGCAGCCCTCTCATTGCTAGGAAGCCTGTCAGACCGCCCTCCTGTCCCTTGTCCCAGAGTGGCCGGGTGTGGATCCCATCCTCCACAAATGGCTGGAATCTGTCTCTCAAGCACTCCGCCTGTCCCAGCTCCCCATCCTCCAGAGCACCACACAATGTAGGTTTCTGCTTGTAAAGCAGATCTCCAGGGCTAGGTATTCAGTAGTCCCAGGATTCCACCCCCTCCCCACTCTCTTTCTCTTCCTCCTGCCTGTGAGCTGGGGTGGGGGAAGGGCCTGGGTCCCGCCAGCTCAAGGCTTTGGTATGTTACCCTGTTTCATGAGGTCTGCTCTGTTTGTGAGGTCTGTATGCAGTCTGGTGCAGCCTTCTTTCCTGTTGCTGTTTTAAAGTTAGTTGTATTAACTATATTTTCACACTATCTGTGGTTTTGGGAGGAGTTCTCTGTCTCAACTCTCACACCACCATCTTGAAACTATCCCTCCTTTCTGGTTTTAAAGCTCATCTGTTCCCCAGTCTTGTTGACTGGATCTCCTTTCAGTTTCTCTAAAGTGGAATCATATCTTAAGGTGGGGATCAGATTCTTAAGTCAACACACAGGCAAGAGTCCACATAGTCAAAATTACTCTACAGATTTCTTAAATCACCTGTAATCATAAGTCAGATGTGGTTTGTGGAATATAGTCCTGTAAAATAATATATAGGTATGAGTATATTAAGCAATAATAATATAAAGAGGTAAGGCACAGATACTGCATAAGGTGTACACTATACAAGGTATACAGTAATATAGTGCATGAAATTCCAAAGAGGTATTACATTGAGAAATTTAATTCAGTAAGCTTTTTGGAACACTGGAACAGAGCTATGAATAATCTGACTTCCCATTTGGTGTCACCATCCTAAGTTTTTGTGGGTAAGTTTCCCAGTTACTCTCTAAGTTCTTCAGTTCCTTCTTCAAGGTTTCAGTAAAGCCATCACTATCTACTAGTTTGAACAATGCATTTCACCATCTGTGTGTGGTTTGAAAACCCCTAAATCATCCATACCTACTTTGGTAGGTTTCTATAAGAAGCTTCCCTGCCTGAAGGCAACTTCTCTGGTCCACTGAATGTCTGCCTCCTGCCACATGTAAGAGAAGTCCAAAATAGCAGTGGCTTCAGTGAGAAGTCTCATTCTCTCTCTCTCTCTCCCTCTCTCACAAAAGAAGCCCAGAAGTAGGTGGTGCAGGGCTGTTTCATGGTTCCATAGTCACCAAGGACCCAACTGCCCCCTTTCTACCCTGCCACTTTAGTTCATGGCTTCCATCCTCAGGCTGCTGCAGCCCCAGCCACTGCATCCACATTCCAGGGAGCAGGCACAGAGAATGTGGTGTTTAGAAAAATTATCCAAAACTTAGAAATAAAGCAAAAGGACAACTGTGTGTCCTGCCAATGTCATACTAGAACATTATCAAGTATCCCTGAGGGTTATCTTACCTGGAGAAAGACACACTCTTTAGTTACTGTTGGTTAGGGTTCAGACTCTCAAATTAGATGCTAATTTGTAAAAACTGGTAAGATGCAAATGACTTTTTCTTAGGAGAGCTGGTTTTATTACCTTGCACAACATTTGCCCCTTTGGTATCTAACTTAGCATTCTTATTTCAGGATGTCTTTTCCCCTTACTGAGCCAGCTTTGTCATCTGGCTGGCTCTCCTCACTAATGAATCAACTACCCTTTGGCATGTGCCCAGATCATGTATGGGAATTACATTTTTAACATTAAGTGTTTCAACAGGAGGAAGGACAAAAGGGCTTTCTTCCAAGCAATCTTAAATGTCCCACCTAAAATTTCTTCTTATATCTCTTTGGCCAGGCTGTAGTCATGAGGCCATATCTAGCTGAAAGGTTGGCTGAAGAATGTAACTTTTAGCTAAGTGCACTGGTACCCTGGTTAAAACCAGGGCTCCCTTACTAAGATAGGCAGAGGCACGATAGCAGAGAGCAACTAATAGTCTTTGCCACAGAAAATAGATCCACTGATTATACCCTCTTCAACCTGTAATTTTTCCTCTCCCTCTGTCTTGCCTTCTTTCCAACAGCCTAAAAGTGTACCCAAATTTCTCCAGTACTTTAACCTCTATGCCCTGAATACTTCTCCAGCTATCCTGATAACATTCTCCTTTCCCCCCCATCAAGCCCCTTCCTTCTTCACTCACTTCCATAGCTTTTGTTCTCTCACCCCACAGAGCCTGTTCTCACAGGCTGCTGCTGATGCTCTAAACACCAGACTCAAATCAACTGCATCTTTGCCCAGAGAAAATATTTAACAAAGTGGTTACTGAATTATTCAGTTTGTTTGCTGCTTTCTTAGTTATTCTTTCTTAGAAGAGTGTTATTTTCTATTCTTCTTTATTGCAAAAATAACAGTTTAGTTTCATGATGGGATAAACAGGTTCTTTTGACCTGTTCATGAAAACCTAATTCCCAGACATCACTATGGTTCTGTGCAAAAATGGCTTCTGACTTCCAAAGAATTAGCCTGACAGCACTTTTGGAAATGCCTAGGACTGTTTATTCAGTTCTCCCCTCCATTGAATAGAAAAAAGAAATTGAATGTTGTTGCTCATAAAAATACATTTCACTTAGGTAGTTTCCAAAGCCCAGCAGAGTCAGTGAAATATGTTTACCTGGCTAACTCACAAAGGAAAACTATGCATTTTGAAACCCTCGAGGAAAGAAACCAATAAGATCCTTGATGATGCATTTTTCCCTGTTCTTGAACTTCCCTCTGGATCCTTTCTCAAAACATGGGTCTAGCTATTTTCAAGTTCAATTTTGTCCAAACCAGAGGTCATAGTGTCCCAGATGTGCTTGTCCTCCATAAGCCTCTCCCCCTGCCCGCTTCATCCATGTGTAGGGCTCCTCTCCAGGGATCTGGGGGCTGGGACCCTAGAACTCCGGGTGCTTAGGGATGGCTGGCAGGGTGTAGTCACACTGCCCCAATGTGGCAGACTCTCTTCTATTGCAAATGCTGCCTCATTTTTCCTCTGAGGCTTCTGAGAGAAACTAACCCACTAATGAGGAGGAATTTCTGTGTACATTACAGAATATTAAGGGGTGATGGTGAGCTTTAGGGAGAGCCAAGTCTTTTCTTTCACCCTGCCCTCCCAGGTTTTGGGGAGCATATGTGATGGTAAGAATAAAAGCTTAGAACTTTATTTAATAAGTGACCCTCATATGCCATATCTGAAGGGCATCCCAGCAGGGAGAGGGCAAAGCAGGTTGGGTCAGTTTTTAATCAGCTTGTCTTTGTCTGACCCTGCCAAACTCTAAACAGACCTTGCAAATTTGGGACCAGTGAGTGAAATCTGGCCCTGTGTTTGACTGATACAATGTTTTATCTTTATGTTTGGTTTTAATTCTTAAAAAGCAGCACTTAAAAGGAAGGTTTCATATAAAAGTCCAGGCTTCTGGCTTCTTGATATTGTATTCCTGAGTTGCAGCAATGAGTTGGAACAGAATACAAAATAACACTCTTCTAAGAAAGGTAAGTTGCTCTTACCTTTCAATGGAGTTTGCCCTCTACATTTTGCCACAGTCCTCACTTCTCCCTATTCTACACCCAGCTGCTTCCCTCATTTATAGTACCTGCCGTGCTCCTGTAGGCATTTGAGTTTAGGATCTTTATTGCAAGCAACCAGAGATGGGGAAGGAGGCAGCAGTATAAGGGAAGACTTCACAGAGGAAGAGAACGTAAGCTGGTCCTTGAACCCTGGGTAGAAATTTTATTGGTAAAGTAGTGAGGTAAGGGCACTCCAGGTAGAACAGACAGGTAGAGAAAGAATCAAATAGAACCTTAAGAAAGGCCAGAGTCATCTTTTGGCATAACCTTGGATTTCCGCAGACTTCAGTTCCAGCCCAGGCTCCACTACATACTGTCCAAATGACCTTGTGAAAATTTAATTTCTCTGAGCCTCAACTTATTCATCAGTATAGTGGACAGAATAGTAGCTCTACCATAGGGTTGTGACAATGGAATAAGATCACATAGATTTTTATTGTAAAAAAATAGTTACTGAAGTATACTATACATATGCAAAAGTGTACCTATCAGAAATATGTAGTCAATAGGTTTCAACAAACTGAATATGTCCATGTAACCAGCACCCATATCAAGAGACAGAAGATCCCTGCACTCCAGGGGTCCCCTCATGGTCCTGTCCAGTCTCTGGCTGCCCTCCAGCGTCACCTCTATCCTGACTTCTAACACCATAGATTACTTATATCAGCATTTGTACTTTACATAAATGGAATCATATAGTAGGTATGATTTTTGCCCAGCTACTTCTGTGCGACATCATACTGATGAGATTCCCCATGTTGCTGCATGTAGCTGTAAAATAGGTCAGTTGTTTTGGTGGCCATATAATATTCCATTGTGCAAATACTGCACCACGTATTTATCCATTCTTAGTTAATGGGCATTTTGGGGATTTTCTGGTTTTGCTCTTAAGAATAATATGGTTTATGAAAATTCTAGTACATGTACTTTGGTGTGCTTGTATTTCTGTTGAGTATATACCTAGAAGTGGAATTAGAGGTCACAGGCTATGCATATGTGAAGTTTTAGTTTATAGCCAAATAGTTTTCCAAAGTGGTTGGAACCAATTTATACATCCAACAATAGTCTACAAAAGTTCTGATTGCTCCAGATCCTCTCTAATACTTGGTATTTTCATTTTTGCCATTTTGATGGGTGTATAGTGGTATCTCATAGTAGTATCTTTCCTTCATGACTAAGGAAAGCAAGCACCTTCTGTTTATGGAGCATCTGGATATTCTTCTCTGTGAAATGTCTGATAAAATCTTTTGTCCACTTGGTTATTGGCTCATCAGTGTTTTTGTATTGATTTGTATGATTATGTATTTGGACATAAGTCCTTGTTCGATATTCACATTGAAATTATCTTGTCCTACCCCATGGTTGTTTTCTCACTATTAATGGTGTCATGATGGGCAGAGTTCTTACTTTTAACACAATACAATTCTTCAGTTTTTTCCTTTATCTTGAGTTCCTTTTGTATCTTCTTAATGAAATCATTGCCCACTCTAAGGTCATAAAGATATTTTATGTTATTTTCTCAAAGCTTTATTGTTTTACCTTTCACATTTACATCTGTGATTCATCTAAAGTCCATTTTTGTTTATCATATGAGGTAGGTGTTAAGATACATTTTTTCCCCATTAGATATCCAGTTGACCCAACAATATTTATCAAAAAGATCACCCTTTCTCCTCTGAAAAGGGTATTGCCCTGTCTGTCCCCTTTGTCATGAATTAGGTTTCTGTTCATATACAAGTGTGTGTTCTGCTCCATTGGTCTGTTTGTCTATTCTTGTGGAAACACCACATTGTCTTAATTGCTGTAGCTTTATAACGGGTCTTGGTATCTGGGGGTTTAAGCCTTCAGGCTTGTTCGTCTGCTTTAAGATTGCCTTCACTCTTCTTCACCCTTGCATCGTTGTGTGAATTTTAGAACCAGTATGTTGGTTTTCTATATCCCTGAAGTACTAGAACTTAGTGCCCTTGAAATGCATCATATTGACATATGTGAGTCCAAAAGGGCAGGGCTTGTGTGAGTTTCCAGATCAGATCGTCTCCAGTGGTAACCACTCACTGTCGTCCTACTTTTCTTCTCTCGCTCTGAGGTATCAGTCTGTAGTCCCCAAAAGTCACTTGGGTGAAAACCCCTCCTGCTCACAAGAATGGCAATGTTCGTATCCAGTTTACTCCTATAGATATTCCAAGCGTTTCCATTTCTTGGTGGGCACTGGAGCAATGCGGGAGCGAAGGAGAAGACAATAGCTTCCTCCCCAGTTATCACCACTTTATCACCCAAGCCGTGAAATAACTCAGATTATGCCCAGAGCCTCAAGAGTTTCTCTCAGTTTCTTCATCTCTGGGTGTAATCCTTTCCCATGAGCCCACCGACTCTCTCAAGACATACAGTTCAGTTTCTGGCCTTAAACTCTATCCAAGGAGTAAAAAAAAAAACCCTCTTTAACCCAATGCCTCTTTCAGCCACAGTTACACAGGTAAAGCTCCAGGCTATGAGAGAGCACAGAGACTCTGGGACCTGGGATGGAGAGGTTTGCTTTATTCAGTGTCTGAGTCCCAGCTCGGCAAGTCAGAAATGCCCAACACCCACCAAAGGTGCATAAAACAATTCTTGGCTTATGAAATATACTCAACAAATAATCCCTGAAGAACAACTTCTCTTCCTGAGTCAGCCCTCCAACCGTGGGGAACAGCATTTAGAGTTTCGTGTTTATGACAAGGCAGAGCCAGTGATTTCTTTCCTTTTCTTGTTTTTTTCCCTTCCTTTACCATCTCCCCTTCTTTCTCCCCATCATTGTCCTGTCTTATTTTTCTTTCTCCTGATTTTTTTTTACTAAATTCTGTTCTTGATTATAATAGCTTAAATTAATTCTCTTGAGTTTTGGAGATAGAAAGTAATATAATCTGAAAATAATGATACATTCATCTCTTTCCCAATAACTCTTACTTTCTTTTTTTATTATACTGGCCTTCCCTTTCTGATTACACTTCCTTTCAAGTTAGTGTCACATAAGAGGAGTGATATTGAATAGCTCTGTTTTATTCCTTATTTCAGAGGAAATGAAACTGGGCTCATTGAGTGTGATTTCAGTTCATGGTTTGATATATTTATTGACTATATATACTATATACTACACTTTCTATACTCTATTTGGTAAATACTCTTTTTCTTCTATTTCACCAAGACACTTTTTAAGCCAGCATTAAGTTTTGAACATAACCAAATGCCATTTTGACATACATTTAACTGATCTCTTTTTTTCTTTTTGAATGTATTATAGCACAGCTTTTAAAAAATGAATATAGCCTTTTAAATTATATAGTTGGACTTAATCAACTAGTATTTTATTTAGGATTTTTATACCTGTATTCATACATAAATTGGTACAAATACATATTTTTATATGTGTATAAAATATATATATATGCTTATATAATTTTATATACTTATATAATATACTATTGTAATGTTATATACTAATATAATAGAATCTTTATGTTCTTATATATTATATATGTTTATATATATACATAATTTTGGGGGGTTGTTACCTTGGTCAGATCTTGGCGTTAGAGTAATGCTGGCCTCTCAAAATGGTTTGAGAAGCTTTTTAACCTCTTTCTGTTTTCTGAGGTAACTCCCTTAGCGTGGAATTGGTAACATCTACCTAACTCTGAACTCTTTTTTTTGCAGTAAAGTCTTTGAAAAAGTTTCTGATTTCTTATGTGACGGTGTGTTCAACTTTCAACATAGTGGGTAAACATTGACAATTGACATTTTCCCAAGTCATTTCTATCAAAATTGTTACATTTATCTGTTCTCAAATTCCCTTCCTTTTAATGTTTTCTGTATATTTTGCTTTCCTTTCTTTCACTAACTAGATTATTAGAGGGGTTTTTTTGTCACTGCGTTGTTGCTATTTTTTCCAGCAGAAAGACAGACCTTAAACCAATTTCTAGCTTCTCTGTTTTCTAATTCACTAACCTTGATCTCTCTTGGGTTTGCCTAGCTTAGGTTTCTGATTTCTTAGGTTGACTACTTAATTGATTTCAGTTTATTTTGTCTTGCTTAATAATGAAAACATCTAAGGCTATTTATTTGCCTCTGAGTATGGTTTTGATATTTCATAAATTTTGAGTAAAAGTGTCCATAAACTGTACCTTAGCTTTTTTTGTTATTGTTGTTCCCCCAAAGTTAAGGGAGTTGTTTTGGAAAGTTGTGGGTTTTTTTTTTATAAATGTCCAACATTTTTTCTCCTAAATTCGTGTTCTTTATAATTAGGGTGGCCTTTATAACTTTTTTTTCTCTTTTAACAGAAAGTCTTAGGATCTGACCTTGGGAAATAGACACTCATTGCCAAAGAATGGAAGCTATTTCTCCACCCTCACCCCACTGAGGGTAGAAGGGCTTTCCTGTGTATTTGTAAAGTTTGACACATCATCATAGACAATCAAACTCTATTGCAAAAGAAAGGAACATGATGAACCTTTTGAGTTTTTTGAGTTTGGGGGCAGTGACGGTGGGTAAGAAAATGAAGCATTCCCGCCCTCAACGCGGTCTTCAGGCCCAAGAATAGAGGCTGGTCTTAAGAAGAGGGGATGACAGAACCCCATTTTCCAAAACATCTCCGGAGTGGTAGGGCCTTGCAGAAAAGTGGTGTGGGCGGCTCCAAAGGCTATACAATACTGAGGCCCAGGTGAGGGGAGTGAGCTGCACATGGAAGAGACGCGTTCGCTCACAGTGCTGTTCATGGAAGCGTGTGACTGCTGAGGCAGGACCTTGGGACACGGGGACCAGCAGTGCCGGACGGTGAGAGGAAGACCTAGGCTGACAGAAAAGCCTTGTGAAGCAAGGAGCAGCTATGACAAAGGTGGCAGCAGGCTTAAAGAAACTTAAAGATCCTTCCCTGCTTGAGAATAAAAGCCTGCTAGTTTCCCTTTTTGAACTGCCTAAAATGAATTCCTTGGATGATTGCACGGGACCCAATGGTGGATAAGGTGAAGGCCATTACTTCCCACTAGCCCGGAAGGTGGGAACTCCAACTGGTGCTAATTAATTTGAGCAATAAATAAATAGAATGTGAAAATTACTTGCATCCTCTCTGGGTAGAATCATTTATACATAACACAGTATTTTTAAATCTTATTATATAGCGGTGAAAGTATATGCCTTGCATTTCTGTTTTTGGAACATATTCCTTGTGTTCTTTTTAAATTTTGTAGCTATTTTCATAACTAAACATTTTCATTGATTTGTTCCTAATTACAGAAGTAATCCATGTTATAGAAAAATTTAAAAGATAAAAGCATAAATAAGAAAACGAATCATTTACAATATCATCTTTAGTACCTCTAAATATTAGTTGTGTACATTTATCTGATTGATTCCTAATGGTAGACACTTAGGTTGTTTTCAACATTTTCTTCTTAAAATTAATATTGGGATTACCTGCACATTCTCGTGTATTTAGGATCAGTACTGAATCAAAGGTTATATTCATCTTTAGGCTTTTATTACATATTCCTAAATTGCTTTCCCAAAAGTTGTATCAATTAATAATCTCAATAGCAGCATTTGAGAATGCCTGTTTCTAGCACTCTTGCCAACATGAGATATTGTTATTTCTTAATGTCATTACAGAGAGCAGGTCACCCTTAGCTCTCCTCTGGATGAGTTACAGCAGGCTCTCAGCGGTCCTCAGCCATCTCTCTCCCCACTCCAATCAATTCTCCATAGTCCACCCCGAGTGAGTCTTCCAACACATAAATCTGATCGTGCCACTTCCTTTTAAAACCCTTTAGTACCTTCCAGAGCCCACTGAATGAGGCCTGAATGTCCTTATGGCTCATGAGGTTCTTCCTGTCCTCGTTTCACCTATTCGTTTGGGATCTTCCCTATCATCTTGTCATCTGCCTCTGCGCCCCAAACATACTGAGCTCGTTTCTGTTTTTAGAAGGAGTCATTATCTTCTTTCTCACTTTCAGTCTCTGTCTCTTCCCCTCTCTCTGCCTTCCAGTCTCTGCGTATGCAGCCTCCTCAGGCTGGAGCTCTTTCCCCCTCTCAGCCTAGCTAACTGCCCCTCTTCTGCCAGCGTGGACTGGGCTTTTTCAGATCTGAGGTGCTCAGATTGGTGCTTGGCATTAGACAACACCGCCCCCTAGAGGACCTCTGTGTGCTTTGAGCCAACCAGGCTGCTAACTCTGAGAATGCTCTGGGAACTTTGATGGAATAGTTAGGGCTCTTGATGTCAGCCATATCTCAGTTATTTCTTCAAATAATATTGCCTATGCCTCATTCTTTCCACCCTCTTCTTCTGGAACTTCAAAAAAAAAAAAGCCCGTCAGAACTTCTCACTGGAACCTAAGAGTCTTATTCTCTCCTTCGCATTTTCATCTCTGTTTCTCTCGTGTCTTCCAGTTTGTCAAGTCTCTCTTCAGCCACATATAACTACTATTAAACACTTTTACTGAGATATTAATTTTTTATTGCATTTTTTAATTACGGAGATTTTATGTGGTAGTTTTTCAATTCTTCATGTTACTTTTTAATTTCCAGGTCCCTGCTAAAACTCCCAGAATGCACCTCGATTAGGGTTCTCTGCTCACTAGCCCTGCCGACAGCACCCCACTTGTAGAACACATTTCCCAACATGCAGTGTGACTCTGCCAGCCCCCCAACTCCAATCTCACTTCTTTTCTAATTGTGTTCTGACAATCTCTGACCAAATGGCGAATGAGGTGGGACAAAGGGATAGGAAAGAATGCAAAGTGCTCTAGCTGCCCATTTTTCTGGTTGGTCCAAACCTTGAGTTTCTCACCCAGGGTTAGGCAGCTCCAGGGTAGTTTTCCTGAGGAAGGTATGCTCTGGTTCTGGCATCATGTCTTGGTGGTGTTGTAGACTAAATAATGGCCCTGACAAGATGTCATTGTCCTAATCTCTGGAACCTGTGACTCTGTCACCATATATGGGAAAAGGGACTTGCTTATAACTTGAAATCTGGGACAGACTTGCAGGTGTGTCTCTGAGGCTCAAACACTGCCCACCTCTTCATGTCTTGCTTTGATTTCTCCCTTCTTATACTAAGAAGGTGGATTCAAGTTCACAGTCATAAAGTCTGATGTTCCCAAATTTAACTTTATTTTCTTGTACTGAACTTAGCTTCGTTCTCAAATAACCCCTTCTCAGGCTGTGGTAGAAAAGCTAATCTTGCCAATTCCAGGTAATTCCATTATTTCTGGCTTAGACCACAAAGTCTCTCTGGGTCCAACACTCAGACAACCTCTGCTGTCCTCTTTCCCTTCTTCTCTCCTGCCAGCAAGGATCCAAGCTTCGAGGAGCCTGAGTATCATCAGACCTATGATGGTGTCAGGGAAGAGGCCCTGGCCCTCCGTGGGCTCTTCTTCTGGGCACCAGCAACGGATGCCACTTGTCCATTCTCTTGCTCCAAACAAGGGTGAGTTCCAATCTGTGCTGTCCACCCCTTGGCTCTGCTCTGGGGCCTGCTCACCTTGCTCCTCGTCGTCCTCTTTGCCAGTCCAGGACTTTCCAGGGCCCCCTTCTACACTCTTACTTGGTGTGTGAAAAGTTCATATTTTCTCTTCGCCCATGGGAGCCAAAGAAGACCTGGACTTGTGATTTCTTTTTTTCATGAGGAGAATGTATTCATGTATTAGTTGTATACTTAAAAATTAATTAAAAAAAATGAGTCCTACCAAAGGGCTTTCTCTACCACATCCTCCAGTTAATGAATTTTTCTGTTAAAGGATTCGGAAATTAGACTGTTGCTTTCCTTTATTGCCTATGCAAAAAAGAAGCAAGAAAACAACCAAAATATCTTGGCCCCAGTTGTTCAAAGTGCTTGCTATTACACTCGGTGCTACAACTAATTGAATTGAGAAGATGGACTGTGGCAAGTGAAGTGTGACAATGACTAGAGTACTTAATTTGCTGGTTTCTTTCAATTTATGACTCTTTGTCATAGACAATTTGTCTTTGGTGCTCTTTTTCTTTTTCTGTTTATTTCTAGTCCTAAAGCATCCGGTCTGAATACTTAGGGGGAGCAGAAAAAATAGAATTAGCCAAACATCCAGGAAGTAGATGACAAATCTTCATGACAGAAATGTAGCCACAGACCATATATCTTCTTCGATAAAGACCTTATTCACTCCTGTGGGACCGTGAAAGCAGTGAATTGCTCCACTCCCTGAAGACACTCCTGTATGCCTCCCTCTAGTGGTTGATCTGTTTAAAAACCCACTTGCACAGGGTTGCTGCTTCACCCTCTATCCCCGTTCCTGAGTCTGCATGCATGTATAAAATTCTTCACTTACTGGCTTGGGAGTGTCCCTAGCGGATGTGTATGAGCATGGCTTAAGGTCAAGTTCAAAAGCAAATGCTCCTTGGACCATTAAGAATAAGAATACCAAAAAAAGAGCTCAAGGCAACAACAGTGGCACCATCTAAATAACCACAAAACCCCAACAGGTGTACACCATACCATCGTCCAGAAAAGGCAGGGTGGCTATGTCCAGGCTTTGGTACCCTCTGGATAGGCCCCATGACTGGATGAGACTGCTGAGTATCCATACTTGGAACAGACTGATTGTATGTTATGGGACATGATTGGTATCGTCATCATAGGTCATAATAGAGAAAGGCCCTTATAGCCACAGGATGCGGACAGTTTCATCTGTAAGGACATGTGTGGAGCCTTAAGAGTGAAGTGTTTCTAAGTAATTCTGTTTAAACTACTCCTTGGATGGCTTTTGTCAAGTGGAGAATAAGGCTGGTCTGAAACAACAAAACACAAACCAAATGCCCTCAGCATGCCTGATTGGGATCTATAGCTGCAAATGAGGCCCCTGTAGCTCAAAAACCCATATTTCATTGCTCCATTTGCTGAGTAAAATACTGGTAAGCTGAAACATGGCTCTCGCCTGCATGTAGGCTCAAGTTTCTCCATCTCTCTGTCCTGGTTTACTCACTTGTTCAGTGTGGTAGTGCCTATTGTGTAAAATGGTGGCTAGGATTAAATACATTAGTGCTAGTAAGAGTTTAGGATGGATTAATGACATGCAGGCTGAGGAACTAAAAACTTTTACTGTTCATTTTCACCACACTAGCTTACTCATCCTTCACCCCCATAGGTCCACAAGTTGTGTCTCACAAACAAATAACATATGCCATGATCTCTTGGTCCTCCCATGGCCCTGCCCACAAAACCAGGTGACAGCATCTCATCACCACCTCCAAGGCCACCATCACACTGCACTGGACATCTCTTGGGATAACTGTTTGACTCACCACCATCCTCTCTTCTGGCCTCCATAGTCCTAGCTGACCTATGTCACCCTGGCCCTCCCATACTAGGTAATTTAGGACTTATCCATTGGTCTGTGTTGTGCCATCTGTCCTCTGTGAATATGAAACCTGGAAGAAACAGGCTCAGACATTGTTACTGGATCTGAGGCATGCTAATAAGAATGTTCTAGAGAGAAGGTTTCATGAGTTTATGCAATGGCCATATCCTCAACCATACCAGAGCTGGAGGGCAGATGCATACACCATTCAGAGCACCTCCCACATCTCTACCCCTGGTTCTTAGTGAGGATTTGTGCCTCAAAGTACAAAGTTCTCAACCACTGCCTTTGCGTGGCAGGCTGCAAGTAGCCTGTCTGATGATTCCTCCCTAGGTGAAAATGTTTTTCTTACAAAGCTGGAGCAGGCGGAAGAGTTCTTGTCTGGAGAGAACATTTGTAAATGAGCATGCCTCCTGTTGTCCATGGTGTCGGGCATTAAAAAATGTCACAGACGGCTTCACTCAAGGATCACAGACAATGTGCAGAGACCTGAACATGTCTAGTCTATCTGCCTCTTCTCTGAAGTGCCACACTGTGGGACCGGTCAGGGGTATAAGAAGAACAGTATGAAGAAAATAGTATAAAGTAAAGAACTCTGGCTTTGCAAGTCTAGAATACTCACATTCAAAAGCCTGTGCCCTAATATGTGTTCTTGTGAAACCTGACACAGCCCTGTGGCTCTCCCCTGCGCCCTCTTTTCCTTTCCACGCCTGTCGCTGTGGTCTGTTACCTCACAGGCTCCTAAGCAGGAGCAAGCGCTCATCTTGTCACTGCGCTGCTTCAAACTAGCAGAGGCTCCCGTCCCTTCCCAGGTGAGGGAGGCACTGGACAGCTTGGCATTCCAGGACTGCCGCGATATTACCCTAAACACCTTTTTAAGCCATCCTTGAACGTACTGGGTCAGATCCCTCTGCTGCAGGCCAAACAAATTGGAAAAAGACAAACAAACAAACAAACAAACAAAAAAACCTGTGAGGACCCATGTAAGGAAACGAGCGGGAAGGAGTGGGGCTGACTCACTGCAGGTTGCTAGGCAACCGCGCAGCGTGGAAAGGAACCTGCCGCTGGGCAGATGATGCCGGAAGCCAGTGAAAACGCCTGCATCCCTTGATCCATGTCTTGGGTGGAAAGACTTACCAGTTTAGCGTGCTACCTGATGGAATTTTGTGAAGACACTTGCCTCTGATATTTAAAAAAAGAAAAATTTTCCATTTTAGTGGTGAAAAAAACTCATAAACTATGGATTTTATTGTGGAATGTGTGGGGCAGTTGGTTGGTATAGAGAAGAAGAGATTTTCTAAGTAGCAGAAAAGAAGAAGAAAATGAAAGTCATTATTCTGCTTTTCAGAACTAGTTGCCTTTATTTCATAATGGTTGCCTAGAGATTTTGTTTACATGTATTTACAAAGAAATAAATACTGACCTCAGGCCTAGAAATCCAAATGAAAAACATGCCATTCTCAGCTCTGAGATGCTGAGTGTTTGCCTGTGAGGCCAAGAGACCATGTTTGCCTGAATTCTTCTATTTCCAGACTATCTTTTTAATCTGCTGAAAGAGAAAAGATATATATAAATATATATACATATGGATATACATATATAAAATAAATGTTTACACACACACATACATACATATACATACACACAAAAATTTGAAGCAGCTCAGTGTTATTCCTTACTAAGATGTTTTTTTAAAAAAATCACAATTAACAATTATTGCCGACAGTCATTCATTTACTCTTAGAAATGCTTGCAAACACTCCTGGCACCCCGCAATTTTAATATAGAGAGAGCCTGGGAGACATAATGCAGGGTGGCTGATAATCCAGTTTCTGCTTGTCATCCCTCTTGGCTCAGCTCAGCTGCTCAGGCAGATGAAGGCCAAGGAGATAGGCAGCAACCAGCAAGGCTCCGGAGTTTGGCATCTGTGCATCAAATGACTCATAGGTCAAAACCAGATTTTTCAAGTGCTGCCCTGGCTGAAAAAGTTCCATTTTCCCTGTGCCTCACACTCTGTTCAAAAGAAATACACATTGATCAATTTCCTTGGCTTACTCTTTTTTCCCCTCTGGTTCTAGGAAGTTTCTCTTTTTCCCTCTCATAAACCTGTGGCTAATTTAGCATTTGAAATGTGAGTTTCTAAAACAAACTCCCATGAATGCTGCATAGCCATTTACGGCTTTGCTGTTCTCTTGTAATCTCCTTCTGCTTTTGTTAATATTTAAAACAAAAAAGACAGAGGGGGACAGGAGGAAGGGATTTTCCCATGTGTTTCCAAAACAGCCAGTTTTAGACAAGCACCAACAAGGCAAGATCTTCTAATATTGCAGTACCAGCTTTCCAGGCACCAGAAAACAACTCACGTTACAATAACTTTACAAAAGACTGCTGCCAACATGATCATTGCATTTTTCTCCTAGAGAAGTCTGAATATTCCAAGCACTCTTAAGAACTGTAAATTTTTTGTGTGTCTTTAGAGATTGTCAAATTTCAATCCTCAAGAGATGCATTTCAATATTTCCAAAGGCAAGAAGTGGCACATGACTTTAAAAAAGTCAAGCTTATCATCACCAAGAAAGGAAAACTACATTAATGACATGTATGAAAGCTGCTGTGTATTATGTGCCTGGACTATTGTTTGCTCACCCACTTATTCATTCATTCATTCACTCTATATTTGTAATTAGCAGTGAACATGTCAGATGGGATTCCTGTTCTAATAGATTTTACAGGCTGGTGTGGGAGGTAATGGGAGAATGGAGACAGATACTGAGTAAGTACGTATAAGAGCTTTTGGTTTTCACAGAGAAGGTGGTGGTGCTCTGTATAATACAACTGAACTAGTGTGGGAGGGTGGAATATTGCTGCAATGACTCTGCCAGCTTTTCTTCCCAAGCCTTGGGAAGTAAGCCTTGTCACTCCAAGAGATGGAGTCCATTTTCCCTCCTTTTGATTTTGGTTGGCTCTGCAATTCAATCTGATCAGTAGAATGTGGCAGAGAGGACACCACAGGACTTCCAGGCATAGTCCTTCAGGTGCCTTCTTGCTGCTTCTGTTTTCACTCTCTTAGAAGCCAACCAGTGTGTAAAGAAATCCAGCTGGAGATATCTTGTGGGGAGAAAGTGGGACCCAGGTTATCTCATCCCAGCTGAATGCCAGACATATGAATGAAGCCATCTTGGATCCTCCAGCTTGAGCCAAACTGGTCCAGCCAATGCCACTTGGAGCAGAAGGCAAGCTGTCCCCACGAAGCCCAACTCTGTCGCAGATTTGTGAGCAAATGAATGCTGGTAGTTTTAAGCCACTACATTTTGAAAGGCTTGTTTATGCAGCAACAGACAACTGAAACAGAGGGTCAAGGAGGCTTTCTGGAGGAAGTTCTACTTAGGTTGAGACTTCAATAGTAGGTAGAACTCAGCTCCTCGGGAAGTGACTGGTGTTCCAGGTAAATGGAACAGCATGTGAAGGCCCCACGGATGGAGAAGCATGTGCTGCTGAGAAATAGAAGCAACCCGGTATGGCCAGAATGTAGGGTGCCTAAGGGCGAGAGGTGAGCATGGAGGCTAGAGGGGTGGACAAGGGCCAGAAGATAACAAGCTTGTAAGTGAGAAAACAACATACATCATCACCCTTCCCTTCATCCTACATGGTGAGAGCTTAGCAGAAATGAAAGTAAGATCTTTGCCCAGGGGGGAAAATTCCATTCCATGGACCTTGCTAGGTATCACACAAAGACATGTTGCTGATTAAAAGTAACATCTGATGAGAAATAGAAGATTCATTGATCCAAGACTGTTGGAGTACGAGTCACATTCATTATGGGAAAGGAACTCACAGTGCACGCCTGCTAAACATGAGTCAGTTACATGCACATAAAATGCCACATTTCAGAGGTCCACACATACAGGCACCCTCAATCCAGAGAAGGGTTAGTGTCAGGCAAGGCTGTGTCATCTCAGAACTAAGTCACCTAATCTGAGCTTCATCTGTAATATTGGAATAATGAAACAACCCTCCATAACATTATGGGGAGTCTTAACTGAGAAAATGTATGTAAAACCCCTAATGCAATCCATGATAGGTACTCAAAAAGTGATAGAAAATTAAAAGAGAAAATATGGTATAGATACAGTACAGAGCAAGGCAAGGCATATCTAGGTACACAGCAGAAGTGGAGTTCAATCATTTAAGACAACATAGAAGTGCCATTTTTTTGCTGTCTTTATTATATTTATTAGGAAATCTATTTCTGGCAATGGATGTGGACTATCCTGAAAAAAAAAAATTACATTTAACTGTTGTTAGCAAAGCCTTCTGCTGAATCCTTTCCCATTCTCAGTGACATGCTAGGTAATCAATAAGACATCTTTTGAGCCTGTTCGATACAGTGAAGTTCAATTGTGCAACAAGGAATATAAATGAATGGTACTTGGTGCTTATTATGTGCCAGGCACTTTATATACATAAAGCCATTTAACTTCTCCAGCAGTCTCCACTGAGGGGTACTAATTTTCTAATTTTGTAGATAAGGAAGGTGAGGGTCAGAGAAGCTACTGACTTCCCTGACACTACAATCCCACAACCAGAAAGTGCCAGACTCCGACCTCCAACCCAGGTGTGCCTGACTCCAAGGCCTGCACACGTCCAGACCAAGCCTCCTCTTTTTCAGCAGATCTGTGCTGAGATGTGCTGCCACTTCCGAAGGAATTCATCTCACCTGAAAAGTTATAGGATCTCACAAGAGACCTGCAGAGTCTTTTTAAGCTCCACTATAAGTTGGTGGCTATGTTTTAAAGGAACAAATATATCAAAGCAGATGAACCCAAAAGTGGATCATTTCTTGGAAGAAATAGCACAATGAGTCAATATAGTCAGCTTGGTGGAGACAGTGCTGAAGAAAAGCCAACAGCATTGACCACCATCTTGTTGTCAGCTTATATTTAGATTTACTAACCTATTTAAAGCCTGTCGAATGGCCTGAGTCAGTAGAGACTACCTCTAAGGGCTGTTTTAGCTCCAAGATTCCACTGTCTCACAAGTTCTGCCATACTGGGTTGTCAGAACTGTTCTTTGGAATCTTGGGTACAGGCTCATGCATATCTAAGAATGGAGACTCTCTAAGTAAGACTCTCTGAGAAGTCCAGGCTGAATGACTTCTTCCAAGGAAGGAAGGAAATAAACACTGATTAAATTTTGTTTTGTGCCAGGAAATAGGCTAAGAATTTATGAAGCCTCAATCTGGCAGCCCCGTCTATCAAGGTTAAGCGTGACCTGAAACCACCTACAGTAAAATGCCATCTTCGTCGCGTGTACCTGTTGTGGAAGAGCAGTGTTCTAGGTGGGTGGCTATCCATTCCTCCGGGCATCAAAACACGTGATTCGTCTGAGATGTGCTGTGCAGAGAAAAAACTGGGAGAATTACCAAAAAGAGCTGAGTGAACAACAGAATATTTCAGTGCTGTGGTGAGACAGGCCAACCCCAGAAAAGGAGGGAATAGCCAGCCACAGTGAGGAGAGGGGTGTACGGGCTTTGTTGGGACGCCAGAAAGGTGGGTGAGCCAGAAGGTCGGAAAAGATCCTACAAGAAGCAGCCAGGAGAGGTGACCAAGCAACAGACATGATGATCGCAGCTTTCCTGTCAGGAGCCTGAACCACGCTAACACCCGTCCACCTAACTGATGTGAATAGGAAATAATGGCACCCGTAGTTTCCTTTCTGAATGCAGGGAGAAATACAAAAAGAAACTGTCTGCAATGTAGGGGTTAGTCATACATAATTTAGTCCAAAACTTAATCCTGCAGTCAAGAAGCTAACGGGAAGTGAACAGATCGAGCCTCTGGGACACGGAACCAGGGCTCTTGGACAGGAGAAGACAGTTGCCTGAAATAGTCAACAGGTGGTGCTGGGGGGCTGCAGCCCCTTGGATTTCAGCCGCGAGGGAGACTTCTGCGCAGAGAACTGGCTTCCGGCGGCGGTTGGCCGTCAGCGCTCCGCGAATCCCGGACCTGCGCGCACGCCGCCCCCGACCCTGTTACGCGGTCGCGGAGATGCGACTGCGGCCCGAGCGAGGCGGGCGGGTGACGTCGCAGGGGTGGGCGCGGATGCTGCGGAGGCTCTGACCGGCTTCCACCCTCAGTCCCCGAGGCCGCCCGCTTTGAAAAACACCGGAAATCTGTCCCTTTTATTTTTTTAGTTTACTTATATTCCTCTCATTTATAAATGATCTCTTCTATCCGGAAGCGGCATTTTCTCTAACAAAGAAAATGATTCTGTCCATAAGAGGAAAGAAAAATCAGCTAGAAATGTCCGCATTGTGCTGCCTGATGTAAGCGGAATGAACTGGGCACCTTGGAGAACCAGCCTAAACCGGCGGCAGGGCCCTAGCTCCCTGGGAAAGGGGGGACAGCGGCTCTTCCCGGGTGAGGAGTCCCCGAGGCAGTGCCACAGGGCTTAAGCTCCCTGAAGACGAGAACCAACTCTGCCTCATTAGTAGACCCCTGCGACTCATTGCTGTGTCCCCTCGACTTCTGGCATAGAGCCCCGCACACAGTAGGTGCTCAACACTCCACTGTTCACTGAACGAATGAACTGATGAATGGCTTAACACCACTGCTGCCTTGGAAGCCAGATAGGAGGGCATTGAGCCAAACACATCATATTCGGGCTCTTAAATCTGGTCAGTGACGATGTACTGGGCACTTTTGACCTCCTCTTGGCCATTAGTTCTTAACAATAATGTGCCCGTATTCATCACCATTTTCTAGGTGTCTGAAAAACAATACGTGCTCAATAAATATTTTGTGTGAATGAGATTTGCTGTCTCACTCTAGTCATCTGTAAAAGAGGTATCTTAATATTTTCCTAATAGGATTAACTGTTACAAAAATTAAATGAGATAATGTATTTAAAGATAATGGCACATAAAGAGAGTTGGATAAATATATTGTCTCTTATTTTTCTTGGCAGACATCCTACTGCCCTCTGTTATGGTACTCCAGGTGAAACTGGGGCCTGTCACCATGGACCTCTCCAAGGACTTCAGAGTGGCTGTGTTCTGCCTGCCCTCCCCTATTCACCTTCTAAGCACCCAAGTGTGCTCTCAGAACCATTCAAGTTGTGTCTTGATTGGAGAGGCCCCAATCAGAGATCGTTATTCATGTTAACTCAAGGCTGGAGATCTGACTCTTAGCAGTACACCTTTAAGAAGGCACCTGGCTTGCTGGGAGCCACGCTTGCTTCCAATCATCTCCTTTGCCCAGTATGGGGCCCAGAAAGAGAACACTGCAGTATAAGCAAATCCCTCAGAAAGGAGCCACAGACCAAACTCCAGGTTTCAGAGGCTTTCCTGGTTTGAAAAACACTCTTGGGCTATTTTGGTTTCCTTGAATTTTACTTTGGGAAAGATACCAATGAGGGTTTTCCACCTCAAGATTGGAGAACCATACACTCAAATTTGCAGGGCCTATATAATTCTAGAAGATTCATGGGAGTTCAAAAACCTCAGGATCATCTAGAAGCTTCCAAGAGGCCAACATCTGCAACTCTAGAGCTTTGTAAGATGAGCAAAGACAATCTTCTTTACAGAGTGCTTAAGGACAGCCTTGTCTGGAGGATTATTGAAAAGCCACTCAATTCTGTGTTTTGGTAAGGTGATGACTCAGAGAAAACCCAACAGCAACACCACTGCTTGAAGGTCATTCTTCTGTCTGGATGGGGATGGATTAGAAGCATCTTTCAAGAGGCAATGGTAGTTACACTGCATTTGTATGGTGCTTTGACATTGCTCATCTAACTTATATTGCCTGCTTTGATCTTTAAAACAATTCTGTAAATTAGGGAGAAGAGGCACTTTTAATCCCATAATCCAGAGGGAAAAACTGATATTTAGAAGGTCCAGTTGATTATCCAGACTTGTATTTAACTAGGGGAAGTCTTGAAATTTGTTTCCACCTACAACACCTTTTAACGATCTGTCTAGTCTCCCAGGTCCCAGCTCAATTTGGACTAAATGGAAGAAGCTGACAATTGGTACGGATACGAGCCTCCACTGAGAGAAACAAATAGATTGTTGTAGTTCAAATCTTCCTTCTTAGGGAATGCCTCTTCCAAGCATTTCCATAAAAAAGACTCAAAAATTATATCCTAAAGAAGTTAAGTTTGAATCTCTTTCCTTTCAGCTTTTAATTTCAAATCTGTGTCCTCTATTTCCCATGAGTTTGTGTTCTGGAACATATATAAAGGAATGTCACTTTAGGAAAATAATTTTCTCTAAAAAGTACATGAAAAGTTGTCTCCGATAATTTGAAAGAAGTTGGCCCATGATTGACTCTTGTGATGGGTGAGGGGTACTTCCTTCCTAAAATGTGTTTTTTTAATTTCATACATATTTACTTGCTTGTGAGCTCTGACATACATGTGATGAATTTAAGTTTGACTTGTTTGACTGATTTATTAGCTGAGTAATTTGCAAAGCAGTGATAATCACACTCTTTTATTCAGAAGCAACACTTCTCACAAAGGCGACTCCTTCACTCTTGTTTCTGGAGAGTTTTTTGAAGAATTGGGCAATAGGACAATCCCTTCTGTTGGGCTAAAGGAGTGTGAGAGGTAGCAGTGTGTATCTGGAAGGCTTAGGCACTTGGGGATTGGATCTGATTTTGATGCCAAGCTTCATTAGTTCATTCAATCATTTCATTCATCTGAAGTCATCCTATTCTATATGCCAAGCGTTGCTATCTAGGCATCGATGATGATAAATAAAACTCCTGGCTCCTGCCCTTGTGGAACTTACAGTCTACAGGCTCTAGTCATTGTGTGTCCTTAGGCAAGTTACAGTACTTCCCTGAGCTCCATCTTAAACTGTAAATTGTATTAAAATAGATACTAAAATACTAAAATGAGTGAAGACATCTTCCCAGGACTGTGGTGAAAAATAATTTAAATAGCATAAAGCACCTGGTTCTAGGGTTGGGCTCCGGTGAACAGTGGTGTTTGCCCTATTGAATTAAATCAAGTTCAGCAGCAGAGGGCAGTCAAATATCTGGTGAACTGTATAGTCTTAAGAAAATCCCTACAGTGCGGCTTTTACCCTCAAAACTTTTACCCTGAAACTGCTTCTCAGACCTCCCGCGAACCTGCGGTATCACGGGACTCACGTGTCATCCTCTTCCAGCCCTTGACAGAGCACTGTATGTCACCGTTTACACCCCATCCTTGATCCCCATCCTCCCCTAGCTTCCTGGTCCTGCACTCTCTCTGGTGTTCTTCCTGCTTGCCGGCTCCTTTCCCTCCTCCCCAGGAGACCTTCTCAGTCAGGGCACCCACCTCTCCTTCAAAGACCATGACCTTTCTTCTGTGTTCTAGTCCCACTTGTCCACCCTCTGGACTGGCCTGCAGCTAAACAATTCCAGGACTGATTCTGCCGTCTTCTCAAAGGGGCCTCCTACCCTTACCTTTCTATTCTATTCATGAAGTAGCCTAAACTTGGAATTGTTTTGGACCTGTCCATGCCCTGGTCCTTCAATTCGCACATATGCACAATGATCAAATGTTGATTTGGTCAAGTCTCCTGAGTCTGTCTTCTCCTCCTCTTTCCCCATCACCTTCGTGCAACTTCTCATACCTCTCATTCAAGGTACAGCCCCAGCCTCCTAAATGGGCCCCTGCTCTGTCTTTCTCCAGCCCAGTTATCGCTACTAGACTCGACTCTGTTCCTAACACACACCTCTGATCACCTTGTTTCCTTGCTCAAAGACCATTAATGACTCCCCAGAGCATACAAAGTAAAGTTCAACTTCCTCAGTCTGGCACCCCCCCCAGCTTTTCACAACCTGACTTCAGCTGACATTTCTGTCTTACCTCTATGGGGACCAGTAACCTCCTCCCCACACTCTGGCAGTTTATGGTCCAGATGGGAAGGTCAGACCAATAACCCATCACAGGAACACACATCCATGAGTTATGATAAGATCTATAATGGCAAAAGATCTTAAAACCCAGAGCCCTGTTTGACACATTCAAGGAGCTGACAAAACGTTGGACAGATGTGAACAGAGGGTATAGTGTGTGGGACGTGTGTGGGGACGAGGCAGGGCATCCACTCAGGGCTTTAAGGTGGCGCTAGGGTCGATTTGGTCCTTTGTCCTAAAGAGCAATGAAAAGCCATTGATTGGATGGTTTTAATGTTATGGACAGAATCTGATTTTCATTTTTAAGAGCTGATCCTGTGGCATGTGAATTCCTTAAGAAGGGAAATTCTGCCTTTAGCTTTGGTATCCCTCAAAGTGCCCAGAACTGGGTCTTATAAGACAGTTGCTCCATGATTAGCTGTTAAATGAATACCTGGACAAAAGGAATGAAAGCAGCCATCCAGGAGGAGGTGGAGATGGAGAGGAGACGAGGAGGTAAGGGGGAGGCGGTTGACCTGACTGCAGAGAGCTCAAAGGCATTTGCTATTCAAGGTGTATGTATAAAATCATGAGAAACTTTCACACAAATATTCTAAGTGTGGACTGCCATCGCAGAGCGGTCACAAGTCTGCAGAAACCAAGGAGTTTGGCTTTGGATTTGCCTTCAGAAGCTGTTTATCAGTTGCACACCTCCAGTCTCACTCTTTACTATCAAATTGGGTACAAACTTTGACTTTTTTTCTTTTTCATGTTCCCCCCCCACACCTTCATGTTCTTTTAATATGCCTCTTTATATTGTTTATTTGGATTATGAACTCCTAGAAGCCAGAGACCAGACGTCTAACGTAAAGTTCGGTGGAAAAGGCAGCTGTTAAGGAGCCGGTGCCCTCTGGGGCTGCTTGCGTGTACTGGGCGGGGTGGGGGGAAATGAGGGTTGATGAGTTGAAAGGGGGACCAGGATCAGGGCAGGGAGGGAGGCCTCTGCCTTTCTTCTTTCTCCTTTGTCTAGTACATAGGTTGTTGAGCTACTTAAAAAATAAATACTAATGAAGCATATGGTGTGGTTCAAGAGTGGACTCTGGAGTCAGAATGCCTGGGGAAAGTGACTTACCTCTCTGTGCCTTGGTTTTCCTGTCTGTAAGTGGTCTGATAATACTACTCATCTCATACGGTTGCTTCAAGATTAAATGTGGAAGGCACTCAGAGGAGGCCTGGCCCGCGGGGGGCTCTGAGCACTTCTCAGTTGCCTTTCCTCGGCCTTGCTGTTCATAAGCAAGAGGGTGCCTGTATTAGTGCTTCCTCCGATTGTAAGATCCTTTGTTCCAAAAGATTTGAAATTGCAATTAAGAAGTTTGTGCACATTATTTGTTTATTCTCCCACAGACTTTGTTTGGATGGTCCACAGAAATGTAATTAGCATCATGCAAATATTTTGGTTAGAACTAAAAGCTGCCTTCAATGTTTAGCACAAAGAACAAAACTAAGAGTCATCACGTTTTGGAAGCTGAATGTAAATCCCCTAACAAGGAAGAGATTTTGAGTAATTATGTAGCAAAAACCTAAGTACCAGCTGCAGGAATATTGACACAAACAGAGCCTGGAGGTGTGTGGAAGTGAAGGATGTAACCTGAGGAAATAATTTATCACCAAGGCAACTGAAATACCAGCTCCATGCAGATCATCTGTATAGGAAACTTAAAAAGAATGAAAATACATCCATGTCATCTTGGGGCATTTATTGCCACAATGTTTACTTTTCAAAAGTAGGTGTGACGTTAGCCAGCTGTGGTTTACTGGTATGATGTATAGTGATGGTAAAACATATGTATATTTATTTGATTCTGTCAGAATTTCCAGTCATTTCCTGACCTGAGTATAGCAGCAATTTTCCATTTCCTCATTGCTTTTATTTAACAACAATTTTCAAAAAGATCTCAGGACTTTAAGTAAATGATGAGAGAACAAAGAAACTCAAAGGGAGAAAAAAAGAACAAGAAAAAAAGTAGGCAGGTGGGTAAGAGATGGGGAAACTGCAGAGTTGAGGGCCAGGGTAAAGATTAAGTAAAAATCTTGCATATGTCTCTATTGTGAATTTTAGGTCAAATCTTTCCTTACTAAAATTCATCCAAGAAGGCATCCAGATGCCCTCTGGCCAGAGACTGAGTCATCTCTGCATGACATCAACATGACCCATTTGTGCAGATCCTTGGGGAAGAGAGCAGAACCTCCCTTCCAGATCCAAGAGGACAGCTGGAAAGCTTCCCACCCATGAGCATTAGGATCTTGACATGAAAAGAGATGGCAGAAACTTTCTCCCTATGTAGGTTATTCTGGTTATTCATACTGTTAGAACTGAGAGGTTCATAATCTGCCCCTTTTTAACCACTGTTTATAGAAATATATTTGTTAAGAGTTCAACAGAGCCATAGACGGTGTAAAGAACAAAGAGGGTGTCCAATGGGGAAGAGTCATGAAAATCCCCCAAATGAGGAAATTTTAAGTAAACTTGTTGAATAACTTTTTCTTTAAGAACTACTCCATGTATGCATCCCTGCTTTTGGAAAACTCCAGAGGAAATGCACCTGCTCCCCCATTCATTCACCAAGAATTCAAACAGGAAGAGATTGGTGATTCTTCCACACTGTCCCAATTAGTCCTCAAGGATTGCCTTTTTATTCTTGATCTTGAAAAGTTAATAAATTTTTATAGCAAAATAAGTAAATGAATGAATGGCTTCATTTCCTCTACAGCTTAAGTTGCAGTAGAGTAGAATGGTAAAACACATGTGAAGTGTAGAGCTAAAACACTGTATTTCTTTTGAGCTAAGCAGTATGATAGGGTTTTATTTTCCCATCATTTTAAAGGGTAAAAACAAGACTCAGAGGTTTAAGAGATTTCCA
This sequence comes from Smutsia gigantea, assembly GCA_032199065.1. Classification (NCBI taxonomy): domain Eukaryota; kingdom Metazoa; phylum Chordata; class Mammalia; order Pholidota; family Manidae; genus Smutsia; species Smutsia gigantea. The sequence goes on from JAVSCE010020597.1 coordinate 102,340, forward strand.
GAAGTGTCAGAAGTGGAATTCCCATTCTTAGCCCATTGCTCTGTATTGTAAATTACCCCAAGTTGAAATTTTGACTGAAATTGCTTGATTCACAAAGAGGCCCCTTGCCCACCAGGTGTAAGAGATGAAGAAGTGGGGAGAGGGAGAACGGAGAGGCAGAGGAGGAGAAAGAATTGCATTACCCTTCTCTGTTTTAGTGCAGTGTTCCCTGTTCAAAGCTGGAACCTGGTAGCTCAGGTAGAAGGATGTGTGGAGCCAGACCTGTACCCTCGGAGAACTCAACTGAGGGGTGTTTGCACTGAGCTGTCATCATGCCACGCAGGAACCATTACCACAGACCAGTCTGGGAGGAAGTGGGGGTTTGATTTATTCGCTGTTTATAGCAGAAAAAACAAGCTGAGTGAAACTAAGACAGACTTACAGTTTGTTTGTTGGGTTCTTGGTCAGCCAGGATCATATGCCTGTCATATTTACTCTGCTCTTAGTACTGAGATTGTACCAAAGTTTATATAGAACAGGGTGCTTTAAATTTTTTCCCCAAAGTAATAAACTCTAGACAGTCTTAGGTTTCAGTGTATTTGGAAAGCAGGTTTCAAATATAAGTACAACAGAAACAGCAAACAATTGGTATTTCAGTGGAAAGAAAACTGTGATTGGCATCAGGTAAAACTAACCATGCCTACTACTTCAAAAAAAATTTTTTCTTTGGTGTTCTGTATTCTCATTATAACACATCTCAGGGGTGAGGGGGTTTATTGTCACTCATAGTTTGAGAATGGCTGTGCTTCTTCCTCAGCAGATTCATATCTTTCACCAATTTGGTGAAATTCTCAGCCATTATCTATTGAAACATACTCTTTCCTTCATTTTCTTTATTTTCTCTTTCTGTAACTCCTGTCAGATTTATGTGGGACATCTCATTTTGCCCTCCATGTCTCCTAATGTTTTTATATTTTTATGTCTTCATCTTTGATTGCCTTTGAGTGATTTCCTCAGATCAATCTCCCAGTTCATTACTTCTCTTTCTTTCTGTGACTTACTTATTATTCAAAGTTCAAATTCATTTTTTTAAAGTATTATTGATATACACTCTTATGAAGGTTTCACGTGAAAAAACAATGTGGTTACTACATTTACCCATATTATCATACCCACCCATACCCCAATGCAGTCACTGGCCATCAGTGTAGTAAGATGCCACAGATTCACTATTTGCCTTCTCTGTGCTACACTGTCTTCCCCTGACCCACCACACACCATGTGTACTAAACATAATACCCCTCAATCCCCTTCTCCCACCCTCCCCACCCACCCTCCCACAGCCCTCCCCTTTGGTAACCACTAGTTCCTTCTTGGAGTCTCTGAGTCTGCTGTTATTTTGTTCCTTCAGTTTTGCTGCGTTGTTATATTTCAAAGTTCAAATTCAATTAAAAATTTTTTTTACTCAATGTGCCCACTGAGTTTATGTATTTTTTCCCAAAGTTTAAAAATTTTGAAATAATGTTCATTTTTGAATAATCGTAGAATCATAATCAGTTGCAAAAACAGTAGAGAGAGTTCATGTAGACCCATGTTTGGCTTCCCTTACTGGAGACCTATTAAACAACTAGAGTGCATTACTGAAGCCAAGAAATTGATCGACACAATACCATCAACTAGACTACGGTCTTTGCCTGTACTTTATATCTTTATGTGTAACTATGACATTTTATAACAAGTGTAGATTCATATAACCACCAGCACAATTAACATAGAATTGTTCTATTACCACAAAGAAACACCCTCACGTTGCCTCTTTTTAAAGTCACACCCTCCTTCCGCCTTCTCTTAACTCTGGACAACCACTGATCTGTTTCCCATCTCTATAATTTTGTCATTTTAAGAATTTTATATAATTGGAACTGTACAGTTTGCAATCTTTTGAGATTGGCTATATACTGAGATCCACTCACTATAAAGCCTTTAAGATGGATCCAAATTATCCTGTGTATCAATAGTTTTTAGAGAGTTCTTTATATAGTCCAGATAACAGGTCCCTTGTTGTTTATGTGATACGCAAATATTTTCACCTCCAATGAGTTTAAGCTTCTTATTGCCATATTTTTCCTTTCTAAAAGTTCTATTTGCCTGATTTTATTTTCAAGGTCTGCCTGATCCTTTTTTTTTTTTAAGGCTCTTGTGCTTTTTCCTTAATACCTTCTTTTATATGTTTAATCCTTTAATCTTTTTTTTATCACTTATATCTGAGAATTATAGTATTTAAAGTTCTAATTCTGCCATCTGGACTGTTTACTGGCTCTTTTTCATTGTATTGTTTCCTCATACATTTTACAGTTTTAGACTGTGAACTTGCCTTCATTGGAATTTAATCTTTGGAAATCCCTATAGAGACCATGTTAAAGAGATATTCTGTAAGAGAGGTTTTGCATTTGTTTTTGTAAGTTACTCCAGGAGCATCACCAGCTAAACATTACTTTTTATGCTATTATTTCAACTTAAAGTTTCCTAGATCTTGCCCATGACATAAATTTGAATGCCAGACAGTCAGGTGGCTATAAATCCTCATATCTTATTTTTCTTAAACCTCTACCCAAAGCAAATGGATTTTTTTAAAATTATTTTTAAATTTTGCATTGCTTCATCCTGGCTTCATGTTGTGGTTTCAGGTTCAATTTCCTGTCCTTAGGGTTTAAGTCTTTATCTTCTGTTCCTGTACAGGGATTAGTATCCAAACCCTTTCTCTGCAGCAGATGAAGCTTTGGTTTCATAGTGACCTCACTGGTTTCATTTCCCTCATTACTTTTGGTGACTGGTGATTTCTCTTTATTGTGAGCTCATCTCTTCATTTCAAAAATATGTTTCATTGAAAATAGTGTATTTATAAATATTTGTTATGTTTTATCCAGTATTCCTTGCATTTAGCAGTGGAAGAGTTTTCAAACTATCTAGAAGAATAGTTTCCCCATTAGCTGTTCATAACAAATTTTATAAAACCATGAACTGACTCTTTAGTTAAACAGTGTCAGTATTTATGATGGGGATATAAAGCTCTGCATGACCTTGGAAATAAATAGCCTTAGAGAGTGCATTAGGAGATTTTAGCTCTCACAAAATACATCCCATTGCAGAGAAGCCTCCCTTGAACAAGTCTCAGCCCTAATCACTTTCTCCCCCTTGCTCTAGTTCAGTGTCTCAAAGCACTCACACCTTCTTATTTTCTTTTTATTCTTAAGGTATATTTATTACAAGTCTCCTCCCTGCCCGAATATAAGTTCACAAGTTTAATCAGAGCAGAGGACAGAGAATAAATTTATCCATCTAAGGAGTCACCAAGATAATGATGATGTGGACACATGGACTATGACATAGGTGGCCACGGATGCATGATGGAATGTAATTTCAATAAAGAAAATGGAAATTTAGTAAAGTGTATTGTATCCTATTTGAAAGCAGAATACTAAAAACAAACAGTGATTGTCTTTATAGACTCCAGAAAAAAATGGCTGAAGGCAAGAATTTGGCAGCATTTCTGCAACTCTGGCCAAGGTTACGGAGATCTGGTCTGGGTCATATAGTACAAGGATTGTTTACCACCCTTCCCATAGCCTGAATGAAAATGCCATGTGGAACATCCCTTTGATCTGACTTCACATATCAATAGCAGGCAACCATCTGATTAAAAGTGTGTTTGTCCAGGTGTTCTGCATGGCAGACATGGGCATTTTAATCTCTGAGAAGAACCACCCCTCCTTGTAATTAGTGAGCATTCTGGTTTATTCATAAATTTCCTGCTGACTTTGTAAGTGGATCAGTCCCAATCAGTCCCAGTGCAGCATCAAGTTTAATGTCTGTCAGGTTGAAGATCAGACTGAAGCTTGGTTAGGACAACAAATTAGCCTCCAGGATCTGTGCTTCCTCAAAGCTCATCCTTGGGCTAGCAGTGTCAGATGACCTGGGAAGCTTTTAGAAATACAGATTCCTGGCCTCATCCTAGGCTTTTATAATTCAAAAAGGGTATTAGAAGGGAGAAGGAGGAAGGAATCTGTTTTCAACAAGGTCTTCTGATGCTTCTTACCGTAGCAGATTTGGGAAACACTGTCCAAGATCATTTTCTTTTTCATCCTTCCTTAACCAAAGTGTGCATCTCTTGCTTTCTTCACTACTCCAAAATAATGACTCTGATGGAGAGGACTTAACTGAGTTTAATGCAGTCTCTAGTGCTGTAGACTTAATCATCCCATGGGTTAGTGGATTTTGAAATAAGAGCTTGTTAGTGCAAATAAACCTCTGCAGCATTAGGGCCTTCTCATCTTTTGGAGCAAGGAGGAAGGTCAGGTTCAGTTCTGATGTCCTTTTACCCCATCTGCTGCCCTCTTCCACATCTGGTGTCTCTTTCTTATTGACACAGGCTACAGAAATGTATGTTTCAAGGCACTGTATGCAGCAATTGGATGCCAGCCACCTCGGTGTAGAATTTCACATGACCCTTGAAGATTCCCTAAGAGACAGAGTTTCCCTTGCATCTCATGACTCTTCCAGCCACTCTCTATAAAGGTAGCATCTATTTCTTCTTTAGAAGATGGAGAAGGAATCAGATTCAGTATGTGGGCTTTGGTGTGCTGTGATTCAGGACTGCTATTATTGTGGTGGTGAGGTAAGTATTAATGCGACACAGGCAGATAAGTTTCAAGGCCCTGGTAAGTTGCAGTCAGGAGGGACCTAGGGTCAAGGCTTCCCAGTAAACAAGAAGCCATATCCCAGACACTTGGAAAATTCAGCCTGAAAGACAAGGGAGTTTTTTCTTTTGAACCCAGCTAGACCCTAGCAACAAGACCCTGCCAGCCATGTAAATTCCTCCATTTCTGTACTTACAAACTCTAGACACTGCAGCCCTAATGGCATCCTCTCTTGAAGCCCCTCCCAATTAGCAGGAATCTTCTTTCCTTTACACTCCTCTTTAAAAGATTTGCTGGTTACTCCATACTCTTGTCTGCTGGCTTCATTCCTCCTCACTGCCAAGACATGATCCTGGGAAGAATAGTAACTCCTCCACCAGTAACGGTGGGGGACAGGAAACAGGGGGTTTTGAAAACTTTACCTTCTACTATTATTCAACTAGGAAAAGAGAAGAGGAATTAACAGTATGGAGGGACTAAGCAAGTAATCAAATATGGCTTTCATGCAAGAAACTTGAGTTGATGCTCTTTTTACAATGGCTGCTTTGGAGAATATTTTCCTCCAAATTAACCTACTTCCTGAAATTTACATATTGATAGGCTTTAATTCTACTTTGAAATAAACTAAGTGGAACGACTTAAAGAGAAGCCTAAATTACTGACAATCCACAGGACCCAAGTGTATGCCATACGATCTCTCTCAAGGGACTGGTGCTAGGATTAGAAAGTACAATTCTCATCATTAAAACTCACTATCATTTAAATTTGAGGAAGGTAGCACCCCCTGGGCTGCAAAGAGTCCAATTCCATTCATTCAATTCTTCAACTTCAATTTCAATATTCAACAAATATGTGTTGGTTGCCCAGTCTGTGCAAAACATTTTTGAGGATGAAGACTGCAAATTTCACAGGAATTAGGACTGGCTTGTGATTGTATCTATTCAATGCCTTTTAGGGTGAAGTATAGAAACTTACACGAGAGCTCACATCACCCTGAGTCCCAGGGACTTGATCACCAAGACATATCTCACAGGACTCACAGTGGTGTTCCACGCCTTGCAAAAGGATCAGTGATGAGTGCTCTCTCTCAATGCCTCTGTGAAGTTGTGGAGGCCACAAAGCAATGGGTTGTAAAAGCATCGTACGATTTCCTCACAGAGAAGTTCACATTATCTTTGAAAGAGGGTAATGTGCATCTCAGAGAGACTTTCACCTGCCAGGTATTTGCAACCAAGCAATATATGCATAGAAGGGCCACCTTGCATGAAGTTGGTGAAAGATTTCTCAAATGTTCTCTATTGAACTGCCACCTTTCAAAGCAGGCCAAATATCTTCCTATTAATGCATTAACATAGGGCACCAATTATTTTCTATTTTCAGAAAAAGTCAGAGATTAAACAGCCCATTAAAGAGGACGTGCAGAGGAGCTGTCAGTGAAGAGTTAATGCTAGCATTTCTCTTTGCCTCTTAACTCCAAAACTGTCATGAACAAATTCATAATGATCCATCACTTGGCATGTTGTTAGACATATTACAAACATGTACACCTATATGTCTATATCTATTTGGAGATAGCCTCTGAACTCTAATATAGCCCAGTCTATCAGATGTATGAAAGAAGAGTAGCTACAAAGATTTTACAAATGCAAATGACTACATAGCAATATATATAAGGGTGATAGTCAAAATTGTAACAGCCATGTGACTGGTGGGTCACATACTGGTGGTGCAGGCTGAGGTATAATCCTGGACTATACGGACATCAAATGCTGAGATGTACAGAGATTTAGCTGGGAAGATGAAATGTTCTGGGTACGTTAAAGTGGTCTCCTTGGGAAAAGCTTTGAATTGGGTGGTGGATAATGAAGATATGTTTTGGCAAAGTGCTGAACAAAGGTTGTTTCAAACAAGAAGTGGGTGCAAAGGTCGATTAAGGGGTGGGCAACCACAGTGTTAAACTAGGACATTACTGAATATGAGGAATTGGAAAATTTGTACTTATTGGATCTCCACTCAGGGAGAGAGCTGCCTATGTTTGGATGGATTATTTTGATAAGATGCATGGGGTGGTGGGGAGGGGATTAAGGGCCTTGTAAGTATATTCACGTTCCAGTAACAATATTTAGCCTTTGAACTTCTTGGCTCGCTGCAGGACCTTTATTTTGCTCATTTGCTTATTGGGCACCGCCTCAAGTGATCCCCCTCCTTGTTCCTTATCCCCACCCAACCCCAGAGCTAAGTCACCCTAAATAAATGTCGAACAAATGTCTAGAGAATCTGACTATGATAACCCATCCAGAGTGCCACATGTCTCCATCTGGCTAAGGTGGGGATGCTCAGGCCATATGTTTTCTTGGTAGAGAGAACTGTTCATAATGAAGAGAAAGATACAGTGGATAGCATGGCCTGCTGAAGAAAGCATAATATTTGGATTCAGAATACCTGGGGTCCAGTCCCAGTTCTGTCACTAACTACCCATAATCATGAATAATTAAAAAACATGGATGGTTTTTATTCATCTTAACAGCATTGGGGGTTATAACAGTGCTGCAGGACCTGGAGACATGGAATAAATCCTTGTCTATATGAGCATATGAATGAGTAAATGAATGACTTCTAAATTTCAATTTCTTTATTAGCAAGATACAGATAAATAAAATACTTTCTTACAGTAGAGTTCCTTCCTTCCTTCTTTCATTCACTGAAGGAGAGAATACATATATAAGCGCTTTGGAAACCATAAAGAACCCCCTAAACTCCAGTAGTTTTATAGTTAGTCTAGTTATAATGGCAGGTCAAAGGTTATAAAGAGTCTGCCCATGTTAATGTTGAATGTTTATCTAAGTTGATAAGGATTCTTAGAGTTCTACAACCCCTGCTTTGGAATCAGAGTTAAGAGGATCCCTACGGGGAGCTCTGAATCTGTATACTGGAAAATCCTGCAGCTCAGGCTATCTCCTGTGAGTCTCCTTTACAATCACACAGAACACTTCAGTTCTAACACTTCTGGTCATCCAACGTGTGGGAGTTTTCCCCACGCCAAGCAGTTTTCCAGGACTCCAGCTGGGTGTCTTACAATTTAACCGAATTCTGACACCATCTACCTGGACATAGCATCAGATCCCATAGATAAACCCTCAGTCCCACAAGATTGCCCCTACCCCACTTCTGATGCCCATCACAAGTCCAGATTGTCATCTGAGCTTCTGACAATCAGCTATAAATCAGAGGTTTCCTTGACCTCCTCCTCAGGTCCAATTAATTTTCCAAAGCAGCTCAAAGAACTCAGGGAAACACTTACTTTACCAGGTTATTAGAGGATATGGCAAAGGACACAGATGAACAGCCAGATGAAGAGACACAAAGGGCGAGGTGTGGAGGGTCCTGAGCACGGGAGCTTCTTGTCTGCATGGAGTTGAAACTCACTTGTCACGCTCCCAGGGCGCAACGTGCCCGCCCACCTGCAAGTTCTCCAAACCCCATACTATTGGAATTTTTATGGAGGTGCCACCACGTAGGCATGATAAATTATTAACTCCATTTTCAACACATCTTTCTTCTCAGGAGGATGGGGGAGTGGGTGGGGCTGGTAATTCCAAGCTTCTAATCAGGGCTTGGTCTTTTCCATGACCAGCCCCATTCTGGAGCCACCCAGGAACCCACCCAGAATGGCTTCATCAGAACAAGACACTCCCATCACCTGGGGAACTGCAAGACTCCTGTGTCAGGAGCCAGGGGCAAAGGCCAAATATTAGAACAAAAGATTTCCCTAGAGCTCTTAACCACTAAAGAAATTACAAGCATTTGAGAAGCCCTGTGCCAGTAATGGGGCAGAGACCTATATATACATATATTTTCTATCGTCTCACCATGTAAAACCATAACCAATATTTTATTAGTTGATTGCAAAATGAGGAAAACAAGGGTGCTGCAATGTATTTTTAATAAAACTACTTACATGAAAATTTGATGACCACCTTTTTTTCTAAGTTATGTTCTTCCTTATTTTGGTGTCAAAATATTCTTTTAAAAAATGAGATTATCGCAGTGGTATTTTGTCCTAACAAATCAGACGGCAATCGAGTATCAGTCCCTCAATATTTGTCTGAAATTTTATCCATCCATAAAACCCCCAAGTTCAGCAAATGCTACCCCAAGATAGTTCTGGATAGACACACATGCACGTGGGCCCCTTGCTTCAGGGCCATTGACTGGTTCTTAAATCCACTCAAGTTTGGCAGTCATAGAAAGAGTTGGAATTCTATAGGTAAACATAAACATGTAAAGCCTTTCTGGAATGCTGTTCTAATGAAATGGATACAAAATAATTTTTTTAGTTTCTGTTGTGATTTGACATCTCATATTAACAAAGTAAATGGCTATGAAGTCCACACTTAAAATGGAAGCAGCAGTTAAAACATGATAGAAAAAATTATTTATGACAATTCCAGAGCTGGTTTAATAGACTGGGTCAAATGAGATGCCTGCTTTCTCTTGGCTGCTTTGGCATTTTCCATCTATCTGCCTTTAAAGACTGGTTTTGACCAGATTGGCTTTGGGTAGGTTTTTACCTGATTGGTTTCAAATTACATTTTGACTTTGATATCTGAGTCAGTCCATAAATCAAGATGGAAGTATAAAAAAGGGCATTAAGAATTTGCAGATGGAGCTACCTTTTGTGCTTAACAGTTTCCAATTAAATTTTGCATGTGGGGAGAAGTTATAGAAGTATTTGTTTGTGTCTTCCCCAGATCACTTGACCCCAAATTGTCCTCAAATCATTTTTAGACCATTCTATTATTTCCAGCTCTAAGCCTCCTAATTCTCTTTTATGGTAGTTTGTCTCTCCATGTGGTTTGCAATCTTTGATTATGAGCTCATTTCTAGAAAAGTTTTTCTTTCCTCCTCAGAAGGTTCCATGAACTCAGGAATGTGAATTGTCTCTACACAGCAGTTTGACCTTTGCATCTACTGAAACCATAGGGTTTCTTTCTTTCTTTTCTTTTTTTTTTTTCTGTCTCCTGATTCCCAGCTGAAAGGAGCATCTGCTAGGTTAGGGAGGGCTTCTGAGAAGGAATGTTGTGATTGTTAATGGTGAAATGTACTCCAGTTTCAGGCAGCCACCCTTCTCAACCCTTTTCTTACCTAATTACATGATTCCAAGAAAATCTAATGAAGTGCTATCAGATTTACATTGGAATTATTTTAAAAGTTATCACAGTAGCCATGGTGATGATATACAAATGGACAAAATGCTGAAGATTGAAACCATAGGGTTTCAATGTTCCTCTACTACTTCTTATTTTAATTTCTCACTTTCAGGTTCTGGTGCCACACAGATAGTATAGATTTGAATTCTGATGTTCATGTATGCAGACCTGGATTTTCAATTTTCCTTGACTTTTGCCTACTTGAAACCCAGAAAGACAGCAAGCTCAAAGTTTTCCTAGGCTGTCCTGTGATTATTTCACTTGCTATTTTTATATGACCTTTTGTCAACAATGAGCTACCATTTATCCTGTGCATATCCCTTGACAGGTCATTTGCAGACACCATTCTATAAGGAGCTCTCTACTCTATCCACCGGATAAATATCAGTGGGCTCTTCCTGTTTAGTGCACCTCTCCTTATCAATATTTGAAGGGCATGTTAACTTTAGGCCATTATAAGTATAACAGAACCATTCACTGAGACTATGAAACTGCATTTTGGAATTAATATATGCAGCATAATAGCTTACTTATTTATAGATGCCCTACAGTGTGACTAACATTTTCTACTAGGATTTAGGGTAAACCCATAGTCCAGAGTCACTGGAATGGTGTAGCATACTGTTTGAGTTCAGAATGTCCTTCCTTCCTTCCTCCCTCTCTCGTTCCCTCCCTTCCTCTTCTATCCCTCCCTCTCTTCCTTCCTTCCCTCCTTCCTCTCTCCTTCCCTTTCTTTCTGTGCTAGCCTACCTCTGGCCCTATTGCCATGTTCCATGCTGTTCCACCTAGATCCACTTCAGATGGATTATTTTAACATCAGAGATTAGCATTAGCATGTGCGTAATTTATAGAGGGTTCTTAGCTTTTCATCACTGCAGGTGCTCAATTTAGGTACTAGAGCACATTAAATGACTTGCCATTTTCCAAACTCATCATTTCTCTCCTCAGTCTTTGCCACTTACATGTGGAATGCCTGTGCCTGGAATCCCACCTTAACCTTTCTGCCTGACAATCTTGTAACTGCCTTTCCAGACCTAGTTCAGATGCGGCCCCATGATGCCCGCCCTTGGCCTCCCAGCTAATCCAGTCTTCCTCCTTGCTCCCAAAGCACCTTCCACATAATCACAACCAGATTTGCACATATATTTACTTCTCCCATTAAATGTGGGCCCCTTTGAAAGAAGAGAATGTTTATCATTTATGTATCTTAAGCAAGCTAGAGTTCCTGGCACTTAGTAGGTGATCAAGAAATGATTGGGGAGTGAATGAATAAAGGTTAAAGGCCTTTTATTTAATCAACTGTATGTCTATTCTCAAGTTATTTCCATGCTTTCCACTATTATACAAATTAATATAATGTAGGAAATACCAGGGATGTGTCTATTCTACCATGTCAATGCTAATGACTTTTGAAAAATGTCTATGAATAACTTCTACAAAACTACCTCCTGAAATAGTGGTGGAGAGAGTTTTATAGAATTTATCAATCTGGATAAAGGTCCCACTTTGGCTGTTTAACAGCTCATGATCATGCCTTATAGGTAAACTCGTAAGAACTCATGTGATCCCAGCCAACAGCAGGAGCAGCTGTACTCTGAGCCTCTGGGTTATACACATCATTCCTGGAGGCACTGGACCTCAGCTGCACTTCCAGCTTGTAAATACCTCATCACATTGAAAATATTTAATGTTCTAAGACCAAGCCACTGCACACAACCCCCTGGCTTTCCAGTACACAGGACACAGCTGAACAGCTGTCAAAACAGCAGAACAATTACTTGGAACTCTGTCATCCAGAGGTTGGGGGCATGCAGACAGACTCACAGAAACAGATGACTTGATTTTGTTTTCTTTACAAATCCAGAAAACTGGGCACAGCAGCAAAGTTGGGTTCTATCTGTTCACCCCAGCCAAGCAGGGTTTTTTGTGGTTCTGTGTTGTTTTAACTGGCTCTATTTCTTTTCCAAGACAGTCTCATCTTGGAGATGGGCTTTCATCCTGAGATAAAGGGATGATGGCTAACTTGGCAGCATAATTCTTGCCTGCAAGAACATGAATCAGGGCTCCATGTTTTCCTTACATTTATCTTGGTTTTAGATTATTAAGGCTGTATCTACACCTTGACCACTCATCCCTCCCCTGTTTCATCTGTCCTTGCTAAGATGACAGTGAAAAGTAGACAAGCCATGAATTATGTTGTTAGTAGCATAGGCCTTTCTCTGTTGTTTTATGTCTCCTTTTACAGTTTGATCTTATATTCCTAGTCATTAGGCAGAATTATAAACATAGTTTGAAGGGGCTTGCACAACTTTGTCTTCCCACCCCTGATGGAATGCTACCCGCATGGGGCACAAACTACCAAGAAGGGCAACACAGCCTAGAGGATATGCTGGCTTGGGGGGCAGGAGATCTAGAGTTGAATCTTGACACTGTGATTCACTGTTCTATGTTCTTGACCTGTCTGAACCTAAGTTATCTAATTTATGAAATGGGGCTCATAAAGAATGGAATTCAGGCTGGAGGTAGACTAAGATAGCACTGCCACCATGTCAGCAAGGAACAGGGTGTAGCTGGGACTCTGCGAAGGTCCATCATCCCTGAAGTGGCTTAGCAAAGAAGGCAGGTCCCACCAGGGCATCACAGCTTGTGCCTAAGGAGCACAGAAGGCATCAAGGCTGAGATTTCCCATCAGGGGGCAAGGAGACCCTTTCCTCAATGGCTACTTAGGAAGCAGGAGGCAATAGGTGCTGAGATGGTGGTTCAAATTTTAGACCTGACATTTACTATTTGTGTGACTGTAGGCAAGTTTTTAATGTTTTAAACCTCATTTTCTTCATCTGTGAATCGAAACAATAAAATCTATTTGTGGAGTTGCTGGGAAGCTTAAAGTAATGAAGTTTAATCTTGACAAGCATTTAGTAAAAGGCTCAATATGTAGCAGATGCTTAACAATGGTAACTTATAGCAAACAAATAGCTGGAAGGCAGCACAGTTCAGGGAAACCTGTGCATACTTAGAAGAGTCCCTGTCCATAAGAGGAAAGATGAGATGGGGGCTACCTCTCCATTTGCAATGGGTTCTGGTAGGAGCCAATAAGCATAACCATGGCACGTACGTGCAAGCTAAGCCTCTGCTTCTAAGGTGGCCATGTTGTTGAACAAATTAGGGAATAGCTATGAGGCTTCATCTGGGAATCTTGGGAGACCTCTGGCCCTCATCTTATGTGAGAGGCTGCCCAAGACTTTGCAAGGGAGTGTGTCATGCCAGTTGGCCTGTCAGAGTCTCTATTATGCATTCCCACCAGCTCTCAGGGTGAGCTTCACATTTAAGCTTACAGGGGGTGCTATTGCTGAATGCCGTTCACAAGAACTGATTTGAGAGTTTGGAGGAACCAGGAGGCAGCCGACACTTCCCCTAGTTGCTCACAGCTTGTGTTGATTGAAAAATACTGCCCAAGCTCCTTAACACAGCCTATAAAGCTCTCAGTGACTTGGCCACTCACTTCTTCACCCTAAGCTTTAACAGCATTCCCATTTATACCTACTGACTTACATCTCTGTATCTTTGCAGTTTCCAGACCTTCAGCCTGGAATGCTTTTCCTTCATTTCTTAACCTGGACAACTTAACCAACATTTTTCAAGGCTCAGCTGAGGAATCACCCTCTCAAGGATACCTTTCCTGAGTCCATGGAATAAAAAATAGCAACCATTTATTGAGCACTTAACTGAGTAGCAGGCAAATGTAGTATACATGCTATACTTTGTGTCACATAACACTTGAACAACTTTAAGGAAACAGCCTCAAAAAGGTTGAGTGGCTTGTTCATCATCTACCTTAGCAACAAAGATATGTTGGAGCCTGGATTTTAAACTACTTTGGCCTAAACCCAAAACTGATGGTCTCTAATCACTATGATATGCTGCCTCCCTGCCATGTGCCTCTTCTGTACTCCACAAACCTCTTTGCAATTTCTCTCTAATCATATGAAATGAAAAATATTTGCTTCTATGTTAGCTTCCACCAAGAGAAGAAACTTTCTCCAGGACAAAAGTTCTCTGTATCCAGCTCTTAGCTTCATGCCTGATGCAGAGGGTTCATGCAGTAAAGCTAAAGCCTACATAAAATGAATCAAAATGTAAAACACATTTTTATATAGTGACAGAGAGATGTGGGTTGGGGGAAACTTCTCATCTAGCAGGGAAAGGAAGTTATTAACAAGTAAAGTAATAATTCAATGAAGGAGAAAAAAGTCTTTAAGAGAAATGATACTAGAAAACTGGATAAATGTATGGAAAAAAAAAACCTTAACCCTTACCTCATACCATACACAACAGTTAATTCAGCATGGATCATTGATCACTCTGAACATAAAAGCTGAAAATATAAAGCTTCTAGAAGAAAACATAAAAGAATATCTTTATAACTGTGTTAGGCAAAGATTTCTCAGGACAAAAAAAATACCTAAGTTATAAAAAGAAGTTATATTGGACTTAATAACAATTCGCCATTTCTTCTTATCAAAATATACCACTAAGAAAATAAAAGGATAAGCCACATACTGGGAGAAATATTCACAACACATATATGTGATAAAGGACTTGTATCCAGATAATATGAATAATTCTTATAATTCAGTAATAAAAAGACAAATAACCCAATAAGAAATGGGCATAAGATTTGCCCAGGTCCTTTATATGAAAGGCTAATAGTTACATGAGAGAGGATCAAATTTATTGAATGTATTAAAATTAAAACCACAATGACTACTTCACATCCATGAGAATGGTTAAAATGGAAAACAAAAACTGCTAAAACTACATGTTGGGAAGAATGTGGAGAAAGGAACTGGGACTCATACTTTGCTGGTGCAGTCATTTTGGGAAATTATTTGTCAATTTCTTATACATTTAAATACTACATCAAGATGTAGAAATTTCACTCCTGAGTATTTATCCAAGATAAATAAAAACAAAAGTCTATAAAACTACTTGTTTATAGAAGCTTTATTCATTATAGCCCCAAACTGAAAACAACCCAAATGACCATAACTGGAGAATGGATAAACAAACTGTGGCACATCCATTCAATGGAATACTACTCAGCTATAGAAAGTCACAAGGTGCAACAACTTGGAAGAATCTAAAAAAAAAAATGTGACTGAAAGAAGCCAGTCATGAAAGAGTACATTCTATATTATTCTACTTGTATAAGATTCTGGTATAGGAAAAACTAACCTACAGCGATAGATATCAGAATAATGGTTGCTATTGGTGGCAGGTTTGGGCTGAGTAAGGGCATGAGGAAGCTTTCTGGAGTGATGGAACTGTTCTATATCTTGACTGAGCTGGTGGCTACACAGGTGTATTTTATTTGTCAAAACTCAGAACTGCACTCTTAAAATATATTTTTAAAAAGAAAATTAGTTCAAAAGAAGCAATAGAACCACTATGCTTTGTTCAGACCGTACTTGAAATACTGTGTTCAGTTTTGAATATACCTTAAAAATAAATCATATTTTGTTTGGATCAGAGTTGCCAGGATGAAGAAGAGTCTGGAAGCCATGACACAGTAAGACAGGGAAGGGAACAGGGCGGTGCAGGCTGGAGAGAAGACAAGGAAGGAGTGTTGTCCTGTTCAGTCACTGGGAGGGCAGTTGGGTGGTGGAATGCCTATATTTAGCCACTGAATTTCTAGAAGGCATAACCGGGACCACTACTTGAAAATTACAAAGAGGAAGATTTTTCTAGACACTAGAAGATGAGGTCTTGGAGCAAAACAAAACAGTCATCAGAAGGCTGCCAGCAGAGCCTGGGCAACAGGTGGGGAAGGCCTGGACCCACGTGCTGTGGGGATGGAAAGGACTTGAGGGAGAGCGAATTTGAGAAACAGAAGGAAGTGGAGTTGACAGGTGGTGTGTGTGTGTGTGTGTGTGTGTGTGTGTGTGTGTGTGTGTTTGGGATGTGTAAGGAAGAACAATGAATTGAGAATGACTTTTACATTTTGCCTATGAAGACCCCATTGATATTAGTATGTGTCATAAGATCTTATTAACCAGAAAATACTTTTAAAATGTTAGACCTTAAAATTGTACAACTGTGTCTGACTAAGCAATTGAAATTGATTGTAAAGAAATGTGACCAAATCCCAGGGCTATTGGAGACAGGAACCAGAAACCAGCTACCTGTCTAACCTTTCAAGGTAGCAAGATAAGCTATAGTCATTTACTTCCCATCACACCATGCTATTTCAGTTTCCTGCACTTAGCCCCAGCTCATATTTTTCTAATTTATTTATTTTGTACTTTATATTGTCTGTTTTTGTCTACTAGAATATAAGCTTTTTAAGAGCAAAGATGCTGTGGTCTTGTTCACTGTTATGTGCCCCAGCTCCTAGAATACTGCCAGCCACAAGACAGTGCTCAGTCAGTAACTGGAGGTTGAATGGAAGCTTAAGTTGGAACTTATTTGGTGATGGCTTACTGTCTAGTGGGTATGAAGAGGGACTGCAGAAACACATGCCAGAATACATCAGCCATTCTCAGAAGCTGTGGTGAGCATTTCAGATGTGTGCTTCTTTAAGCCTGACACTTGTAACACTCTTGTGGACCATACACCTTGTGCCAGCGTGGGGCCCCTTAGCCTCAGTTCCTGCTACAGCTGCTGCTGCTCTCACAGGTTCCAGGCAGGGTTCCATGCAGACTGCCGCAGCAAGCACACTCCTCCTCTCCTGCCTGGGGCACCTCTGATGCCAGCGTGTGATGCCCACAGGAACCTGCGGGGCATGCACGCAAGTGCGACTCAGAAACGTGAGCACTAACAGGGACACCCTCCATCGAAGGAGCATGGCAATCAGTTTTCCCTTTTTGTAATGAGGACCAGAAGTTCTGAGAAAATGCCTTGTTTGAGGCTCCTCGGAAAGTTCAAGCACAGCCACGGAGCAGCCACCCCGTAGCAGCGCCAACTTGGTAGAGCACCCTTAGGCTGGCCTTCCTCTCCCTGGTTCCTAGCTCCACATCACCATTCTTCACTCTGCCCAGGGTCATTTCCCAAATAAACTACCTACATGTCTGCCTTTTTCTCAGGCTCTGCTTGCTGGGCAGCCCAAGCTAAGACATGATCTAATTTTCATTACCTTGAATCTGAAAGTGCTTCCTCATTTTAGCAAAACTCCCTGCTTATAAGTCAGAAACTTCTGGCAACAAGAAGGTAAAATTCACATACACAAAATTAACTATTTTAAAATGTACAATTCAGTGGCATTTACTACATTCGCATGTGCAACCATCACATCTATCTAGTTCCAAAATATTTTCATTTCCCTAAAAGGAAGGCTTGTACCCATTAAGCAGTCAATCCCCATACTGCCCGCACAACACACACACACCTTCCAAGGCCCTGGCAGCCACTAATCTGCCTCATGTGTCTATGGGGCTACCCATTCTGGATTTTTCATGTAACAGAATCAATAAGTGACATTGTGTCTGGCTTCTCTCACTAAGCGTAATGTTTTTGAGTTCAGTTCATGTTGTAACATGTATCAGAACTCATTCCTTTGTAAGGCTGAATAATATTCATATATATGTATCTATATAACATTTTGTTTATTCATCAGCTGATGGATATTTGGATTGTTTCCACCTTTTAGCTATTGTGAATAGTGCTGCTCTGATCATTCATGTTCCACTATGTGTTTGGGTCCTTGAGTTCAAGTCTTTTGGGGTATACGTAAACGTGGAATTGCTACCCATCCATTTTCATGTGTGCTCCTTCTACCGATGCTCCTGTTTGAGTCCTGGTGACTCTCTATGACAACTGGCTTGCAGAAAAAAATCAATAACCGTTTTAAACCAGAGATCTGTGAAAAGATTTCATATGACCACTTGAATACATATCACTTGACCCAAGCTAGAGAAGTTGGCTTCTGGGGATGTGCAAGGGAACCAGCCTACGTGCTTCCCTTATCTCCCCTTCTTCACTGAGGATCTCAGCCTTCCTTGAATTTTTCAGATGGCTAGGATGAATTTGGCTGTGGGTGACCACAAATGCTGGACTTAGGTACATCTTTGAAACCATTAAAAAAATACAAGCCAGCAGGGCCCCTGCACACTTACTTTCTTACTCCCTTGTGGGAAGTCTTTCAGCCAGGTGACTGGTCATTTATACTGGTTACTATGCAAGCATTATCTGAAACAAATTTTGAGAAATAGAAAAACAGAGAAAAATAGAAGGCACTTGATAGTAATCAAACTTAAGTTCAATGCTCTGAATTAAAACACACCACCTGACACCCAAAAACCAAATAACCCGATTAAAAAATGGGCAGAGAATATGAAGAGGCAGTTCTCCAAAGAAGAAATTCAGATGGCAACAGACACATGAAAAGATGCTCCACATCACTAATCATCAGGGAAATGAAAATTAAAACCACAATGAGATATCACCTCACACCAGTAAGGATGGCCAGCATCCAAAAGACTAAGAACAATAAATGCTGGTGAGGATGCAGAGAAAGGGGAACTCTCCTACACTGCTGGTGGAAATGTAAGCTAGTTCAACCATTGTGGAAAGCAATATGGAGGTTCCTCAAAAAACTAAAAATAGAAATACTGTTTGACCCGGGAATCCTACTCCTTGGAATTTACCCAAAGAATACAAGTTCTCAGATTCAAAAAGACATATGCACCCCTATGTTTATTGCAGCACTTTTTACAATAGCCAAGATATGGAAGCAACTTAAGTGTCCAACAGTAGATGAATGAATGGATAAAGAAGGGGTGGTACATATACACAATGGAATACTATTCAGCCATAAGAAAGAAACAAATCCTACCATTTGCAACAACATGGATGGAGCTGGAGGATATTATGCTCAGTGAACTAGCCAGGTGGAGAAAGACAAGTGCCAAATGATTTCCCTCATTTGTGGAGTATAACAACGAAGCAAAACTGAAGGAACAAAATAGCAGCAGACTCAGAGACTCCAAGATGGAACTAGTGGTTACCAAAGGGGAGGGGTGTGGTAGGGTGGGCAGGGAAGGTGGGAGAAGGGGATTGAGGGGTATTATGTTTAGTACACATGGTGTGGGGGATCAAGGGGAAACAGTGTAGCACAGAGAAGGCAAATAGTGAATCTGTGGCATCTTACTACACTGATTGCCAGTGACTGCGTTGGGGTATGGGTGGGGACTTGATAATATGGGTAAATGTAGTAACCACATTGTTTTTTCATGTGAAACCTTCATCAGAGTGTATATCAGTAATACCTTAATAAAAAAAAACAACAAAAAGAACACACTTCCTGTACTGTCACAGTCCAGGTAGGAGTTGAAGGCTTTCTGTTTTCCACTGTGTGAATGCCCCATAGACTGAATCTGGAAGTGTCTTACCATGGCACTTTTAAGATAGTAAGTCATGTTGACTTTGATCAGTACTAATTCTAAGAATTGGATGCTGTTTTAAACAACAAATGTTCTGGAGTTCTCTTTCGGGAAACTCTTCTGGTTTGGAAAGTCAAGCATGTGCCTGAATATCAAGCATGTGCCTGAATATATACGTTAGTTGGGCAAGAATCAGTGGTCAACACAGAGACAAGAAATACTAATTTAAGGTGATGTGCAGAGGGACATACAATGTATTAAAAAACGTATGGGCAATCAGGTGTCTTCTCTCACACCTTGATCTTTAAATTCAATTCAGGAGCTGTTACTTCTGACGCATGTATCTGAGTGCCTCTGCTAGAGACACAGGTTTCGCACTCCCCTGGCTGTGGTGTCCCAGCTGCTGCAAATGCTCATAGTCCCTCACTCCCGTCCCCACTCCCCACCCTGAGCTGTCTCAGACTAAAATTTTCCACTGTGGAGGTCACTGACAATGGAGCAATTAAACAGAGGCAGAATCGCTGAAGTATTTAAGTTTCTGTCCATAAATCTTGGTGGGAACCTTGCACAGGCCCTGCTTTAATTATTTTCTTTCAGAATCCCAAGGTCAAAGGAACAGCTCCCTTTTGGAGCTGGCTTGCTATTTTGCTTTTTAACTCTCCTCTTCAACAGTCTGACAGTGTTCTAACTGGTGATGGTTTTCCTAAGAAGGCGAAATTTGCATCTTGGGGTTTCATGTATATTTTAATAATGTATGCAGAAGGAAAACTGCAAAGAGCCATCTACAATTTTAGCATCCAGACTTTAGGGAAAAAGACTTAGCAAATGTTCCTAGGAAAACTCCAAGTTTTAAATTCTATGGTTCCAAACAAAACTTCACATCTCATCTCCATGAAGATAGTGTTCCACAGCACCTAATAGCTTACAAATCTCCTCCGTTTACCTGGCATCATGTAGCATAACCCTCTCCCAAGCCTTTTGATTAGCGTTACTGCCCACACTTTACAGATAAAAGACAGAATTAGGAAGTACAGACCTTGGCCTTCAGCCTCTACTGTAGTCCTTGCTTAGCCATCCAAACCTAATACGCTACTGAAGGATTTCCCCTTTCTGTGGGAATAACAGCAGAGGGTGGTGTGAGGTGGAACTTTACTTTCCTCAGGCACAAGGATGCTCCTGACATTCTTTTATCCTCTGTGTTACTTTGCTTTAACATTTTTTAAAAGCAGCTCAAAATTTCTCTTACCTTACACACGTATGTTTATGAAGGTGAAAACATAGTTAAGTTCTGTCAGGCTTGAGCAGTATGAAATATGACATCTTCAGTACCACCAAAATGCTTAGATTTGGAAGCTTAAGTATTTTCCCCCTGTGATTGCAAGTCCAGATCTCTGTTTACTACTTCATGCCTGGTGACTCTCTCTTGTTTTTAAAGGAGATTTATAAGAAACAGTATGGAGATTCATCAAAAAATTAAAAATAAAACTACCTTATGATGCAACTGCCCCACTTCTGGTTGCATATCCGAAGGAAATGAAATCAGGATCTCAAAGGGACATTTGCACTTTACACTCATTGCAGCATTGTTCACAGCAGCCAAGATATGAAAACAAATTAAATGTCCACCTGTGGATGAATGG
Organism: Smutsia gigantea; assembly: GCA_032199065.1. Classification (NCBI taxonomy): domain Eukaryota; kingdom Metazoa; phylum Chordata; class Mammalia; order Pholidota; family Manidae; genus Smutsia; species Smutsia gigantea. The sequence goes on from JAVSCE010020597.1 coordinate 123,243, forward strand.
ATAAATAAAGTAGGCATATATATATATATATATAATGGAATATTAGCCCTTAAAAGGAGGGAAATCATGTCATTTGTGATATGAATGAACTTGGAGGATATGATGCTAAATGAAATGAGCCAGATGCCGAAAGATAAATACTGCATGATCTCACTTCTGTGTGGAATCGAAAAAAGTCAAACCCATGGAAACAGAAACTAGAATAGGGGCTGTGGGGGGGGGAAAGGGGGAGATGTTGGTCAAGGGTACAAACTTTCAGTGGCAAGATGAATAATTTCTGGAGATCTCATGTACAACAATGTGACTATAGCTAATAATATTGTATAATCAAAATTTGCTAGGAGTAGATCACTACACACACACACACACACACACACACACACACACACACACACACACACACACACAGATGTGCTGTGGCTGAGGGAATTCTGATTCAGTTTAGAAATGGAGCCTTGAATGTATATTTTTAAAAGTTCCTTCATATGATCCTGTTGCCTGGGTTAATTTGGGAATCATTTCCTCCTGCCAACACAGCAAAATTGATAGCCTCAGACTCCAAAGCACAAAGTCAGCACAAAATGTTTACACATATTAAAATCAATCTCATTAAACAATAATTAATCAACTAATCAATTAAAAATGACAGGAAGGAGAACAATAGGACAGTATCTAGAAGGGATGAACCATCGGGCTAGGGTTGTGGCCGGGAGCTGGCTCAGGCCTGGAGGGATGTGAGGAGGACACAGCCAGGAGGCAGGGAGTGGCCCCAGAGACGCAGGAGAGTCCAGTGGTGCAGAACGCAGATCACTGGGGCTCAGGCAGACCCTGCCTGGGAGTAGTTTTGACACACAGAGAGAGTTTGGCCCCTTTCTGACAAAGAACAGAGGTCTAAGGATAACCAAGCCATTTGCAGCCCATCTGGCTTCGCCGACCTCACCTCCTGCTGGAGAGTGTACATGGAGGCCCTTTCAGCAAAGCACCAGGCCTGTCATATCCAAGGAAGTGTGACGCCTTTGTGCATTTCCTCTGTGTCTCATTTCAGAGAATTGGATTTACCCTTTGTGCCCCTCATATTTTTCCTTATGCTGTCTGTTCTAGAGGTATCATCCACTGTCAATTTCAGAATTTAGAAGACTCTACTGGGGCTTTTTTAAGGGGAGTAAATCTTAGCAAGAAGTGATACAGTAACAGGGTCCAGCTGATTGAATTACCCGTGGAAATCTCCCACCGGTGTCAGGAAGGGATTTGTACCAAACTCTGGGCCGGGTGAGTCACTATGAGTCATGGACCACATAACCTCAGAGATTTCCTCAGTCTGGGGTCATATCTCCTTGTTAACAGGAAAAATGTGCCTGAGTGTCTGTTTCTTTCTCAACAGAGATTATATACCCAGCATCCCAGATGAAGAAATGCAGTTGTGCTATCTATAGATGATCTAAAGTGGCAAATAATCTTAAAATGTATGTGTCCTTTGCTTTCTAATAGCAATTGTCTTTTTGGGAGGGGTTGGGAATGCTTGCCCTGTCAGAGTAAAGAGCATTCACACTGAGAAAATCTCTAGAGCAAATGCACTAAAATGAGGGTGAACTTAGCAAGTAGGGAAATTAGTAACAGAATCAGTATGGCTGCAGCAGAGTCGGTGAGGGGGAGAATGGATGAGGGGAGGTCGTAGAGGTGGGAAGTGCAGGGGAATGGGGGAGGTCGTAGAGGTGGGAAGTGCAGGGGAATGATGGCGGGGCAAGGAGAAGAGCAGAGAGATCAGTAAGGCAGTGAGGGCAGTGGTCCAAAAGTAGATAAAGGGGCCTGAGTTCCAGTAGTGGGAGTGGTGATGGAGAGGGGGTGGATTTGAGGCGGATTTTAAGATGCCATTTACAGGACAAGCTGTGCATTAGATGCTGGTGGCAGGGGAGGCAGTGGCAAGGAAGGGAAAGGGCTTTCAAAGAAAGAAGGATCAAAGATAACTCCCAAAGGCAAGTCTGGGAAGCAGGCCTTTTTGTGGGGAGGGGTGGGAGAGTACAAGAATCTTGTTTGGGCCATATGAAGTATGAATGACCGTTAGGCACCTAAGTGGTGATGCTCTTCGTATGTCCTGTGAGGCTGGATACTGAATGGTGGAATTGCTGGAGGAGGTCAAGGGTGGCAATAAAGATTTGGGCACCATCGCTTCCAGATGGCCCTTAAAACCCGCAGCCTAGGTGGAATCACCCTGAGGGAGGATGTAGGGAAGGAAAAGAAGAGCCCAACACTGCGGAGTGGAGAGGTGGAGAGAAGCAGCTGGAGGGGCAGCGGGTGAAGTCAGCTGAGAAGGAGAGGCCGCAGACTGGAGGGAGCGGCCGCTGGTGGGTCAAGGAAGGCGGTCACAGACAAACGGTCACTGGACGATGCCATGTGCAGATCACTGGCGATCTAGACAAAGGACAAGGCAGCCTGTGGAGTTTTGGGGCCAGAAAACCAGCTGCAGAGGACTGAGGAGACACATGGGACAAGGAAGTTGAAACAGACTACAGACAACTCTTTCCATAAGTATTACATTATCTTGTTTAATTGTCATAACCTGAACGTGAAGGAGGCACTGTTCTCACCCCACTAAAGATCAGGAAATGGTGACCTAGGACCCCAAGGTCACTGAGGGTGGGAGCTGGATCAAACCCAAAATTTGAGCTCGAACCACTATCGTCTTCTCACTCCACTCCATTCCCTAACCCCACCACTGCCTGTGACAGGATTAGCCTACTTTCGTCTTAGAGGAAGAAAGAACACAAGTGAAAGGAAATTGCTCCTCGGAATGCCGGCAGCCAGGGGCGTCTGGAGGGAGCGAGTGTCCTCCCCATTCCCAGGCATGATGTCCTCCAGGCCAACACAGGTATGGACCGGACGGCTCCTCCAGTCTTTCCTTCAGCAACCCCAAATTCAGCCTATTTGTCACCTCCTTATCTTAAACAAACTGTCCCAGTGTCTAAATGAACAGCTACATTCCAGAGGATCAGATTTTGCCTTGTGGAATACAGGCTTTGAAACAGCCCAGCAGGGAGAATGATTGAAACGCAAAGGGTTCTGGGATTACATATAGTCTTAAAATACTAATATTTTCCATCTAAGCTATCCCAAAAGGAAGGAAGGAGAGCCAGTGGGGGCAAGGTCCTCAGCACAAACAAGATTAGGATGGTGATGGGCGCTGTTACATTGCTCTGCAGGGAACTGCACCACATTCTTTCTCTGTAGAGACCGTCAAATAGGAAAAATGAGGTGGATTCATCTTTTGTAAAATGTGAACTCAAGAATCACATCAGAGAAATCCCATCTCCTTGGACTGAGTTTTCTTAAATATAAAATGAGAAGCAAAGATTCGATATCTGGTTTTGGACATTTTTATCCCTAAGCATGGGCTCCTTTTCAGAGACCAGAATTTCGTATGAAACTCCAACAAATGATGTCAGTATGAAGAGCGTGTGCCACTCCCACTTAAATCAAGGGGAGACTTGGGATATATTTTTACAAGTGCAGAACTGAGCACCATGCCTCCTGGAACGAAGGACCGTTCCCAGTGAGTGCGGCTTCACATACAAGGCAAGCAGCCCCAGGCGGGCAGGCAAGGCGGCACCTTCCGAGCACCACGATGGCAGGGTCCGGGCACACTGAGTGGTAGGGCCTCCAGCCAGGCTCACGGGAGAGAAGCTGTTCTGCAAGGGGCAAGGTCTTCTTACGAGGGGCAGTAGCCTCGTTTGAGGCAAAGCGGCATGGTTCCCCGTACCAGCTAGTGCTGTCCTTGGCAAGGTTGTTCCCCATCTGCCCTCCCCAAAAAGCCTTCCTTCTAGTAGAGGCTGACCTGAAAGAGGAGTCCTACTCCACCTAAGCCTCCCAGCCTCCACCTGCAAAGCTCAGAGAAGAACCTCAGAAGGCCCAAAGCAATCTGAGGGCAAGGAACTGGAGTCCAAGGTCAAAACCTTGTTCTCCACATTTACTTCTGTAAGTAAAGAGGGGCAAGGAGCCCAGAGTACGGAATTGAGGAAGGTAATGGGAGAGAAAGTGAGGTCAGGTCTCATCTTTGCAGAGGAAAGGAATTGGAAGGACCTTCTTTAGAAAGTACAGGAGAACACCTGAGCGAGAGAGACGGCAGCCCTTGTCCTGCTTCTGTCTTCCCTGAGACTCACCTGGCCTTTCAGGAAAGGAGCCCTCCACCGTGGTTCTGTCTACTTGGCCTGGAGGAGGCTTGTGGGGCAGGCTTCCCAGGGAAGGTCCAGATTCTGTACCAGTTCACTTTGGGAAGGACCCCAAAGGAGCTGGTGCTGCGCAAGTACTGCTCCCTCTGCCCAACCCACCACATGGCGTCACAAGCAGGCTCTCCTCTCTTTTGCAGGAGCAAAGAAGGAGCTATACACTTGGAGAAAAAGAGGGAGGGTGTTGCCACTCTCTTCAGAGAGTGAATCTGAAGGAACTCTGGTTGAACTAAGGGTGGGGAAGCTCTGAGCCCACCTCATGCAGCCAAGTGGCCTGTCAAATGCTTGGAGGCAGCCTGCTGGGGGCATGGTGGGCACAGCTCCCAGGAGCATAGACAGCGGAGTGCCGGGCCAAGGGCCTCAGAGCCAGGCTGCAGGAACGTGAGTCCCAGGGCAGCCCCGTAGACTCTGTGACCTTCTCTGGCCTCTATGGGCTTCCCTCACTAGTAAGAGTGGGTAGAGTTACTTCACAAGGCGGGCTCTGAATGAGCTCGGGTGGGCCAAGTGCTCCGCGGGGCCCCTGGCAGCAGTGAGCAGGCACTGTGTGTTGTCTGTCATCATCTTGATGCTACAAAGCAGGTGGGATGCTAACTAGACTTGATGTCCGCAGGGGGCTGAGGTCCCCCCCAAGCCACTCCTCGGCTCTACCATGGTTCTTGCCTCCCATCTTGGCCCCTACCAGACCCCTGAAAAAAAACCCTTGGAATCCCAGAGCTCTGCAGACACAGTTTGGAAAGAACTATACCGGCTGATCATCAGTGGCCCTTTCAGGTTCACGGGCCCAGGTGGGGTTGTGAAATTTCCGTAAACTATCTACTTTGAAGGGAAAGTGTGTTCTTTGGGTCCCTCATCCAAAAAGCCACGTTCCACACCAGGCCTAATCTGAGTAGTGTTTTCCAGGCTGCCCTTCCGACCTGTCCTGGACACTGCCCCTATGCCCCATGAGTGCGTGGGCAGACTGCCCCAGACCTTTCCTCCTAGTTCTACTTTCTTCTGGTGTAGGGTCAGGGGGTGGGGGTGCCGCTCCTCCCCCAGCTTGCAGCCACACTGGGTGGGAACGATTCAAACCTTGATTAATCTCCCACCAACAGACTCCTTCACACCCTGCCCAGCGTCCCTCAAATGTCACCTTCCCAATGAGGTTATATCGTCTACCCTAATTAAAGTGTCATCCTCTGCTCCCACCCCCAGAGGAAGGTAATAGCAAGGCCAAGCCCCCACAGGAGGGTTTCCTTCAAAGTGGTAGTTTTCCTGACCTTGAAAGAGTGTGGTGATCCTCTTTGCTTCCCTGAATATTAAAATGCCCCTCCAGCCTTAACATAAGTGGATTTAGAACCTCTATTTCAAAACCCACTTAATAGTAGAAAAGACACACCAAAGAAACCATTCCTCAGGTTGTTATTCTGAAGCCCGCCTCCCAGAGCTATGGCATCTGCTTAGGGAGAAAGGTCGTCTATTCCAGCAGCTCTCAGCGCTGCAAGCTGCATGTGTGAACCACCTGGGGAGCTTTGAAAACCACTAATGCCAGGCGATAGTGCTCGGGTTGGGCCAGCCTGGGCACCAGGTTTTTTGAAACTCCCCAGGCAACCAGATGAGCAGTCAGTACTGAGAACAACAGACCTGGAGTGAGGAGAAAGGTGCTGATGTGACTTTTAGCCATTATTTGTTCTGAGGTGGGCCAAGGCCTTCTTTGAAAGTGCCCCAGGAGCTTCTAAAGTGAGCCGAGGGTAAGAGAATCATAGTGGGTCTCAAAGTGGGGTTCCCCAGACTAGCAGCACTTGGGAACTTGTTAAAAATGTAAATTCTCCAGCCTCACCCCAGGCAAAATAGATCAGACTTTGATCTGTGGTGTAATACAAGTTTAGCAGGCAAAACCCATACTTATTTGCAAACTGCAACGCTTTCTTGTCTATGCTTTTTTTATAAAATGAAAAATGGAGGGACTCGATCAAGATTACCCTTTCCTCCCTTTCCAGAACAGGGACCCCACTTCTTTATTTTTTATTTTCAAGAAATGGAAAACTGCCACTGAGAAAAGTGGTGATGAGTTATTTGTAACAGGTAAAGGAACATTTAGCAGAACACAGATCCGCTGCCTGCCACAGACAAGCGGGGGCCCGGGAAGAACACTGTGGAGTTAGGGAAAGAGCACAGGGTGGTGGATTTCAGCCCTGTACCACTTTCCAACTCTGGAATGTCTCATGGGCCAGGCCTGTCTAAACACTGGAGAGCACATCTGGCGTTTTAAGTTTTTAGTGTCGAACTGATTTTCTTGAAGCTCAGGCCAGACTCTTCTGGTAACTAGGTAACCATCCCAAACCACAGGTAACAAGTTTCAGGCCAATGTGTAAAATCCTGTTTTTGGTCTCCCTTTTGGATTACTACCTTTTGAGACACTACAGTAAAAGCTGGGGGAGAAAAGCGAGACAAGGAGGAGATTCAGAGAGTAGCCATGGAAAAAATCCAGGTAACACTATAAACTCGAAGCCAAGTTGACCCGGACCCCCCTCGGTGAAAGTCCAAAGTTCTGCACACACACCCCTGCCTCTTCCTTAAGAGTTACATACACTAAGTGGACAAGTGACAAGAGCAGCTTCCAGGGTGCAACTGACTACACTGTGTTCAGATGCACCTGGAATCTCATGTTTCACAAAATCACAAATAAAGCAAAAAATGGTGTTTTTTGACCCCTTTAGGGGTCTGAACAGTCTCCTCAAAGGGCTGCTCAAAGTCATTTTACAAAACAAAGCCTCTTAAGAGAATTTTGATGCAAGGAGCTTGTGTTTTGATGACAGAATGCACCTGCAAAATAATTCTTGAGCCCCTTCAACGCATGGGGCTCTCTGATCATCAGGGAGAAAGCTGAACCTAGAGGAGGAGGCATAGCTGAAATCCCTGAGCCCACCGGTCGTCAGAGGCGCAGCTGTCTCCACAGAGAAACCTGCATTCCCTGGCGGTGGGGGCGTGTGGGTAACCTGAGGAATTTGTTAGAATGCAGGTTCCTGGGCTCCTGCCTGAGGTTCTGGTTCAGGAGGCTGAGGATAAGACTTGAGTGTCAGCATTTACTGAAATTGGGAGCCTCTGTCCTGAGGGAACAGGCCCCAACAGCACGGCCATGGCAGGGCCAGAGGAAGCCTCTGTGGGGAGACTGGCTTGGGAGGATTTGACCCAGGAATTTAGGGAAAGTGATGCCTGATGTCCGACTTGTTCCTTGTTCACGGATGAAATTCCATTATTACCAAGGCCTTCAACAAGCTTTGTGAGCATATGTTGGGAAGAGGTAGTGTGGCATGCCGGAGGTGGTGTGTGAAAAAAGCAGAGCAGAATTTGGGTATAAGTGGGGAGAGGCCCCACCAGGATGTTAGCAGCTCTGCCCCTGGAACCACCAGCCCCATCTGGTGGCATACAGGGTATCCTCCTGCCAAGGCAGAGCGGGGGCCTGATGCCCAGGGCAAGGGCGGCCCAGTGGTCCCAGAGGATGAGGGGACACATGGTGACTCCAGGGAAAGGTGGGGGTCAGAAACAGATTCACTCTTTGAATCGCCCTCCCCCATGACTTACTGGACAGGCTTGCCTCTTTCTCTTCCTGCAGGAGCAGATCCTTCTCCAGGTGGGGCCTGAATCCCTCAGGAAGGCTAGGTCACAGTTCACAGGCAGGCCTGGACATGTCTGAGCCCCGGCAATGGCCCAGCCTAGGCAGAGGTAAGATGCTCATCATAGCCTTTGTTTTGCTTTTAGGATACCCTTTTTAAAAAATTGAGGCAGAATTCACATACTGTAAAATTGGCTGTTTTAAAGCATACAATTCAGTAGCATTTAGTACATTTAAAATATTGTGCCACCATCACACTAATTCCATAACTTTTCCTTTTAAATAGATTTTATTTTTTAGAGCAGTTTTGGGTTCATAGCAAAACGGAGCAGAAAGTACAGAGATTTCCCACATGCTCCCTGCCCCCCACACAAGCACAGCCTCCCCAGCTATCAACATCCCCCGCCAGCTTGGACATCTGTTTCAATCTATGAACCTACACTGACACATCATTATTACCCATAGTCCATAGTTTGCCTTAGGGCTCACTCTTCATGTTGTACATTCTGTAAGTTTTAACGAATGTACAATGACAGGTATCCACCATTATAGTATCATGCTTATTTAGACCACCATGCCATTAGAGCCACTTCAGTCTAAGGTCCCCTCATTTAATTAACAGCCATAACTCCTGACAGCCACTGATTTTCTTTACCATCTCCACAGATTTGCCTTTTCCAGAGTGTCCTATAGTTGGGATCTTACAGTATGTAGCCTTCTCAGACTCACTTCTTTCATTCAATAACACGCATCCAAGTTTCCTCCATGTCATTTCATGGCTTGATGTTCATGTCTTTTTAGTGCAGGATGATACTCTGTGCTCTAGATATACCATGGTCTATATTTTGATGGGCTGAATATACAAATGGCTAATGGCCAGACCATATATAAAAATAGAACTGGGACTCACAACCTACAGTGAACTACCCAGGAAACCAGCCTCTTTATCTACAAAAAACAACCCAGGAGGCTAGCCTACTGTGTCAGACTTGAGGAAGCCAGAGCACTATCTCCAGTGACAATCCAGGAAGCTAAACAGTAACTTCTTTAACAATCTGCCCAAAGTGGCCAGGACTTAATTAATAACTCATGACTTCCTGTCCCTGCTTTCAATTTAGGACCAGGAGGGAAAAGCCAAATATGTCCTCTAACTAATTCTACTGGATGGGCCACTTCGAGTTAGCCTGCTTATAGCTTCCCTATGGCAGTATCTTCCAATCAGAGCATAGTGAAGCCTTCCCCTTTTGCCAGTATAAAATATTCCCACTCTTCTGCCTGCTTTAGCATCTCTGCCAAAATGCAAGCGATGGTGGCCAACTCCCTTGCTTTAGCAAGTTAGGAATAAACAGCCTTTGCTTTTCTCCTTTGGTTGGTCTTCTTTTATTTCTGTACCATTCACTTACCGAAAGACATCTTGGTTGCTTCCATGTTCTGGCAAATATGAATAAAGCTATTATAAATATCCACGTACAGATTTCTGTGTGGACATAAATGTTTGATTCCTTCGGGTAAATACCAAAGAGCATGATTGTGGGATTGTGTGGTAAGAGTATGTTTAGTTTTGTAAGAAACCATCAAACTGTCTTCCAAAGTGGCTGTACCATTTTGCATTCCCTTTAGTAATGAGTGAGAATTCCTGTTGCTCCACATCCTCACCAGCATTTGTTATTGTCGTTGTCCTGGATTTTGGTTATTCTAAGTGTGTAGTGGTATCTCGTTGTTTTCATTTGCATTTCCCTAATGATAAATGATGCTGCCATTTAGAGTTAGTAAAACCATTCTTCATAACCTGTTTATATGATTCATTAAAACCAGCTGGAGGAGCCTGCAGCATTTGAGTTTACTAAAGATTAAGGAAGAGGTTTTCCTAAAACTTTTGAAAACTAAGTTACAGAAACTGGCAAATTCCAGAAAAATGTCCCCCAGAATTCTATGGACCTCTAAGGAAATTGGAGTATCTAACCTCAAAAGACTGAGAAAATATCCCTCACACTTTTCCCCCCAAATATATCATACATTCAAGCAACTTGGAAAGATTTCTCATTTCCACCATTTTCTCAGAGGTAAAAACGCTTTACCCTGGGCATGCATTTGAGAATTGGAGCCTATTTTGAAGTAAAAATTTCCACTTCTTAATTCATAAACTGTGAACAGTGCAATTATTGATTAAGATATTTGAAGTTCTAAAAGGAAATTAATCAAGTTGACATCTTCCACTGAAAAAGAAATAGAGAAATTAAAGTACAGAAGAAATGATAGAATATAGTGTAATCACACATGGAATGGTATTTCTACCTGTGAATCCAGGAATGTTTTAGGATGTTTCAAAGTGGAGCCTATGTTATTCCGCACAAAGTTTTTCAATCTGGAACTCAGAGGATGGTTGAGCTCTCTGAAAGTATTTTAAAAGTTTTCTTGGGTATCTGTGTGTGCATTTTTCTGAGGATAAAGCCTATCTTAGGTCAGGTACCCATAAAGCAGAGCTCTAAAACAAGGACTTAGGTGGTGAGGGAATTCTCTCAGGGAAAAGGGATTGATGAAAGCAGATAGAGCATGGGAAAGAACCAAGAAAGGATATGGCCTCAGCTGAAGTCCAGCTTTGAACCTGATCCCATGAAGCATTCTACAGGAGGAGTTGCACCACAGAGTTAGCGTAGTTTTGTTCCCCTGTGTCAGTCAGGGCTGGTGGGGGTAGTGGGAGCTTTGCCAAACCTTCTGAGTAGGGTGGCACTCTGGAGACAGGGGCAGCCCACAATCACAGCAGCTGGGGGCTTGGCACACTGGTCTAGTAAAGGGGATCTGGGAGGTGCATCGCTATAGGGGCATGGATTTCACAAGAATCTCAGTGTCTGGACTCCCACCCCCAAAAGATGAGGAAACGCTGATATGTTTTTTAAATGCCATTTCTACGGGTGATATGCTATGGGTATAAAGTTACTTATTTTAGTAATAGCAAAAAACCAGGAACAACCTAAATATCCAGCAACAGAGGATTCGTTAAGCAGATTATGGTATATGCATATGATAAAATACTGTGCACCTGTAAAAAGAATGAGGAAGCTCTCATGTATTATTTTATAATGATCCTCAAGATACATTGTTAAATGAAATGATAAGAGTGAAGAACAATGCATTTGGTTTGTTACTATTCAAATAAAAACAGGGTCAAAGCTTTGTGCTTGATTATGTACAGAATGTCTCCAAAAAGATTCATAAGAAGTTGGTAACTCTGGTTGCTTCTAGGGAGGGGAACTAGGTGGCTGGGGGTTGGAGTCCAAGAGAGGATAGTGGCACTCTCTTTTGCGATCCTTAGGGTAGTATTTTATTTTTCCATGCCTCACTCAGAGATCCTAGAACACTTTATTGCTTCAGTCTGAGCAGTGATATCTGTTTTGTTTGCTGAGGGTAATGAGGACAAGTGTTTTATTTATCTCAAAATTGGAGCTACTTTTCTCCTTGCCTCTTTGAGTATTTCCTTACCACCAAGATCACCATAAAGCAACCCCACAATAATAAGCAACTCCGTCTATTTTTGCTGCATCCTTTGTTTTTCTTTCAAGAGCTTCTTATCTAATCTCTTGTCAGCCTATTTCAATTGATTAATTCATTCCCTAAGCTCATGTGACATATTTGGTGCTTACTTCTGACTTAATGTTTATTTTTCTCGTTCTTTTAAACAATGATTATGGGAAGAAGTTCTAAGAGCTTGTCGGGGATAGTCATGATGTGCTTAGCGCACCGAGAGCAAGGATATGTCCATCTATAGAGAAGACTTACTTAATAACACATTAGTAGTATATGGTCAGAAGCTATTTAAAGACAATGACTGTAATATACTCAATAATAATAGCTCACATCTTCAGAGTACTTGTATGAGAAACACACTCACTGGTCCAAACTCAGTAAGTGGACACGGAGACAGAACAGCGGAGCGAGGCTTTAATGACGGTCTTGCAAGATCCGGTGTCTGGTGGGCAGGCACACCTGGGGCAGCTGGCACAGTAATTTATTCCTTAGTAGGCAAGTCCCTCCCCTGGTTCCTCATTGGCTGAGTACTACAGGGTTCACATTCTTTTCCGGACGTTGCCTAAGCCAGTTATATCCATATTAGGCCTTTTCTTACATTTGTCTTAATTTCATTGGTAGGTTTAAAACTTCTTTCTCTTCTCAAACAGGTATAGCCAGGTCCTTATCAATTCCCGTCCACCCCCTCTCTCAGCCTGGGCAGCTTCCTGACATATACATATTTTCCTTTGTTAATACCTTACTGTTAAAATGTTTAAACCTCCCAGTGGGAATAAATCACATTTAGGTTTTATGCTTTTTCTAACACTTGATGCCAGATGATGTGCCAAGAGTTTTCCATATTTATCTTATTTAATCCTCCCCAAAACTTCATGGGGGAAAGGAGAGGGGCTATTATTAACAAAGAATGGAACAAAGAAATGGAAAGCAAAAAGATTAATATACCCAACTTTGCATAGCTAGTAAGTGGAGAGCTGAAATTCACAACTGATCCGGCTGATCCCCAAGCCCAGGCCCTTTACCAGAAGGTACCACTGGCTCCCTGGTTAGTTCAGAAGAAGCCATTTTCTGTTCCCTTTTGGAGCTGGCTTCACAGCCTGAGGGTGATCAGGGACCCAGAGACCACTGATGAGCTTGGTCCCAGTGCTTGCACTTACCAACTGCTTTCCTTCTCCAGCTGTTAGGAGATACATGGCAACTTTTCTGCCTGTGGCTCCCAAGAACATGGTGACATCAGTGTATGGATTCTGTCTATGATGCCAAGCTGCTGAAGAGCCAGTGCATAGAGACTGGAAATGGAAGCAACAATAATTATAATAATAATGAAGCAACCTACTACCCAGTAAGGTCCATCCTCCATGAAAAAGAGCAAAGACGAGTGATTCCATTTACCCACAGGAGCCCCATTAGTGTCAGCCTCATTGTAGCTGCCATGAGATGGCTTGTCTCATTGCCTCCCTGATGACAAGAAAACATTCCCAATAAGAAATACTTCCCTGTGCCCTTTCTCCACGGGACTCTGACCTGAAATCAGCAGGTTTCCTGCCTCTGCAGGGCAAGCAGAGTGGGGTCTCTTGAAGAGGCTGTCTCATGTGCAAAATGAGATATTTCCATCAACAAAAAGTAGATCATCCCGATTTAACCAGCCCATCTTGTCCACTGTATGGTACTAAGACAGCCAGGACATACCAGGGGAAAAAGAGCCAGGCGCTTATCTAACCCAGCGCAGGCTTGCCTGTTAGAGAAAACAAAGCAAAACAAAACAAACTCCTGGTGGAATCTGAGCAGCAAGGAGAAAGGAGAATCGAGCTGTTACTTAGGAAGGAAAAAAGCAAAGGAACTAAGTTTGCCTTCTTTTGTGCCAAACCCTTTACATACCGAAGATGTCTGAACAGACAGCAAACAGTAAGAGAGGTGAGTTTCCAATTTTGAAAGGTTGAAGATAAAAAAAAAAATTTTGACCAACATGAGAATATAATCTTTTAGTAATGGAGATGAAACAGACAAATGTCTGCCTGTCACCTTTATTCATTTTACCATCCATGCAAATTTATTATAAACTTCTGGTAATTTAGAAACACTGCTTTTAAACATTCTTAATCTCACATGAATCATGGAACAATCTTACATATACTCTTCATGTTCCCTTTGACATCGCTGACTTTGTCACAACTAATGTCAGTTATTGGGCCTTCCACGTTTCCAAAGCACATCGACTTTACTTCCAGATAGGTGGCTTTGAGATACATTGCTTCTTCAGTTCATACACTACGCTGCTAAGGAAGGTCTACCCTGAGCCCCAGATACCCATTTCCATAAGATTTAGTACAGCTGGGTTTTCAGAGTCATTCCCTAAATGCATACTTGGGATAGCTATAAAATAACCCCATTCCTATTTCTCTTTAAAATGATCCTTAAAAGGCCTGTTTTCAGTGATATCTAGTACTTGCGATTGTGAAGTCGTATCCCTAGATTTATGACTAAATCTGTATTAAATTTGCCTTCTTTGAAAATTCCATTGTGTAAAGCACCCTCTAACCACCCCAACTGCACTGAGTGAACGTTGCTTGAGAACAATCTGTCTTCCTCACGAAGTACTTTATCAAAATAAAAGAAAGGGAGGAATGTGTTGGTGCCTCAGCCAGGCTGGGCAGGAGGCAGGGCGGGCAGCGGTTGGGCACAGGGGCGGGCGCGGGAGGGGACTGGGAGGCGAGCCGAGGAGCCTCTGACCCTCCACACCACTGGGCAGGCGGTCTCCCTCCACACGGCTCTCTGACCAGCTGCTTCGTGGGACACGTGGGCAGGAAGGAAGACTTCACCCACCTGCCTCAGTCTCCCAGGGAGGCACTGCCCCACCACTTGTGGGCGCCGTTTGGAACTCACAGCAAGATGGCAGCAGTTCCAGGGAGGCACCGGTGGGGCGGGCTCAGGGGCGGCGGGAAGGGCACACGGCCTTTCCTCAGACCTGGTGAGGGTTTCCTCCACCGAATGAATCCTGCCGGAGCCTCGCAGCCATCGTGGCAACTGCAGCAAATTGCCCCGGTAGCAGAGAGGCTATGAAGTGGCCTCTAGAAGGCCTGATACCCCTCATAATAGGAGAACTTTATAAGGACAAAGGTGTAAAGTCATTCCTTATTTTTCTGAAGGGTAAGTTCTCAGGGGGATAAAAGCTCACCTTTTGTGTAGGCATATAGGGCACATTTGTCTCATTTACCACTCAGAGCAACCCTGTGAGATAAGTTTTATTATTTCCACTTTACATATGAGCAAACCAAAACTCAGAGAGGTTAAGTAACTTGCCCAATATACCACAGCTTACAAGTGCCAGGTCCAACTTGCTGGGACTAGAACCCAGGTCTGACTCCAGAGCCCATGCCCTTTCCACCATGGAATCCCTGTTCTTGTCACTGTTAATATCAGAAAAGGGACAAAAAAAGATCCGGGGTGAATGGCTTTTTTCACCATGACTTCTGGAGGAATAAAGTGGCCCCTTAGCCCATGCCCCATCCCCTGCCACACACACACACACACACACACACACACACACACCGGTGATGCATAAGCATGGGCACTGGGATCTCAGCAGAATGGGTTCAAACCTCTATTGCCTATTGCTTTGGGGCTTGAGCTCCTCATCACCGCTCTCACTGGAATTGATGGAACATGGGTGAGGGCTTCCCCCAAAGATGGAAACCAGGTCTGAGGAAAGAGCAAGCATGAGAGGTATGAGCCTCCACCTCCCTCCAGTAACACTCATCCGGGCCTTGTTCACCAATTTGCTCCCTTCCAGCCCCACCGCCATGCCAATTCTTTATATCCTCATTCTCTTGACTTCTCAGTGGATTACTGCCATGATTCTTGCTGGTCTCCCGACCTGCAGAATTCGCTCCTGCTGCCCTGTCCCCTGCTCCATTTGTCATCTAGACTCCAGCTCCATCCGGGTCACTCCTGCTTAAAACCCTTTAGTGGCTCTCTATTGCAATACATTTGGAGAATGGCAATAAAGTTAAAGTCCCTTAGCCCACCTTGACCTCCCTTCTGTGGCTTATTCCCAAGTCATCTTGAAGCTGCATCACCACCCACTACCTTTTGCGAACACTGTTCTTCTGCCGAACTGCTGTTCTGCACACAAATCTTGCTTTTTCCTGCTGTCACCACTCTGTTTAAGCTGTTTTTTCCATTTGGGATATATATCCCCACCCTGCAATCTGCAATGTCTGCTGAAATTTTCCTCATCCTTCCAGGCCCAATGCAAATGCCAGACCCTTCCTGAAAGCTTCCCTGACCCCAGCACAACTGGTTTCTGCCTCTTGTGTTTTTTCTAGCATCCTTTACCCCTCTTACTGGATGCATGTCATTCTGTGTTCATTCAATAACTGTGAAGAGACTACTAAACATAATGTTGCAATGATATGTATCCCTGTGTCGTCATTTGTGGTCCCAGAAGGAAGCAGGTGGTACATGCAGATTAGGATCATTCAAAAGAGTTTAATAAAGGGACTATTCAATAAGGAATGGACAACATGTAGGCAGAACAGGGAAAAGGAAGAGCCTACCACTCTGTCTGAAGAGGCAAAGAGGCAGGGTAGTCGCTGGAACCTAGGAGGCCAGGGTCATGTGGAGAAAGCCAGCTGGATTTGGTATTGGAACTTTTGCTTGAGAAATGCAACCAGCCCTCCCCTGGCAGGGCCTCGAGGGGATATATATGCCAGTCTCACTGAACCATAGTTTTAAGGGTGACCAGGATTTGTTTTGATCAGGTATGGTAAGGCACACAGACACAAATGACTGTCGTGAAGGAAGAAGTTTCATACTCAGAGTTCCTTAGAAACAGGAGGCATGACATACCCCAAGGGAGGGGTCACAAAGGGAAGCACCAGGGTCAGTCAGGAAGCAGAGGGGCTGAGGAAAATGTTAGCAAGGGCCATTATTCTGGTCTCCATGAGAAAGATCAGGTGAGGCAGGGTAAGCAGGCTTAGGATTGGCTAGTTGAATAAGTTTAGCAGCTCTAGTTGTTTGTTTTGAGTATGGACTCTGGATTGATTCGTTTGTATTTGAAAGACCCCAGATATCAAAGCATCAGGATACAGAACATAAAAACATGGTTAATAGAGCCTCCTTGCCCTTGTCTCGTGCCAGTGCTGCCCATTGGCTGGACCCTTCTAGAAGCCTGAGCATAAGCCCCCTGAGGAAGAGTGACAGGCCCGCACCCTTGGACGTGGTATTGGCTGAGAAAGCAAGGAGAGGATTTGGAGGGCAGGTGGAAGCTGTCCCGTCTCCCTTCTGGAAGGCAGGGACCGTGGCTTGCGCAAAGCAGGCCTTCAATCACTATCTGTGTGTTTCTTCAATGCAAAGCACCTGCGCAGGCCAGGCACTGCTCTAGGTGTGGAGACAGCACCACCAGCAAGATACACATGGTCCTCGCTCTCTAGCACTTATGTGTTATGTGGGAGACAGACAATAAACAAGTAAACTGCAAACAGGACTTCATAGACAGTAATGAGTAATAAAAATAACAGACAGGAGAGTGACGATGAGCCTGGCACCAGCTGGCCCTTGGTGGCTCTCTATACCTGCAAGTGTCTTTCTCCACCTGTTATTTGGAGGTAACAATACCTTCCTCGTGTGTTGTTGTGAAGAGTGAATGAGATAATGTACACTGAGTGCCTAGCAGGGAGCTTAACAATAGTGAATTTCAAACCTTCTTAATGGCACCTTTTTTAACTCAAAAAGGAACATTATTTTTAAGACTGTTTTATAAAATTCAGACATTATTGAAATATATATATAATGAAGATTAATTCTTCCTCTCACCTTAAATTCTCCAGTTCCCCTTCCCAGAGCATCAACAGGAAGCCGGTAAGCATTAAAGACTGTATGAGTTTCTGTGTGTAGGTAGATGGACCAATTGATCAATCCTCTTTTTTTATACTAATAAAAGGTATGAACGCTGTTCTGTACCTTCTTTTTTCTCATAACAACTTGAGATCACTTCCTATTGGCACATCCTTTTTAATGGCTACCTGGCATTCCTTGGTGTGGGGAGATCATAATTAACTAAGTGGCCTAGTAACAATGGACGTTTATCTACAGTCTTCAGTTAGAATAAACCACGCTGTGATATACATCTTCATACAGGTGTTGTGCTGTGTGGTGAAAGCTGACACATTGGGTCTCTGTCCCTGAAGTGCCTAACACGGAACCTGTCTGGAAGATAGTCCTTGGTGACAGTTGCACGTACCGTGGACAGGGTTGCAGACTTCATCCCCTTCTGAGAGGGTGTCCCTTCCTCCAGAGTCTTCTCCATCCAAGGACAAGCCGCCAGTTCTCTGCATGCCTAGTCCTTGGAATATACAATACCAGGAAAAAACTCATACAACCTTTTTCTTTGACTTTAGATGTGTTGGGACACAGATCTGGAGCTCCTGCCAGATCTGAGATAACTTTTCTTCTGTGCCTGGGAAATACCGAGGAGCAAAAAGCACTGCTTTTGCCTCTGTTGTCCTCAGATTTGATTGTGAACTGTCTCGGGAATTTTCTCTACTTGCAGATGGCTAGATGGGGCTTGGCTTGGCTTGGCTTATCTTTAATTGCCACTGTTAAGGGACTGAGTAAAGGCCCTGAGATGCCCCAAAAGGCACTGAGCCAGGAGGAAGAACACAAATGCTCGGGCTACAAGGCTAAGTGTCTTAGGAGACAAGGCTGAAAATCTGAAGTGGTAGTAAAAAGGGCAGAGACCTGAGTGTCCTCTCTGAGGACTCTGGTTTGTGTGTCTGCTTAATCGCTGAAAAAAAAATGCCAAACTACATTTCCTCACCTTCCTTGAAGCTAGGTGTACCTTATAACTAAGTTCCAGACAAAGGTATATAATGAAAATACCATGCGTGGCTTCTGATCTGGTCCCAGTAGCAGGAACACGACAGTGGAATGCAGCAGTATCTGTGGCACCAGATGAAGTTGCATATTGAGGAGGGAAGAGCAATGAGATGGAAGGATCCTGGGCCCCTGGTGTCTTCACAAAGGAAAATTCTCCTTCCAGCTTGGGCTTCCACATCAAAGAAAAATAACTTCCATTTTTATAAAGCCACTGTTAAGCTGTGGTTTCTTTATACTGGTTATACTTATATCTGCAGAATAGCAGATCTGACTCAAGCAAAATTATGAAAGAGACAAATTGTAAGCTGTGTTTCCTTTCCCTCCACCCTCCTCAGCATGCTCTGCTCCTTGTATCCAGGATCTTCATACTGTCCCCCAGCTCCTTGCTGGTTGGCCACTCTCTGGTGCTTCCAACCTCCTTTACCCACAACCTGTCCAAACTTACCTATCATGTGTCTTTCATTCAGTTACAGGGACCTCCCTCCTCCCAGTCAACTGCGACTGTAATGACTCTAATTTAAAAATACGAAATGTCAATAGCTAATTATAGCTTCAAGTATTACCTAAAATTGGGATAGGGAATCATACTGTGGCTATGAATCTGAGTTCTGCTATTTCCCAGGTGTGGAGCAAGAAGCCTTTGTGGTCTCAGCCTCCTCATCGGTAAAATGGTGGTAGGTAATAGCACCACTTTATAGAATTGTTATAAGAATAAAATAAGATAAAATGTAGTTTTAAAGCATAATTACTGGAAGAGAGTGAGTATCAAATTATTCATGTGTCTTCCAGAAATGTGTATTTTCATCCAAGTGAGATGGTCATTTATCCTGCCATAAAGAGCTCTGAAGATAGGATTTCCACAGCCTCCCTTAACATACTTGCTTAATTGTCCTTTCCGTTTGGAAATCTTCCCTTAGTCGGCCAAGCCCTCTCTCACTGCCACTTAAGCCTTGTTAATCATCTGTGGAGGAAGACACGTGGTAGGCTTCCTCCTTGAAATTCTTCGATCTCTCCCTTTCCAGGTTAAAAATCTTTGAGTTCCTTATTATTACATCATAAAACCCATCATTTATTTCTAGGATAATTGAGTAATTTTGTCACTCTTCCTTTTTTTTTTTTTTTTGGAGATAACTTTGTCACTCTTCTTATGAGACAAAGTGAGATTGTGATGCCGTTCAGCTGACACAGCAATTTGCAAAGGAAAGCAAAATCCTACTTCATCATAAGCTGGACTTGTGTCCAAAACTCTAAGCTAGTGATTCTCAAAGTGTGGTCCCTGTACCAGCAGCACCATCTGGGAACTTACTAGAAATGCAGACCCTAAGGTCTTGTTCTAGACCTACTGAATCGGTCTGACTGGGACCCAGCAGTCTGTTTTAAAAGCCCTTCCAGTGATTCTGATGCTTGTTAAAATTGGAGAACCACTGCTTTATGCAAAATGATAGTGTAAAGGATTGGAGAAAGTGGCCGAGACTTGAGTCATTAAGGGGAGTCCTCAGTTTCCTCCTAAATTCAAATTCAAATCTCGGGAAGAGTTCCCTTTACATGGCCCCAATAGGAAAGGGGGAGCTAGAGATGGCCAGGCCCTTCCTACATGGCCGAGACCCCGGCTCTGTCACCACTGAGAAAAAGGAAGAAAAGCAGTCCACCGAGTCAGTTTACTGCTTCAGCAGCACTCCGAGGAAGAGAGAGCCACTACCTCCCAGTCCCCAGTCCCAGTGGACATGACCTCATCAGTGTCCTAGAATCTGAACAACCAGATTAGCAACTCCCAGAAATCCAGAAGGACGGAGTGAGCAGGAAGTCCTCCCTTGCGGGGAAACAAAGGAGCAAAAACTCCTACTCTGTTCCAGAGAACTACAGCTCTGCCAGCTTCTGCCTCTCTCAACTTACTGTGGGAAATAAATCCCCTTTGTTGTTTTTAATTAAGTTATTTATTTTGGGTAGGGTGAACTCAAGTACCCTAAATTGTTGGGGATGGGGGGATTTATGATGTGTACTGGAAATTATTAAGCAATAGATGTAAAATTTTTCCCATATCAAAAGCTTGGGCATATTTCCAAGACCAGAACTTTCCATAGCAAAATATCGTCTGTTTTCAAATTACTCTAGAGGTCAAAGGATATTGGTGTGGAAGACAGTTCAGGCACACCAACAAAGGACCTAAATGGGTCCCACAGGTCCGGGCTGGCCTCCCACCCAGGCTGTCACCAGGTGGTGTTGGCCCATGTGTGTCTGTGAGCAGTCGGGAAAGCAGGTTTTAGGAAAAAGCACTAGTAAGAACACTCATTTTGGTTTTTGTCTTATTTTTTGTTAGTTTGAAGTTGCAGTTCGACTTTTGCCCAGATCTGGTTATTTTTCACAAATCAGTAATATTCAAAGGTAGAGATATTTAATTCTAAATAGATAGGCTCCTAAGTCGCTGTGCTCTGGATGTCAGCAAAGAAAACGTATTTTAAGCACATGAGGACAAAAGTCATAAATGTCATTTTTAAAAGCCTATGAATTTTCCTATGATCCTGCCT
Organism: Smutsia gigantea; assembly: GCA_032199065.1. Lineage (NCBI taxonomy): Eukaryota > Metazoa > Chordata > Mammalia > Pholidota > Manidae > Smutsia > Smutsia gigantea. Next base: position 143,981 of record JAVSCE010020597.1, read on the forward strand.
TTTTTGTTGTTTTTTGCAAAATTATGCCTTTTAAAATTCACAGGCCATCCACAGCAGGTCACTGGTTTCCATAGCGCTGCTGGCGACGGAGCTGCAGGGTAATTATTTCTCCTATTTTCTCACAGGAAGTGCTCGTTCCAACACCACATCCTCTCAAACTCTGTTGCAGCCTCAGTGTTCCAAAATAAATAAATTTGAGGGACCTTTGCATCAATCTTCTCTCTTCTAAATGGTGCCCTATCTTCCTGCTTGATTTTACATCTATTCATTTGTGATGATTCTATTAAGGAGGCAGAGGCACAGATAATGTGTGGAGGTTTGAATCCGATGTCCGTTTTGTTTTTGAAAATTATTCAAAAGGCCCAACCCACAGATGACTGAGCATCCTGGTGGGTATTGGACCACTGTGGGGCAACGGCCAGAGAGCAGGAGGTTACAGCTAATAGACACTGTGGACCTGACCCTATTCATTAAGCAGTGAGTGGTATTTGCAGAACTTTATAGCAGGTTCTACAGGAACCACCCAAATAATACTGTGCCATCCCTGCAAATGAGAATTTGCACCAGGTCTGCAAACTGAGAAAAAGCTTGTGTTCATGAAACTGCTATTCAGGGATGCAGCACAGAGCAGTGAGAGACTGAGCATGAGGGAGGGAGTTTTTCCCAGCACAGAGTGGAGGCCTGACCAGGCTGGGGACTAGCTCTGAATTTCCTCTCCCTTGATTTTGTTTGGAGTCCCTAAGTATTTGGGTTGGTGGTGTCCCTGACTGTCATTGAATGGACCTGATAAGTCATCAAGTCCAGACCTAGCATTTTGCAGAGGAGCAAACAAGCCCAGAGAGGAGGTGAGTCTGCTGGTAGAGTGGATTCAGGTCACTGTTAGCTCAAAAGGAGCTTTTATTTCAGATTCCCTGACTACTGTTCTTCCCACAGCAGGCCTCTAGACGATGGTCCATGTCATTCCCAAACTGTTTTCCCTCTGAAAGGGAAAAAACTGCCCCTGCCAATGTACACACAGGCAGAACAAAAATTCTGAGCTCCTGCTTGGTGACAAAATAGGGACCCACACCTTTTTTCAGGCATTTCTCTCGGTAAAGCTAAGAAGCCCAAACAAGACAAGGGGGATGTTCTGGAGCCATTTAAAATAGTTTCCAAGCAAAAGGAATGATCTTCTAAGCAACAGAGTAGGCATTCAAAGTCCTGGTGGCTGAGTGCCACCCTCCTCTAGACCCCAGGGACACTGAGGTCAGGCAGGCCCTGTCCTCAACAGCAGAGCCAGCGTGAGTGGCAGGAAAGCACACTGGGTGACACCCCCACCCTTTAAGAGAGCATGAGCAGTGCTTGGGTGCCCCAAGGTGGAGGGCCACCTTCCTCAGTCCATCGGGGTGAGGTAGCACTAGGGATTCAGGCAAGACCTCCAGGAGGGAGTGTGTGTGAGCTGGACAGGCATGAGTAGGGGAGAGGAAGTCAGACCAGTTAAGAGAGACAACCACTTGGAATTAAGGATATTTTCCAGGGCCATCAGAAATTGGCAAAATAATAATAAACACAATCTTGGATTGACCCAGACAGAAACTCACTCTTCGTTTCTGATAAATGATATGCAGCCTACAAACTTCTCTTAAAGGCAAACAGTTGACAACAAGCTAGAGGAACTCAGCACAGACTTTACGAAAGCTTCTGCAGACTGGTATTTTTATTTCAGAAATGGTATTAGCAGAGGGGGTGTCATAGGGTACTACATGTAGGAAAGAACCTCCTATGTAATATGTATTGAATGAATAAATGACTTCTTTGGAATTCCTTTCTACCAAAATGTTAATTGAGAATTTCATTTGTTTTTGCTAAAAACTAAAAAATATAATATAAAAAGTAAAAATCCCAAAACCCAGACATAACCACTGTTAACTATTGGTGTTTTAAATTGAGGTCATACAGTTTGACTTTAGCTTGTTTACTTAACAATATACTATTAGCATGACCAAGGTAATTAAAAATACATGCTAAACATCATTTTAATGCATGCATAGCAGCCTATAACCTATAGAGCACCCTTTTCTGCTGTACATTTGTTTCTTCCTAATTTGGTAATTTCTGTTCTAAAACTTGCTATTATAAATGGCACTGGCATATTGACGATGAAGTGACAGGTGGTTGACAACTTATTTTCAAATATGGCAAGATGCCATCAATAGTTGGATTTAGGTGGACAGTATAGGGGAGTTCATTGTATTTTTCTTTCACATTTTCCTTGTTGGCAATTTTTCTTAATAAAACATTGGTAATAATAGGGCAATGATGAACTCTTATGAATATAATTTTTTTCATCCCTTTCTCTGATTTAATCCTTTAATTTTGTGTTTCTGATGAATTCGTAAAATAGAGCCACTGGGTCAAAAGGCACGAATATCTTTTTTTTTTTTTTTTGGTATCATTACTCTACAATTGCATGTGCAACATTATGGTTATTAAACTCCCCACTTGATCAAGCCGCCCCCCACCAACCCCATTACAGTCACTGTCCATCAGCGTAGTGAGATGCTGTAGAATCACTACTTCTCTGCTCTGAGATGTACAGCCCTCCCCTTGCCCCCTCAACATAGTATCTGCTATTCGTAATGCCCCTTTTTCCCCCTTGTCCCTCCCTTCCCCCCCATCTTGCCCAGTCCCTTTCCCTTTGGTAAATGTTAGTCCATTCTTGGGTTCTGTGAGACTGCTGCTGTTTTGTTTTTTCAGTTTTTCTTTTTTCTTTGTTCTTATACTCCACATATGAGTGAAATCATTTGATACTTGTCTTTTTCCGCTTGGCTTATTTCAGTGCGCATAATACCCTCTAATTCCATCCATGTTGTTGCAAATGGTAGGATTTGTTTTCTTCTTATGGCGGAAAAATATTCCATTGTGTATATGTACCACATCTTCTTTATCCTTTCATCTACTAATGGACACTTAAGTTGCTTCCATATCTTGGCTATTGTAAATAGTGTTGCAATAAACATTGGGGTGCATATGTCTTTTTCAAACTGGGATCCTGCATTCTTAGGGTAAATTCCTAGGAGTGGGATTCCTGGGTCAAATGGTATTTCTATTTTGAGTTTTCGAGGAACCTCTATACTGTTTTCCACAATGGTTGAACTAATTTGCATTCCCACCAGCAGTGTAGGAGGGTTTCCTTTCTCCACATCCTGGCCAACATTTGTTGTTGTTTGTGTTTTGGATATTGGCCATCCTTACTGGTGTGAGGTGATATCTCATTGTGGTTTTAATCTGCATTTCTCTGATGATTAGCAATGTGGAGCATCTTTTCATGTGCCTGTTGGCCATCTGAATTTCTTCTTTGGAGAAGTGTCTATTCATATCCTCTGCCCATTTCTTAATTGGATTATTTACTTTTTGTTTGTTGAGGTGCGTGAGTTCTTTATATATTTTGGATGTCAACCCCTTATATGACATGTCATTTATGAATATATTCTCCCATACTGTAGGATGTCTTTGTTCCACTGATGGTGTCCTTTGCTGTACAGAAGCTTTTCAGCTTGATATAGTCCCACTTGTTCATTTTTGCTTTGTTTCCCTTGCCTGGGGAGATATGTTCATGAAGAAGTCACTCATGTTTATGTCCAAGAGATTTTTGCCTATGTGTTTTTCTAAGAGTTTTATGGTTTCATGACTTACATTGAGATCTTTGATCCATTTTGACTTTACTTTTGTGTATGGGGTTAGACAGCAGTCCAGTTTCAGTCTCTTACATGTAGCTGTCCAGTTTTGCCAACAGCAGCTGCTGAAGAGGCTGTCATCTCCCCATTGTATATCCAAGGTTCCTTTATCATATATTAATTGACCATGTATGTTTGGGTTAATGTCTGGATTTTCTATTCTGTTCCACTGGTCTGTGGGTCTGTTCTTGTGCCAATACCAAATTGTCTTAATTACTGTGGCTTAGTAGTAGAGCTTGAAGTCAGGGAGCGTAATTCTCCCTGTTTTATTCCTCCTTCTCAGGATTGTTTTGACTATTCATGGTCTTTTGTGGTTCCATATGAATTTTAGAACCATTTGTTCCAGTTCATTGAAGAAAACTGTTGGTAGTTTGATAGGGATTGCGTTGAAGCTGTAGGTTGCTTTAGATAGTATAGCTACTTTGACAATATTTATTCTTCCTAGCCAAGAGCATGGGATGCATTTCTATTTGTTAGTGTCCTCTTTAATTTCTCTTAGGAGTGTCTTGTAGTTTTCAGGGTATAGGTCTTTCACTTCCTTTATTAGGTTTATTCCTAGATATTTTATTCTTTTAGATGCAATTGTGAATGGAATTGTTTTCCTGATTTCTCTTTCTGTTAGTTCATCATTAGTGTATAGGAAAGCAACAGATCTCTGTGTACTGCTTTTGTATCCTGCAACTTTGCTGAATTCAGATATTAGTTCTAGTAGTTTTGGAGTGGAGTCTTTAGGGTTTTTATGTACAATATCATGTAATCTGCAAATGGTTACAATTTGACTTTTTCTTTACCAATCTGGATGCCTTGTATTTCTTTGTTTTGTCTGATTGCCATGGCTAGGACCTCCAGTAGTATGTTGAATAACAGTGGAGAGAGTGGGCATCCCTGTCTTGTTCCCGATCTTAGATGAAAAGGTTTCAGCTTCTCGCTGTTAAGTACGGTGTTAGCTGTGGGTTTGTCATATATGGCCTTTATGATGTTGAAGTACTTGCCCTCTACACCCATTTTGTTGAGAGTTTTTATCATGAATGGATGTTGAAATTTGTCAGATGCTTTTTCAGCATCTATGGAGGTGGTCATGTGGTTTTTGTTCTTCTTTTTGTTGATGTGGTGGATAATGTTGATGGATTTTTGAATGTTGTACTATCCTTGCATCCCTGAGATGAATCCCACTTGATCATGGTGTATGATCCTCTTGATGTATTTTTGAATTCAGTTTGCTAATATTTTGTTGAGTATTTTTGCATCTACGTTCATCAGGGATATTGGTCTGTAATTTTCTTTTTTGGTGAGGTCTTTGCCTGGTTTCGGTATTAGAGTGATGCTGACTTCATAGAATCAGTTTGGAAGTGTTCCCTCCTCTTCTATTTTTAGGAAAACTTTAAGGAGAATGGGTATTATTTCTTGCTATATGTCAGGTAAAATTCAGAGGTGAATTCCATCTGGCCCATGGGTTTTGTTCTTGGGTAGTTTTTTGATTTCTGATTCAATTTCCTTGCTGGTGATTGGTCTGTTTAGGTTTTCTGTTTCTTGCTTGGTCAGTCTTGGAAGGTTGTATTTTTCTAAGAAGTTTCCCATTTCTTCTAGGTTTTCCAGCTTGTTTGCATATAGATTTTCACAGTATTTTCTTATAATTCCTTGTATTTCTGTGGGGTTCATAGTGAGTTTTCCTTTCTCATTTCTGATTCTGCTTATGTGTGTAGATACTCTTTTTCTCTTAATAGGGGTTTATCTGTTATGTTTATTTTTTCAAAGAACCAGTTCCTTGTTTCATTGATTTTTTCTATTGTTTTATTCTTCTCAAGTTTATTTATTTCTTCTCTGATCTTTATTATGTCTCTCCTTCTGGTGACTTTGGGCCTCATTTGTTCTTCTTTTTCTAATTTCAATAATTGTGTCTTTAGACTATTCATCTGGGATTGTTCTTCCTTCTTTAAATAGGCCTAGATTACAATATACTTTCCTCTTAGAACTGCCTTTGCTGTGTCCCACAGAAGTTGTGGTTTTGTGTTGTTGTTGTCATTAGTCTCCATGTATTGTTTGATCTCTGTTTTAATTTGGTGATTTATCCATTGATTATTTAGGAGCATGTTGTTAAGTCTCCATGTATTTGTGAGCCTTTTTGATTTCTTTCTAAAATTTATTTCTAGTTTTATACCTTTGTGGTCTGAGAAATTGGCTGGTAGAATTTCAATATTTTTGAATTTACTGAGGTTCTTTTTGTGGCCTAATATGTGGACTATTCTAGAAAATGTTCCATGTGCACTTGAGAAGAATGTGTATCGTGCAGCTTTTGGGTGTAGAGTTCTGTAGATGTCCGTTAGGTCCATCTGTTCTAGTGTGTTGTTCAGTGCCTCTGTGTCTTTACTTATTTTCTGTCTGGTTGATCTGTTTTGGAGTGAGTGGTGTGTTGAAGTGTCCTAAAATGAATGCATTGCTGTCTATTTCCTCCTTTAATTCTGTTAGTATTTGTTTCACATATGTTGGCACTCCTGTGTTGGGTGCATATATGTTAAAAATGGCTATATCCTCTTGTTGGACTGACCCCTTTATCATTATGTAATGTCCTTCTTTATCTCTTGCTACTTTCTTCGTTTTGAAGTCTATTTTGTCTGATACAAGTACTGCAACACCTGCTTTTTTCTCCTTGTTGTTTGCATGAAATATCTTTTTCCATCCCTTCACTTTTAGTCTGTATATATCTTTGGGTTTGAGGTGAGTCTCTTGTAAGCAGCATATAGATGGGTCTTGTTTTTTAATCCATTCTATTACTCTGTGTCTTTTGATTGGTGCATTCAGTCCATTTACATTTAGGTTGATTATCGATAGATATGTATTTATTGCCATTGCTAGCTTCAGATTCGTGGTTACCAAAGGTTCAAGGGTAGCTTCTTTACTATCTAACAGCCTAACTTAACTTTCTTGTTAAGTTATTATAAACACAATCTGATGATTCTTTATTTCTCTCCCTTCTTATTCTTCCTCCTCCATTCTTTATATACTAGGTGTTTTATTCTGTACTTTTACATTTCCTTTGACTGTTTTTGTGAATAGTTAATTTTACTTTTTGCCTTTAGTTAGTATTTGGATGGTCTGCTTTCTTTACTATGATTTTAATTTCTCTGGTGACATCTTTTTAGCCTTAGGAGTGCTTCCATCTAGAGCAGTCCCTTTAAGATATCCTGCAGAGGTGGTTTATGGGAGACAAACTCCCTCACTTTCTCTTGTCTGGGAATCGTTTAATCCCTCCTTCAAATTTAAATGATAATCGTGCTGGATACAATATTCTTGGTTCGAGGCCCTTCTGTTTCATAACGTTAAATATATCATGCCATTCTCTTCTGGCCTGTAAGGTTTCTGTTGAGAAGTCTGATGATAGTCTGATGGGTTTTCCTTTGTAGATGATCTATTTTCTCTCTCTAGCTGCCTTTAATACTCTGTCATTATCTTTGATCTTTGCCATTTTAACTATTATGTGTCTTGGTGTTGTCTTCCTTGGGTCCCTTGTGTTGGGAGATCTGTGGGCTTCCATGGTCTGAGAAACTATTTCCTTCCCCAGCTTGGGCAAATTTTCAGCAATTATTTCTTCAAAGACACTTTCTATCCCTTTTTCTCTCTCTTCTTCCTCTGGTACTCCTATAATGCAAATATTGTTCCGTTTGGATTGGTCACACAGTTCTCTTAATATTCTTTCATTCCTAGAGTTCAAAAGGCTGGAATATCTTTAAGGATCTTAATACACATTCCCAAATTGCTTTCTTGGATGGTTGCACACACACTGTGTGAGACCGTGTGCCTCAGTCCATCCATGTCATCATTGAAAGACAGGGATATTTATTAACATTTGCTATTTTGATAGAAAAATAGTATATCATTGGATTTCTTTGGTAATTAATACATTTGCACACATTTTTTCTTATTTTTATTAGCTCTTTGTATCTCTTTAATCATAACCTTGACCCATTTTTCCATTGAAACCTTAGAGTTTACTCATGTCCTTGAATGAATTTTAAAATGTAATGCTTTTTGGGAGGTAACATATGAACACAATTTAACAGTTAACACTTACCTGTAATATGAACTAGTAGTCTCTACCCTATTCTCCATCAGAGGTTTCTTTAAAGAGCTGTTTTTTCTAGTGTTTTTTTCTAAGTAACATGCTTTTCTTGCCCTTTTCAAATGTATTAAGGTATAATTTACATACAGTAAAATGCACATATCCTAATCATATAGTTCAATGAGTTTTTTATTTATTTTATTTTTTATTAAGGTATTATTGATACACACTCTTATGAAGGTTTCATATGAAAAAACAATATGGTTACTACTTTTGCCCATATTATCAAGTCCCCACCTGTACACCAATGCAGTCACTGTCCATCAGTATAGTAAGATGCCACAGATTCACTGTTTGCCTTCTCTGTGCTACACTGTTTCCCCATGACCCCCCACACCATGTGTACTAAACATAATACCCCACAATCCCCTTCTCCCACCCTGCCCACCCGCCCTCCCACACCCCTCCCCTTTGGTAACCACTAGTTCCTTCTTGGAGTCTCTGAGTCTGCTGCTGTTTTGTTCCTACAGTTTTGCTTTGTTGTTATACTCCACAAATGACGGAACTCATTTGGCACTTGTCTTTCTCTGCCTGGCTTATTTCACTGAGCATAATATCCTCCAGCTCCATCCGTGTTGTTGCAAATGGTAGGATTTGTTTCTTTCTTATGGCTGAATAGTATTCCATTGTGTATATGTACCACCCCTTCTTTATCCATTCATCTACTGATGGACACTTAGGCTGCATCCATATCTTGGCTATTGTAAAAAGTGCTGCAATAAACATAGGGGTGCATATATCTTTTTGAATCTGAGAAGTTGTAGTCTTTGGGTAAATTCCAAGGAGTAGGATTCCTGGCTCAAACGGTATTTGTATTTTTAGTTTTTTGAGGAACCTCCATATTGCTTTCCACAATGGTTGAACTAGCTTACATTCCCACCAGCAGTGTAGGAGGGTTCCCCTTTCTCCACATCCACACCAGCATTTGTTGTTCTTAGTCTTTTGGGTGCTGGCTATCCTTACTGGTGTGTGGTGATATCTCATTGTGGTTTTAATTTTCATTTCCCTGATGATTAGTGATGTGGAGCATCTTTTCATGTGTCTGTTGGCCATCTTAATTTCTTCTTTGGAGAACTGCCTCTTCATATTCTCTGCCTATTTTTTATTCAGGTTATTTGCTTTTTGGGTGTTGAGGCATGTAAGTTCTTTATATATTTTGGATGTTAACCCCTTGTCAGATATGTCATTTACAAATATATTCCCCCATACTGTAGGATGCCTTTTTGTTTTGTTCATGGTGTCCTTTTAGTTTGATGTAGTCTCATGAGCTCATTTTTGCTTTTGTTTGCCTGCCTCGAGCAGATGCGTTCAGGAAGAAGTCGCTCGCGCTTATATTCAGGGGATTTTTGCCTATGTCGTCTTCTAAGAGTTTTACGGTTTCATGACTTACATTCAGGTCCTTGATTCATTTCGAGTTTACTTTTGTGTATGGGGTTAAACAATAATCCTGCTTCGTTCTCTTGCATGTAGTTGTCCAGTTTTGCCAAGACCAGCTGTGGAAGAGGCTGTCATTTCCCCTCTGTATGTCCATGGCTCCTTTATCATATATTAATTGACCATATATGGTTGGGTTTATATCAGGGCTCTCTAGTCCATTCCATTGGTCTATGGGTCTGTTCTTATGCCAGTACCAAATTATCTTGATTACTATGGCTTTGTAGTAGAGCTTGAAGTTGGGGAGCATAATCCCCCCTGCTTTATTCTTCCTTCTCAGGATTGCTTTGGCCATTCGGGGTCTTTTATGGTTTCATATGAATTTTAGAATGGTTTTCTCTAGCTCATTGAAGAATGCTGTTGGTATTTTGATAGGAATTGCGTTGAATCTGTAGATTGCTTTAGGCAGGATGGCCATTGTGACAATATTAATTCTTCCTACCCATGAGCATGGGATGTGTTTCCATTTATTGGTATCTTCTTTAATTTCTCTCATGAGCGCCTTGTAGTTTTCAAAGTATAGGTCCTTCACTTCCTTAGTTAGGTTTATGCCTAGGTATTCATTCTTTTTGTTGCAACTGTGAATGGAATTGTTTTCCTGATTTCTCTGCTTGTTCTTCATTAGTGTATAGGAATGCCACAGATTTTGGCATATTAATTTTATATCCAGCAACTTTGCTGAATTCAGGTATTAGATCTAATAGTTTTGGAGTGGATTCTTTAGGGTTTTTTATGAACAATATAATGTCATCTGCAAACAGGGACAGTTTAACTTCTTCCTTGCCAATCTGGATACCTTTTATTTCTTTGTGTAGTCTGATTGCTGTGGCTAGGACCTCCAGTACTATGTTGAATAGAAGTGGGGAGAGTGGGCATCCTTGTCTTGTTCCCGATCTTAGAGGGAAAGCTTTCAACTCCTCACTATTAAGTATAATGTTGGCTGTGGGTTTGTCACATATGACCTTTATTATGTTGAGGTACTTGCCCTCTATACCCATTTTGTTGAGAGTTTTTATCATGAATGGATGTTGAATTTTTCCAGATGCTTTCTCAGTATCTATGGAGATGATCATGTGGTTTTTGTCCTTCTTTTTGTTGATGCGGTGGATGATATTGATGGATTTTTGAATGTTGTACCATCCTTGCATCCCTGGATTAAGTCCAACTTGATCATGATGGATGATCCTTTTTATGTATTTTTTAATTCGGTTTGCTAATGTTTTGTTGAGTATTTTTGCATCTATGCTCATCAGGGATATTGGTGTGTAATTTTTTTGTGTGTGTGGTGTCTTTGCCTGGTTTTGGTATTAGAGTGATGCTGGCCTCATAAAATGAGTTTGGAAGTATTCCCTCTTCTTCTACTCTTTGGAAAACTTTAAGGAGGATGGGTATTAGGTCTTCACTAAACGTTTGATAAAATTCAGTGGTGAAGCCATGTGGTCCACGTGTTTTGTTCTTAAGTAGTTTTCTGATGACCAGTTCAATTTTGTTGCTGGTAATTAGTCTGTTCAGATTTTCTGTTTCTTTCTGGGTCAGCTTTGGAAGGTTGTATTTTTCTAGGAAGTTGTCCATTTCTTCTAGGTTATCCAGTTTGTTAGCATACAATTTTTCATAGTATTCTCTCATAATTATTTGTATTTCTGTGGTATTCGTAGTGATTTTTCCTTTCTCATTTCTGATTCTGTTTATGTGAGTAGACTCTCTTTTTTTCTTGATAAGTCTGGCTAGGGGTTTGTCTATTTTGTTTATTTTCTCAAAGAACCGTCTCTTGCTTTCATTGATTATTTCTATTATTTTTGTTCTTCTTGATTTTATTTATTTATGTTCTAATCTTTATTATGTCCCTCCTTCTACTGACTTTGGGCCTCATTTGTTCTTCTTTTTATAGTTTCATTAATTGTGAGTTTGGACTGCTCATATGGGATTCTTCTTCTTTCCTGAGGTGCACCTGTACTGCAATATACTTTCCTCTTAGCATGGCTTTTGCTGCGTCCCACAGATTTTACGGTGTTGAATTATTGTTGTCATTTTTCTCCATATATTGCTTGATCTCTGTTTTTATTTGGTCATTGATCTATTGGTTATTTAGGACCATGTTGTAAAGCCTCCATGTGTTTGTGGGATTTTTCATTTTCTTTGCGTAATTTTTTTCTAGTTTCATACGTTTGCAGTCTGAGAAACTGGTTGGTACAATTTCAATCTTCCTGAATTTACCGAGGCTCTTTTTGTGGCCTAGTATATGATCTATTCTAGAAAATGTTCCATGTGCACTTGAGAAGAATGTGTATTCTGCTGCTTTTGGGTGTAGAGTTCTGTAGATGTCTGTTAGGTCCTTCTGTTCTAGTGTGTTGTTCAGTGCCTCTGTCTCATTACTTATTTTCTGCCTGGTTGATCTGTCCTTCGGAGTGAGTGCAGTGTTGAAGGCTCCTAGAATGAATGCATTGCATTCTATTTCTCCTTTTAATTCTGTTAGCATTTGTTTCACATATGTAGGTGCTCCTGTGTTAGGTACATAGATATTTATAATGGTTATATCTTCTTGTTGGATTGACCCTTTTATCATTATGTAATGCCCTTCTTTGTCTCTTGTGACTTTCTTTGTTTTGAAGTCTATTTTGTCTAATACAAGTACTGTAACTCCTGCTCTTTTCTCCCTATTAGTTGCATGAAATATCTTTTTCCATCCCTTCACTTTTAGTCTGTGTATGTCTTTGGGTTTAACGTGAGTCTCTTGTAGGCAGCATATAGATGGGTCTTGTTTTTTTATCCATTCAGTGACTCTATGTCTTTTGATTGGTGCATTCAGTCCATTTACATTTAGGGTGATTATCGATAGGTATGTACTTATTGGCATTGCAGGCTTCAGATTCGTGGTTACCGAAGGTGCAAGGTTAACTTCCTTACTATCTAAGAGTATAGCTTAACTCACTTAATATGCTATTACAAACACAATCTAAAGGTTCTTTTTTTTTCTCCTCCTCCTTTCTTTATATATTAGGTATCATATTCTGTACTCTTTGTCTATCCCTTGATTGACTTTGGGGATAGTTAATTTAATTTTGCATTTTCTTAGTAATTAGCTGTTCTACTTTCTTTACTGTGGTTTTATGACCTCTGGGACAGCTATTAAACCTTAGGAACACTTCCATCTATAGAAGCCCCTCCAAAATACACTGTAGAGATGGTTTGTGGGAGGTAAATTCTCTCAGCTTTTGCTTATCTGGGAATTGTTTAATCCCTCCTTCAAATTTAAATGATAATCTTGCCAGATAATCTTGGTTCAAGGCCCTTCTGCTTCATTGCATTAAATACATCATGCCACTCCCTTCTGGCCTATAAGGTTTCTGTTGAGAAGTGTGACGATAGCCTGATGGACTTTCCTTTGTATGTTATCTTATTTCTCTCTCTGGCTGCTTTTAATAGTCTGTCTTTATCCTTGATCTTTGCCATTTTAATTACTATATTTCTTGGTTTTGTCTTCCTTGGGTCCCTTGTGTTGGGAGATCTGTGCATCTCCATGGCCTGAGAGACTATCTCCTTCCCCAGATTGGGGAAGTTTTCAGCAATTACCTCCTCAAAGACACTTTCTATCCATTTTTCTCTCTTCTTCTTCTTCTGGTACCTCCATAATGCTAATATTGTTCCGTTTGAGTTGGTCACACAGTTCTCTCAATATTGTTTCATTCTTAGAGATCCTTTTTTCTCTGTGTGCCTCAGTTTCTTTGTATTCCTCTTCTCTAGTTTCTATTTTATTTATTGTCTCCTCCACTGTATCCAATCTACTTTTAATATTCTCCATTTTGCTCTTCAATGATTGGATCTCTGACCGGAATTCATCCCTGAGTTCTTGAATATCTTTCCATATCTCCATGAGCATCTTAATGATTTTTATTTTGAACTCCCTTTCAGGGAGAGTCATAAGGTCCATATCGTATAAATCTTTCTCAGGAGTTGTATTCATAATTTTACTCTGGACCAAGTTCCTTTGGCGTTTCATATTTGTGTATGGCGCCCTCTAGTGCCCAGAAGCTCTACTCTCTGGAGCTGCTCAGCCCCTGAAGCAATGCGGGGATTGTAGGGGAGTGGTATTGGTGCCTCCAGGGAGGAAAGGGCTGTTTCCTGGTTCCTGGCTGCTATGCCTGTCTCCACTGCCTGAACCAGTGGGCGGAGCACACAGGTATAAGCCTCTATGCTTTGCGTTTGTAGTTGCTGTAGACAGATCTTCCCTCTGGCTGGGCTAATGCCAGGGTAGGGTTTGCCGGTTTGCAAGCTAGGTCGGGCTGGCCGGGAGAAAGGCACAGTAGGTGCGTATCACGGAGGGGGTCCTTGGAGCTGTGTAGCCAGCCAGGGAGCTGGAGCACCTGAAGATCGTCTAAGGAGGAAGGTTTCTTTTTCCTCCTTAAATATGAGAGTCTATATGGCAAAGCTCCCAACCTGCTGGGCAGAGTGCACCCGGACAATTTTGTCTACCTGTCTTCTCTTCCGAGCAGTAAGCTCTGTGCAGTCCTTGCCCCTTTAGCAGCCCTCTTGCTAAGGGTTTCCTTGTTAGGAAGTCTCTCAGACTGCCCACCTTTCTTTCATCCCAAAGCAGCCAGATATGGATCCCTGCTTTCCACAAGCAACTGGAATCTCAGTCTCTCCAGGAAGTCTGCCTGTCTTAGCTTTCCAACCCCGTAATCACAAGAGTATCATGCAAGCACCATGAAATGTAGGGTTGTGCTCCCAGAGCAGATCTCTGGAGTTAGGTATTCAGCAGTCCCAGGCCTCTACTCCCTCCCTGCTCCATTTCTCTTTCTTCTGCCAGTGAGCTGGGGTGGGGGAAGGGCTCGGGTCCTGGCTGGCCACAGCTTTGGTATGTTACCCTGTTCTGTAAGGTCTGCTCTTTTCTCTAGGTGTATGCAGTCTGGCGCCATCCTCTTTCCTGTTGCTCTTTCAGGATTAGTTGTATTGGTTATATTTTTGTATTATATGCAGTTTTAGGAGGAAGCCTGTGTTTTACCTCTCACACCACCATCTTTAATCCAATCTTCTCAATGAGTTTTTTAATTGCATAAAAAATGTACAATTTCCCCTCTTAATCATTTTAAGTGTACAGCGATGTCAACATTGTTGTGCAACCGAGCTTGAGAACTTTTTCAACTTCCAAAACCGAAACTCTATGTCCACTGTACAACAACTCTCCATCTCTGCTGTGTGCCCCCAGCCCCTGGCAACCACGATTCTCCTTTCTGTTTCTATGAGTTTGACTAGATATCTCAGGTAAATAGAATCATACAGTATTTGTCTTTCTGTGATTATTTTATTTCACTTAGCATAATGTCCTCCAGGTTTTTCCATGTTGATGCAAATGGCAGTATTTCCTTCTTTTTTAAGGCTGTATAATACTCCATTGTGTGTATATACCACCTCTTCTTTTTCCATTCATTTGCTGATGGACAGTAGGTTTCCTCCAGCTTCTCTTGGCTATTGTGACTAATGCTGCAATGAACATGGGTGTGCAAAAATCTCCTTCCAGATCCTGTTTTCAACTCTTTTGTACACATACTGAGAAATGGAATTGCTCAATCATATGGTAATTCTATTTTTAATTTTTTTAGGAGCCTCCATACTAAGGTGATACACTTTTACAGATATTTCTTGCTTTTTTTAAATTTCAGTTTTACGGATATTATCTATTGGCTTCATACTCTGGAAAACAAGCTCTATTATACTTCTCTCCCATCTCAATTTCCCCTTACTGCCGTCCTCCAAATACGTTTCTATCTCAAGTTTTGGTTCCATTACTATTTTGTGTTTTTTGTGTTTATACTTTCATGACTATACAAGCATTGTTTATTATTTAATTTGCTTTCCTGTAGAACTTGTTTTTCCTGGAGTTGAGGATTGTGCTACTTTTATTCCTTTGGATTTTTTATGTACTTATCATTCATTTATAGCCAGGTTCACTTACAAATTGGCAAAGTTCCCCTCATGTGGTGAGGCATATCAGGTAACCTATTAATTTCACTTTTTCCTTAGAGACATCCTCTGTTCTTTTGTTCCATCTCCTCTGGTTTCTTTCTAGGCTTGTTACAGAGCTAGTTGTCTTGGAATTTACTTCCACCATCATCCTGGTTATTCTCTTCATCTCTTTCCTGTGTTAGGGTCCCTATTTCCTAGATCCTATGACTTAGCTTCCGCAAGTCTAGTGATCCTCGACTGCCTGTTTGTATTTAAGAGTGGAAGCTGTATGTTTACAAAGAGATTGACAGCAAATAGACTGACCATGTATTATGTCCCAGGCACGACTGAGTCTGTGGGACTTGAAAGACAAGACTCAAAAGGAAGTAGATGCAAATACACAATTAGAAATCTAGAACTACACATGTAACTACAGTGTGTATACAAGGCATAGTAGTGACACAAAGAAAGGAGTAATGAGCTCCTCTTAGGCAGCTTTGCTTTCTAGAATATACTAGTAAGGATAACAGCAGTGGCAGTAACCATATCTAATAACATTTGGCAAGTGCCTACTCTGCACAAGTACTATTAAATATCTGTTTAAGAACAAAGTATTCCTTTGGTTTTACAATAACCATTTATTCTGAATTTTCTGAACAGAATTTTATTATCTAGGGAAGAATGAGACTATATCAATCATGTCTGAAGAATCACCATAGGTTGACAAGAAGTGTTTTGAATGTCTTTGTTTCTCCTTTTGTCTCTAATAAACTTTTAAAAAGGAACAAAGTAGAGCTTCATTAAAAGTACCCTTGTGCCAGGCAATGTGAATAACATATAATTTGTGTAGAAAGGGATGTGTAACACATATTTTTGCATCAATTATGTATTTGGCAAACCCTTTTTTGAGGGACACACAGTAGAGTGTGGACACCTCCCTGAAGGGGATGGGATATGCAAGTATGAGTAAGTTGAGGAGTCTTTTAATAACTTTTTAATGCTTCTGATCAGGGTGAGGTTTTCAACCATGCACAATTTATATTGCTTTTATAATTAAAAACTAATTTAAAACAACACAAAAATCTAGTCATGTAAAATGTAATCATAATGTGATACAAGAAGATTATAATGGAAAACACCCCATCAGCATGATTTCTCCTCAGTGCTGTTTTCAGGACCGCTCAGGTCACCACTCAAGAACAAAGTGATCCTTGGAAGTGCTGCCCAGATCAGGGAGGAAGGCGAGACCCACATGACGCGATGCCGCGAGGGCAGGTCGGGGCGAGTCTTGAAGTGTTGACCTGCCTGTTGGTTCTCCCCGCCTCACTGACTTCCAGCCCGCAGATGGCGGTGTCTCCAGGTCAGAACTGGGTCCATCCAAATCTGGCCGCTGTCACCTCTCTCTCCCTTTCCTCCAGAGCGGTGGGCACAGTCTGGACTAGAGCCAGAGGCTGGAAACAGGATCAGGGGTTGACGAGAAAAGCCATGAACTGACCAGGCAAAAACGAACCCATCTGACAGCAAAAGCATTTCTTCAAAACAAGAAGTCTGGAGCAGTTAAAGCAGAGCTACTCCTGTGAATGCAGAAATCCAAGCATGTCAACACTGAGGAGAAGCACAGCATGGCCAGCTCAGGGGTTCCTTCACTTAATCATCCCCAAAACTCTGTGACGTTGACACCACTCCAATCTCATTTTATAGATGCAGAAAATGAGGCTTAGAGAGATACAGTGATTTTCCCAGTCATACATCTGGAAGGAACTGGAGACAGGATTTAAATCTTTAGTAGTTCAGCTCTAGAGCCAGGAACTGTGCTAACGATAGGGATAAAATACTCACTACTTTAACTACTTAGTTACCACTAATAAACTTGTGATTACAAACTGAGCTAAGAGGTTTGAAGAGAAGAAATGCAACTTGTAACTAAGATCCCTACACTGCAGGATTAAGTAAAGCATTCCTGATGAAGGGAAACTTGAGAGATCTAAATATTGAATTATCTAGATAAAAAGCTGGAGGGAAAAGAAGAGCATTCCAGACAGAGGAAATAACGTGTGCAAAGGAGAGAATTCCTGTAGCAAAAGGGAGAATTCCAAGTGTGAGGAAAGCCAACATAGTAAGGGCTGACTGGTCTTGGGGACAACATGAGGCAGTGACAGAACCTCTTGGAGGTTCGTGGAGATTCAGACTTGGTAATTGCCTTCACACCTAGGATTCAGGGTAGAGAAGTGCTCTGGCATGAGGGGCCCAGGCTTTCTGTGGGAGTTCAGTGTGACGTGTATCAGCATCTAACGCTATGCTTGCCCATGCACTCATACATGTTAGCTTTATTCCCCAGCTCTTCCCTTCTGCCACCTTCCTGATTCTGTGACTTACACAGAAGTGAGCCACAATGCCCAGTTTGCAAAACCAACTGGGATGTGGTGGCCCCAGTTCCTCCATACTTGTTTGTTAAGAGACCTCCCTCCCCACCCCTCCCCATTTAGAATGACTCACCATAATGGACAGGCAGACAGCTGAAGTGCATTTGGCCAAGGCCATTAGCACATTGTGTTGCAGAGTTTGTTGGCTTTCCCTACCCTGGGCTTTCAAAAGCAATTCAAATAAGAGATGAACCAGGTGCCAGGGTCCATTGATCTGTGTCTGTTAGAATTGAGGTGGATGTCAGCCATGTTCCCATTTGGCACTACCCTTCCTGCTTGCTGGGAAGGTGCTGGAGAATGCGTACCAGACATGTATTGGAAAGCTGGCTGTCTGGCTTGCATTCACTTTGTTTATCTGGGTCTCTGCACAGTGGCATGGCCTCCATCCACCACAAAATTGCCATGCTCAAAGTGTTCGACTTTGGCGTTTTAACTTGTGTTTTATTTCTGTGTGAGGAAAAGATTATTAACTTAATCAGAGGGCAACTGGCTATTCAAGAACATCATGTAAGCATTGCAGGATTCAGTCCTTGACCCTTAGGAAGAAAGGAAACATTTAGAGAATCGGTGACAATTCTGCTTAGGAACTGCAGTGAAAAGGAGGACATTAGTAGCATTTCTGGAGGGTGCTTCCAAAGCTCCCTGCAATCTGGACTGGCTTTGCGGCTCTCAGGGCTGTTTCAGCAGAGCTGTCCCTTCACCTGTATGGAATCCTAAGTTCTGAACAGGACAGAAAATAACACTTACTGATGACCTACCATGAGCCCAGGTTGTTCGGAGTCCTGGGATCCCAGAGGAGGGGTTCCCATTGTAATGGAGATGTGACAGCAAGAGAAACTCCATTTTAAAAAGGCCATCTTAAGAAAGAAGCCTCAACCCCGACCTAGTTCTAAGAAAACTTTGTTCCAGTTACTGGAACAACCACCCATTGTTTGTTCCAGTAGCCCTCACCCTAGATAGTTCTCTAGCAACGACCTCAAGGCCCAGACACTCAAGGTCCAGGCTCTCCTGTCCCTTAAAAATAACATACCTTACAGGTTACATCAGCCAGCAGCTGAGTGCCAGCCAGACTTAACCCATGGAAAATGTCCAAGTTAGAGCCCCCCCTCTCCCTGCACCTTGTAATGCTTAAAAACCTTGCCTGCCCTGAGCTCAGGGCTCTCACTTTGGAACCGCTGCGTCGGTGACAGGTGTGAGCCCGAGCTCGAGCTTGAATAAACGACCCTTGTGTGCTTGCATCGGGATTGGCTCCTTGGTGGTCTTTTGGGGACTCGCGACTTGGGCACAACAGAGACAGTTGTTGACCATCAGTTACCTCAGGCGCACCTCCAAAGACCCTTACAGAGGTTTGCACAAAACATGATGATAACAGAGCAAAAACCAGTCATGTTTGCATCGGGAGGCCAGAGAAAGCCTCAGAAGGCTATCTGATCCTTCCACCCCTCCTCACAAGGGCTTTGGAGAAGCCTCCCACTTCAAAGAGAACCTGTGTACAACACTTTATGGTTTGGGTCCCCTTTCTCTACCTCCATAGCTGTCATGTCCTCACCAGAGAGGCTTCTGATCAGGCTCCTTGCTTAGTGGTAAGAGTTAACATTTATTGAATTCTTACCAGGAGCCAACCACTGCCCTAAATAAGTCCCATCTCATTCAGTCTTAGAATATTCCCCACCAGGCAGTCTTAACTCCCACCTCCACTTATGGATGAGAAATTAAAGGCTTGGAGGTATTAAGTGGATCCCCTGAGGTCCCAGTCAGAGGCCGGGGGCTGTAGATGGGCAGTCTGATGGCAGAGGCCTTGCGCTGCACTAGGAGCCAGCGAACTCTGGCCAGCCAAGTCTGTCCACTGCTTGTTTTAGTCAATACAGTTTTATTGGAGCACAGCCTTGCCCACTTGCTTACTATTGTCTATGGCTGTTCACGTGCTGAAAAAGCAGAGTAGAGTGGTTGTGACAGAGACACTACGGTCCACAAAGCCTAAATATTTACTATCTGACTCTTTTCAGAAATAGTTTGCCAACCCCTATTCTTAATCACAACACTGAACAAACTCCCTTCCAATTAAATCAAAGCCTTTCAAAGAGCACAGACTGCCTTGTTCGTCCTTGCTATCCCCTCAGCTTCCAACCTGGGAGATCCCATTATTGATGGTTACACTTCAATGGACCCTAAAATGTTTGCTTATTAAATGGATTTAATCTACATTGAAACAATCCTAAATCTCCTTCTAAGATGTCAAAATTCAGGCAAAAATCATATTTGCTGCAACCTTCATTAGGTGAGACAAATCCCAGAGGTCAAGACTGATAGCTCTAGCAGCATAACAAGGACAACCCTAAATTAAAGTGAATGCTACAGCTGCAGCAATCTCTTTTTAAAATGTGTTATTTTGTGAGTAGCTCTGCAGTAGGTTGCCCTGGAAAAAAAATTTTTTTAAAGACAATATATCTTTCAGCCCTTTGAGAACTGGAAAGTACACATAAGCAAAACCTCAAGGAGACAAGAGTAAATAAGAGTCTACACTACAAAGTCCCTGGCATCTCAAAGGCAGCCCAGGAAGGAGAGGCCCAAGGATGAGGGATGAAGTAGGTGTCCCTTTCCAGCAGCCAGTGGGCACTCTGTCAGACCTGGAAAGGAATGCACACGTTTGGGTGGTGCCTCTGAACCACGTGTGATCACACAGCCCAGCTCCACTCAATCCTGCCCAGGAGGTTTGCCCAGTTAGGGGTTGTGAGGGCTGCAGTGGTATGGGAGGAAGAACACTGGACTGGTCTGGGAGTTCTGGGGTCAAGTCCCAGCTGTTCTGTCCCCTGTTGATTTCCTGGCTGTGTTACTTGGCTCAGAACCTGACACTGAATGGGTCAATAAATGTGTACCGGGCAGAGTGAAATGAACACAAACACTGCAACCAGATAGTTCTGTATTTAAATCCCAGCTCTGCCTTTACTTCCAATGTTTTATGCAAGTGACTTCTAATATTTGGTTTAAAACTCTTTGAAAGCAGGGACTGCATCGTATTCATCTTTGTATCCCAGTACCTAAGAAACAATAGATGCTCAACATTGAATGAATGAATTTAAACTTTGGAGTTACTGCGAATATTAAATGAGAAAACAAATGTCCAGCCTCAGCATTTGGCAAGTGCTCAGTGACTATTACAGTGACGGTGATGGGAATAACCGTAGTGATGTAAAATCGCCTCTTTAAAAATACTCAATTTCCTTGACTATAAAACAGAATAATAATAATTGCTTCCCAGGATCACATGTGTATAAGAAATTAGGAATAGAATGAATAAAAAAGAATGTTCTTTCTCCCACAGTTGTACCTCTCTCTTACAATACTAGTTATACCACATGATAATTACCTGCTTCCAATTGCTTTCTCACCCAGCACAGTAGCAGGAAAACAGTAGATGTCTAAAAGTGTATGCTAGGTTAATAGTTTTGTAATACATAGAAAGTAGCATAATCATGGAAAATTATGCTATATAAATATAACTTTCAGTTTTGAATATAGTGAACATTCCAGTAAGGCTATAAAGAATCTTTATAAACATAAAACAAGTGGCTTAGAGATTATGTATTTTATGCTAATACATAAATGTATTACTATTGTCCCATACTTGACAATTTCTGGGGGTTTTCCCATGTATAGAGCCAGTATTTCAGATCAGTGTGCCTTCCAGATATTGGTTCATATATTTCCTGAAATGGAAAATAAAATTTGGGGGTTCTGTCCAGGGTTCTTCCATCTTCAATACCATTTGAACCCTTCAGTTAATTTGGTTAATTTCATAAATTAGTGCAATGATCTTCCAGGTCGTAAGTGAAGCTTCCCTCACAGAAGCTACTTAGCACCTCAAGTCAGTTAAAACATTACCACGCATCATCACCACCTTCTTTCCCCTCCAACTAGTCATCAAGTCCCGTTACGTGTTTTCAGCTGAACCAATTTTATGAGCAAACATTGCAAGAATCAAGATAGAGCTAACTTAATTTACTACATGTATAAATTTGGCTGAAAAATAAAATAGTTAAGGTCCTCCCTTAAAGGTCCATCTTAAAAGGTGGAAAATTTGGAGGAATAAGACTTGTACCCAGCCTGGTAGAAAATGACAACCATGCTCAGGTGTTGACCAGCTCAGAGTCAAGACCCACCAGGGCAAAGCTTCTTACCTCATTGTCAGTAGGTCAATCAATTGGTGGGTAGGTAGCCATCAGTTAGACCAGATCAAAGTTCTTAATCTTTTTTTTATGTGACATGAAACAATATGCAATTCCTGTTGTGTGTTCTGCAGCTACCATCCTTTCCACCCACAACTGGAAGCACTTCCAAATATAAGTGAGTTAGACTAAGAGCCTGGAGACCACTCCAATTTTTAAGTTAGCTATTGACAATATAAGCATCTACTAGTTACAAGTTGATAGTAATGAATTACTTACAACCCATCTTGCACCTGACTGCAGCATACCCATGTGTCATAACTATTGACATGACCAGTGTTTAAGACTCTTCAAGAAATGTTGAGGTTAATGAATAGAACAGATAGGCACTTGGAATCCTCAGCCTGCTGTCAGTCCATTTCACCTGATGGGTGGATATTTATTTCCCCTAGTGAACTTGTTTGTTTTAATCCAGAGTGTAGTTTAAATTAATGATTTTAAAAATCCACCCACCTTGCATTTTTTATGCAATCCAACCACACTAGTGGTTTAGTTTGCACACTTTTTGTTGGGTTCTTAGGATGATCAGACGAAGATATTATAACAAGTAGAGTGGAGTCACAAATTTAACTTGCTCTGTGACTTGAGCTTGCACAAAAAACTCATAATCCTCAAATCACATCAGTTAGTTATTGATTTTTTGTTTTTGTTTTGTTTTTATTATGTTATCATTGATATAAAATCATATGAGCAACAATGTGGTTACTAGATTCCCCCCATTATCAAGTCCCCACCACATACCCCATTACAGTCACTGTCCATCAGAATAGTAAGATGCTATAAAATCACTACTTGTCTTCTCTGTGTTATACTGCCTTCCCTGTGTTCCCCTCCCCCCGCCGCTACATTATGTGTGCTAATCATAATGTCCCTTCATCCCCTTATCCCTCCCTTCCCATCCACCCTCCCCAGTCCTTTTCCCTCTGGTGACTGTTAGTCCATTCTTGGGTTCTGTGAGTCTGTTGCTGTTTTGTTCCTTCAGTTTTTGCTTTGTTGTTATACTCCACAGATGAGTGAAAATATTTGGTACTTGTCTTTTTCTGCCTGGCTTATTTCACTGAGCATAATATCCTGCACCTCCATCCATGTTGTTGCAAATGGCAGGATTTGTTCCTTCTTATGGCTGAATAATATTCCATTGTGTATATGTACCACCTCTTCTTTATCCATTCATCTACTGATGGACACTTGGCTTGCTTCCATTTCTTGGCTATTGTAAATAGTGTTGCGATAAACATAGAGGTTCATATGCCTTTTTGAATCTGAGAAGTTGTATTCTTTGGGTTAATTCCAAGGAGTGCAATTCCTGGGTCAAATGGTATTTCTATTTTGAGTTTTTTGGGGAACCTCCATACTGCTTTCCACAATGGTTGAACCAATTTACATTCCCAACAGCAGTATAGAAGGGTTCCCCTTTCTCCACATCCTCGCCAACATTTGTTGTTGTTTGTCTTTTGGCTGGTGACCATTCTTACTGGTGAGAGGTGATATCTCATTGTGGTTTTAATTTGCATTTCTCCGATGATTAGCGATGTGGAGCATCTTTTCATGTGCCTGTTGGCCATTGGAATTTCTTCTTTGGAGAAGTGTCTGTTCATATCCTTTGCCCATTTTTTAATAGGGTTAGTTGCTTTTTGGTTGTTGAAGTGCATGAGTTTTTTATATATTTTGGATGTCAACCCCTTATCAGATATGTTATTTATGAATATATTCTCCCATAATGTAGGATGCCTTTTTGTTCTGCTGATGGTGTCCTTTGCTGTACAGAAGCTTTTTAGCATGATGTAGTCCCATTTGTTCATTTTTGCTTTTGTTTCCCTTGCTCAAAGAGATGCTTTCGGGAAAAAGTTGCTCATGTTTATATTCAGGAGATTTTTGCCCATGTTGTCTTCTAAGAGTTTTATGGTTTCATGACTTACATTCAGGTCTTTGATCCATTTTGAGTTTACTTTTGTGTATGGGGCTAGACAATAATCCAGTTTCATTCTCTTGCATGTAGCTGTCCAGTTTTGCCAACACCAGTTGTTGAAGAGGCTGTCGTTTCCCCACTGTATGTCCATGGCTTCCTTATCATATATTAATTGACTGTGTATGCTTGGGTTTATATCTGGACTCTCTATTCTGTTCCACTGGTCTGTGAGTCTGTTCTTGTGCCAGTACCAAGTTGTCTTGATTACTATGGCTTTGTAGTAGAGCCTGAAGTCTGGAGCGTAATTCACCCCAGCTTTATTCTTCCTTCTCAGGATTGCTTTGGCTATTCGGGGTCTTTTGTGGTTCCATATGAATTTTAGAACTATTTGCTCTAGTTTGTTGAAGAATGCTGTTGGTATTTTGTTAGGGATTGCATTGAATCTGTAGATTGCTTTAGGCAGGATGGCTATTTTGACAATATTAATTCTTCCTATCCATGAGCACAGGATGTATTTCCATTTATTGGTATCTTCCTTAATTTCTTTCATGAGTGTCTTATAGTTTTCAGGGTATAGGTCTTTCATTTCCTTCCTTAGGTTTATTCCTAGGTATTTCTTCTTTTTGATGCAGTTGTGAATGGAACCCCCTCACTTCCTGCAGGCACTAAAGACCTCTCTGAGACCTGGCTGTGATCCATAATTAGAACTTAGTCCTTGGGCATCTGCTGAAGTTTGAGATTCTAGGTAGTATTCTCTGAAGAGCTATCATGACCTGACTATAGTCACAAGTCTCTCAGGTACCTCTGGGTCCTGTCTATGCCCCAGAAGAACCACGAAATATGATTGCATGCTTCCAGGTTGATGTGGCCGCTCCCCACATTAGGGAAGACCCGTACAGGTGGGCTTTTCCTAGAGTCCCTTGCAAGCAAGTGTTCCCTGCCTTCGGCACTCCTTTCAATGTGTCCTTCTCAGTCAGTACACTGGAGCTCAGAGAGAGGAAATCCAGGACACACGTTTCCCTCAGTTCCCTACTTCATCCTACAATCCCTGGATCTGAATTGGGAATTGGACAAGGCTTCTCTGTGTTATACCCTTCTTGCTCTCCAGTGCCATCTCAGCCTTACTAGTGGAAAGGGCAAGTCCCTCTATTCTAAAGCAAGTATATCTGCCAAGTACTTGAGGTTGGACTTTTTACATGCTGAAAGAAGGCATACATTTCCAGATATAGAAATTTATTTTGCAAGAAAATAACATAGCATGTAAGACTACCATCTTGGTGCATAATTGTACTTTGCAGCAGAATCTGACTCTGATCTTCCTTGGTTTAATCTCTTTCACCCTTCTGGGAGATGGGTAGTGGACTGGAGGGGTATACTGTAAGTGGGGTCCAGAGACCAGCAGCATCTACAACACCTGCAGAAATGCAAAATTTCATGTCCCACCC
This sequence comes from Smutsia gigantea, assembly GCA_032199065.1. NCBI lineage: Eukaryota > Metazoa > Chordata > Mammalia > Pholidota > Manidae > Smutsia > Smutsia gigantea. The sequence continues at coordinate 169,191 of JAVSCE010020597.1, forward strand.
CAAACCAACTGAACCAGTATCTTTGAAGGTAGGGCCCAGGAATCTGTTTTAAAAATTCTTCCAGCAGATTTTCATGCCTTCTAAAGTTTGAGAAAGTGGATTAGGGCATATGGCTTGTACTATGCTGAAAAATGCAAAAAAGAGCAATGCATTAATCATTCACATTAGGAAAGGCCGGCAACTCTCATAACAGCATGACATCACTGCTCACAGTTACCCCATGATGGCAGGCTTGTCCCTCCATTCAAATGCAAAAGAGGAAAACACCAGGACCCAGGATCCCGGGACCAGCCCTTGGTGGTGCCACTCTGACTTGAACAAGTCATGGCGCCTCTCCAAATCTTGTTTCCTCACCTGGAAGATGAGTATTTAGGACAGATCACCTCTGAGGTTACTTCTGACCCTATCAGTGATTGATTCTGATCACTAATTATAGTCTTACTAAACAATGTGACAGCTCTCCAATGTGACTGTTCCTTTTTAGTGCCTATTACAAAAACATGAGGCTAGCATTTTTTGACTGACTTCCATTCTGGCTGCAGCCTCTTGACAATACAGGAGAGCGTGAGAGTTTGTTTGACAAGGCAGAAGTCTCAAGACTGCTCAATCCACCACTGCCCTGCGATGATTTGCCTGAGGGCTGACCCTGGCCACGGCTGTAGCACTTAGAAGTCAAGCTCAGAACACCAACCTTTCCAACCCTTTCAGTCCAGTGACTGCCATAATAATTTAAAAATCTTTGTCCTGTACCTATCTGCTCACCCTCACTGTTCTTTCATGACTGGCATTTGGGAAATCATGTTTTGAATTAAGTGGTCAATCTACATGCCAGCGAGGGAAAACACCTCCTCCCTCACTGGCTGACATAATTAAATGGACAATATCCTTATTATCAGTGGGAGTGGGGACTTGTTTATTTTCATTGAGATCATAGGTAAAGCCTCATTTGAATTTGCTGCCTCAAAGATTCTCATGGTGTTCCCATGGAAAACTCTGGATCCTTTGGGATGAGGAACACTACTGTGCTGTTTGCTAGTGACTAGTCCACTCATAAATGTACCACTTGCTAATAATTGGTCCCAAATGGCAAATGCCATAAACAAAGGATCTTTCTCTCCCTTCTGTATAATGGTCTCCCTTAGGACAAAAGCTGATAGAAGAAAAGTGGGTTGACATAATCCAGAGGATTTCTGTTATTCCAAGAGGAGATTATGCTTCCATGGTTACTCATTTGCCCTCTACTCTTCTATTTCTGTCCTTCGAAAGCATGTCTGGGGGAGAAACAAGTGGTTGTGGGGGATCAGACCTTACCCAGTGCTTACAGAGCACGCCGCTGTGTCTCAGGCCAGTGTGGTGCTTTTAAGCAAACCTAGTGGGAAGCAGCTGGCCTGCACAGGAACCTGGATCCTGGTAAGTGGGTCTTTAAGAAGAGGTCCAGCTCCCCGAGAGTTAATTCAGCATCCAGGTGCTGTGGTTTGGTCTGGGGCGACCAGGGGGCAGCAGAGGGCCAGGTGTCTAGCAGACAGCTAGAAGGTGGAGGGCCCCACCAAGGGAGCGGTTTGCAGCCCGAGGCCGCATGGCAAGGTCAGAAATAGTGGCAATGACAAAGAAAGAGGCCAAATATGACACAGTCAAAATACAGGCAACAGTCAGGGAGAGTTGCTGAAATATCCACCAGGAAATTTTAGAGTCCAGAGCAAGACCCCTCAAAATCAGAGAAACCAGAATGCAGGTTAAAAAAATGCAGAGAGAGGATAAGACATGTCAGCTGAGGGAGGCTAGAGGTAACAAGCTGACTCCTGCTCCCAGGACAGGCAGCGAGCGCTCACGAGAGGGCTCCAGGAAACCTAGCTGTAAGAGCATGCCCAGTCCCTCACCAGGCTTCTGCCTCTGAATTTATCTGTTTCTCTCTGATGGTAGGCTCTGTCCCACTGCCAGCTCATCTGTTTCACCACAAGAAGTCTAAGGACTTAGTGACACAAAGCTCTTTAGCAGATCTGAAATGGAGGTACCCACGATAGGAGGCTGCTCCATGCCAGGCAGCCCCAGGCAGAGGGGCAGGTAACAACATGGAATCTGTCTTTGGGGTCAAGATTAAGGGAAAGATGTCCAGGGAAGCTGTAGCTTTGCTGTTTGGGAGGCACTCTCCAGAAAGACGGGACAGTGGCTAACAGCACACACTGAAAGGCCTGGGAGATAAGCTTACAAAACACCTCACCTGCTTAGACGTGTTACCGCACTGGCGGGTGGTGGGTTCTGAAGTTGTCATGGGGCGTGGCCTCAGGCAGCACAGCTATTCTGGGTGTCCTTAGAGGGGAGATGATAATTCATGTGCCCAAATCACTAACAATGCTCTTTCCTCCCACCCACTTCCCTCGATAGCCTAAGAATATTGTGGTAAGCAAGGGAACGTGTTTTTACACACTAAATAAGAAAACCAAGAAAGACACCATCTCTGAATTTTACTGCCAGGAATCTCATTACAAATGACAAACAATTATTTCAGTGACAAGGTAAAGTCTGGTCAAGGAGATAGCACTCAGAAGAGCAGCAGGCTCTAAGTGGCCCTCCACCTCCTCCTCACGTCCCTCCCATGCCTAATGACGTCACACGGCTGACGGATGGTCAACAAGGCCTAAGTATCCAGCCCGACCAGCCGCAGCAAGGGAGAGCAAAGCAGACGGCTCTGACTGTTGGCAGGAAAGCCTACGTAAATGTTTACCTAATGTTTTTTGTTGAACTTGTCAAGGATATTTAGGATCTAGACACAGAACCTCAGAGCTACTGACCAATTAAGATAACACAGTACAAAAAAAGGCACTGGTCTCAGGTGGAAAGTAACCAAACCAATTCTTTGATACACTATTAGGAAAACAACCATTGAAATTTTTTTTTAGTTTTTCCAACCAAGTGTTTCAATGTCTGCTGTAGTATGAGTTATCAAAACACATGGCACCTGCGAAACTCACCTTGTTTTACTTAAGTACAACAAACAGAAGAAAACAAAAATGTAAGTCAGAAATACAAAATACCCACCCAGTGGACCACGATGCTGTTATATGACTGACAGTAATGCTTTTACAGATGTGGGAAAAGACTTACTTGACTATTATTAAATGCAAAAAGCAAATCACAAAATAGTTTGAACTGTATGAACCCTTGGTAGGGAAAGACAAAAAGATTGAGAAGGATATGAACTTGTGTATTAATTAGGCAGGTGGGATTGTGTTTCTTGTTTTCCTCCTTCAACTTGCTGACTTCAAATTTTTGTAAAATGATCACATATCCTTCTGTAAAGTTTAAAAAAAATAATCATTTTTCAAATAGTGACAGCATCAGGGAAAAGGCCTCTGTGGCAGAATTTTCCAGAGGCATGTCATGGAGGAAGATTGCTCCACAGACCCAAGTCTCGACTATTAGCAGGCATTTAGACAGGAAAAAATTATTTCTGGAATAGCAGGAATACTTCTTGTAATAAGCCAGAAAGCTCCAGGATTCGTGAGACGCATTTGAGAAGAAGAAAGCCTTTGTGTTTTGGGAGAACATGGATGTGAAGGATGCTCTCTGAGAATGTCAGCAGGATGGCACAGGAGGACACCTGAAGCCACCACCCCTTCCTGTCTCCTGTCACTCTCTGAAACCAAGAGCCATGGGCTCCTAGGATGTGCCCTCTGTGAGTGTCTTCATCTTCTTGCTCTGCTGCTGATTCACTGTGGCAGCTCACTCTCATTGTTCTTGACTTCTTTTACAAGACCAGGACACCAGATGTGGAGCTAGAAGTGGCCACAGAATGCATGCAGGGACAGCAAAATGGCCTCGGGTGGATTGAGCCTCCTCTAGGTGCGGGTCAGGCCCTGGATCAGCCTCATCTCCTTACATATGTCACTGGATTTTATCCCTCTGTGATCCATGTGGAGCAGGTGGCTTTCAATCCCCATTCTATACTGAAAGAACCCAGAAATGGAATTTTAAAATTGTAATGCATTAAAAGAATACCTTGTAAACTGCTAAATGGAAAATCCTAGAAGTACCTCAGAGACACAGTGAGTATCTACCTCACAGGGATGTCGGGATATTAACTATTTCACATAAAGTATTTAGCAAAGCACCCAAAATACAAGTCATATAATAAATGCTGGCTGCTGCTAAAAATGATTAAAGAAGACCATTTAGGTGTTACAAACAAGTTTTAACACTGCACTAAATGGGAGGTCTCTGTTCCCAAGGGTGCACAGACCTGCAAAGTGGGGCAGGAAGCAGGAAGGTTTTATAGGATAAAGAAGGAGGAGCAAGGAAATAAATATAGGGCCTGGAGTAGGCTTGGCATTCAGGATTGGCTGACTGGATATATGATGTTTCTGGTAAAGACTGGAGCATTTGCAGGGACATGAAAGTCAGCTAAGTTTCAGCATCCTGATGTGGTACCACAGGCCAGAATGGCTCCAGCTTTGGTCTAGAAATTTATTTAAACACTGCTAATAATTCCTAACTCAATTTCTCCTTTTTTTAAACATAAAATAAATTTGTTTATATTCCAAATCCTGTTTCTTTTGAATAGTTAAAATACTAGTTTGATTCATTCTTGTCCTCTGGAGTCAGAAAGAAAGAATTCTCAATCATGAAAGAGATAGCAATGAAGCATCTCTATCGTGCTGAATTTGATTCCCCAGGCACAGATTCCTTTGGGTATCAAACTGATTACCCTACTTGGTTTCATTCCAGTCTCAGATGTCTGGGGAGTCTTTGCAATGTTACCTGGCTCTGCTGATCTTAAAATGGGTCTTTTGTAAGCTAGGAACCAATGAGGTTCAATCTTAATGCTGTATTCCTTTAAAGTTCCATTAGTGTCTTTATTTATTTTGAGATCCTTTGTATCCCACTGGATTCTGGATGGGTTAGCTGAGGGGAGTTTGCTCCAGAAAAATACTGTGGCTGATGAACTGCTTTTTCCCAACTGCTGAGTGATATAAGAATGAAACTTCTAGAGAAAATCATGGGAGGCTATTCAAATAAAGCGGAGCAATTACCAGCAGTGACAACCCATTCCAAAGACGACTCCAGATGGCAGCTCAGGCAAGGGATGGATATGGTTTTTGCTTGCCAAGGTCTCTTAGGAGAAATGTCTCTCCCCATTCTCAGTTCTTACGGTTCAGCCACACATGACCTGGGCCTGTCCAGAGGTCTCCATGCCTCCTGTCACAGTTACTGTTGCTTAAGCTGGATAAATTAGAGCCTTACACTGAACTTTTTCTGGAACTACTAAGAAAGGGCTCCTTTCTTTTTTCATTAGGATCATTAACTGTAAGAATTATGTAAGCCTAAAGCCGCTGACACCTCTTTTCACCTTTAAGAGGAGAGGTGGGCAGAACCTACGTGAGAACGAAGCCAACATGGAGCTGAGAAATGGAAAACCGGGTTCCAAGAGCATCTATGAGCCCCTGGGTCCTCCCCTGCCAGAAACAAGCTGTGTCCAAGTCTTCCCAGTTATATGAATCCTTTAAAGTAAGTTTGAGTTGGTTTCTGTTGCTTGACAACTGAAGAAATCCATCTACTACAAAGCTTATTGAGCAATATTTATTGATACCCTTCTTTGTGTCAGTCATTTTGCTGTGTTCTGTCTTCAGTCACTTTCAATCTAGTTTGAGGCAAATGAAACAGAAAGTCTTCAACAGTAGTGAGCGAGTTCCTAAGAGCCCATGGAACCCAGAATATTACTTGACCCAATCCTTTGATATGCAATGAATCTTGAAATATCAAGAATGTACTTCTCATCAGCACCGTCATATTATTCAGTTGAACCAAAAAAGAAAAATCACACCTGAATCATTGCTGTTTGCAATACAGAGCTTCTACATCAGTCCACCACAGGATGGTACTTTCAAGAATTCGTACCTCACGCTGCTTCATTACCTAGGATATGCAGTTCTCCATAAAGCCATCTGTATTCATTCCCTAGGGCTGCCATAACAAATTAGCACACACTGGGTGACTTAAGACAAGAAAATGTGATCTCTCACAGTTCTGGAGGCCAGAAGTCAGAAATCAAGGTGTTGGGAGGGCCATGATCCCTCTGAAGGTTCTAGGGAAGAATCCTCCCTTGTCTCTTTCTAGCTTCTGGTAGCTCCCAGAAATCTTTAGTTTTCCTTGGCTTGTACCTGTATCATTCTAATCTCTGCCTCCATCTTCACATGGCCACTTTCCTCTGGGTATGTGTGTCTGTGTCTTCACATGGACTTATTATAAACATACCCAGCATTGGACTTAGGTCCTATATTTTCAATGAGCCTAATTCCAAACAAGTCATATTCTGTTCTAGGTGGACATGAATCTGGGCAGACACTATTCAACCCAGTATACCATCCGACAAAAGATCTCTGTGGAAACAAATTTTCAGATATACTAATGGCACAAGGAAAATCCCTTCTAGTAAGATTATTTCTCTACATGACACAGATATTAAAGTTAAACATCTAATAGAAATTCTATATTTTAGAACAACTCTTAATGGTTGCCATAGGGGAGGAGGATGGGAAGGTGGGTGAAATAGGTGAAGGGGATAAAGAGGTACAAAATCCCAATTATGGTTTAAATTAGCCATGGAGATGAAAGTACAGCATAGGGAATATTGTCAATAATATTGCAATATCACTGTATGTTGACAGTAATAACATGTATTGGCAAGAACATTTAATTATGTAAGTAACTGTCAAATCACTATGTTGTACACCTGAAACCAACATAATATTGTATATCAACTATACTTCTTGATAATAAGAAATAACTTACAAACAGGGCAAGAAGAACATAGGAAATATAAACTCCATTATATCTGCATTATATTTAACCAAACTATCTTCTGCTCAACCAACATATAATTCTGTTTACAGATTGTGGGAAAGAAAGCATCATCCTAAGAGAGATATTCATTCCTCATAGTTACTCATCAAGGAAATGCAAACTGAAACCCCAATGAGATACCTCTACACATAAAACAAAGTGGCTAAAACAAAAAATCCTGACAAACCCAAGTACTTCCAAGTATGCAGAGCAACCAGAACTCTAAATCACTACTGGGGGAATTATATAATGGTACAACTATTTTGGGAAACTGCTTAGCAGTACATACTAAAGTTAAACATTTGTCTACCCTATTACCAAGCACTTCTACCATATATATATACTCCAAGAAGTGAATGTGTGCAATTGACAAAATTCAACATCCATTCATGATAAAAACTCTCAACAAAATGGGTATAGAGGGCAAGTACCTCAACATAATAAAGGCCATATATGACAAACCCACAGCCAACATTATACTTAACAGTGAGAAGCCGAAAGCTTTTCACCTAAGATCAGGAACAAGACAAGGATGCCTACTCTCCCCACTTCTCTTCAACATAGTACTGGAGGTCCTAGCCACGGCAATCAGACAACACAAAGAAATAAAAGGCATCCAGATTGGCAGGGAAGAAGTTAAACTGTCCCTGTTTGCAGATGACATGATATTGTACATAATAAACCCTAAAGAATCCACTCCAAAACTACTAGATCTAATATCTGAATTTAGCAAAGTTGTGGGTTACAAAATTAATATGCAGAAATCTGTGGCATTCCTATACATTAACAATAAACTGGCAGAAAGAGAAATAAGGAAAACAATTCCATTCACAATTGCATCAAAAAGAAGAAATACCTAGGAATAAACCTAACCAAGGAAGTGAAAGACCTATACTCTGAAAACTGCAAGACACACATGAGAGAAATTAAAGAAGTTACCACTAAATGTAAACACATCCCATGCTCATGGATGGGAAGAATTAATATTGTCAAAATGGCCATCCTGCCTAAAGCAATCTACAGATTCAATGCAATCCCTATCAAAATACCAATGGCATTCTTCAACAAATTAGAGCAAATAGTTCTAAAATTTTGGAACCACAAAAGACCCTGAATAGCCAAAGCATTCCTGAAAAGGAAGAATAAAGCTGGGGTGAATTACACTCCCTGACTTCAAGCTCTACTACAAAGCCACAGTAATCAAAACAATTTGGTACTGGCACAAGAACAGACACATAGACCAATGGAACAGACTAGAGAGTCCAGATATAAACCCAAGCATATATGGTAAATTAATACATGATAAAGGAGCCATGATATACAGTGGGGAAATGACAGCCTCTTCAACAGCTGGTGTTGGCAAAACTGGACAGCTACATGCAAGAGAATGAAACTGGATTATTGTCTAACCCCATACACAAAAGTAAACTCAAAATGGATCAAAGACCTGAATATAAGTCATGAAACCATAAAACTCTTAGAAGAAAACATGGCAAAAATCTCTTGAATATAAACATGAGCAACTTTTTCCTGAATGCATCTCCTTGGGCAAGGGAAACAAAGTAAAAAATGAACAAATGGGACTACATCATGCTAAAAAGCTTCTGTATAGTAAAGGACACCATAAGCAGAACAAAAGGCATCCTACAGTATGGGAGAATATATTTGTAAATGACATATCTGACAAGAGGTTAACATGCAAAATACATGAAGAATTCACATGCCTCAACACCCAAAAAGCAAATAACCCTATTAAAAAATGGGCAAAGGATATGAACAGACACTTCTCCAAAGAAGAAATTCCAATGGCCAACAGGCACAAGAAAAGATACTCCACATTGCTAATTATCAGGGAAATGCAAATTAAAACCACAATGAGATATCACCTCACACCAGTTAGGATGGCCAACATAGAAAAGAGTAGGAACAACAAATGCTGGTGAGGATGTGGAGAAAGGGGAACCCTCCTACATAGCTGGTGGGAATGTTAAATAGTTTAACCATTGTGGAAAGCAGTATGGAGGTTCCTCAAAAAACTCAAAATAGAAATACCATTTGACCCAGGAATTCCACTCCTAGGAATTTACCCTAAGAATGCAGGATCCCAGTTTGAAAAAGACATATGCACCCCTATGTTTAACGCAACACTATTTACAATAGCCAAGAAATGGAAGCAACCTAAGTGTCCATCAGTAGATGAATGGATAAAGAAGATGTGGTCATATACATAATGGAATATTATTCAGCCATAAGAAGAAAACAAATCCTACTATTTGCAACAACATGGATGGAGCTAGAGGGTATTATGCTCAGTGAAATAAGCCAGGCAGAGAAAGACAAGTACTAAATGATTTTACTTATCTGTGGAGAATAAGAACAAAGCAAAAACTGAAGGAACAAAACAGCAGCAGACTCACAGAACCCAAGAATGGACTAACAGTTACCAAAGGAAAAGGGACTGGGGAGGGTGGGTGCGAAGAGAGGGAGAAGGGGAATAAGGGGCATTACAATTAGCACACATAACATGATGGGGGGGCAGGCAGTATAGCACAGAGAAGACAAGTAGTGACTCTATAGCATCTTACTATGCTGATGGACAGTGACTGTAATGGGGTATACGGTGGGGACTTGATAATGGGGGAAATATAGTAAACACAGTGTTGCTCATGTGACTGTATATTAATGATACCAAAAATTTTTTTTAAATAATAATAATGTAAAGAAAAGCAGTGAATGTGTATGTCACAAAGAGACTTCCACAAGACTGTTCATGTACAGCTTTATTCACTGTGGCTAAAACTAGAAATGACTCAAATGTTTAATATAGCGCATAAATTGTGATATATTCATGTAATGGAACATTATATACTAGTAGAGAAAAAAGCTAGAGACACAGAAAAATATGGTTGAAACTTAAAAACATTTATATTGTGTAAAAAAGAAAAGACCAGACATAAAAAAGTATACATACTATATGTTTCCATTTACATGAAGTTCAAAAACAGGCAAAATTAATCTATAGTAATACAAATCGGAATATTGACTGGGAAGTGATATAACGTGAAAGATCTTTCTGGAGTGGTGAAAATTGTCTACATCTTAATCTGGGTGATAGATATGTGGGTGTATATGCACATAAAAATTCATCAACCTGTGTACTCAAGACTTGTATATTTTTATATAGGCAAGTAATACCTCAGAAATAGTAACAAGAACAGTAAAGTATTAAAGTATATAGCTCCTGCCCTCTTAATGTTTCCTAATGGATAGGGGAGATTAATATTAACAAATAAGGACTCAAACATATCATTAAAATTATTATATGTGTTCTGGTAGAAAAGAATAGTGTGCTTTGAGAAAGAGTTACAGAAGAACACAATTTAAATTGGGGAGTTTTTTCCCAAATAACTCCATATACTACTATTTCTGTGTCAGATCTCTCCTGCAATCTCAGATGATATCAGTTATTTGGAGGCATACTAGGTAGTTGTTGAAATCTAACTTACTGCTGCCTGTTTATTGGGTCATAGGGACTCTATATCTAAAATATATGATCATTCCTAACAGTGAGTCAGCATTTCATTCTAGGAAGTTTAAGAAACTTGCAAACAAAAATCTTATACCAGTCATCACTGGCCCATCACCTTTCCTCAAGCAGAGGTTAAATAAAACAGAAAGGTCACTTGAGTGAGGTCTGTGATGTGGACCTTTGGAGGGGGCGGGATGAAATGATTTGCATTATTCTCTTGTTAAACATGCTCATCTATACTGAGAAAAAGGATTTTTCCACTGAATTAATAATGGAGCAATATCTTAAGACTTAACTACTTCCAAATGTCCATAGTGGAAGGGATGAAAAGGTCACCAACTTACCTGACAGAAAGTTATTGATTATTAATTACATTAAGTGTTTAGGTAAAGAAATGAAAAGCATTACAGAATCGAAAGTAAAAGTATAACAGCTTAAAAAAGAAATACAGAAAAAGAAACTAAAATGTTAGAACTTGAGGATATATCCCTGTAAAAGTTTTGATAGGAGAAAAAGAAACTTAAGATATCAGATAGCAAGTCACAGCAGAAGGGAAATGTTTTGGAAAATGCTGAAGGCATGAGAGCTGAAGTCTATCTAAAAGAAAGGACCCAATCCAAAAATGCTGATCTGATTACTAATGTCTGGAAGGGAAGCACTATTGAAACTCAGTCAAAAGTCTACTATCTGATAGCTTCGACATCTCATGATCTCAGCAGTTCTAAGGTGCCCCTCTGTGCCTTTGGCTTTGGTGAGTAAATCCTGTGAATTAATCAATATAATATAGCAGATATTTGGTATTAGTCTTAGAAATGGGTGGTGTGTTTTTTTAAATTTTGCAGAATCCCATATATTTTTGAGACTATTGAAAAGGTTGTAAAATTGGGGTATAAACACATAATTATATTATATTGATATTATAAATAATTATTACATAATAATATGTTAAATTACAATAGCATGATGATATATTAATATAAATAATTATAATATGTAATATAATAGTACTATTGTTATAAATAATTATATATATAATATAATGAAATATAATTATATATACATCCAATTAGATAGTAACAACTGTTCATTAACTACATCTAAGTGGGCACCCCAAGTGGAAGCTAATAAATCTGTGACAGGGACTTTTGGGAATCAAGAAAGGTGTGTTCTGGATGCCCTTGCCTATAATACGCTGCTTTTTCTTCCTACACGTATGAGGATTTGCTTTTGACCATGAAGTTAGATGAAGAAAGAATTCTTTCCTGCACATCCAATACAATTTGCTAGTATCATACAAGTCAGAACACTGATGAGGATGTGGTATCACCAAGTAGATCAGCTTCAAAGGCCAGAGGGACCTGCACACAGGAGAACCACTGGAAGCAACATATTTCAGTGGAATTTCTACTGGTTACTTGGTTGGTATGTTTTGCTACATTTCAAAAGGAAATAAATTTCTTAACACTTCTGTCTCTGTCACCTGATATTCCTGCACTCACTAGAATAACATCCACTCACTTAGAAAGAAACATTCAATTAGTAAGATTGGTGGCACCTCCATTTTTTTCTGTTTATCACATGGAAAATTACTATATTTTCCTTGGAGTAGATACAGATGGCAGAAGTAAATCACTATAAAATTATCATCTTCTTTCAAACATCTCCCTAAATTTGAAGTGAAACCTAAATACAAACCAAGACTATGCAGGGAAGATTTCCTGAAGATGAATTTTGACCTGTGTCTTGAAGAAAGAGTGAAAAAATAGTAGGCAAAGAGAAAACAAAGACCAGTGGAGTGAATAGTACAACAGAAACAGAGACCAAGGAAAAAAGAGAAGGTTTGGAGCATGGGTGGAGAGTAGGACCCTCATTTGGGACTTACTATGCGATGCTGTTTTCCTTTACCCTCCACTGGGGAACATGAGGAACGTGTCTTCTTAAGAGCAGGCATTTGAGCCAGATGGCCTTGTAAAAAAATAACCCATTCTATGCTTTGGAATATTCTAAAGTAGAAACCCATATCCAAGAATAGACTGTGAAAACAGTATCTTTGCTGTTTTTAGAAGCAACCACCCTCCTTCTCTGAGTAATAAGCCTAACGCCCAGACTTTTGACTCAAGGACTATAGGCAAATGAAAACTATATCAGATTAATATTTTCAAAATAATATCTCTATTGCACTCGCAGTTTTCCTCAGTACAAGTCTGCCCAAAAGGTTACTGAGGGTTCATTTGCTGGAGCGAGTTAGCAAATAAAGAGGAGTCGGGACCTTAGAATGGTGTTGAACGCAGAGAGCTCGGCCTGCTGGGTCAAGCTCTTGTAGCTCTAGAATAACATCTGAGGACTCGTGCCAGGCCTTCTGCTCCCCACACAACAGGCCCACAGAGCTGTTTGTGGACACCTGTGACCAATGTTGGTCCTAAGGACAATAATGTTCAGTAGTGATTTGAAGGGTTTTCTTGTACCACTGCTTAAGTCTTGTCCCCACAGTTCTGCTTGATTCCAGAAACTGCCACATTTTTGAAACGGCCATATGATCACACAGCTGGATCTAGATCCAGGATAATGAGAGTTGGATGGAAGAAGGAAAAAGGTGAACAATAATACTAATGGGTACCATTTGTTAAGTACTTACTACTGTGATATTGTGATATAATAAGAACTATTTATTTGGTCTTTGTTCCCATTCCTGGAACAGGGTTCCTGAAACGCTTGAAATTTCCTAAGTGATAAATGCTTTAAAGGCTAAAGAAGCGTCTTTTGTTATTCATAACAAGCCCCTTTTAATCAAGTCTGGGTTTATGTTCGTGAAGTGAGTTTTGGAAAGTCTCTAAGGATGGGGGCTTGTTGCCAGGGAAACAAGCATTGGAGTAGAGGGCTGGAACTTTCAGTACCACACCTTGCCACTTCCTGGTAGGAGAGAGGGACTGAAGATGGAGTTCAATCACCAGTAACCAATGATTTTATCAATCATGCCTCTGTAATGAAGCCTCCATAAAAATCCTTAGAGTGCAGATTCAGAGGGCTTCCAGGCTGCTGAACACATGGAGCTGCTGGGAGGGTGCTGGTCCTTGAGAGGGTGTGGAAGCCCCACATCCCTTCCCTCAAACCTGACCCTGTGTATCTCTTCCACCTGGCTGTCCTGAGTTGTATCATTATACAATAAAGCAATAATCTAGTCAGTAATTGTTCGCCTGAGCTAGAGCCACTCTAGCAAATTATCACTCCCAAGGAGGGGGTCATGGGAACCTCTGATTTACAGCCCATGGGTCAGAGGCACAGGTGATAACCTGGACTTGAGGTTCACCTCTGAAGTGGGGAGGGGGCAGTCTTGTGAGACTGAGCCCTTGACCTGTGACATCTAACACTTTCCAGATAGAAAGAGTGGGAATTTAGGTTAAATTTGTAGGACACCCAGTCAGTGTCCACTAAGATATGGAAAATGGCTGGGTTTGGGGAAAAATCTACACACACACACACTTGCAATACAGAATTATTCAGTGAGTAGTGAGGAAAGGGAAAAATACCTTTCATCACCTCATTTCCTGTGAAAGAGTAAAGGAAACATCATTTCAATGGAGTGGGGATGCCCTGCAGGGGGCGCTCTCACGCATACCCCCCTCACTGCAGTCTGCATAAAAAGCAGGAAGAAGGAACACAGTTCCTACCCTGACAAGGGAGGATGCTTGCCATGCAGGAATTTCATCTGCTTTTTAAGGAAAACAAGGAAGATCTCTCCTTGCCCCAGCAACAGACCTGCAGGCTGACCACACTTGCTGCCAACAGGAACCACCGCAACCTCTAACTCTTGTTCTCCTCCAGTCAACTTTTGTTCAAAACAGCCCTCCTCAAATTTCCTCCTAAACCGTAATAAAATCTGTCCGTCCCTTTATCTCTTCAGACTGCCTATGCTTTGCCTAGTTTGCTTGTCTCGAAATGCAATTCCTCTGCTACTCCCGAATAAATTCATTTTGCTAATATAAGTCATTGTTTTATTTTTAAGGTTGATGTTCCTTGAGCCCTCACAAAATCCTGATGGAGTCTTGGCAGAGGAAAGTCTGGGTTACCTGCCCAGCACCCATTTGTCCCTTTTTTCCAGTGGAATCGCATTTTGTTCTTCTCCAGTGCAGAGTCAGGAAAACCAAAGGCATCCCACTCTGGTGACGGGTGTGATTCATCCCTGGTAATTCCATCCCTTTCCCAGGGGTTGGTTCAGGAATGGCCGCATATACCTCTCTCCTGGAAAGTGAGTTGAGAGGAGAACGCTCCTGGAGAATTTCTTAGAAAAATCACCTTACTCCTTGAGACTCAGATGGGCTGCAGCCATATAGCTAACAGTCTGGGCAGAGCCAGCATAAGGATGGCAGAGCCGGGAGAGGCAAAGACAGCTTTCTTGATGGCACAACTGAGCACTGGACCAAACAGCCCTTAAGCCTGAATTCCTCTGGAGTCCTGTTCTGTGAGATAATCAATGTCCTTACTGCTTAAGTCAGCTTGAGTTGGATTGTTTTGCTATTTGCAGCCAAAAGCCTCCTTACTGATACAGTGTTACTGTCTTTTTCACTTGGACATTGAGACTCAGACAATTAAGTAACTCATTCAAGAATTGGAGAGCAGAGTTAAGCAAGGTCTCTCTGACCCTAACTCAAAGCTCTAGCCTGCTGAGAATGGGCCATTCATGACAAGGAAACGATGAAAACAACGATCCATAGAAACAATATCATGGAAACAATGATCCAGACCCTTGTGAAGGGAGCTGGCGTCATTCTTCTACTAACAGATGGGGAAGGTATCTGAGACAAGACCTCCTAAAAACGCAGACAGGCACAGCATCTAGCCTTTGGATGGGGGGCAGAGAGTGCAAATGGAAGAAGACTGTGGAGGTCCCTTTAGAAACACTAAGGCATCTCAACCTATTTCACCATATTAAAAATAACATTTTTAGAGTTCTTGCATGTACAAGGTGTTTTTCTGATACATGATTTTAGTTGATCATTCTTTAAACAATCCTACTGAGACATGCACTCATCCCCACTTTACAGATGAGAAAACTGAGGCTCTGTGAAGTTACAGGACTTGCTCAATGTCTCTCAGCTAAGTGGTAGAGATGGGGCTTGATCCAAAGTCGGTCTGATTCTAAATTTATGCTCTTCCCATGTCACGGTGTTTGTCGATACGACTCTCCTTCTTGTGGGGGACATCCTGGAGCCAGGAATCCTCATTGTCTGGAAACAGTAGAAGCCCTTCAGGACAGGCTGAAAAGCCTCAAGCAAGGAGCTTCCTAGTCAGTCCTCCTGCTGGATTAGAATCTGCAGTGCATCACCTTAACTGACAAGCTCTGTGACCTCCACTAGTATCTTTAGGCCATGATAGAAGACTTCCCAGTATCTCTCTTACCTGGGAAAGGAGGTACACAGAGAAAAACTATGTCATTAATCAGTGGAGAAATTCAAGTTGTAGGTCTCCTAATGTAATTTGCTGAGGTTTCTCTTTGTTTATAAAGATAATTATACACTGGGTTTCCTCAAGCAAGCACAGACCCACCCAGAACCATCCTGCTGTCCTTACCAGCAGCTGTGTGCACTGGGGGATTCCATGCAGGACCCCTCCCTGACCATGCCATGGGGTGGTCTACTTATGATTCTACTTTTTTAAAACTTTTATTGAGCACTGATTGCATGCCAGACACTAAACGTATCTTTAATTCAGACACCCCTTGACAGCACATAGTATTCCCACTGAACTCAGAGATGAAGAGAACTCAGGTAGGTCCAGGCTGGCTTGCTCAAGACCCACAGCTGGAAGGTGGTAGACAAGACGTTGCTTCTGGGAGCCTGCTTCCATTGCAGCTACATGCACTAACTCTGTGACCGTCCCTCAGTGACCAGGGTGGTGAAAGACAGAATCCATGGCGGCTCTGGTTTATCAGCAATCAGCTGTGCGTGCACATTATGCTAGTATTTGGTGGGATCAGGGTTGTCAAAGACCTGGCCTTCAAAGAGCTTCCAGTCTAGTGCAGACAGCTGTTGTGGAAGAGACGACTGGCTGAAATCCAGTTTTCATTCTCCCATTCTTCTGTAGAAGTAGAGTTTTAAAGTGGATGCATGATTACCAAGCTAAATACTGTCTTTTCCAGCCTTCCTTGCAGCAAGGGGTGGCCCTATAGCAAAGTTCTGGCCAGTAGGATATAAGAGAAGTGATCTGTGCAACTTCTCTTTTGTACCTTTACAAAGAAGTGATGTCTTTCCCCTCTTTTTCTTCCTGCTGCTTGGAATGCAGACATGATGGCAGAAGTAGTATGTGCCACCTAGAACCATGAGATGGAAGCCACATATGAAGGATGCCAGAGCAGCGCCACAGGAGGGGCCGGGTGCTGATGGTTATTGGACTGTCATCGCAGCCCTGGATGACCCCCCTGGACTTTTACCTGGGAGAGAAGTCAACCTGTCATTTAAATCACTATTATTTAGGTCTCTTTGTTAAAAAGGTCAACTTTACATCCCAAGGAATAGAGATGTGGACACAAGTACCTGTAAATCAATGTCTAATAACTTGGTAGCCCCTGTTTGTGTAACGGTAGTACCCAAGCAAGTTTCCCTCATTTACTGTTGGCAGTCCCTGGAAGGCCAGTTTGCCAATGTGCACACACCATCTGCTTTTCCTTTTCTAGCAAGACCTGCCCCAGTCACAACCCATCAGGAGGAGGCCGTCACCCAGGCGGAAGTATTACCTTATCCACTTCCAAGCCCTCCAGGCTTCTGGGTGAAAAGAGGTGCAGACGTTGTCTGCAAAATAGCCAGAAGCAACTCTTTTACAACTCTGGCCACAGTGTGTCTCCTGGGGCATCTGGGCAGCTCTGCCCAGAGCCCCTCCACACGCTGAGGACAGCTTTGTGCTCTCCTTTTTCACTATAGGGCACACTCAGCCCATAGGGCCAGCCCTAGAGGAACAGGTACCACTTCATTCCTTCCAACCACCTCCTCCTTCTCCACCTCCTCTCCCTGCCCCCAGAAAGGCATCTCCTTCTCCACTCCACAACCAAAAGTTCACATGCACATAAATAAAGGCAAAGAGACCCCAGATGAATTGAGGCTGTGTGTGGGAGGAACACTGACACAGTAGGCAGCAGAAGTTATGTATATATATATCTATACAAAGCACACTGGTGTGTGTGTGTGTGTGTGTGTGTGTGTGTTGGGGTTGGGGGGTCCTGTGTTAGCAGGAGCAACCATGGAAGGCTTCGTGGAGGAAACAATATCTCCATATCCAACCCAGTTACAGAGAGCTTGGACATACTACCAATTTTCCATTCCCTCCAAATTCCTAACATTTATCCAGATGACAGGGCTGACAGGAAAGTTGGTAGATAAAGTGAAGAGTCCATACTTCCTTAATCCAATTGTTTTGGTTCATTGATCAAGAATTCAGAAACAAAAGTGTCTAGAGGGCCTATGAGGGAAATGTCAGTGAGTGAAGTGGGAAGCCGGAACGCATGTCTCACCAAAGGGGACAGTGGATGCTCAGATCCTGCTGACTGCTGCCATGCAGGAATAGGGACCCAGCCTAGATTAAGTCAGATTTGTTAAAGAAAATATCTAGGACATCTAAATTTTTAATGTGAAATATCCCAAGTTTTAAATGCTCATTAACTCAAAAATTTTAAATCACTAAGTGGGCCAAATTAAATCCAGTTTGGGGCCACATTCAGCTTGCACCCCAACATTTGGGACCATGTCTGTATCTGTACTCAGTGTTTGCTGAATACTTGCTTTGAGCAGGGCACTGTATTAGCTCCAGGTTGTATGCGTGCGGAGAGGTATAAAAACAACGTCACTGCCCTTAAGGAGTTTATGCTCTGAGGACAGACACAATGTAGACACGTGCAATTGCAGCAAGGAGGAGGTCACATCTCATTTGGTAAATCAGAGATGGCTACCTGGAGGAAGCACCTCTCTAGGAAGAGGAGCCAGAAGAAGGAGAAGAATTTCAGGAGGAGGAAGGTGGGTCAGCAGCACCAAATGCTACCCGGAGATTAAGGAGGACAAAACCAGGGAAAAGTTATTGACTTTGACAAATAGGAGGTCATGGGTGGGCAAGGAGAGAATATTTTTAGAGGGTAATAGGACTGAGGCAGTGGCAAAGCCGAGACTACAAGTGACAGAAAGCCGCCACTGCGGGAAGGAAGCAGGGAGGCTGTAGAGCGACGGGCAGCACTAGAGGGGACCGGCAATAGTGAGGTTGCAGGGAAGGGGACAGAGGAGAGGAGAGATGGAAGGTGCTGCCAGGGAAGAGGGGGCGGAGGGGAGGACGGAGCCAGGGGACAGGAGCAGTGAGTCTGGGTCAGAGGCAGAAAGCCCCTGGGAGAGGGAGGAGTCACCTCTCTGAGGACATCACAAATCACGAGATAGTCCCCAAAGGCCCCATTTCTAAGAACCATCAGAACAGAAGGTTGTGCTGGAAAGTTGTAAAGAAAGAAAGAAGCTTATAATTATTTCCATGGAAGTTCAGTTAAAGAATAAATCTTTTTGATTACAGGAAACATCTTTGAGAAAATAGGAACTCAGTAAAAAGTCTTAAAGAGGGTTGGAGGCAACACAAATAAAGATGAATTAAATTCAGCTTGGCTAACGATGAAATCAAGAGCGAGGTTAGCATTTGGTATATCTTGGGGAATGGAAAAAATGTTCTTAGCGCCCTTATTAATAGAGTGGGGTTATCTGTGGGGCAGAAAGATAGCCAATGGCTCTCTAGTGATGAAACAGAAAAACAAAAGGATTAGACCAGTGTGGATTATTTAAGAAAGCAGTGGGAAAGTGTCCCCTGCTGGGTACCTCCTTTACATTTTCTAACTCCCCCTGCCATGCTGAGAACTCAGCCTTTGTTTCTCTCCTAAATTTGACTTTAGTTCCACTGACACCAGCTCCAGATCTGGCTTGTGGGAATGCTTCTTCTTAATGGCTTCCTAGAAAACACCTCTAACTTCCTCACTTTGGCTTGCTACCATCCCACTAATTGGTTTTCAATGCTTTTAAGATTCAATGCATTTATTTGTGCTACTTTCTCCACACATGACTGCCACTAGATTTCTGCTGGTCATGTCATGGGCAGGGGATGACCTAGAAGTAACAGCTAGCATGTATTATGGCACATAGCTACCGTGTGCCAGGCAGGGCTTCGCACACACATTATTACATTCAGTCCTGACAGGACCCCTCTACCTAATCTCCACTACTTAGATATGGAACCTCAGGAAAGGTTCTTACTCTTTCTTCAATTTTTTCATCTTAAAATGCAACAATAATAGAGTCTATATCATGGGGTTGTGAAGAAGTAAATAAGTTGAACATATTTAATGTACTTAAAATAGTGTTCTGTATGCAGTAAGCTCTCAGATCCATTTATTATTAATGTCATTGGTGTTAGTATTATTATTAAGGAGGGGCAATTATCTTACTTACTTGGAAACTGAGGCACAGCTTGTTTATTTCCTCCTATGTCAGCACAGCCAGCTGGTCAGTGGTGGAGCTGGCTGATGCCAGAGCCCTTTTTTTTATGCAGGAAACTAGAACAGTGATCTAGCAGAGCTCCAGGCTTCTGGAAGGATAGGTAAGGCACCATGGCGCATGGACTCCAATCTCACTGCCCCTCCTTTCCTAAAAGTGGCAGGTGACTGGGTTTTGTTCCATTTGCTTACATGCCCAGCTGGTTTGCATGGATTTGCCTGGGCATTAGCTATCTTGTGAAATTCTGTGAGCTCTCCTTTTTTTCCAACCAGATAGAGCACAAGCCATTTATGGGCAAGAATCCTCCCTGAACCTCAACTACAGAACTCTGCTAAACAGGGAGTTTTTCTGCAGAGCCCTGGGGGTTTGTCTTGTAAAAAGAACATGGGTTCTGGGATTTGCAAAGTTTCAAGCCTTGAGGGTTTCACACTTTATGCCCGTACCGCATAGGCTTTAGGGAAGCCCTCCACAAATTTTCGTAGTTCTTTTCCTGCGTTATTCCCTCTGGAACTCTGTCCCACACGTTCAGCCACTTCAGCCTCCCCAGATTCTTACCTCCATCTCTCAGCTCAGCAAGTCAGCCGTGCTCTCCGTGGCTCCCTGCTCCCTGTGGCGCGACCCATGGTTGCCTCTGGGCGGAAGGCTGGGCATTCACAGGATTCCTGGGGCCCACCTTGTCTCTTCCCCTCTTCTCAAGGGTCATAGTCATGTGCTGCCTGATGTCCAATGTAGGAAAACACGTGTTCCATCTATTTTGTTCAATTTTCTAGCTGTCTACAGTCTGAAGTTAAGTCCAGACCTCCTTACTCCATCTTCACAGACAGGTGGTTTCTCCAGAAGATTTTTTTTTCATTTTTAAAATTAAAGTATTAAAGTATTATTAATATACACTCTTATGAAGGTTTCACATGAAAAAACAATGTGGTTACTACATTTACCCATATTATCAAGTCCACACCCATACCCCAATGCAGTCACTGTCCATCAATGTAGTAAGATGCCACAGATACACTGTTTGCCTTCCAGAAGATTTTTGATATGGAGCCATGTTTGGGAACCACTGATATTAACAACTCTGGCATAATTCTTATCTATATTTTACCAACATTATGATGTTATTAATGAAATCACCTTCCCACGTCCAGTTTAAATATCCATTTCTGATAACAGTTCTAATAATATATAGCATACTGTACCAGGCAGTCTGCTAAGGATTTCATTATCATTTCATTTAATCTATACAAATGCTATTATTACACCCATTCACCAAAAGAGACATGCAAAGTTCTAAGATATTATCTTTGGGTCAGACTGTGAGTTTTTCCCTGTGTCATACTGCTAGAATACATTGCATTCTAACACCAGACTCTATACTCATGGCCACTGTATTATAATGTATTCCAGGGAGCCCATTGGATGGCACACAGATTATATAACTGCCCTCTATCTACATTTAAATCTGGAAAACCGTATTTGCGTGGAGCTATGTTAGCGGAAACTGCTCATTTTGAGTGAAGATAACAAAAGTCAAGAGATACTAGCAAAAATAGTGTGTGTCCAAGTATCTGACATTTTGAAATGACCATATTGAAATCAAATTATTTAAAAATTATCTCACTAAAATTTTACATTTAAAAAATCACTCTGCAATACTGTGGAGTTGTCATCCTTACCTCATTCCAAAATTTGATCTCATCAACTTCTACCTAGAAGTTAAGATCAAAGTGGCCTAGGGTAGAGGAGGATTAGGATTGAGAGGTCTACTAACCTGTTGGCTACATCACTTGGTGACTTTAAAAAGTAAACAATAAAATTTTCATTTTGATGAAGCAACAGAACACTGGGGTCAAAACAGTTGCATCAAAACGTTTCCTAAATAAAAATAACCACACACAAATGGCTGTCAATCAATCCTGTTTAAATGTTTTTCCCAGGTATCTTTTTTTTTAAAGAGTAACTGATTTTAAAACAAATCCTATTTAAAAAGATCACAATTTCTGGAATATTTTGTTTTGGCTCTTACTTACCTATTTTATCTTTTTTAGCCAAATCGGATTGGAATTTTCTAAACAGACCTTGAAGTAATAGGCAAAGCCATGAATTAGAAGACCAAAGAGTAAATTGAATGTAAGAAGACATGCATCATCTCAGCTCAGTTATTTAGGAAGGTTGTTTTCTGTGTCCATCCTTAAGTCCATAGGGCCACCACTCTGCTGTTAGGTGAGAGAATGGTTATAATATGATCTACAGCAGTAACATGGCTGTACTTCCTGAGATAAATGAAAGCAATCTCTGTCTATTAATAAATATTCCTAACATAGTAAATGATTGCAAGAATGTACTTGGGTGGGGTGCACATGATTGCTGGCAGGCCTCAGGTCCACACTGGCTATTGGCCAGAAACATCCGTTTTTTTTGTCACATGACTGTCTTCTTAAGGCAGCTCACAACATGGCAGCTGGCTTCCTCCAGAACAAGCAAATTAGGCAGCAACAGACCATGGGAGAAGCCACAGTCTTTTTATTATCTAATATCAGAAGTGATATCCATTTGACTTCTGCAAGATTCTGCATACTAGGACTGTGTCCCTAAATCCAGCCTACGTGCATCGTAGGAGATTACATACACAAGGGCGTGAATGCCAGGAGTTAGAGGCAATCTTAAAGGCTGCCTACTGAATTTGTCTCATGTGCACTTTGAAACTATTACCATCTAGATTACCACTTTGTTGCTAAATCAACTTGGTACTCACCAGTCTGTTTCTGAGGCATTTTACTTTTGAACGTGTCCATCACTCGCTTCTTTTTACAATTTTCTTCTCTAACTTACCAACACTTTATTCTGCAAGATTTTGTCTTACTTTTTTTGGCCATTATTTTTATTCTCTTTTGTAGGACCATCTGACTCTGCCAAACTTTAAGAATTTTCACCTCATTCTCATCATCAGAGGTCATTTATCCTTGTGTTTATCTATCAGTGAAATAAATGAATTAAGCATCCTGACTTTAACCATCTAATTGGCAGAACCGTTTGAATCAGCGGTCCAAGGTTTCTATATTCACATTGTGGGCTCTGGGGACAGACATACTAGAGATTTCCTTTGTCTCCACTTCCCTTGTATTTAATCTGAAATCACCTGCATAAGCCGGGGCGGTAGGGACAGACCATTCCACTTGTTGCTTTCCATTTTGCTTTTGGGTCATATGATGTAGCTTAAAAAGTTGGTAATGTTTGTCCTGAATTTGCTCATCTGAAAGTGATTTAAGTTGAGTAATTTAATGATTGGAACATTTCAGAGCTTTTTCCAGGGCACCAAAACTCATAACATGGTTTATGAATTCTGCATCACTCTCTGGCTGACTGTTCCCAGCTGCTGGGGAGACTTTACCAAGTCTCTCTGTAACTCCGTAGATCTGGACTCACAAAAAAACTTTTCATACCTTTCATTTTCTTAAAATGTTTTCCAGTTGATCTTAAGATCAGACTCTGACTGTGGTGAAATACCAAAGACAAGAATAGTCCTTGGAGGGTAAATGTTGCTGTAGACATTTTCTTAATAATTATTTGGTAGAAAAGTCCTTGAACCTGGAGTTTGAGAACATCCAGAATTCCTTCTGAAGAATTCTGTGGTGAAATACCAAAGACAAGAATAGTCCTTGGAGGGTAAATGTTACTGTAGACATTTTCTTAATAATTATTTGGTAGAAAAGTCCTTGAACCTGGAGTTTGAGAACATCCAGAATTCCTTCTGAAGACCTGACAGGTTTTTTTGAGTAAGAAGATTAATGGAAAGGAAACTGCATAAACAGAGGCTATACTGGTTGTCACTGTTACTTTCTGCCTGCTTCTTAGGAATAAAAAATAAATAGTAATGTATAGATTAAGCGACTACTGCATGACTCTGAGGAAGATGATCCTTAGCTAAATTTAGAGTGTCCTAATTCAGGGAGCAAATATCATGTCAACCTTTGGTTAGGGCTCTAGTTGAGAGAGCAGGCTTCCCCACATGCTATTAGGGTGAACACTTGCTCACTCTCGGTAAACGTTCTCTTCTTTACTTTTCTCTCCTTTCCTCACACTGAGGGAATTTTTCCACAATTCTTGTATATTCTAAACATGATTTTATAAAAAGGCTATGAGCATTACTAATGTTAAGCTGCATTAAAGAGCTGGACAAGAAGAAAACTATTCAGGGCAGGGTTCCAGAAAACACATATGCAAATGATTTCATTCCTACCTCCATTGCATGGTGTTGTCCTTGGACGAAATGTGGCGATTAATAGTCCCTTGAAATTCTGAAATAGCTAGAAGCTTCTTAAGGGGTTGAGGTTGTGGCAAAGAGTTTTGCTTAGATTTTCAAGTTGTTCCATTGTAGCAGAAAGTTATTTTGGGTTCATTCTTGGTATTCTTGTCCAATAATGTCTAATCTAGGGTGAGGAGAGGCTTCCCAAATTAAGTCACAGATAAGTTGAGGCTAAAATGAGATTTCTGCTCTTTAACAGTCTTTAACAAGAAGGACACACATTTTGGCTTATATGGTTAATAGGTAACAACCTTGGGCTCAGGTGAATTGAGGCAACTTGCTCTGCTAAAAAGAGCAGAGAATTGAACTTCTAGAAGATTTTGGAACTGTTCAGTTTAATTCAGCATTAACCAAGATGCTGTTTTATTGAAAATCTGTGCTGGCAGCATAGTTACTATGGTAATAAGTCATGGTCTCCAGTTCTCAAGGAGCTCAGAGTGTGTGTTTTATGAGGGTGGGGTAGGAGGATGTGAACACATGACAAAAAAGAACAATATTTGATACTCTGTAGAGAGATATTGTCTTTTAGGCAAATAAGGTAAATAAATGTCTATTGCACATCAATCAGGCAGAACATGTACAAAATGGTTATAAGTCTTTACCTTCAAAATGTATGGTATGGAAGTCCATAAAATTCAAAGTTGTGCAAGGGCATAATTCAATGAGTGAATCAAATAATATGCTCTGTTATATCTCTGTGTGGAGGTAAAAAACAAGAACTGACTGAGGACATTAAAATTGGTGAAATCTATCTCTACTTCTAAAATCCTTGAAGGGATTCGAAAAAGACAATCTGAAGGACTCTCTGGGCACTGGGAGTTGCTTTGTCCATTATGTGCAGTAAAGTGAGAATAGCATCCATAGTGGTTTCCCCAAAACAACCTCATTCCTAGGCTGGGAAGACATCTAAGAGTTCAGTCTCCTCATCTCAGTACTGTGTTTGGTCCCCCAAAGGAGCCCACCAAAACACCCTAGGGAGAGAAGTTTGGACAACTGGCTATCATGGCCTTAGCCCCATGTTCCATTAAGTAGAAGGAAAGCCCATGGGGTAAAAAAAGCTAAATTCCAGATACTGAAAATGAAGGTGCTTCAAACCTGCAGGGAAAAACTAATTTTTGCCTCCCACAGACTGGCGTTTCTTGCCCAGTGGGTTTCTCCTCCCTGGCCAAACATCCCTAAGACTCTGAATCTGCCTATCCTGTCCAATGCTTGTTTCCTTAGCAGTTTCTGCACACATCAATCTCTCCATTCTTTGAGAAGTTCAGCAGCTATTTTCTGTGTTATCGTTATACTTCTTGGTTCCATAATTAGAGTCTAAGCTAATCAATTCATCCATTCAACTGTGGAGCATGTAATACGCACCAGGCACTGTGCTCAGTGCTGGGACACAACAGTGAACAAAGATCTCTGCCCCTAAGGGTGCAAACTAATAAAGGGCATAATTACACACTATGGAAAGTGCTAGGAAGGAAATTAACAGGTACTAGGATGGAAAACAACAAGCAGGACATCTCAGAGGAGCAATCTTTTACACTGAGACCTAAAGCAAGATAAAAGGCCATTTGCCCGAAAGGGGCTCAGGGTGGGAGGCACGTATAAAGGAACAGAAGTGCAAGGAGTTTGGCTTCCTCAAGGACCTGGCAGGTGGTCAGTGTGAGGAAGCAGAACGAGCAAGGGGGAGGAGGCAGGAGATAAGGTCAGAGGGGGCAGGAGCCCCATCAGGCAGGCCGGAGAAAGTCCCTAGTGTCATATACTTCATTCACTCCACATTCAGTGCTCAGCCGGGACTTTCTTTTATAGTCCCTTCATGCCCAGCACAGACCTTTGTTCAGAACAAACTTTCAGCAAATATTCAATTCAAACAAGAGAGAAGCCCCAGTCTTGTAATAACACCTCCAGATCCTCCCACCCATCATGCTTCTCCCAGGAAACGGAGAAGTTCAGAGGATGAGGAGCACATCTCATCACTAATTCACTTTTTTTTCACCTTTATTGAGATATAATTGACAGATGGTAAGATATTTAAAGTATATAATGTGATGATTTGATATATATATATACATATATACATATTATGAAAGGATTCCCCCCATCTACTTAACACATCCATCAGTGCGGAGACCAGCTCTGCAAACCAGCTGAACCTGAGAGGAGTGGGTGGGAGATTAAAAGAAACAGAGAAAGAAAGACACAGAAACCAAAGCTGGGATCAGGAAGTTCACTGACCGCTGGTGGCAGACAAGTGACACAGTTTTATTTCTGAGCACAGCTTATATGCACAGGGTCACAATGATGTCACTTCTGGGCTGATCTCATATCCGTTGTTGTCACTTCCGGATCTGGTGATCTCATTTACAGAAGTGATCTCACATCCGGCGCTCCACACATTGCCTTACATATTTACCATTTTTTAGGGGGTGGGTAACATTTAAGCTCTATTCTCTTAAAAAGTTTCATTTGTAGAATGCAGTGTTATCAAACTATCTGCTTCTGAGAAGTGGTCCAACAGTGCGGTTACAGTCTGAGGCTTGGAAGCTGTGCTGCTGGAGATTCTTATCCCAGCTCTGTTTCTACCAGCTGGGCAGGGCAGTGTACGTCAGTTCAGCTCCTGAGCCTCAGATTCCTTTCCTGTAAAGGCGGGGATCTAACAAGAGTGTTTTCTCATAGGGTTTCTGTGAGAATTAAATGGGCGAATGCCTGAATAGCCCTGAACACAGCACCTGACACATGGTAAACAATAAGTGATTAGCTATAGTTATCTTAGCATTAGCATTATCAACAGTGGCCCTTAAAATGCCCAAAATTTCCCAATTCCACTCTTCCTTTTTCTGTTTGGAGAAACCCTAAGGCCCAGCTGGATACAACTTTCTCCATTCTGGGTTCCCCGATGACCTCAGGCAGAAGTCATGACTCGTCTCTGCAACAGCAGCATTTGTGTCTTCACATTGATGATACTCGATACTTCCCACATTGCACGACAATTGCTTAGGTGTCTACACCTTAAGCAATTGTGAAGTCCGTAAGACCAGACACAGTGCCTTTGTGTAATAATTTGAGACTCACAGTTTTCCCATGTAACATCTCTGAAACTTGCTAGGATGCATCTTACTAATAATGGCATGGCAAAGTTAATAGACAGTACCTTTTTCTATCTTTGTGTCACACAAAATAACGATGCATTTTACAAGAGATGGCAGCTTAGATTGGAAGAAATATGGTAGCTCTGGGCATGGGCTGTAGACTATGACTGCTGGGGTCATTTATTTTGTATGTGACCTTAAGCAAGTTGACATCCTTAAACTTTTTCTATCGTGGTTCTGATCTGTACAACAGACATAATAATCGTACAGGCCCTCATACAGCTGTAGTGGTTTCATGACTTAATATATTGTAAGGCATTTAGAATAGTGCCTGGGACATTATAAACATTGTAGAGTTACTAGCTACTGTTATTTGTGTTTCTAGTGACCAGCTCAGTATCTGGCCATAGTGAAGCTTGATAAATAGCTGACAAATAAGTCAAAGAGCAAAAGAGCAAAGTAAGTCTGAGAGCATGGGAGTGCAGGCTCCGACCTTCCTTCAAGAGGCCCCTACCTCAGGAGCTAGCTGATGGCTGCCTCAACCTTCAGGCTCACACCCCAGTCTGCCATGAGCACAGGGGGCTTCCAATGCCAGATGATTTCTGCCCAACAATCTTTTTTATTTTTAAGGTATTATTGATATACACTCTTATGAAGGTTTCACGTGAAAAAACAATGTGGTTACTACATTCACCCACATTATCAAGCCCCCACCCATACCCCAATACAGTCACTGTCCGTCAGTGTAGTAAGATGCCACAGATTCACTGTTTGCCTTCTCTGTGCTACACTGTTTTCCCCATGATTCCCCACACCATGTATACTAAACATAATACCCCACAATCCCCTTCTCCCACCCTCCTGACCTGCCTTCCCACACCCCTCCCCTTTGGTAACCGCTAGCTCCTTCTTGGATTCTCTGAGTCTGCTGCTATTTTGTTCCTTCAGTTTTGCTTCGTTGTTATACTCCACAAATGAGGGAAATCATTTGGCCCTTGTCTTTCTCTACCTGGCTTATTTCACTGAGCATAATATCCTCCAGCTCCATCCATGTTGTTGCAAATGGCAGGATTTGTTTCCTTCTTATGGCTGAATAGTATTCCATTGTGTATATGTACCACCTCTTCTTTATCCATTCATCTACTGATGGATACTTAGGTTGCTTCCATATCTTGGCTATTGTAAAAAGTGCTGCAATAAACATAGGGGTGCATATGTCTTTTTGAATCTGAGAACTTGTATTCTTAGGGTAAATTCCAAGGAGTGGGATTCCTGGGTCAAATGGTATTTGTATTTTTAGTTTTTTGAGGAACCTCCATATTGCTTTCCACAATGGTTCAACTAGCTTACATTTCCACCAGCAGCGTAGGAGGGTTCCCCTTTCTCCGCATCCTCGCCAGTATTTGTTGTTCTTAGTCTTTTGGATGCTGGCCATCCTTACTGGTGTGAGGTGATATCTCATTGTGGTTTTAATTTGCATTTCCCTGATGATTAGTGATGTGGAGCATCTTTACATGTGTCTGTTGGCCATCTGAATTTCTTCTTTGGAGAACTCTCTCTTCATATCCTCTGCCCATTTTTTAATTGGGTTATTTACTTTTTCAGTGTTGAGGTGTGTAAGTTCTTTATATATTTTGGATGTTAACCCTTTGTCGGATGTGTCATTTACAAATATATTCTCCCATACTGTAGGATGCCTTTTTGTTCTGTTGATGGTGTCCTTTGCTGTACAGAAACTTTTTAGTTTGATGTAGTCCCATGAGTTCATTTTTGCTTTTGTTTCCCTTGCTCGAGGAGATATGTTCAGGAAGAAGTCGCTCATGCTTATATTCAGATTTTTGCCTGTGTTGTCTTCTAAGAGTTTTATGGTCTCATGACTTACATTCAGTCCTTGATCCATTTCGAGTTTACTTTTGTGTATGGCATTAAACAATAATCCTGTTTCATTCTCTTGCATGTAGCTGTCCAGTTTTGCCAACACCAGCTGTGGAAGAGGCTGTCATTTCCCCATTGTATGTCCATGGCTCCTTTATCATATATTAATTGACCATGTATGGTTGGGTTTATATCAGGGCTCTCTAGTCTGTTCCATTGGTCTATGGGTCTGTTCTTGTGCCAGTACCAAATTGTCTTGAGTACTGTGGCTTTGTAGTAGAGCTTGAAGCTAGGGAGCATAATCCCCCCAGCTTTATTCTTCCTTCTCAGGATTGCTTTGGCTATTCGGGGTCTTTTGTGGTTCCATATGAATTTTAGAACTATTTACTCTAGTTCGTTGAAAAATGCTGTTGGTATTTTGATAGGGATTGCATTGAATCTGTAGATTGCTTTAGGCAGGATGGCCATTTTGACAATATTAATTCTTCCTATCCATGAGCATGGGATGTGTTTCCATTTATTGGTATCTTCTTTAATTTCTCTCATGAGTGTCTTGTAGTTTTCAGAGTATAGGTCTTTCACTTCCTTGGTTAGGTTCCTAGGTATTTTATTCTTTTTGATGCAACTGTGAATTGAATTGTTTTCCTGATTTCTCTCTCTGCTAGGTCATTGTTAGTGTATAGGAATGCCACAGATTTCTGTGTATTAATTTTATATCTGGCAACTTTGCTGAATTCAGATATTAGATCTGATAGTTTTGGAGTGGATTCTTTAGGGTTTTTTATGTACAATATCATGTCATCTGCAAACAGGGACAGTTTAACTTCTTCCTTGCCAATCTGGATGCCTTTTATTTCTTTGTGTTGTCTGATTGTTGTGGCTAGGATGTCCAGTACTATATTGAATAGAAGTGGGGAGAGTGGGCATCCTTGTCTTTTCCTGATCTTAAAGGAAAAGCTTTCAGCTTCTCACTGTTAAGTATAATGTTTCTGCCCAACAATCTTGACACTGGGGTTCAGCATCCCCTGCCCAGATATTCTCAGAGCTGTGCATGGCCTGACACTCTTCCTACCAATCCTCTTCCCTTCCTTCTCCTCCTTAACAGCTGTCCAACTTCCCTCATGGTCTGGGGCTCCCAGCCTTCTCTGGTCCCTCCCATTTACTCCTCCCACGCCGCACCTCTCCTATATCTCTTCCTTGTCTTATTTTGTCTCTGTGTCTGCTTCATGGAAGGCCCTCTTGCAGAACACACTAGTACCTGTCTACTAAGTGGGCCCAGCAACACTTCCTCGTTCCTGCCTGGACAAGCTCGGTGCCACCAGAGGGGAAGCAGCTGAGCTGAGAGGATGCAGAACACCCCTGGAAGAACTCAAATTCCGTGGAAGCCTTACCCCAGTGCCAATGTTTGGCACCCACTGTGCCGGGATTTGTTTACTCAGGGAAATCCCTTTCCCTCTAGCCCCAGGAAGGCTGTCTGAGATCCCACTGCAAAAGGCAAAATGCAGCAGGGGACCTCAGCCAGGGCCTCTACCCTTCTGCCCCACAGTGGACTTGGGCACTTCCAGAATCTTTCTTGGTTGTGTCTGCCTCCAGCCAAGGCCATGCCCGACTTTGTGCCTGGGCAAAGCCACAAGAAATTCTGCCTTTGGGATCTTTTCTTGGCCAAGACAAAACTAGGCAAAGAGGCCTCGTTTTATCTTCTGCTACCAAAAATACATTGTTTTCTCCCAGTTCTGCATTTAATTTAAGAGAGTCACTAAAAATGCTGGGTAAACACTCATGCTATTTTTATTCCTACCTCCCTTGTGCATACCCTCCTCCTTTTCCAAATGTAGCTTTTCAAATCCTAGACTTAAACATCAAACCAACTGTTGCAATGGAAAAAACGAAATGCTTTCTCTATATCAGATGACCCCTTGTTTCTGTAGCCTTCCCCTTCCTCACTTGCCCTCCCTGTCTCACTGCCCTCTCAGGATCCCTGGACAAGGATTGCAAGAAAAGGAGGACTTTGGTTCCTGTCCAAAGAAACCAATGATGATTGGAGACAAATAACTCATGGAAGCTTCAAGTATGACTTGTGCTTTAGCCATTGACATTATTAGACCTGGATTTCAGGGCAGCGCTTGCTCTTTAGAATTATCTACCATGTAAGGAGGTTATCTTCCTTGTCTTCAGGGTCCAGACGGCTTACAAATGACTAGCACATAGCACATACTCTAGAAATCAGTTTGAAATGTCAAATGGACCCTGTACCAAGCTAGTACAATAGTCCCCCCTCAACTGCAGTTTAGCTTTCTAAGGTTTCAGTTACCCTTAGTCAACCATAGTCCAGAAGCAGATGATCCTCTTGACATAGTGTCAGGTCAGTAGTAGCCTCATGCTACATCACAATGCCTACCTCATTCACCTCTCTTCCTTTCATCATGTAGGCATTTTATCATCTCACATTATCACAAGAAGGGTGAGTACCATACAATATTTTGAGAGAGAGATCACTTTAGCCTAACTTTAATTACAGAATATTGTTACAATTATCTTATTTTGTTATTAGTTATGTTGTTAATCTCTTACTGTGCTGAATTTATAAGTTAAACTTTACCATCAGTATGTATGTATAAGAAAAAACAGTATATATAGGGCTCAGTACTCTCTGAGGTTTCAGGCATCTCCTGCAGGGATCTTGAAACATTCCCCTTGTGGGTAAGGGGGTCCACTGTATGTAAAAATGGAAAACCCATTAAATGGGAAGTAATTGTTTGTGTTTTTAAAAATATTCTTTGTTTTTGTACTGTCATTAATATTTCTTTAAATAGCTAGTTCTCCAAGCACAAGCACAAAGAGGGTCACTTTATACAAACATGCATTTTTAGAGTAATTTTGGAGAGATGGAGCAAAGTGAAACATTGCTGTTCACTGCTCAGCTCTGGCCTACAAAGGGGGCTGCTGCTCTGTTGCAGGAAAAACCAGCTTCCTTCTTCTCAGCTTCATGGCAGGAGCTCGCAGGTTCTGACATGGTAGCAGAGTGCTGGGTCCGGACCCACAGGCTGCTCTTCAACAGAGTTGAAGGATCTTTGTGGACAGAGAATGGCTCTCCTGACAGCAGCCCCTCCTACCTTCCTGAGCTCTGGCCGCAGTTGTGAAACAGCCCTGGCTCATGATTGCATCTGGGACAGGGTCTGGGCAGGACTGCTTAGGGTTAAAGGTGCCCAGAAAGTTGACAGGATTAGGGAGCCGATGTCCTGAAGAAGGATGCTGATTCAGACCCTAAAAAGGACCATGTTCCCACACTAGCCTGGTACTACCTGGCCCTCTTGGGGTTGTCTGGAATAAGGATCTCAGGTGTCACTGCACATTAGACTCACTGAAGGAAATTTTAGAAATATATTTAGAAAATACTAAAGGGGCCCCTGCCCAGAGATGCTGGTTCAGTTGGAGACAGGGCCTGGAATGAATATTTTTGAATAACTCCTCCAGGTGGTTCTAACAAGCATCCACTGAGAACCCCTGGAGCGGACAGCTGACCATCCAACACCTGACCACACCTTTTGGGACTTAGCCAGAATGAGACAAGCTTTTGTAAGGAGAAGTTTAGGAACAATGCCGGTTTGTGTGGCATTTGGGAAACACATGTGCATTGTGTGTACATTATATGGATATATTCACATGTGTATAAAATATGCATGAAAGTGTATACAATATACATGACATACATGAATGCAGGCAAAATAAAAAATAGAATTAACCTTGAGATAGTCTCCTCATGAGAGAGCTTCCAGGTTTGAACATTATTTCCTTTTTTTCTCTGTTACTATTTTAAAACATTGATATTATGGACAAATATGTGATTCCATTTGTATGAGGTATCTACAATAGTCAAATTCATACAGACAGAAAGTTAATGGCTTCCATGGGCTGGGGGAGGAAGGAAATGAGGAGTTATTGTTTAATGGGTTGAGTTTCATTTAAGAAGATGAAAAAGTTCTAGATGAATGGTGGTGATGTTTGCACAACAGTGTGAATGTGCTTAATGCAAATAATTTTTTTAAGTTGAATTATAAGGTATTGTATGTTTTCAGGGAACTTTTAAAGTTCCAAGTTTAACAAGCTCCCATAATGTAGACAGCATCATACAGAACCTGGGAAGCAAATTGTTTCCTTCTTTCATTAGATACTTTTCAGAGGCAACCTCAGCTTCCTGCCTGTGGTTTATTTAGACCATGGGCCAACACCTTGAGATCTTACTCCTTATTTACTGCTCCTCAGACACCCATGAAACTTTCTACATAGCTCCTCACACAGTTGCCACCTATACATCCAACCCTAGCCCCTGAGACCCACCCAGTCTCACAGCCATTTCTTAACCACCCAGGCATTCTTGGGGGCTTTGTCGCTCACAGGCCGCATTCACCATTACAGCGGCCCTGAGGATGTTTCAGTGGCTGTCAGGGTTTGTATGTAGGGAAAAGGAGAGTAGTGAAGTGGGAGTTTAAAGCATCTTTGTGGATACTCTTAAGGGAACACAAAGAATGAATTAGTTCCAATTTTTCAAACGCACGACATTCAGATGACAGTAGTGTAAGGGGCCAAAATCAGTCAGTTATTTCATTTATTCATTCTTCAAAAAATTATGGAAGAGCCCCTGTGTGGCCAAGACCTGTCATAGTGGCATTGGAAGGATTCTTAGAAGTCCCAGACTAGTTGGGGAGACCAAATGGGCTCTAATTGTAGAGCATAAGCAAGGTACAAATATCCTTCTTTTGGTTACAAGGGGCAGAAGGCCATTCAGCTTTAGGTAAAAAAGAATGTACTGGCTCATGGGAGAGAGAAGTCCAGGGTAAGGCTGCCTTCAGACACAGCTGAATCCACGTACTCAATATCTTCAAAATTTTCTCCTCTCATCCCTTGACTCTCTGTGGTCCTCATTCTGGGGCAGGCTCACCTCTTGTGGGGATCAAAATGCTCTAAGTTTACTTCCTACTAGTTTAGCAAATTCCACTTAAAGCGAGCTATTTTCTAAGAGTTTCAACTAAAATTCTGGACATGAGTCTCACTAAGATAAAGTGCCCATCTCTAGAGCCAGGCGGATGGAGGGGAACAGAGGGCCGGCTCTCCCGAGCTGTATAAACTAGGTGGGGGCTGGGGGAGACGTCTCCCGGGGGTGCGGGACTTCCCTTACCAGAGGAAGGGATGCACCCTGGCCAAGTTTTTCCTCACCAGTGTGGGAGTGTAAATGAAGTTGTGGCCTGGCCTCCTGTAGGAAATCAGAGAAGGCTTCCCAAAGGCAACAGTACTTAAACTGGTCTTGAAGACTTTCAGAATGCATAGGATCTGGCTGCAGAAAGAGGGGAGAGTTAAGAGGGAGGGCCTATCTGGGGGAAAAACAGCACAGAAAATAAAAATATTAATCAATGATTTTAGATGAGATGGTTCCTGTGTGAGCAGCCTATTATTAGGTAATACAAGCTGGACCAGAGATGGCAACACCAAACTGAGGCAGGAAAGACCCCTGAGCTCACCTCAGCAGACCCACTTCAGGACTGCCTCGGTCTTTCAGTTACGATAATAATCAGGGCAAGCATTGCAGACCCTTCCTTATGGGCCAATTCTACATGGGAGGAAATTTTGATAAGCGGCAGGTAACCATTGTCCTCTATCCTTCCCTTAATGAATACAGAGAACCAGGAAGCAGAGCCAGAGAGATCCGAGAAACAAAACCACAGACAACATTTATTCTTGGATTTCTGTCCCCACTTCTTTCATGCTTCCTTATTTTCCTCTACCATTAAATATACAATAACCAAAACTTTATTACTATACACACAAAGAAAACATGCGCAGCATGCAAGCACGGTAGGGAGTGAGTAATCCCAGTTGGTGGGTGGTTGGCTTCCACACCGAGGATCATGAAGTGGGCGTCTGTGTGGTCTGTGTGGGGCTTGTGCCACTCCCCAAGTGGAAAGACCTCAAAAGAAGCCCTACGTAAGCCACACTGAGCTCAAGAAGGTTAACAACACTGAAGAGTTTCTGTTCAAGCTAAGGAACACGTCTCCTCTTTTATTTTTTCCTGAGGCTTTGCTTTGTTCTTTTCTCCAACAGATGTTTTAAAATTAGTGAAATAGCAAAGGAGACGTGAAGAAGGGGACACAGGATGGACTGAGAAAAAGCATAAGTGGAATCCAGAAAGTTCTGTAGTGGGTGACTGATAAATCTCCTTGGTGAAGAAAAATGAACAGACTATTTCATCAGCCCATCTTTCCCTGCAGGGGAAAAACACGTACATTTTTGGTTTTGGATAAATAGCTAAGGCTTTTGCAGAAGGGAAGAGCGTCATGGGAAAGTGGAAAACATCTCTAATGTCTACAGCACATGAAATATCAAAGAGTAATAAAATATCAAAGGGCAAGAGGGTATATCTGTAAAAAATTATAGTGCACATGTTGGTAAAAAGTAAAGTTATGGGACTGAATGGTTGTTACTGAAATAGCAGTTGGTACAAAACTCAAACATTCCTTTTTAAATTCAGTTTCTCAGAGGTTTCACTTCATACGCCTGAGCACTTTCGGCATTATCTTTGCCTTTATTCTTCTTTAACCGGATAAATGCCACTGCTAAAATTATACCTAAAAGAGAAAACTCAGGGTCAAATAGATGGAATCTTACAATGCACTGTCACATTCATTTATAAAGTAGCACCCTGGTTGGATAAAATGACTTGTGTAACTTCCTTTGTGTTTGTCCTGGTGAATAAGAAATTCTAGGCATTATCACTTATCTTATTGTCACTAAGTATGTATCACGTCCCATGTCATACCTAAGCTAGTGGCTATTGCTGGCTCTTTCCCCAGGAATATAGGACATAATGCCCGCACTGTTCTGAAGGCTAAGTGTGTAAGCATCTGATGTACCACATGTACCTCCCGTTGTGTCAAAGAGGACGCTAGAGCATCCCTTAGGTTCTCAGTTCATGATTTCTCTGCAGAAATGAGTAAAAACAGTCTCTTATCCCTAGTAGTTACTGAACTTTGGACATATAAATGTTGATTCCATTCCTTCATCCCCTTCCCTAGAGGAAATAGCCCAATTAAAACAAGCAGAAAGCTGTTCTCTTGGTGTCCACCCATTTAAAGCCTACTTTCAGTGTATCTACACCAATGACACATTTTCTTCGGCGCCTTCCTCATGGCTGCAGCTTGAGTAGACTACCTAACCTTCCTGGTTTCTCCCATCTAGGAACTCCTACAAAATACATTGTGCAGTTTAGCACTAAATGTGCACTGTAAGTCAGAGACCAATATGGACAAGGGAATTGCTTTAAGAAAATTAATCTGGCAGACATTTGCAGGAGTAATAATTACAGAAAAGATTTTATACTCAAGAGACCCATTAAGAATCTTGCAATAATCCCAATCCTATTTTGAAAAAATTAAGGATATGAACTTATAAAGTCCTATGACTTCTAGCTCTAGATATCCCTAAACTCATTCAATCCTCAACTTGCAGTCAAATTATAGGACTAAATTGTCATGTTAAAAGGCTGCCATGGTAAGTGAGTGGGACTTCAAAAGGCCAGCTCTACTTAGCACTAGACCACGGTTTTCAGTGAGAAAAGATGATCACTGTGCACATGTTAGGATGGGTAGTGGCCATGTCACAAAGGACCTTCCATGTTATAACAATGAGGATTTCAGACAGAATGGTATAAGGAAATGTTAGAGCTGTGATTCAGAGTCTGCTATGAGAGATTGGGTCATGGTAGAAAAGACCAGATGCCAGGAGAACAATTAAGAATTCTTAGAATAATCCAGCCCTACTTTTAAAAGAGAAAAGATGTGAAGTGGTATAAACCTCTTCACTCAAGTGGATAAGAATTGATGAAGTATCTACTTTTAATAATTAATTTACAGAGAGGACAACAGTTAAAAGAGGGCAATTACTATGCAAGGCACTGAGCTTTTCACAAAAGAGAGACGGGCCAGGGGCCAAGACAGAGTGAGTCCTGTTATGCAGTGAAATTATTCTGGAGTAATAAAGAATTAGGGTCGCAGTCATGGAAATACACAAAGGGAAGTTCTGCAACATTTCAGGTACATCAGCATCTGGTTCTTGCCTGTGCTGCCTTTTGAGCAGCCACCAGCCCAGCACATGACGAGAGACCTTGAGGTGAGCTCATGTTTCTGAGGCCCAGGACAGGAACTCTTGAATCTGAGAAATCATACTCACCAATGACTAATAAAGTGGTCAGGAGTATACCAACCGCCATGCCCACAGTAGGCATCCCAGGCATGTGATCCGCTGGCCGGAAACAACCTTCTTCCCCACATGTGCAGAAAGTAACTGAAAAGCAAAATGATACTCGGTAGAATACATTTTCAAGCCAACAGTTGCAGATTAACATATCAAAGACAAGACTTCTCTCACACCACCCGTGGTGACTGACAGCATTTCGAGGGGCTTACCGGGTAAAGAGACAGTCCCTTCCAAGGGGGGACGGCCGCCATCACCGATGCGGATGGGGATGTGGTGAACTCCCTCTGTGAAGCTTGTGTGTTTGGTGGAGAGTCTGGCATGAGTTCCTGTCGGAATAAGGAAGAATATTCAGGACATGGAAACACAACTTCAGACCCTTGGGTCAGCAGGAATAAAGCTCATCTTTGTGTCGTATACTATGGGTAACCAGGAAATGGATACATAGGAGAATGACTGAACTACCCAAAGTATCCTCACTCCACATGTACCTCCGTTATGTCAAAGAGGACGCCAGAGCATCCCTTAGGTTCTCAGTTCATGATTTCTCTGCAGAAATGAGTAAAAAATAAGTCTACGATCCCTAGTAGTTATGTTCTATAAAATTTCTGCAAGCACTGAATTAGAAAGAGAAAAAATATTTGAAGAAATAATTGCTCATTTTCCCCACAAATTTGATGAAACTCTAAATCCTCACATCCAAGATCAGTAAATCTGATCATCAAATTGTTTAAAAATAATGAAAAAAAATGTCAAAAGCATCCAGAGAAAGAAGACACATTGCAATCAAGGGAACAAAAACAAAACAATGCAATCCAGAATGCAAGGGAGAAATACCTTTACAGTACCAAAAGAAAAAGTCTCAATAATGTAGAAGTATTCCAGTCAAATATTCTCTGGTAACTATGGAATTAAGTTAGAAATCAGTAACCAGAAAGATGTGGGAAATCCCAATATATTTGGAAACCAAATAACACACTTCTAAATAACCCATGGGTCACAGCAGAAACCTAAGGTGAAATTAGAAAGTATTTTGGACTGAATGAAAGTGGAAAACAAAACACATCAAACTTTGTGGACTATAGCTAACATGACACTAAGAGATAAATCTATAGCACCAAATGCCTATGTTAACAAAGAAAAAGTTCTCAAATTTATTGCCTCAGCTTCTACCTTCATAAAAATAGAACAAGAAAATCAAATGAAATATAACATAGGAAGAACAAGGAAATAATAAAGCTCTGAGCAATGAAATGAAATAGAAAACAAAAAAATAGAGAAAAATCAATGAGACCAAAAGCTGGTTCTTTGAAATATCAGCAAATTTAATAACCTCTAGCCAGTTTGACCAGGAAAAAAAAAGAGACATAATTCTCCAATATCAGAATGAGGTGGTATCCCTACATATTTTGCAGATATTAAGAGAGTAATAGAATAATATTACAAATAACTTTGTGCCAATAAATAAGACTAATCAAGTGAAACAGACAACTCATTTAAAAGACACAAACTAACAAGCTCATGGAAGATGAACTCTATACCTTGCATAGCCCTATATCTACTAAAGAAATTGAATTTGTAGTTAAAACTTCCTACAAAGAAAATCCCAGACCCAGATGGTTTCAGTGGTGAATTCTATCAAACTTTAAGGAAGAAATAAACAATTTTATGCAAACCCTTCTGGGTAATTGAAGAAGGAGAACACTCCTAACTCATTCTATGAAGACAGCGTTACTCTGATTCCAAAACCACACAAAGACACTAAAAGAAGTTAAAAGTTAACACTACTACAATAAAATAATAGAGACTAATATCCCTCTTGAATGATGGAAAAATCCTTAAAATTTTAGCAAATCAAATCAAACAATGTATACAAATGCTAATATTTCACCAGCAAGTAGGCTTTATCCCAGGAAGAGAAAGCTGGTTTAAGATCAAAAGTTGGAGGATATAATTCACCAATTAACAGACAAAAACAAACAAACCAACCACATAATCGTCTCAAAAAATGAAGAAAGTACTTGAAAATGTTAGCATCCATTCCTAGTTTTAAAGAAAAAAACTCAAGTTTTGCAGAAACAAGTCCTCAATCTGATAAATGGCATATACAAAACACCTATAGCTAACTATATACTGAATGGTGAAAGATTGAATGTTTTCTCCTTAAGATCAGGAAGAAGCCAAGTTATTTCTGCTCTTATTATCTTATTCAACATTGTAGTGAAGGTTTTAGCCAGTAATAAAGCAAGATAAAGAAATAAAAGTCATCCAAATTGGAAAGGAGATGAAGCTGTTATTATTCACAGATGATTGTCTATGTAGAAAATCTATGAAATCTTTTAAAAAAGGGAGAACTGATAAATGAGGTCAGCAATGTTATAGGCTACATGCTGAGCATGTGCAAGATCAATACACAATCAGTTATGTTCCTATATCTTGAATTACTTAAAAAATTAAAATAGCATAAAAAATATGAAATACTTAGTGGTAATTTTGCAGGAACTATGTACTAAAAATTAAAACACCTTGCTCAGAGAAACTAAGGAAGACTTAAAAATATGGAGACATATGTTCATGGGTTGGAAGATTCAATTTTGTTAAGATGTCAGTTCTTTCCCAAATTTAGCTACAGATTCACCCAATCCCAGTCACAATCTCCATAGGCTTTTTTTTGTAGAAAAAGACTTGCTAAATTCTAATATTTATATAGAAATGCAAAAGACCTAGAATAGATTAAATAATCCTGAAAAAGAACAAAGTTAGAAAAAATTATACTACTTGATTTCAAATCTTAATCAAAACACTGTAGTATTGGTACAAGATAGAGATCTATGAAACAGAAAAGAAAGTCCAGAAATAGATCCATCTGTATGTGGTCACTTGATTTTTGACAAAGCTGCTAAGATAATTCAATATAAAAAGGATATTTTCAACACACAGTGTTAGAACAATTAGAGAACCATATTAAAAACAATGGACCTTGACCTTTACCATGTACCATAAACAAAAATTAACTTGAAATGGATCATTGAGCTAAGTGCAAATGCTGAAACTATAAAACCTTTGGGGGTAAAAATTAGAAAATTTTATGACCTTCGGTTTGGCAAAAATTCATGAATATCACACAAAAAATGTCACGGATTATATAAGAAAAAATTCAATAAATTGGACATCATCAAAAAAATTTAATTTGTTCTTCAAAGATGCTGTTACAAAATGGAAATGCAAGCCACGGCCTAGGAGAAAATATTTGTAAACATACATCTGATAAAGAACTTACATCTAGACTATATAAAGAATGCTTATAACTCAGCAAAGAAGCCAAACAGCCAAATTTTTTAAATGGGTACAATACTTAACCAAACACTTCATCAATGAGACATATGGATGGCAAATAAGCACATGAAAAGATACTCAACACCGTTAGTCAGTAGGGGTAGATAAATTAAAACTATAATGAACTACTACTACACTCCAACTAGAATGGTTAAAATTAAAGAGACTAAGCAACTTTTGGGGAAAATGTTTAGCAACTAGAACTTTCATACATGGTGGGAATGTAAAATGGTACAAACTATCTGGAAAGCAATTCCACATTTTCTTAAAAATTTAACCATAGAGCTCCTATATGACCCAGCCATTCCACTTCTAGATATTTAACCAAGAAAAATGAAAGCATCTGATCCTACAAAACCTTGTCCACAAATGTTTATAGCAGCCTTATTTGTAATAGCAGAGGCTGGAAATAACCTACATGACCATCAGTTAAGTGAGTGGACAATAAACCACACGTGATGTAGTCAGATAACAGAATACTACTCTGCAGTAAAAAGGAATGAAGTACTGAGACATGTGACAATGTGAATAAATCCCAAAATAAATGTCCCAGCCAGACCAAAACAAGTGCATACTGTATTATATCGAAAATGCAAACTAATCTACAGCTATAGAAAGCAGATCGGTGGTTACCCGAGGTGGGGAATGGGCAGGGTGGAAAACGGGACTGCAACAGAGCAGGAAAACCATTTGGGGGTGGTGGAATCGTTCTATCTTGATTATGCTGATGGTTTCAAGGTGAGGGTACACACACATCAACTTTCATAAAATCGTACACTTTATGTGCTATTTATTATATTTCAATAAAGCTGCTCTTAAAAACCATGAACTCTGTTTCTCAGCTGTCATTGACTTTGTGAGTTCTGCTCAGTCGTCCGTCTATCCACCTACACTGAGGGGACGCTGGGTGTTGATCTTTCCTCCCTCCAAAGCCCAGGGCTTCTCCCCTCCACTCAGCTTCCCTGGGCAGGTTTCCAAAGCATGAATTTCTCTCCTGGGGCATGGAAGAAAGAAGCTCTATGTTGAGTATGGCAAGCACACAAAGGCAAATAAAAACTAATTTCATCATCCATCTCTTTTCCTCCATGTACTTTTGACAACTCACCATTGATTTTGGTCACTTCCCAGTCATTTTGTAAGCTTTCACTGCCGAGGGAAAATGTGAAATGTAGACCTCGAAATGACACTTGATCATCATCAGTGGCCTCGAAAATGAGACTTCCGGGTGCTTGGAGTGGGTGACAGAGGAACAAGCCTGTGTACTCTTCGACCAGTCGAGGGGGGTTGTCATTCACATCCGTGAGAGTCAGGTGGAAATCTGCTACGGAGCTCAAGGAGGATCCACCTAAGAAATTGAGCCATTGAAACACCCTATCAGCTCTCTCATTTTCCTCTAAATGAGAAAAGATATTTTCATATTAAAAAAAATTTTTTTAGTTCAAGTAGTTGAGTATATGGAGGTAGTAGAAATGAAACAAGCTTTTAGAATCAGACCCTGCTTTATTTCCTGGTTAAAAAGTCTTAATGATCATAATAATCATAACTAAGATTTATGTGCTAATATTTTATTTACATTACTTCAACTTTGATGTACATTCACAGATGAGAAGACTGAGGCTCAGAGAAGTTGTGTGACTTGCCAAAGGTCACACAGCAACAGAGAGCGTTCCAATCCAGGAGGTCTGACTTTAGAGCCCACATCCTCTATTGCTCAACACTGACTTAGACATCTTATTAAGCTTCATTTCTCCAACGATATGCCCTCACAAATGCCTTTGTGAGGATCCCACATGTAGCGCTCTTAGAAAGCAGTGAAGGGCTGCACGAACATCATTTACCATGCTGTAGAGGTGAAAAATTTAGACTCCGTAGCCTGTACAGCTGGTAACTGTGTGATCGTGGGCAAACTACTTCTCAGGGCCTTGGTTTCCTCACCCATAAAATATGGTCAGTAATAGTACCTCCCCCACAGTGTTGTATGAGGAGTAAGTTATTACACTGAGTGCTTAAAACGGTGCTATCGGTGCAATGCAAACACTGACTGTTCTCATTCTCCCTGACATCAATCACACATACTGTTTTACACTTTCAGATTCCAACTCGCTTCAATTCCAGTAAACCCTGTTTTCCGGCTCTTCTTTTCAACTACTATGGCCCTGACTACACTCAACCAAAGAAGGAAAAGCCGTTGCGCTCTTGACTTGATTTTGTCTACTGCATCATTTCAGGGCCAGCACCTGCACGTGGAGCAGGGCTTTGAACCCTGGTTTTGGCTCATGAAACTTCTAGAATGTGAGAGGCCTTGAGGACACATCCACAGGGAAGTACTGATCTCCACGGCCTGTTGTGGTGGAGGCACGGCATAAAGGCTCGGACAGACACTTCCTGCTGATTAGTCGGGAGCTTTTAAATCAAGACTTAAATATATACAATGTGGTAGTGGAATGTGTTTAACCAGAAGCAAGCAAGGCAGAGAGCCAGTCCCTGGCCCCCCTCAGCGAGGCCCGTCCCTCACACACAGCCGTTCCAAATTTGGCCCACACGTCGGCATTTCTACCCTCTTTGGTTTAACTTGACTGCAGTATTTTTGTTTCTCTTAATCTTTTCACGTGATGGATCCATTTTAATGATTCCCACCTACTGGAATGTTCCCCATTCCAGCTGCCAACCCTGGACCTCACATTTTGAAAGTTTATTTTTTGGTCTAAAACTGTGTTTATTTAGTCCTAATTTGTTCAAGTCTCATTTTCTGGTAAACCAAGCAGATATATTTACTATCTAATTAGAGGCTCAGCTCAGCATTATGTCAACAGAATTCCTACTCTAAGTTGGAAAATTCCATTTAAATGCAAAGAAATTAAATGTTTTAATCACCAGCCTTATTCCTGAGAGTTTATTTTAATTTTAATTTTTTTAATTCCCTGGAGCCCCATATTCACAGCCAGTGGGCAACAGATATCACCACAACCGAATTAAGTGGAATGCAGATTATATAAGGATACCTCAACATCCTTGGCTTATCTATATAAAAAGCGTTTCCTTTCAAAAGTTCACCCGATTTCATCAAAAGACAGCTACCCAGGCCTACCCAAATGTAGTGCATTCGAATCTCCAGGACTGAGCTCCTACTATCTGTATCGAACAAGATCCCCCAGTGATGTTGGCACAAATGAAAGTTGAGAACACTAACCTTTCCTGTTTCACAGAAGCTGAAACCTGAGTCCCTGCTGACGGAGCAAGTAATGGTCTAAGTAGCGAGGCAGTAGTTTGACCCCACTGCCAGGAGAAACCCACACCACTCTGGAGAAAGCAGGGGCTGGCGGGTAGTTCAGCAGGGACACAGGAAGCTTCCCAGAAGCCGTGGATAGCACAGAGTGAGCGGCGCCCCTGAAGCCCAGCCAGCCCCCTCGCCTGCCTGAAGGAGCCCGGCTCGGGGCAAAGGTGGTTCTCATCTTGAGCAGAAGCAGGAAGGCTGAGCACTTCTTCTGACACTTGCCCCTTTGCCATACTTCCACTGTAAAATATTCGGACAATTTCCCATCTGCCTCACCTTCCCCTCATTCCTATTGATATATCTCCTAATAATCTGTTCTGAGTTTGGGGGGGTTTCTGCTCACCTACTTCGGTTGCCACCACTTGTACCCGATACAGACTTTCAGCTTCTCGGTCCAGCGGAGCCACAGTAAAGATCTCACCAGTGACGGGGTCAATTTTAAGCCAGCCTCTCATGTTGCCTATCAGTGAGTAACTTCACAAAGTGAAAAGAGCAAAAGAAAGCCCAGATTACTCTGCATGAAAACATGCAGATGATTTATGCATCATTATGCTATTATATCAGTACTATCCCTTGCATATTATTTATAACATATTTACAGGACTATTATCTAATATTATCAATGCTTTACTTGCATACCATCTATCTTCAAAAGGAGGATTTGTTCATTGTTACAAAATGGTAGCTGTACTTGTTTTGTTAGAAAAGGTATAGTCACAAATTCTGAGGGGAAAAAAGTAAAACTCTCTTGGCAATCAAAGAATTCCAATTAAAGCAACCTGGAAGAAACTTTTAAAACTGTTTAGTAAACCACCCCCTCCAAGAAAACTTAAACACCCAGGAGTGGAGACTGTGTGAGTGGGTGGATACTCAAAGGCGGCTGGTGGCACAGTAATCCCCTCA
The DNA here is from genome assembly GCA_032199065.1 of Smutsia gigantea. Classification (NCBI taxonomy): domain Eukaryota; kingdom Metazoa; phylum Chordata; class Mammalia; order Pholidota; family Manidae; genus Smutsia; species Smutsia gigantea. The sequence goes on from JAVSCE010020597.1 coordinate 214,075, forward strand.
ATCAGCAACTGTTGAATGCTTAGCAAAAATCAAGCAGTAGACCAAAAGAGGACAATTCTAATAAAATGTGGTAAACCAATGAAAGGGGTCCTGTGGAATCCCAGAGGAGCTCCTGGAATCAGAGAAGTCTTTCTGAAGGAGTAGATGTTAACAAGGCAAGAAAAAAGGAGGATGCTTCAAGCAGAAGAGGTTGCATGAGCTAACCCAGAGAGATCAAGGAATAACTTAGTGGGTATGGGGGAATCAAACATTCATCAGTGGTGGGATAAAAATGGGAAAAGAGAATGGATGGCAAAAGATGATGCCAGAGATATTGGAAAGAGCCAGAACATGAGAAGAGCTTTGGGTAGGCATGGAATGGTAAGCAGGAAAGTGGCCTAGCCATATTTGTGTTTTCATTGGAAATCATTGGTGGGTGTGTGAGAGATGAATTTGAGACAGAAAGGCTAGAAGCACAGGAAAACCAATTGGTATAACCCTTTGGGAAGAAGCACACAGCCATAAGGATGTCCACGTCTTTGAACCAAAGAATCCCATCTCTGAAAATTTTCCTGAAATAGAAAACAATTTAATAGCACTTCAAAAAGAGTTTATATGTATACCTATATTGGAAACATTTTATAAAATAAAAAATACAAGAAACAAACCCACATGTCCCAGAATAAGAGAATGACTAAAAAGTTATGATGTGTTAATTCACCAAATTAATTTTTTCCCAATGTTAGTATATTGATATGCCAAGCACTTTTAGGCTGTATTACAGGTGATGAACAAGAAACCCTATGTACTGGGGATTTCATCCTAAGCGAGCTGGAAACCCTTTGGAGGGTTTTAGAGGAGTCATGTGATCTGATTTACTTTTTTAAAGGACCACTCTGATTGCAGCAAATAGAGTCCAGGTGGAGTGGACAAATGGCAGGGGCAAGGATGGATCCAGAAGAGGGAGGATGGTGGCCTGGACCATGCCGAAAAAGTGGCGAGAAGCAGTTACATTCTGGGTGTATTTAATGAAAGAATCTACTATTTGCTGGTGGACTGGATTAGCGTCTGTTGGGTGCTGATGGATTCTAAGTTTGTGGAGCAGAGAGAAAAAAAAAGAATTCACTGAGCCGGCCAAAGTTTTGGAGTGATCCGTGATTCTCAGTTTATGAGCACCAGAACCAGTGATCAGTCCTCTTGAAACGCTTGCCTCATCTGTCTCCCAGGGCTTCTCTCACAGAACACTCAGCTTTTCAATCTTCTCATCTTCCTGATCTCAGCTTAATGGTACAAATATTTTTTCTTTGATCCATCTGAGAAATTTTCTCATTGTCTATGTTTTCCCAACTCAAAAACTCAGATTTATATTCACTTGCCTTTGACCAATGATTTTTATATCATTCTCATGAAGGAAGGAGAAGCATTTGTTAAACAATAAATGGTTGTCAAATTATAAAATTCTGTGCCCCGTCATAACTTGTGACTCTGACATATACAGCCATATCCACACTAAGCCATACAGTATAGCCCCACTGTTTTTTCCTCTCTTATGTTTGTCTTTATGAAACTACAGAAGAGGGTGAAGAGGATAACAGTAGGTAGGAACTTTAATCCTTGACAATCAGAAACAGCTCTCAGAACTCATTCCAGGTGCCTACATGACAGCTCACTGGGAGCAAGACTCCCCTCAAATGTTTAGAGAAATTAAAAGAATTAACGTTTATAACCATATGCATTGGATTAAGTCATGCTGAAATACCTGTCATGCCATAGACGGTACAGCTAATGTTTACAATTGAAGCAAGAGATATGGGCTCAAGTCCTATCTATATGCTTAGTAATTATATGATCTTAAAAAGGGTATGGATACTGATACAGATACGAGCATATACACATGCATATAAATCTTGGGCAAATTAATTATCATCAAACATTTTTAAGGCAGATCTGTGTGGGTCCTATCGCACTGAAAAAATAAAAAAGGTTGAGAATTGCTAAAAGGGAAATATTTACACATTGTGTAATGTAGACTCTGGAATGAGGCTGTGCCCCAGACCTGCACTCTGGAGATCTGAGGAACCTGCTCACTCTGCATCTAGAAGATGCCCTTAGCCCTGGCCGGTCGCTGGGTCTGTCCAGTTGGGCTTTTGCCTCATTTCCTCTGTCTAGAAATCCAGCCCACTTTAGGGTCTAGGCTGGACCTGTCCTCCAAATCCTAGCCTCCAGGACTGGTTCAGACATAGGGCCTGGCTTCGTGTACAGGGGCACAGTCTCTGGGCCACATCTCCCGAACTCACCAGCTCTCAGCAGGGACCCACAGTGGCCAGACTAGGATGGACCTGACATGCTTCCCACTTACCTGAGCGGATTTTCGTTGATGCCCTCGGGTGCTGACACCATGTACATGGGGAAAGGGCTCCAGGTCACTGGCTGCTCCCTTAGGGGAGAACCCTGGAGTCCCACCAGCTTCTCTGCCCCTTCCTCTTCCCCACAGCTAGGCCTGCCCAGTGCCGCTCTCCTCTACCTTATGTCAAGACCTTCCGGATCCTTGGCAGTCACGTTGCCCACTTTAGTGCCTATAGCCACACCTTCACTGACTTGTGCTTGGAATACATGTTGGGTAAATCGGGGTGCTTCATTCACATCTGTTATAATAAGTGTGAATGTGGCAAAAGAGCTGGCATTGTACTTTACACCAGGCACCAGTGGCTCAGGATTTTCTGCATGGAACACAATGTTGTGAAGAGCTGCTGTTTCAAAATCAAGAGGCTGTGTAGGGAAAAAAAAAGAAGAAAAATTATTAGCTCCCTTAAAACATTCATTCCCCATACTCTTAAAAAAACTCAGTTCCAGAGCACAAGTTCTCAATTTGATGTCAGCAAAAACCTGCTTCTCTAAATGTAACAGAGATGTGAAGTGAAAATTCTTTGTTGCAGGACTTAACAGAGCTTTTAATATACTACTATGCATTATGGCTCTCCTAGAAGGAGAAATCAATGCATCATTCTTCAAATTTAGTTATCCCTGAGATACTTCATTCATTCCCTAGAAACATAGTGATTCTCTCAGGAGTTCTCAGAAGACACCTTGGGAAATGCTTTTACAGAGATTTCCACATTATGGAGAATGATTTCCCAGGGACCTCCATACCCAAACCCCAAAATAAAAAACTTTAAACTCATGAAGGTTGGGAGAGATTAGCAGAGACAATCGAAGATAGATGATCTGCACTTGTTCCAGGCCATGCTGGACAGGAGCAGAATGAAAAATCAAGAAACAAATTTTGGTTTAGTATGAGTAAGAACTTAACAGTTGGGGCTACCCAAGATAGGAGTTGCTTCAAAACATAAACTCCCAACTCCATAAAGTTTCAAGAATAGGCTTAAACAACATGTGACAGGCTTGCATAGAAAGGACTGAGAAAAATCATTTAAGCAATTGGTTTCAGGTGACTTTTAAGGTCACTTTCAAGGCAGAACTCATGAGTCCATGGGGGAGAAAAATCCTAATCCTAGAGACCTGCTGAAGAGTCGAACAGCCCCTGAAGTCTGGCTTCTTAAGTGGGATTAAAGTGCTTCCAGGGGTCTATGAGCCCTCAAAACCAAAATTTAAATATTATATATATGTGCATATATATATATATAATTTATAATATTATAAATATTTCCCATATTTATTTTTGTGAAAATATTTTTCTAGGAGGAGGATAGTAGCTTTCATCGGCATCTCAGTGCTACCCAGGACCTCGAAAAGGTGAAGGCAGCAAAGCCAAGCCCACAAGGGACATTACAATTATGGAAACTCTTCCAGGCCTGGAGGACCCAGGGCCTGTTGGCGAGTGGTCAGCCCTTTAACTTCATATCAATGTCTCGTCAGCTAAGCAGAAATGGTAACAACCATTTGGGAAGAGAAGAATTCATGGAGGGTTGGACACATGATTGTATTAGCTCAGCCTACTCTTCCCTAAGAGCTGAACAAATTCTCTCCCTCATCAGAAGTTGGCTCAATGCTGTCCTCTCCAGCCAGCTTCACTCTCCCCATCCTCTATTCCCAAATGGACAAGCTCAATGTCTTCTATAATCTCCTAGTACCTGTCCCAGGCTCTACCTGGTTATCTATCTGAGATCCTTACTGGCCATAAGATCTCTAAGGGGAGGAACTCGGCTATATTCATCTTTGCTTCTCATTTCTTCCTTGACACACAGTCCCTGCAGCATATTAGTCAGGAAATATAAACATGAGAAGGCCTGGATCCTTCTCGAGCCCTTAAGGGCTCCAGTAGAAGAGAGATTCTGTAGAAAATCCCCACTGTCCAGAATCCCCTCTCCTCCATGCATACAAAAACACACACAACATCACAATGCAACTTCTAGTTCAATAAAAAGTACAATAGAAACATTGTTCATATGGAAGAGAAAGAGCTATGTGTGAAGATTCAAGGTCATCTGAAGTAGAAAATAAGAAGCAATTGATAGGTTATAACATATGGGATGTAAAATTTTGTAAGCCCGCTAAGAGGCTGCTCCTAGAGATAAGCACCCACTGTCCACGGGGCGCAGCCCCACGATGACCTGACCACTACCATGTGGTCTAATGGGGCTCCTTATCTGGGGTGGAGCTGCTGCACGCTGGAGCTTCTGACTCCCAGGACCCACTCCTCATCTCAGGGGGTGACGGCAGGAGTGTCAAACAGAGAAAGCCTCATAGGTGTGCAGAAACGTGGCAGCTCCCAAGCCACGCTGTGGCATCGACAAAGGACACACTCTGTTCCTTGCTGGCCCAGCTAAGCCCAGGCCCAGGAGACCAGCACAACTGTTTGTGTGCTTAGGTAGAGGAGGCACATCTATCCTCGCCAACAAACAGGTCCTAAGTCCCCGCCCTGGCGTTCCCATCCCCTCACTGTAGCCCCAGGGGTGAGGAGTGAGGAAACGAGAGGGTATGTCTGCAAACAGGAAACAGGCTGTGTTAGCAGAAGAGAATATCTGACGCTGAGAGTACAAAGGGATGGCAGAGAAGACTATGAATGTCAAGCTAAGGAGCTGGAACTTCATCCTTGAGGAGCAGAGAGAGGTGTTAAGCACAAGACTGACAAGGTTGGGTTTGTTTTAAAAAGATAATAACACTGGGGGCAGCCATGTGAGGAATGGACTTACGGTGATCCAGCTAGGAGAGGGCGTCAGTGCTCCTGGAACACTTTGAATGGGAGAACAAATGAGAAAAGGAGCAGCCTGCTTAAATTTTATACCAGGAAAAACACTGAACCAAATCTTCCAGAGAAAAATTAGCAATAAAAGATACTAAATGAGCAAATGATAATCAACAGAGCTTAACCAAAGACAAGCCCTGTCAAACCATGTGTGTTGTCTTTAATGACACAGGGATGTCATGCCCTGCAAAGCCAAGTCAAGAGACCCATCCCAGCCTCTCAGGAAGGCCTCGGGTCCTATCTGGCAGGACAGATTCATCAGATAAGCTGAAAAGCATGCTCAGTGCCCGATTCCTCTTCTGCACACAACTGCTTGAAAGGCCAAACCCACTGACTTAGATTCAACCTGGAGGCAGAGATAAAAGTGCTGAGGGAGAGAAGTTGAGAATGGGGATATTTAACATTTTCACCAGTGATCAGTGATGAGAAAAGAGTGTGCGCGTTAGTTTTCCAGATGACACTTGAGCTGGTTAAAAATAGGTCAAGTGCTGAGAATTCAAAGGGACCAGCTACAATGGAGAGGGGGTGACATTTGCATTTAAAAAAAATTAAAGCTAAACAAAAGCCTGGATTTTAAGAAAGGGGGTTCCAGGAGAGTTACTGGTGAGCCAGGCAGGGCTCAGAGAAATAGCCCCCTTGCTCCTGACACCTGCTTCTTGGCCCTGAGAATCATGATCTACCACACAACAGGCCAGAGTTTTGGACAGCAGTAAATATTGAGTAGGACAGCACTTCTAAAACTTATTTAATCCTAAGTGTCACTTGAGGCATGTGAAATAATAGAAAATAGATAGTGGTCTTCGCCTCCAGTTCCTGGCACAGAGCTCCTAAAATCCTTGTAATTTCCTAAGTGATAAAAGCATTAAGAGCAGCAATTAGAGGATTATCTGATACAACTTTCATATGCTCTGAGTAGGACCATATATGCCTATGAGATCATTATTCTGGGAGATGAGATTAGGTAGTAATGAAGGCAAGAACTGAGCATCAATGAATATGAGTTAGAGATTCAACATATTTCTTTATCCTCTCATCCATATGGTTAAATCCCTGTTCTTCTGATGTATACATTGTGTCAGAGAACACAAAACTGTGAATTAATGCATTTGACTGAGGTATACCTGGACCACAGAATGGAATCACACATTTCTATGGCTACATAGGCCTTCAGATTTTTGTGATGTGATAAATTATAATATTTAATATGGACTTTTTCAGTTTTATGTTATGGAAATTATTTCTATTTATGTTATTCTTATATTGCCCTTCTGTATTGGTAAGAAATAAAACACTTTAAAGTTAAAAAAAAAAAGCATTAAGAGCATCTTTTGTTCTAGTATTTGGCCTTCGATCTTGTTCCTGAAACTGGGCTCCTAAATCCCTTGTAATTTCCCGGGTGATGGGAGTGCCTTTGCCCTAATAAAGCCAGTCTGGGTGAGCACCTGGACTGCTTCAGGATGGGGCTGCTCACCATGCTTGCAAGCTTGGAACTTTCAGCCCCACCCTCACATCCTCGTGGAAGGAGAGTGAAGCTGGAGATTGGGATAACGATCAATCCTGTGTATGTGATGAAGCCTCCATAAAAATCCCACAAGTGTGAGGTTCAGGGAGCCTCCAGGTGGGTGAACACATTCATGTGCTGGGAGAGGGGTGCACCCCAACTCTGCAAACAGAAGCTCCTGCACTCAGGACCCTCCCAGACCTCGCCCTTTGTATCTCTTCATCTGACTGTTCACCTGTACCCTTTATCATACCTTTTACTGCTGAATAAACTAGTAAATATAAGTGTTGCTCTGAGTTCTGTGAGCTGTCTAGCAAATGACCAAACCCCAGGAGGAAGACCTGGGAACCTCTGACTTATAGCCAACTGGTCAGAGGTACAGGTGATGAGCTGGGATCTGCAATGGGTTTCTGAAGTGGGGCAGCCTTGTGGACCTGAGTCTCAGCCTGAGGGATCTTCACTGTCTCCAGGTAGATGGTGTCAGAATTGAGTTAAATTGTAGGCCATCAGGCTGGTGTCAGAGAATTGCTTGGTGTATGGAAAACCCACACATCCAGTGTCAGAAGTGAAGTGTGGTTGGACTATGAGAGCAAAGGAGAAAAACAGGAGTGGTTTTTCCCCTTTGCAGGGCACTTGTTAAAATGACTGATTCGCAGCCTCCCCTGCAAACATAGAGTCAGCCAAGCCTGGGGCACCCCATTTACCTCTTGGGTTAGGCAAGTTTGGCCCCCTCAGCAAGACGGGAAATATCTGTCTGCAGGCAGAATCCTGGCTTCTGCCCTAGCTCTAATTAATCAGAATTAAGATAATGCCAGACATTAAGTTTACTATCTGCTGGGTGCAGTGTAAGTTATAGATGTATTGCCACTTTTAATCCTCCAATATCCTTATTGAGAAGGACCTAGCATTTCACCCATTTTTACAGATCAGAGAATTGAGGCCTGAGAGGTTGCATCATGTGGTCAAGGTCATGGCAATACAAGGCCTTGACAGAAATCATTTCCTGAGAAGAGCCAGAGACCTGTGTCAAGTTTCCAGCTCTGCCACCACTGGGGACCTGACCGTATCTTGCAGCAGGCTTGAACCTCATGTGCACAGAGAGGCTTTTCTCTGCTTCCCTCAAGTCGCTGTGAGAAGTGCAGGAGAATGAATGCAGAAGTGCTTCATACAGGAAAGCAGGCTACAGCTGTGGAGTATGGGCTCCTTGCTGAACTTTCCCTGCAGTTAGCACATTTGTAATTCAGATGAATAGTAGCTGATAGAATTGTGACTGAGAAATTTAATTTCTGGATATGATACCAAAAGCATGGTCAACAAAAGCAAAAATACACCAGGGGGACTACCTCAAACTAAAAAGCTTCTGCACAGCAAAGAAAATTATCAGCAGTGTGAAAAGGCAACCTATGGAATGGGAGAAAATATTTGCAAACCATGTATCTGTAATGGGTTTTATATGAAAAATACACAAGAAAATTCCTACAACTCAGTAGCAAAAAAAACAAATAACCTGATTTAAAAATGAGCAAATGAGTTGAATAGACATTTCATTTGAACAGACCACCCACTGCAAACTCTGAAACCTGCCCTTTCCTCTATGGTTTCCTTCTGGGGTTCTTTTTCTCCATGTATTTAATTTCTGGATATGATACCAAAAGCATGGTCAACAAAAGCAAAAATACACCAGGGGGACTACCTCAAACTAAACAGCTTCTGCACAGCAAAGAAAATTATCATCAGTGTGAAAAGGCAACCTATGGAATGGGAGAAAATATTTGCAAACCATGTATCTGTAATGGGTTTTATATGAAAAATACACAAGAAAATTCCTACAACTCAGTAGCAAAAAAACAAATAACCTGATTTAAAAATGAGCAAATGAGTTGAATAGACATTTCATTTGAACAGACCACCCACTGCAAACTCTGAAACCTGCCCTTTCCTCTATGGTTTCCTTCTGGGGTTCTTTTTCTCCATGTAGACAGCCATGAAGTTGCAAAGGCTCCAACTCCAAGTCAGACTGATACAGAATGCCGATGGTTTGAGCCGGTCTCCATACAAACCCCTCCTAGAAGCCAGTGAGGCCCTTTGTCAGAGCTGGAGTACATGGTGAGAGTGGGATCAGAATTCCAACAGTCTGCCTCAGGACTTCTTCAGCACAAGCCCTTTTCTCCCTGAGTTTCTATCCATTGTCTGTGAAATTATTCTGTTTTGTCTTCATTTTTACTCTCTACTTCAGCTTTCCTTTATTCCGGTTCAAAACCTTCCTCCAGAGCCTTATTTTGCAGCCTCATCGTAATGCACTATAAACCTTCAGCATTCAACCACATTTGCAGTGTCTCAGTTGCTATAATTCTGATCCCTTTTAGTTCTAAATATATCAGATGACATTGAGTGCCGCTTCCTATAGAGCCATCTGGTAAACCAGGTACATACTCTGAGGCATAGATGAGGCAGTCTCAAAAAAAGTTCAAGATCAGGTGTACATGGTGAGGGATGGGAGGGAACAATGGGAAGATCCTGTACAAAGAAGCAGGTACTATGTTAATTAAGACATTGACTCCACACTGCTTAGTCCTTGTAAGAGAGAGACAAAGCAAGGCTTAGTGGGCTTGGCAATCCCATAAAAGATGAAAGTAAGGGGTGGGGAGAGGAAGGGATGAAAGGATACCTGTCTATGAAACCTTGAAGAGAGGGCTATCAATTTCCACTCATTATTAAAAAGGGTCTACAACCTAAAGGACTCATAGGGCTCATCCACTCTCATACCCCACATTTGCAAAGAGAAGTAAAGCCCTGAGCACCCCAACTTAGCAAATAAAAATATAGAATATTTAAATTTGAATTTCAGATGAACACCAATTTTTAGTATTAAATATGTCTCAAATATTGCATAGAATATACTTGTACTAAAAAATTATTTATCCTATATTTTATATGGCAATCCTACCTCCCTCCATAAAGGTTACTTGGTCAGTTATGACAGACCCAGAACTAGAATCTGGACTTCTTGTCTTTCAGGGGGACAGGAATGCCTGAGAGCGCTCCAGGAGCCCACTGCCATGCCGGAGGGGTCACCGCTAATAAACCACTTCTGTTTATAGGTCTTTGTATGTCATAAGTAAATTAATCTATGAAAAAGACAAATTCCATTAAAGGGGCTATTTACCTTTTTAACCATGACATATCCTGCGTTGGTTTGGGGATCTGTTTCAATCCCCAGGCGTCCCTCACTGTCTCCCTCTGTAATACGATATAGGATTTTAGAACTTCCAGTATTTGGCTCATCAGCATCAGTGGCCTGGATGGTTAAGATGATAGACCCGACGGCCTTGTCTTCAGGGAGAGTTAAGTTTCCATACTGAGAGGGAAACAGAGAGAGGAAACATGAGAATGTCCTTTGTCATCAAGCATAATTGCCAAAGGGCAAACTTGTCTCTTTGGTTTCAGAATGGACACAAGTCATAGTCTGCATCAATACTTAGCAAGAATGTTTTTCCTATTGATGAATATGTTGCAGCTGACTTTGACATCAGTAATATTCATAGACTGATATCCATTGCACCAGGAAACACAAAGTCTCAAAGAGCTACTAGTAGGATTCCAAAACAAATTCCCCTTCCCACATTCAATATGTTTAATAAGGGTAATTATTATATCAGTGATAATATAAAAAAAACTACTATGTATTGAATACCTATATTATGTCAGCATTTTACATACATTATTTTAATTTTAATTAATCTGTAATCAACCAAGGAATAGTGGTTAAGAGGCTGAACTTTGGATCAAACAGCCTGGATATGAATCCCAGGCTGGCCACTAATGAGAGGGGTGACCTGGCTTCTCTAAGTCTCCATTTCATCATCTAGCTAACTGAGATAATAATAACAGAACCTACTTCCTGTCTGCTGTGGGGATTAGGAGAAATACTGCACATAAAGCCCCTGAATTCCTGGCACATAGTAAGTAGAGTGGACCCTTGAACAACATGGGTTGGAACTGCACAACTTTACTCATCCATGCATTTTTTTTCAAAAAATATATTAGAAAATGTTTTAGAGATTTGTGACAATTTGAAAAAACATTTTCTTTTCTCTAGCTTACTTTATTGTAAGACTATCATAAATAATACATATAACATGCAAAATAGGTGTTAATTGACTATGTCATCAGTAAGGCTTCCAGTCAACAGTAAGCTATTAGTAGCTAAGTTATGGGAAAAGTCAAAAGTTATACTTGGAATTTTTCCTATACAGGTGGTTGATGCCTCTAAGCCCCACATTGTTCAAGGGTCAGCTGTACTTAATGAAGATAATCAACAAAACACCTTATTATGTGGCTGTATTATCAACTCCACTTGACAGAAGGGCAGAGAATTGGAGATATAAAATCCACGCAAGACCACACAGCTAATGAGTCACAGAATTAGGATTCAAACCCAGGGTTGTCCAGCGCCAAAGCCTCTGCTCCTAATCGCTGACCTAGACCATCTCCCGCTCCTCCACTGAAAATCCCCCGGCTCATCTCTCTCGGCATCGTGACCTTCAAGACGGCAAGAGGCAGGGACAGGAGAGTACCACGGCAATGAAAGAAACCGACTCACTCTCGAGAGAGCCCAGTTTGCATTTCAAAGCGCTGAGGTCCTCAGTCTAAAAGTCAAGGTAGGTGAAATGCAAGGAAATCACAACACAAGGAAAAGATCATGGCGGCTGAGAAGAAATGGGCTCTCTATCTCTTGTTGCTCAGCCTCTGGGCCTGTTACACAAGTTACGTTCAGTCATGCCTCTTACTGCCCAAAACACTCTCATAAATCAATTCCCTTTCTTTGTCAAAGCCTCGTTCCTATTTTGATGTATTATCATCATCATAGGGCTCTGGGCTGCCTCAAGGCTGACTTCAAACATGACATAACAATCTAGTCAAATGGGCTTCTCTCTGTTCCAGAATAAATAGAGACATCCTTTTAAGAGGAGCAGTGATAAAACCACCCCCAAATGTAAAGCCATCAAAATAAGTAAGCTTTTTTTATGTCCTCAACTAATCTTTTTTCTTCTGCTCTTTCTGCCCAATTCTCCTATTTCTTGCAAATGCCTTGAGCACATTTTTCTTTGATTTAAGACAAAGATTGGGGTTTTTTTCTCCTTTTCTCTTACTCTTTTGAAAAATGAGTTTAAATTGCCAATATTCCAAATATTAAATTTTTGACTAAAAAATGCTTAAGACCTAACAGTAATCTGTTAATTGTCACAAAATATATAATGACAAACTGCAAGTAGCTATTCAACTCCTTTTCATTTGACAAAGACTGTGGTTGTAGCTTTTAAGCAGTCCTTGGAATAAATGAGCCGCTGGCAGAAGTTTATAAACAGATGTTCTCAGATACTATAACAGTGAATGTTATTGTTCCCTGAAGATTTCACTGAAGATGGTGTCTGGGTTTGTTAGTAGTGCATTAACTAAGGCTACCTGTTACATCTGGCATTTTTTTCTAACTACTCTCTCTGTGTCTTTTTTCGAGAAGCAGGGGTCAAGAAATATGAACAAAGTCAGGAAAATAAAGTGGGTGACAATTACTCACATCTGATTTTTCAAAGATCGGGATCTGATCATTGATATCGATAACGTTGATCTGCACATGACAGCGGGTCGTGAAATCTGAAAATCAAAGTCATATGACAAAAATCTTTACTGAAAATCATGTATTAAAATCAGAAATCTGCAGGAGAAACACTGGCAAGGAAAATGGCAACCATAGCTACAATTTTGCTACCAACAGGCAGTTTTTGTTGCGACAGGACTTCAGGCACCCTGCCCGCACCCACAAGCAGGTCACCAAGGGGGGCTGAAGACAGCCTGAGAGAAGATCCCCGGGGCTCCCACGGCCCTCCCCCGCCCCCTCCTGGGGCAGGCTGGATCCTGAGCAAGACAGTTCCAATTCCGTAAGGCAGCCTCTCTTTTCTAACTAGTGAAACTTATGGAGCCTTCAAAGCCCAGTGCAAAACCATCCTTTCAGAAAGCCTTCCCTCAGCACGCCAGCTGGCTGTCTTTCCTTCTCTGAACAGTTCCAGCACTTACCACTCTACATCTCCTCTGCTCCTAACGGCGGGAAGGTTTGGGGTGCCTGCTTCTTCCCCTCCAGGTAAGGGAGGAAGGGGTCTGATCAGCCCCCAGCTGATCCTTCCATACTCTGAATCGTGCCTCAAGCAAGGCCAACACTCAGTAGCTGTTTGCTGGAGGAATGGATGGCTAATTGTGTGCGATTGTTAATTCATCATGGACAGTGATGATTTATTATACTCACTTCTGTTGTACATCTTAACATAATGCTAGACAAACACTAGGCCCTCAATATTTGCTAAAAGACTATGTTTCAAGCATTCTGCTTTGGGAGCCTGTTAAACCCCAGTTCTTTTTAGTATATCAACATCTGTATAAAGGGAAAAAAACGTGAAGCATAGTGTGAAATGATACTCTTTTCTTCTCCATATCTGTATAGTCTGTCTCCTAGCATCACAGTTACTGAACTATTTGGTGATCTAAGATTTAGTGGTAGTTAGCCCAAAGAAAGATTCTCAACCTAGGAGTGTACATGCCCTTAAAATAAGCCTCTTTCTGGGCACAAGTATTTTTGCATATCTGTGCACATATGTCTGAAAATGTGTGCGTTTGAGAATGCAGAGGTTTCATCAGATTCTTGAAGGGTCTTGGGACCCCACAAAGATTAAGAACCACTTGCTTTGAAATTGTATAAGGAGTAGGGAAGAATGTCTCTTGATATAGTCAAATGGCCAATGAGAAGCTGATAGAAGACAGCACTTCCCAAAAGATGCATTTCTTACCCACCTTCACACAGTAGAATCCTTTGAGTCCAAAAGGGAAAATTGGGAAATACAATTAATATTCTTGTTTGTTATAATGGAAGCTGTGAGAACATTCCTTGTCAACCTCCAATAACAGGGATCTTAATTCACGATGGCATTATCGCTATGCTCTGAAATTCATCACTTTGCACCAAGGACCTGCTTCCCAGTGGAAGCAAAGGTGGAGCAAGGCAGGCATGCTAAGGCAGGTCTACTCCTGGGGACCAGAGACTCCTTTGATGGCCAACTTTGGACTCCCCCATGACCTTGCCAAACTTTCCTGTGACTGCTCAGTGGTCTGTGGTACTCCCACTAGCCTTCCTTCCATTTCTCCTTCACTCGGTGTCAGGCTTGTGTTGTGATCTGAGAGCTCTCACAGACTTCTGAGGACCTCTCACCATTTTTTTCTCACAGGCACTTCCAATAATAAAGTTCTTACCCATTTATTCCCCTCTTGGCATCTGCTTCTCAGAGCAGCGGGGCCAGCACTATGACATTGCCTGAGCTGTGACTCTGGCCTTTTCCATGTCGGACCAGCTGCTCCATGCTGCATATGTTTTACACAGGAAGCAAGAACTCTTAAATGGCATTAGAGTGGCCTAACTGACCACAGCTAGAAGGAAAACAAGTATTGCCCCTCTTGATGCTGAATGTGATACTAACCTTTGTCGGACACGTTCACAGCCAAGTGGTACTTTGGAGTGTCTTGCTTCCTCAAGGAATGCTTGGCTAATTGGAATACTCCCGAGTAGGTTTGGACCAGGAAGAGTCCTTCTTCAGGAAATCTTGGGGTTTGCTCTGCAATTTTGTATACTAAAATACTGTTGATAGAGTTTTCTTCATCCATGTCATGGGCTGTAAGAGTCCCAATATTGCTTCCTATGGAGAAGGAAAGAAGGAAACCCATCCATTACAGGCTCGATGTTTCTGGAGACTAGAGGTCTGAGATCAAGGTGTCAGCAGGGCTGGTTTCTCTGAGCCCTCTCTCCTTGGTTTGTAGATAACTGTTTTCTCCATGTGTCTTCATTTGGTCATTCCTCTGTACATGTCTGTGTGTAGATTGTCTCTTCTTAGGACACAGTCTTACTAGATTAAAACCCACACTAATGACATCATTTTAACTTAATTATCTCTTCAGAAACCTTATCTCTAAATAACAGTTCCCCTTTGAGGTTCTGGGGCTTAGGACTTCACTGTATGTATTTGAGGGTACACAATTCAGCCTTTAACAAACAGTGTCTTACAAAAATTCAGGTCCACCCAGAACTTCAAATGTGACTATTTGCAGATTTAATAAAGGTCTTGAGGTGAAATCATCCTGGATTTAGAGTGGACCCTAAATGCTGTGATTGGTGTTCTCACAAGAAGAGAAGACACAGAGACACACACACAGAGGAAGAGGCAACATGAAGAAGGAGGCAGAGATTGGCATTGTGCTGCCACAGGCAGCCAGAGAATGCCAGAAGCTACCAGAAGCCAGAAGAGGCAAGGAAGAATTCTCCCCTAGCTGGCATCTTGATTGTAGACTTCTAGCCTCCAGAACTGTGGGAGAATAAATGTGTGTTGTTGTAAACCACCAAGCTAATGTTACTTTGCTGCAGCCACTCTCAGACACTAACGCACAAGGCAACCGGTGTAACTGAACAAGGGCAAGACAACCATGGGCTGCTTCGGAACAACTTCAAGGAACAACTGCAGACAGTGACTCCACCCCAAAGATGATGTGGGGCAAAGACCAGGCGCACATGCTTTCTGCCTTGCTGCAGTTGACAGCATTAAGTATTTTATTCCTGTGCGTGTTTCAGTCCAGGGAGTTCCAGAAGTCAGAGGCTATGATTCAGTGCTCCACCCTGCTCTAAATGACTTCTGATAGGTTCTAGATCACCTTGCTTTGTGAAATAAGGATTATGGGTTTCTCTACATGTAGCAAGAATTCCACCTTAGGGCTAAAACTTGACTCTATACCTTTTGTCGACTTAGGTTTCACCCTCTCCCCCATATCCACTGACTTGTATGGAAATTTGGGGGTCTTTTGTGGGGAGGCAGGGAAGTATATGTGTTATATCTGAAATGGAGCTGGACACATGCAGAAATGTATTGTGGGCTGGGAGGTGACATCATGGGCAATAGAGTAGAAAAGAATATGTATCTAGTGTAGTAGCAGCTGCTGTATCTGAATCCATCCCAACAAAGTCACCTTTGCCCTTTATAAGAGCAGTCATGCACCTGCCCTTACAAAAAAAAGGTATCTCTGAAGACAAGTAGTGACTCTAGAGCATCTTACTATGCTGATGGACAGTGACTGTAATGGGGTGTGTGGTGGGGACTTGATAATGGGGGGAATGTAGTAACCACAATGTTGCTCATGTGAAACCTGAGCGTAAGATAGTATATCAATGATACCTTAATAAAAAAAAAGTATTTCGGCATTGGAATAGAAGGATACCCTACTAAATTATGGGTCCCTTGGTGTCTGAGAAGCCCTGCTTTGGATCTTCCCCTCAGCAAGTGAGCATCGTACACAGTACACTGCTCTTCTCTTACACTGCAGGAAACCTCCAACCATCAGAGGCACCGTGAGGACCACTGACATCTGTGACAAGAGAAATGACAGTAGAAGGCACTGCTCAGGGGGAGCAGAGAACTTTGTGGGTGAGCCAGAAGTGAAAGGAGTGCCATGTCTCTGAGTGATAAAGACCAAGAACAAGTGACATCCCAAATTGATTCTGTTACAAACAGCATCTCTTGGGGGCTCTCAGAATACTTTAGGGAGGCAGGGCTTTTACGAGGCACTAAATTTCTTGTGTGAACACCTAGGAACTTGGTAGCAGTGGGATTTCAGGATTAATGTTGGCATGCTAAGACTTGGGAACATGAGTCCCATAAGAATCTGATGATAGAAGATATCAAAGAGGAGAATATAAATATACTAAAGAATAATTTGGTATTTTATTGACCAAGACAGTAAGTGCTCAAAGGGCAGGGGCATTGTTTTATACCTATTTTAGACTGCATATATAGAAGAGACTCCAACTCTATTGATTTAGAAGAAATCTTGGTCCATTAAGTCCACCATTCAAGACTTTGTGAATTATTGTTACAAAATAAATTCTCCTCTTTACAGAGGCAAATAGTATGCCTAGCCCCTGAACAACTTACTCCACCAACAATGATTTCCTCACCGGTCTCAGAAAACTAGTGTTGTCCTCTTCCCAATGTGGTAGGCGGCTTTTAAAAATGGCTCTAAACTGGCTGTCAACAATCCCGCCTCCCTCCTAATGTTGATGCCTTGGTGTAACCCCCTCCTTTTGAGTGTGGGCTGAGCCTAGTGATTCCCTTCTAATGAATAAAATAGGGAAAAAGTGATGGATGGTACTTCCAAGGTTATAAAAAACTGACTTCCATCTTGCTCTCCATTTTCGATCTCTCTCTCTCTGTCTCTCTCTCTCAGCTCTCCCTCTGAATCAAAGGCACCCAGTTGAGAAACACCCAGATTCCTGACTCACAGAAACTGTTAAATAACAAATGTTTGTTGTCTTAAGCTGCTCAATTTTGGTGCAATTTGTTATGCTACAATAGATAACTAAGACACTAAGTGTTAGGCCCTACACAAACAGACTGAAGGTATCATCCAGAGAGGTGTTCAAAGGTCTTTCACCTTCATCCAGCCTCACAGACTTGCCCAGATTTCCAGAAAGGGTGGTGCTACAGTGTTTCCTGGCTACTGTCACACATTCCATTGTTAGACAGCCGTCACTGTTAGAAGGCTCTTCTTTATAATTGACCGAAATCCTTCAAAACGTCATATAACACTTCCTGTTGTAGCAAGAAGTAAAGGAAAAGAAGGGGACCTTCTAAAGACACAATTACTGAAATTGGAAAAAGAAGAACAAATGAGGCCCAAAGTCACCAGAAGGAGGGACATAATAAAGATTAGAGAAGAAATAAATAAAATTGAGAAGAATAAAACAATAGAAAAAAAATCAATGAAACCAAGAGCTGGTACGTTGAAAAAATAAACAAAATAGATAAACCCCTAGCCAGACTCATTAAGAGAAAAAGAGAATCTACACACATAAACAGAATCAGAAATGAGAAAGGAAAAATAACAACAGACCCCACAGAAATACAAAGAATTATAAGAGAATATTATGAGAATCTATATGCTAACAAGTTGGAAAACACAGAAGAAATGGACAACTTTTTGGAAAAATACAACCTTCCAAGACTGACCAATCAAGAAACAGAAAAACT
This sequence comes from Smutsia gigantea, assembly GCA_032199065.1. NCBI lineage: Eukaryota > Metazoa > Chordata > Mammalia > Pholidota > Manidae > Smutsia > Smutsia gigantea. Next base: position 231,875 of record JAVSCE010020597.1, read on the forward strand.
AAACAGACCAATCACCAGCAACGAAATTGAATCGGTAATCAAAAAACTACCCAAGAACAAAACCCCCGGGCCTGATGGATTCACCTCTGAATTCTACCAGACATATAGAGAAGAAATAACACCCATTCTCCTTAAAGTTTTCCAAAAAATAGAAGACGAGGGAATACTTCCAAACTCATTCTATGAAGCCAGCATCACTCTATTACCAAAACCAGGCAAAGACTTCAGCAAAAAAGAAAATTACAGACCAACATCCCTGATGAATGTAGATGCAAAAATACTCAACAAAATATTAGCAAACAGAATTCAAAAATACATCAAGAGGATCATACACCATGATCAAGTGGGATTCATCCCAGGGATGCAAGGATGGTACAACATTCGAAAATCCATCAACATCATCCACCACATCAACAAAAAGAAGAACAAAAACCACATGATCATCTCCATAGATGCTGAAAAAGCATTTGACAAAATTCAGCATCCATTCCTGATTAAAACTCTCAACAAAATGGGTATAGACGGCAAGTACCTCAACATCATAAAGGCCATATATAACAAACCCACAGCTAACATCATACTTAACGGCGAGATGCTGAAAGCTTTTCATCTGAGATCGGGAACAAGACAGGGATGCCCACTCTCTCCACTGTTATTCAACATAGTACTGGAGGTCCTAGCCACAGCAATCAGACAAAACAAAGACATACAAGGCATCCAGATTGGTAAAGAAGAAGTCAAATTGTCACTATTTGCAGATGACATGATACAGTACATAAAAAACCCTAAAGATTCCATTCCAAAACTACTAGAACTAATATCTGAATTCAGCAAAGTTGCAGGATACAAAATTAACACACAGAAATCTGTTGCTTTCCTATACACTAATGATGAACTAACAGAAAGAGAAATCAGAAAAACAATTCCATTCACAACTGCATCAAAAAGAATAAAATACCTAGGAATAAACCTAACAAAAGAAGTGAAAGACCTGTACTCTGAAGACTACAAGACACTCCTAAGAGAAATTAAAGAGGACACTAACAAATGGAAATGCATCCCATGGTCTTGGCTAGGAAGAATCAATATTGTCAAAATGGCTATACTACCTAAAGCAATCTACAGATTCAATGCAATCCCTATCAAACTACCAACAGCTTTCTTCAATGAACTGGAACAAATAATTCTAAAATTCATATGGAACCACAAAAGACCCCGAATAGCCAAAGCAATCCTGAGAAGGAGGAATAAAACAGGGGGAATTATGCTCCCTGACTTCAAGCTCTACTACAAAGCCACAGTAATCAAGACAATTGGTATTGGCACAAAAACAAACCCACAGACCAGTGGAACAGAATAGAAAATGCAAACATTAACCCAAACATATACAGTCAATTAATATTTGATAAAGGAGCCTTGTATATACAATGGGGAGATGACAGCCTCTTCAGCAGCTGGTGTTGGAAAAACTGGACAGCTACATGTAAGAGAATGAAACTGGACTACTGTCTAGCCCCATACACAAAGGTAAATTTAAGGTGGATCAAAGACCTGAATGTAAGTCATGAAACCATAAATCTCTTAGAAAAAAACATAGGCAAAAATCTCTTGGGCATAAACATGAGCAAATTCTTCATGAACATATCTCCCCGGGCAAGGGAAACAAAAGCAAAAATGAACAAGTGGGACTATATCAAGCTGCAAAGCTTCTGTACAGCAAAGGACACTATCAGTAGAACAAAAAGACATCCTACAGTATGGGAGAATATATTCATAAAAAACGTATCTGATAAAGGGTTGACATCCAAAATATATAAAGAACTCATGCACCTTAACAAACAGAAAGCAAATAATCCAATTAAGAAATGGGCAGAGCACATGAATAGACACTTCTCTAAAGAAGAAATTCAGATGGCCAACAGGCACGTGAAAAGATGCTCCACATCGCTAATCATCAGAGAAATGCAGATTAAAACCACAATGAGATATCACCTCACACCAGTGAGGATGGCCAACATCCAAAACACAAACAACAACAAATGTTGGCGAGGATGTGGAGAAAAGGGAACCCTCCTACACTGCTGGTGGGACTGCAAATTAGTTCAACCATTGTGGAAAGCAGTATGGAGGTTCCTCAAAAAACTCAAAATAGAAATACCATTTGACCCAGGAATTCCACTCCTAGGAATTTACCCTAAGAATGCAGCAGCCCAATTTGAAAAGGACAGATGCACCCCTATGTTTATTGCAGCACTATTTACAATAGCCAAGAAATGGAAGCAACCTAAGTGTCCATCAGTAGATGAATGGATAAAGAAGATGTGGTACATTTACACAATGGAATATTATTCAGCCATAAGAAGAAAACAAATCCTACCATTTGCAACAACCTGGATGGAGCTAGAGGGTATTATGCTCAGTGAAATAAACCAAGCCGAAAAAGACAAGTATCAAATGATTTCACTCATGTGTGGAGTATAAGAACAAAGAAAAAATACTGAAGGAACAAAACAGCAGCAGACTCACAGAACCCCAGAACGGACTAATAGTTACCAAAGGGAAAGGGACTGGGGAAAATGGGTGGGAAGGGAGGGATAAGAGGGAAAAAGGGACATTACGATTAGCAGATGTAATGTTGGGGGGGCACGGGGTGGGCTGTACAACTCGGAGAAGACAAGTAGTGACTCTATAGCATCTCACTACGCTGATGGGCAGTGACTGTAATGGGGTTGGTGGGGGGGACCTGATAAAGGGGTAGTTTAATAACCATAATATTGCACATGTAATTGTAAATTAATGATACCAAAATAAATTATATTTAAAAAAAATAGAAGGGGACCTAAGCAGGACACACTGGTAATACGCAGCTTACATAGGACTCCTGACAGCAAAAAGAAAAAAAGTCAGCCTAACACAAGCGAGCTGCGAGAGCAGGGCTCACCACGCCACTAGGACAGTGCCCAGTACGTCAAAGGCGTGTGGTGAGAAGGGTAGAGAGATCTAAGTAAATGATGAGAAGGCCCACAAGGCACGCGAGGATGTGCCTAGTGGGGCAGCAGAGCCCTAGGAAGGGAATCCTAAGAGGCTGCTGACGTTGGAAGCCTCTGGAACTTACTTACATGAAATAATGCCCAAAAACATTACAAGAAAGGCCAGCCTGCTCAGTCAATGGGCTCAACACCAAGGGGTAATTGACAAGATTTGTCCCACATCCAGGGAAATCCTTAAACTCCCAGAAATCATAAAGTTCTCATAGTAGTTGTCTCTGTATAAAACTAAAGTTATCATGAGATACAACACAAGAAACAAAGCAAGTCAAGAACCAAAGGACAAAAACTGATTGGATCTGAATTTCATCTACCAGCCTCCTGAACTACTATCAGCTCCCTAGAGAGGGAAGATCCAGGGCCAAAAGTCAACTTTCATTTGTAGTGCTTACGGCAGGGTATCTGAACCTGGGTGTAAATGTTTAAGTTTTTTAGCAAATTTGATGAGATTTTATCTGTTACTGAGTTTGTTAGAGAGCAAATAAGAATCTACGAGAAAACCTTGCCTGAGATAAACATATGTATACAGGATACTGGCTATGATGCTGCTGGTAGTGGTAACGATGGTAGTAGTACTAGTAATAGAGATCATAGTAATAGTAGTGGTAGCAGTTGTGGTAGTTATAAAAGCTCCAGTTTAAGAATACTACCCAGATGTTGTTTGAGCCAAAATACTGTGTCTGTATTAGTCCCAAGATGCATTCAAACTGTACTGCGCCATATATGGAAAGCTGATCCCTGATGAGATGTACCTGCCGTTCTTTTACCCAACAGACAGGAGAAAGGGATTACAGAGTTCACGTGGGGAGAACAGTTACACAGCTTTGAACAGCTCTCGTTTCTTACCTATTCTTTCATTCTCCTGGACCTCAAATATAGTCAAAGAAGATGGACACGTAGGTGGATTATCGTTAATGTCTTTAACTTTCACATGAATCTGCAGTGGCAATGCAAGTGGCTTTCCATGCTCATCCTTTGCAACCGCATAAAAAGTATACTACAACAGGAAGTCAGAGTTAGGACATGACGCCTGCATCATTCTCTTTAAAGGCAAAGAAAACAGCTGTTTCATTAACCCCCTTTTTTTTCAGTTTACTTAGAACTGGGAAGCAGGAGAAAATGAAATGGGTCAGATCTGTGGGGATAGTATCATGCCTTTGAGAATAACGTACCGGGGTTCAGAACACAGTCTGAGGCTTTTTGGGGTTGTTGGGGTTTTTTTTGTTTGTTTGCTTGGTTTTTAAAGTAAAATCGATTCTGCTTTCAGCTGCCCAAGGGTGCAGGGCTTTATTTTGTTGCCTGTGAAACTGCTCCCAGTTTTACTCACTGAATCCTTTTCTTCTCGGTCCAAGGGCTGAGTCACATAAATATCTCCTTCCTGGTTGATTGAAAATGGCAATCTGGCCGGCTTCTCCTTTTCAACTAAGGAATACTGTGCATCTGGTTCATTCCACCGCACCTACAGAGCCCAAAGCAAATTGTGAGGAAAAACACACCTGGACAGAGAGAGTGGAAAAGGAAATAATTTTCAGGTTCTCAGTTTGAAATTTCTGACAACCCTGTTTGCGTGTCTGTGGTTTTTTTGTAATTATTGAATTACATTTTCATTTTCAACCTAAAATAAGCCTTTTTTCCCCTTTCCTAACAAGTTATATTGCTCAAAAAAAGCACATGAGTGTTTTTCTTCTCCAAAGCAATTCTTTGTGAACCCTCAAAAGAGTTTGTGCATTGTTATTTGGAAGTCTGACTGTGAAGGCTTCATATCCATGAAACACTAATTTAAGAAACAAAAGGTACTTTACAGAATTAGGAGGATTAAGCCATGATTTATGACCAGCTTGTAAAACTCACCAATGAAGATGATAAGAGTGATAGGAGACACTTTAAACTCTTCTCCATTTTGTTATTTAAGACATCTGATACATAGAGTACCTTCCTCCCTTAAATAGTTTTATAAACTTCAGAGACCAGAATAATTGCCAACTCCTGGCATTATATTTTATCAACTTGGCAAAAACAAATAAATAAATTCAACAGTAAGACCAGTGTACTTGCTACAGAGAGTCTGGCCTCTCTGATGTTCTGATAGTAATGTCACACTTACTGAGGGTTTAACACATGCCTGACACAATTCCAAACACTTCCATGTATTATCTCTAAATCTGCAAGCAACCCTATGAGGTAGAGACTATTATTATCCTCTTTTTATAAATGAGGAAACTAGGGCACAAAAACTCTAAGTGACTTGCCCAAAGGTCTACAGCTATTTGAAATTTCCACACTAAACTATTCTCTCAGACCAGGTATCATATACCTTGCAAAGGTATCAAGGAACCACCATTGTCCCTTGCTGGGTATTTAAGGACCACCCTCTGTTGAAACCAAAGGCCATGTTCTTGGTTCTAAGCAAGCTTCCCTTGTGCCCTAAAAATTCAGTCTGAGTCCTTCCTTGAGCTGCCCTTCCAGCCTTCTTCCTGGGCTCCCAAACACCCAAAGCACTTTCCCCAGTACGGGGTGTTGGGTGTGATGTCCCTGAATTTCTTTTCTTTGACAGCTGCAGGAGCAAACAAGCACATTTGTTCTGGTTAGCATTTATAAATCTTTGTGGGGATAACCTAAATAATAAATTTATTTAGGTGTCAGGAACGGTTTTCAGTAAAATCTGAAATTCTCACAGTAGTGAATCATGACACACTTTCTTAGCTGGTAAGGCAGAATGCCCCTTGCTTTCATTTCTTTTTCACCAGGAGGTGAAGTTGATTAATTCTACATTCAGAAAATGAAAATCCTTTCAGGCCAGACAATAGATATGATGGGCTGGGCCTTTTCAGGGTCCCTTAACCTCAACAGTGACATTTTCTTTTAAATCTTAGGTGAACTACACACTGGGAGTTTACATAACGTTAATACCTTTTATCCACCTTCAAAAACCTACCTCTCAGTTAATCTCCACAACAACCCAGAGAGTGTTACTATCCCCCATTTTATTGATGAGAAGTTGGGATTTAGAATAGTTAAATGACCTATTCACAGTCAATCATTAAAGTAACAGAGCAAGGATGTGATTTTGGTTATCTGCTTCCAAACCCAGAGCTCTCTCACTAACCCACAGATTTCATGTCAAGGAACCTCCTGATGTTCCAGAAAAGACCAGATCTGGGGGGCACCCAGATTGGATCTCCAGGAGCTATAAGGTAGGAGGGAGCCCAGGGTAAGAGCATCAGCCACGGAAGTGAGAAGCAGGGAGCACTTACAAGGAGAGAAGTGGCACATACAAGACGTGGAACTGGAGGAGGGTGATATCCAAAGGTAAAGATTGCCCACTCACTTCTTACTCTCAGCCAGTCCTGTGTCTTTCCCTCAGCCTATGATGGGAGAATCTATTGGATAGAAATATTTCCCACAAAACTGAGAGGCAACCTTTCAGAAATATTTGCCACCCCAAATTCAAATCATGTACCTGTACCATGACATGTGCACTACGTACAGCCCGCTCTCATGCAGCCACATCCCATACACCACAACAGGGAACAACAAACATCAGTGCCATTTACTTGAAAGGTGAAAGTGAGTGAAGTTCTCTTTTGAAGTTCGTGTGTGTGTGTGTGTGTGTGTGTGTGTGTGTGTGTGTGTGTGTATCCAAATCCAAGTTGGCAAAGTCCAGAGTTTACCCATGATTGTAAACTCCAGAGAACTGGGGCCAGTGACTTTGTCTTTTTAGTTTGTTTTATAGTTGTGCTATGCAAAAATGTACCTAAAAAATGTATCAGTGAAGACCATGAGGGCGAGCCTCCACAAAGTGAGGCCATTCTATGGAAGGAAGGCTCTAGGCAGTCCTGGGGCACTACCTGAGTGACTTTGATGGGGTGAGGATCAGTCGAGTTTTCTACAATCTCCAGAGGTTCTGGTGCTTTCCAAATATTCTCCTTCACTATAATATCCACCGACGTGCTGTCACTGAAGGAGTTCTCATTCTGGCCTCCCATGTCCTTCACTGAGACCACCAGGTTGTAGGAAGGATTCTTAATGGGATCCAATTCCAGAGATCCTATGGCAGGGAGGGGAGAAGAGAAAAGAAAGTATCTTTTAAGGTGACACAGATCTAGGCTCCTTTTTCTGACTCAGACAATCCTATGAGGGCATCCCTTACCTTCTCGGGTGAGTGAAATTGCCCCCGTTTTGTTGTTGATCTGAAAGTACATGACATTGTTGACCTTGGGAAGCTGGATGACAATTTGGTAAATAAGCTGACCATTTGGAGTAGAAGGATCATCCAGGTCTGTAGCATTGACGTACATGAAGGGCTTTCCTGTTTAACCAAACATACCCAGAGAAAAAAAGGGGGGGTATTAATTGAAACCCAAACTAACCACAGTCACTTTTGCTTTCTAAGAGGTGAAGATAGAATGAGGAAGGGCGGCATAAGTCATATCAGTGAAGAACTAAGTCTTTATTCTGCTCCTTTCCCCTGGTATGGGGTTTCTCAAAGTATGGTCCAGGGACCTGTAGAGATCTAAATCTCTAGAAGTCTATTTTCAGGGCCAGTGCAGTCAAAACTCATGCATGTATGAGATCCTTTCAAAGCATAAGATAATTAAATGGATTTCAGTGTAAAGGAACACCAAAAACAGGCACTGTTATGATTTCAGATTCCACATTGCATCTGGCCTTTAAGAACCCACCACTTGCTGAGTTTTGGTAGCATCAAAGAGCATCCCCAATTATCTGAAAATGCTATTACAATACTCTTCTCTTTTCCAACTACATTGTCTGTTGAAGGCAAGTCTTTCTTCACGTTTCAACCAAAACAACATATGGCAACAGATAAATGCAGAAACAGATACGAGAATCCAAATGTTTTCAATTAATCCAGACATTAAAGAGATCTGCAGAGATTAAAACAATGGCATTCTTCTTAATAATTCTTTTTGTCTTTGAAAATATAGTTACTTTTCACTGAAATATGCTTATTATTTAAAATGGATATTTTAAATACATATATTATTACTTTTCATTGAAATATGCTTCTTTAAAATGGATATTTTAAAAAACATATTATTAAATACTTATAAATATTTTAATAATATTTATTAAAATATTTAAATATTTTTAATTTTTCGGTTTTAATTTCTAATATTGACAGATTTAATAAGTGATGTACTGCAGCCAGCTCATGACAGTCAACTGTTGAATTTTCAGAAATTCTGTGAGCCAGTTATTAATACCTTTGGTAGCTTAAAATAGGCTATGGTGGGAGTATTTAGACCATGGAAACTGGCAAATGCTACAGAACAGAGATTTTTACCCCAGAGAGTCAGCTATTAAATATTTACCAGCATACTACTAGATATAGTAGTTCTTTGGAATGCCTAATAATTTTTAAGAGAATGCAGGAGCCCTGAGACAAAAAAGTTTGAGAATCTCTGATCTAGATCCTACCGGTGAAGCGGAAACAGGTAAGACCTGAAAGATCCCTATCTAATACTTTGTGAGTCTTTGGTGTGCAATCTAAGGAACAGAGACAGTGAAATTGCTCCACATAATAAAGTGGAAGGAATATTTTTCCTAGGTTATTAGAAATGGGCATTGAAGAATGAGAGAGAGAGAGAAAATTAAGTGACATAGAGGGAAACCTGAAACTGAGTCGATGGAAATACCCAAGACTCTTTCCGAGAACTCAGAAGTCTAGTATTCATGTTTATTTTGTGCACTGGTAAAGTGGGATGCCCCTTCAGCTCTCCAAATCTACAGTAGAAGCTGCAGCACACATCTACGCCTTGAAAAAGGGCTTTTGTGGACATGAAAAGTAAAAGCATAGTGAAGGCATGAACCATAGCTGGGAGCTCGAAGGGAAGGAAAATAACTGGGAGCTGGCAGTGCCTGTACGATTCCCGGGAGAATGTGGGAGAGTGAGCTCACCTTCTCAGAGCATTCTAGAGATCTAAGGTGTTCTAAATCTCACCGGAGCATAGTGGTTCTCGTGGCAGGGTATTTTGCCCCCCCCACCCCAGTGATATTTGACAACGTCTGAAGACACCTCTGCTGTCACAACTGAGGAGGTGGATGTTGCTACAAGCATTCAGTGAGCAGGTGGCAGGAATGGAGCTACACATCCTATACTACACAGGACAGCCCCTGACGAAGAGAGAATTACTGGGCCCAAGAGGTCAATAGTGCCACAGTTGCAAAACCATGTCCTAGAGCAACAGTCATAATAAAACAATGCCCAGAGGGTTACTGTGAAACTTAACAAGAGAGTAAGTGCCTAATGAGTGACAGCTGCAGCTGTTGGTCACCCACATCTGCCCCGTTGTCCAGACAACCTTCCAAAAGTATCTCCAGGCTCCTGCCTATTACCTGGGCGAGAGTTCTGTCTTACGGAGCCTTCATACTTCGGCTGAAGAAACACAGGTCCATTGTCATTGATGTCCTTCACTTCTACAGTGATGGGGACTGGGCCCTCCACTGTGGCTCCATGAGCATCCAGGGCTGAGACCTCATGTCCAAAAGAAAAGGAAACCACCTTGGTGAGTCGGGACCGTATATCACACAACCAAAATTCACCCAGAGACAATTAGAGCTCAAAGAACTAATAACCTGGTGACTACAGGGAAGAAAGACACCAATAAAAGCCCAAATTGTGAGCTGCTAAAATAGGTGCCCCATCAGTTAAACCTGGCTAATAATGACAGTGTTTTTCCAGCAGTGGAATATGCTGGATACTGGACAGGTTTCTTTTCTACATAGTTGGAGTCAGTGAAATAAGAACATTTTGACCCGTGAGACTATGGAAGTGCCATGAACTCTTTGGTCAGCCTCTGGCCACACTTCTGTTTCCAGCAAGGCCCAAGGAAGCTCCGCCCGAATGAGGATGGTGCCTTCTCTGTGGGTCCGAAGCCCACGCCGCAGCCGCAGGATTTCCCAGGGAAATATCAGAGAAGTGTTGGCTTAGGTCTGAAAGAGGTGCCTGAGCATCGCCATACCTGGACAAGTAATGCTGTCTGAGGGCCTTGGCATGTAAGTTGGATTACTTTGGTTAAAAAAAAAGCCTAAGGAAGAGGGTACCTTTGCCATATCTCTCTGTAGTTGGTAAAAATGGACAAATGAGGTTTGCAAAGCATGCTATTAATGACAGGAAAGCTTTAACAGGATTCTGCGCAAGAGATGAGAGTGTCAGAGACACTTGCAGGACAAAGGGTGCTCAAAGAGACTGGAGTTAGGTCCCTTTGTCTGGTCTCAATTCACCTGAAGTTGGTGAATAGCTCTTGTTTCCCTGTCCAGGGCTCTGTTGCGATACAGAAGTCCATCTGGCTGTATCTGAAATATGTCATCTGTCTCTCCAGTTAGTTTGAAATTCACAGCAGGAGGACTGGCCTTAAACTGAGAAGAAAGAAAAATTAGGTTATAAGGAAAAACAATGTCATAGAATTTGTAGAGAGTCACCAGTTTTAGGTAACATGTTCATTGGTACAATCACTAACAAGTTCTGAGCTTTTAAAGTGATATATTCTTAGAGTGTGCTTGAACATTAACTATTTAACATTCAAAATACATTTCTCTCAAGAAACAATGTATGCATGTAATTCACTTATTGACAAAACCTAATTAATACTTTAAATTGTAGCTGGAGTTAGATGAGATTTTTCTGAGGATATCTGAAAGCTATAACATTGTAGCTTCTAAGAAACACTTAAAAAGGTAGCTTTATTGCTAAAAATTTTTTAAAAGATGTCATTTAGTACTACTAAAAATTGTTGCAAAGATTATGAGACATTTTAATATTAAGGAAAACAATTTTAAGGTGGCTTTAACTTGATAAGATTTTATAACAATCTCTTAATTACTTTTTCAGAAATAAAGAGAATATCAACAATTATTCATGGGATAGCTATAGCACTTGTAAGGCTACAGAATATATAATTCATATAAAATAAAGCAGACATCAATGTTTAACTTCATTAATAATTTTCATATATTTTATGTATTTTTGTTAACCAATTAAAAATCAATAACAGCCAAAGTTGTAAAGGATATAGAGAAACACATAATCATTGAGAGAAATGTAAATTAATACAGTCCTTTTGGAAATAACTTGAGGTATAAAAAGTTTGTAATCTTTGAAGCAAATATTACTAAATAGAATTATCTTAAGGAAATATTTTTAAAACAGCAAACTACATGCTTGCAGTATAAGTAGACTTATTTATAATATTGTCAAAGTTGAAAATTCCTACAGGATAAAAAAGGAAAGATGATGAAATTATTATAGCACATAAACTTGATAGAATTTTAATCATTAAAGTGTTCATGCTATTAATTATTAAGCAGCTTAAGAAACAATCATATGATGTAAAGTAATGAAAGAATGTACGAGTAAATCTAGACTATGATTGTAACAATACCAAATGTATTCATATCAGTGGGCAAGAAAAGTAATTTTAAAAAAAGCAGTTGGTGTGTTAAGTGGGTAGGACTATGGGTGAAGTTTTTGTGTTTGCTTGTTAATATTATGTTGTTTATATAATAAATGAAAGTGTTACTATTTTATGTTTTAAGTAAAAGGTCTGGACATCAGTGGGAAAGGTAGAGTAAGAATCTGCAAAAAAACTTTCCCTCCATAAAAGCAAGGAGAAACTGGCAAGAAAAAAAAAATCAACTTTCTCAGAACCTTGTAAATTAACCAAATGCTTGCAAAATCCAAGGAATGTTTATTTAAGAAAATTACTGACTCTTGGAACCAAGTTATGTAGTTATTTTGACATGCCCTAATTCCATCATTCTTTCTCAAGATATTCAATAGCCTTGAAAAGCACCAGCCTCACAACTACAGTACTATAGAGGAGGCAGAAGGGGTTTGGAGTTACCCAAAAGCCCCGTGTATGGAGATGTGTTATTATTTGACCTCTCTGGAAGTTCCCTGGAAACACCCGCTGTCAGGGCTTGTCATTATTTTACCTTACTCAGAGTTCATTCACTACAAACAATTTTTTACCTGGCAGATTTGTCAAAAAGAATCATCAGCAATTGTTTAACATTTCAGCTGCCTGAGGTAATGATAATAGTTGATGCAAACAAAAAGCTAATCAAAAAGCTTAAAAGGGTTTTTGGGAATGAGATGTCTTTAGGGTCACTGAAAATCTCCAATAAATTCCCAGGACTCTAGAAGACCACATTCATGAGTAGGGATGTGCACATGCCCAGGAAAGACCTAGGCCCTAATCACTTGCCTCTGGCTGACCCTGAAGCTCTCCGTAAGCAGAAAGTAAAGGCAAGGCAGAGCTGTAAATTGCTTGCCACATCCTTGAAGGTGTGCCCAAAACATACGCACAGACCCTTAGCAAAGGCTGGAAACATTATTGGTTTGAGGCTTTTAAAAAAGTCTCTGTTCAATCATTAGCTGAATACTAAGCTAACCAAGTAGAGATTTCAATGGCCACATAAGACAAAGAATACAGACTTTACAGAATTAGTTCAAGAAAGTCATTTAAAAAAATTAACTCTAACAACAAACCCTGGAAAGAGGAGGGCATAAATATCTTGAGTTGCCACATCGTATCATTTTAAATGTCCAGTTTCCTACAAATAACTCAGAGACATACAAATGAAAAGAAAGTAAGACCCATATATAGGAAAAGAAGCAGCCAATAGAAACTGTGCATGAGGAAGCCCAGATGTTAGACTTACTAGATAAAAACTTTAAATTATCTATTTTAAATAAATTCAAAACTAAAGGAAACAATCTCTAAAGAAAAGAATGAGAACAATGTCTCACCAAATAGAGAATATCAATGAAGACATAAAAATTTTTAAAAAACAAAAATTCTGGAGCTGACAAGCATAATAACTGAAATGAAAAATTAGAAAGGGTTCAACAGTTCAACAGTAAATCTGACTAGCAGAAGAAAGAATCAGTGAACTTGATAACAGATCATTGAGATTAACCATCCTTAAAGAAATAACATTTTCAGATTGGAAACAAAGTAAAACTATCTCTATTCACAATGACATGATACATGGAAAATCTAATGTATGGAAAACCTCAAGGAATCTACAAAGAATTTACTACAGCTAATAAAGTCTAGTCCAGTAAGGCTGCAGGATAAAAGATCAGTATACAAAAAGCAATTATATTTCTATACACTAGAAAAGAAAAATATGAAAACGATATTAAGAAAATAATTCTATTTACAAGGGATCAAAAAAGAATAATATACTTCAGTATAAATTTAACAAAAGAAATAAAAGATTTGTAAACTGAAAACTACAAAACTAAATAAATTAAATATAAATAAATAAATGGAAAATAATCTCATGTTCAAGGACTGAAAACTTAATATTTTGTTAAGACAGTAATACTCTCCAAGTTGAGATACTGATTCAATACAATGCCTATCAAAATTACAGTTGTCTTGTTTGTAGACAAGACAGGCTGATTCTAAAATTTATATGGAAATGCAAGAGACCCAGAATGCCAAAACCATTTCGAAAAAGAACAAAGTTGGAGGACTTAACACTGTCTGATTTCAAATTTTACTACAAAGCTACAGTATTCAAGACAGCATGGTACTGGCATAAGGATAGATATACAGATCAATGGAATCCAATCAGGAGTCCAGAAATAAACTTTCACATTTATGGTCAATTAATTTTTGATGAAGGTGCTAAGATAATTCAATGGGGAAAGAATGGTATTTTAAAGAAATGGTGCTAGAACAGCAGGATATCCACATGCAAAAGAATGCACTTGGACCTCTACCTCACACCTTATACAAAAATTAACTAAGAATAAATCAAAGGCCCGAATGTAAAAGCTAAACTATAAAACTGAGAAGAAAACACAGGCAAAAATCTTCAACTCTGGGTGAGGCAACAGTTCCTTAGAGACAGCATCAAAAACACAAACAAAAGAAAAAATAATAAATTGAACTTCATCAAAATTCAAGACTTTTGTGCTTCAAATGACACTATCAAGAAAGTAAAAAGATGACCTATAGAATGTGAGAAAATATTTGCATATGTCTGTTTGCAGAATATATGAAGAGCTCTTACAACAGTAAAACAGACAACTCAATTAAAAAATAGGCAAAGCTAGTAACCACAATGTTGCTCATGTGGTTGTATACTAGTAATACCATAATAAAAAAAAATAGGCAAAGGATTTAAATAGATATTCTACAAAGAAGATACACAAAAAACCAATAAGAACATGAGGAGATATCATTAGTCATTAGGGAAATTCAAACCCAAACCACAAAGAAATACCACTTCACTCCCATTAGGACAGCTATAATCAAAATCACAGAAAGTAACAAGGGTTGGCAAGGATGTAGAGAAATTGGAACTATTATACAGTGCTGGTGGGAACATAAAATGTTTCAGCTGCCTTGGAGTACAGTTTTAGAGCTCCTCAAAAAGTTAAACATTGCATTAATTATGATCCAGCAATTCTACTCCTAGGTATATATCCAAGAGAATTGAAAACATATGTCCTAACAAAAAGTTGTGCATGAATGTCCATATAGCATTATTCATAATTGCCATAAATGTCTGTCAGTTGATAAGTAGATATTCAAAAGGTGGTACAGCCACACAATGGAATATTATTTAGCCACAAAAAGGAATGAAGTACTAATACAGGCTACAGTGTAGTTGAACCTTAAAAACATTATGCTAAATTAAGGAAGTTACATACAGAAGGCCACATGGTGTATAATACATTTATATGAAATATCTGCATAGGCAAATCTGTAGAGACTGAAAGTAGATTAGCATTGAAAGTAGGGGCTAGGAGGAAAGGAGAATGGGGAATGACTGCTACTTGGTACAGGGTTTCTCTGAGGGTGATGGAACTGCTCTGGAATTAGTGGCGATGATTACACATTTTGGTGATATATTAAAAACCACTGAATTGCACATTTTTAAAGGGTAGATTTTATAGTATATGAGCCATAATTCAATTCAAAGAAAAAAAAACGACCTCTCTCGGATTTGTATCATACTCTCTTATGATCTAGAAGCCCCGAGCTAGGGCTAATTGAAAATCCTCAATCAAAGAAGTTTGTTGCTGTTAAGTTTTTTTTTTTTTTTGAGGGAATGTTAATAACCTGAGGATCAATCTCAGGGAGCAAGGACTTTGCTTTGTGCCTCCCTAACTCCAAGCAATAACGCTTCAAGCAGCACTAGATGAGGGGCTGTGTACAACTCCTCCCCATCCCTGTAATAAAGAGCTCAGCATCTTACTCGGATTGGGTTTGCTGCATCATCTTCATGTACAAAAATGGAGAGAGCATGGTAAGTTCAACCAGAAGTCAGGAGACCTGTTTTCTAGTCTCAGCTCTGCCAGTAACTTATTTAAGACTCAGTTTCCCTATCTGTAAAACAAGCAGTTAGTACCGAAAGTCTCTTAAGAGCTTTTCCAGAGTAAAGATTCTGAGATTCCAGGAAGGAAATCCCCAACATTTCCCACTCCTCCATTCCAACACACACACCCATAAACAAACATGCAGACATGACAACTGGGCTATCATTTCCTACCAAGAAGAGATAAGCTTTGTAGTGTGGCTAATGGAAAAAGAACAGAAAGAGAAGCGGAGCAACCCGAAGAATGATTTTTACTGGCTGGGATCCTCAGAGACTGTGGAATGATCCTATCAAGCAGTTCCTAGGTCTGTGATGTTTATAAGCAGGAGATTGCCTCTATATAGAGTCCTGATTCCATTCGGTGGAATATGAACCTGTGCTCACAGACCACCTATTCTGTTCTGCTCTTGTGTCTCCTCAGAGGTCACAGAAGTAACTGCAGACTCTCTAGCCCACAAATGTGTTTTGTTTATCTTATATGATGACTTTTTTTAATATAATTTATTTTATTATCATTAATCTACAATTACATGTGCAATGTTACGGTTATTAAACTACCCCTCATCAGGTCCCCCCCACCAACCCCATTACAGTCACTATCTATCAGCGTACTGAGATGCTATTGAATCACTACTTGTCTTCTCTGAGTTGTACTGCCCTCCCCGTGCCCCCCCAACATTATATTTGCTAATCGTAATGCCCCTTTTTCCCTCTTATCCCTCCCTTCCCGCCCATTTTCCCCAGTCCCTTTCCCTTGGTAACTATTAGTCCGTTCTTGGGTTCTGTGAGTCTGCTGCTGTTTTGTTCCTTCAGTATTTTTTCTTTGTTCTTATACTCCACATATGAGTGAAATCATTTGATACTTGTCTTTTTCGGTTTGGCTTATTTCACTGAGCATAATACCCTCTAGCTCCATCCATGTTGTTGCAAATGGTAGGATTTGTTTTCTTCTTATGGCTGAATATTCCATTGTGTATATGTACCACATCTTCTTTATCCATTCATCTACTGATGGACACTTAGGTTGCTTCCATTTCTTGGCCATTGTAAATAGTGCTGCAATAAACATAGGGCTGCGTCTGTCCTTTCAAATTGGGCTGCTGCATTCTTAGGGTAAATTCCTAGGAGTGGAATTCCTGGGTCAAATGGTATTTCTATTTTGAGTTTTTTGAGGAACCTCCATACTGCTTTCCACAATGGTTGAACTAATTTGCATCCCCACCAGCAGTGTAGGAGGGTTCCCTTTTCTCCACATCCTCGCCAACATTTGTTGTTGTTTGTGTTTTGGATGTTGGCCATCCTCACTGGTGTGAGGTGATATCTCATTGTGGTTTTAATCTGCATTTCTCTGATGATTAGCGATGTGGAGCATCTTTTCATGTGCCTGTTGGCCATCTGAATTTCTTCTTTGGAGAAGTGTCTATTCATGTCCTCTGCCCATTTCTTAATTGGATTATTTGCTTTCTGTTTGTTAAGGTGCATGAGTTCTTTATATATTTTGGATGTCAACCCTTTATCAGATACGTTTTTTATGAATATATTCTCCCATACTGTAGGATGTCTTTTTGTTCTACTAATGGTGTCCTTTGCTGTACAGAAGCTTTTCAGCTTGATATAGACCCACTTGTTCATTTTTGCTTTTGTTTCCCTTGCCCGGGGAGATATGTTCATGAAGAAGTTGCTCATGTTTATGTCCAAGAGATTTTTGCCTCTGTTTTTTTCTAAGAGTTTTATGGTTTCATGACTTACATTCAGGTCTTTGATCCACCTTGAGTTTACCTTTGTGTATGGGGCTAGACAGTAGTCCAGTTTCATTCTCTTACACGTAGCTGTCCAGTTTTTCCAGCACCAGCTGCTGAAGAGGCTGTCATCTCCCCATTGTATATCCAAAGCACTTTTATCAAATATTAATTGACTGCCTATGTTTGGGTTAATGTTTGCATTTTCTATTCTGTTCCACTGGTCTGTGGGTCTGTTTTTGTGCCAATACCAAATTGTCTTGATTACTGTGGCTTTGTAGTAGAGCTTGAAGTCAGGGAGTGTAATTCCCCCTGTTTTATTCCTCCTTCTCAGGATTGCTTTGGCTATTCGGGGTCTTTTGTGGTTCCATAGGAATTTTAGAATTATTTATTCCAGTTCACTGAAGAAAGCTGTTGGTATTTTGATAGGGATTGCATTGAATCTGTAGATTGCTTTAGGTAGTATAGCCATTTTGACAATATTTATTCTTCCTAGCCAAGAGCATGGGATGCATTTCCATTTGTTAGTGTCCTCTTTAATTTCTCTTAGGAGTGTCTTGTAGTTTTCAGAGTACAGGTCTTTCACTTCCTTCGTTAGGCTGATTCCTAGGTATTTTATTCTTTTTGATGCAGTTGTGACTGGAATTGTTTTTCTGATTTCTCTTTCTGTTAGTTCATCATTAGTGTATAGGAAAACAACAGATTTCTGTGTGTTAATTTTGTATCCTGCAACTTTGCTGAATTCAGATATTAGTTCTAGTAGTTTTGGAATGGAATCTTTAGGGTTTTTTATGTACTGTATCATGTCATCTGCAAATAGTGACAATTTGACTTCTTCTTTACCAATCTGGATGCCTTGTATGTCTTTGTTTTGTCTGATTGCTGTGGCTAGGACCTCCAGTACTATGTTGAATAACAGTGGAGAGAGTGGGCATCCCTCTCTTGTTCCCGATCTTAGATGAAAAGCTTTCAGCGTTTTGCCATTAAGTATGATGTTAGCTGTGGGTTTGTCATACATAGCCTTTATGATGTTGAGGTACTTGCCATCTAAACCCATTTTGTTGAGAGTTTTAATCAGGAATGGATGCTGAATTATGTCAAATGCTTTTTCAGCATCTATGGAGATGATCATGTGGTTTTTGTTCTTTTTGTTGATGTGGTGGATGATGTTGATGGATTTTCGAATGTTGTACCATCCTTGCATCCCTGGGATGAATACCACTTGATCATGGTGTATGATCCTCTTGATGTATTTTTGAATTCGGTTTGCTAATATTTTGTTGAGTATTTTTGCATCTACGTTCATCAGGGATATTGGTCTGTAATTTTCTTTTTTGGTGAGGTCTTTGCCCGGTTTTGGTATTAGAGTGATGCTGGCTTCATAGAATGAGTTTGGAAGTATTCCCTCCTCTTCTATGTTTTGGAAAACTTTAAGGAGAATGGGTGTTATTTCTTCTCTATATGTCTGGTAGAATTCAGAGGTGAATCCATCAGGCCCAGGGGTTTTGTTCTTGGGTAGTTTTTTGATTACCAATTCGATTTCGTCGCTGGTGATTGGTCTGTTTAGTTTTTCTGTTTCTTGCTTGGTCAGTCTTGGAAGGTTGTATTTTTCTAAGAAGTTGTCCATTTCTTCTATGTTTTCCAGCTTGTTAGCATATAGATTCTCATAATATTCTCTTATGATTCTTTGTATTTCTGTGGGGTCCGTCGTGATTTTTCCTTTCTCATTTCTGATTGTGTTTATGTGTGTAGATTCTCTTTTTCTCTTAATGAGTCTGGCTAGGGGTTTATCTATTTTGTTTATTTTTTCAAAGAACCAGCTCTTGGTTTCATTGATTTTTTTCTATTGTTTTATTCTTCTCAATTTTATTTATTTCTTCTCTAATCTTTATTATGTCCCTCCTTCTGGTGACTTTGGGCCTCATTTGTTCTTCTTTTTCCAATTTCAGTAATTGTGTCTTTAGACTATTCATTTGGGAATGTTCTTCCTTCTTTAAATAGGCCTGGATTGCAATATACTTTCCTCTTAGAACTGCCTTTGCTGTGTCCCACAGAAGTTGTGGCTTTGTGTTGTTGCTGTCATTAGTCTCCATATATTCTTTGATTTCTATTTTGATTTGGTCGCTAACCCATTGATTAATTAGGAGAGTGTTGTTAAGTCTCCATGTATTTGTGAGCCTTTTTGATTTCTTTCTAAAATTTATTTCTAGTTTTATACCTTGGTGATCTGAGAAGTTGGTTGGTAGGATTTCAATATTTTTGAAATTGCTGAGGTTCTTTTTGTGGCCTAGTATGTGGTCTATTCTGGAAAATGTTCCATGTGCACTTGAGAAGAATGTGTATCCTGTTGCTTTTGGGTGTAGAGTTCTGTAGATGTCTGTTAGGTCCATCTGTTCTAGTGTGTTGTTCAGTGCCTCTGTGTCTTTACTTATTTTCTGTCTGGTTGATCTGTCCTCTGGAGTGAGTGGTGTGTTGAAGTCTCCTAAGATGAATGCATTGCTGTCTATTTCCTCCTTTAATTCTGTTAGTATTTGTCTCACATATGCTGGCGCTCCTGTGTTGGGTGCATATATATTTATAATGGTTATATCTTCTTGTTGGACTGACCCCTTTATCATTATGTAATGTCCTTCTTTATCTTTTGCTACTTTCTTCGTTTTGAAGTCTATTTTGTCTGATACAAGTACTGCAACACCTGCTTTTTTCTCTTTGTTGTTTGCATGAAATATCTTTTTCCATCCCTTCACTTTTAGTCTGTGTATATCTTTGGATTTGAGGTGAGTTTCTTGTAGGCAGCATATAGATGGGTCTTGCTTTTTTATCCATTCTGTTACTCTGTGTCTTTTGATTGGTGCATTCAGTCCATTTACATTTAGGGTGATTATTGATAGGTATGTACTTATTGCCATTGCTGGCTTTAGATTCGTGGTTACCAAGGGTTCAAGGGTTGCTTCTTTACTATCTAACAATCTAACTTAACTTTCTTGTTATGTTATTGTAAACACAGTCTGATGTTTCTTTATTTCTCTCCCTTCTTATTCCTCCTCCTCCATTCTTTCTATAATAGGTGTTTTATTCTTTGCCTTTAGTTAGTATTTGGATGGTCTGCTTTCTTTGCTATGATTTTATTTTCTCTGGTGACATCTTTTTAGCCTTAGGTGTGCCTCCATCTAGAGCAGTCCATTTAAGATATCTTGTAGTGGTGGTTTATGAGAAGCAAATTCTCTCAACTTTCATTTATCTGGAAATTGTTTAATCCCTCCATCATATTTAAATGATAATCGTGCTGGATACAATATTCTTGGTTCGAGGCCCTTCTGTTTCATTACGTTAAATATATCATGCCATTCTCTTCTGGCCTGTAAGGTTTCTGTTGAGAAGTCTGATGATAGTCTGATGGGTTTTCCTTTGTAGGTGATCTTTTTTCTCTCTCTTAGCTGCCTTTAATACCCTGTCTTTATCTTTGATCTTTGCCATCTTAATTATTATGTGTCTTGGTGTTGTCTTCCTTGGGTCCCTTGTGTTGGGAGATCTATGAGCTTCGGTGGACTGCGAGATTACTTCCTTCCCCAGCGAGGGAAAGTTTTCAGCAATTATTTCTTCAAAGACACTTTCTATCCCTTTTTCTCTCTCTTCTTCCTCTGGTACTCCTATAATGCGAATATTGTTCCATTTGGATTGGTCACACAGTTCTCTTAATATTCTTTCATTCCTAGAAATCCTTATCTCTCTCTGCCTCAGCTGCTCTGTACTCCTGTTCTCTGTTTTCTATTCCATTAACAGTCTCTCGCATCTCATCCATTCTGCTGTTAAGCCCGTCGATCGCTTGTCTGATTTCTGTATTGTCTTTCCTCAGTTCCCTCACTTCCTCCCTCAGCTCTTGCACATTTCTCTGTAGGTCCATCAGCATGGTTATGACTTTATTCTGAATTCTTTTTCAGGGAGGCTGTGCATTTCCATCCCTTCAGACTCCCTCTCTGGGGTTGTCTGGTTGATTTTGGTCTGAACCATATTCCTCTGTCTTTTCATGGCTATAGAATTGGTCACTGATAGTTGCCACGTATGTCAGCTGGGCTCTTTAAGACTTTAAAAAGAGAAGAAAAAAAAGAGAAAAAAGAAGAGAAAAGAAGAAAGAACGAAAGAAAAAAAGAAAGAAAAGAAAAAACAAAAACAAAACAAAAAAATAAAAATAAAAAATGCCCACCAGACGTAGATTCTGTGGGAATGCTGTAGGTGGCGCTATTGCCCCACTATTCCACAGCTGTGACTGTGCCGCTCCGCAGGGCCCTTTATCGCTCTGGCAGGGGTGGGAACGAATAGGAGGCTGTTGATCTCAGTGAGAAGTGTTAAGTATGGCTATGCTTCCTCAGTCGCCAGCTAAGGCATCTGAAACTCCCCAGGACTCCCAGCCTGCTCGGCTGAGTATGCTGGGGCGATCCAGCTCCTCCGCTGGGCTCCTGTCTCTTTAAGACCGCTGAGGAAAGCGCGCACTTTTTTTTTCCTTCCCGGAGCCGGCTGCAAGCACCCTGGCGCGTTCCCCGCTCAGATCCTGCCCCTCTGTCTCTCCAATCTCCACTGCACTGCGCAATGTGGGTCAGCGCTCCCCGCGCAGATCACCGGGGCTGGCTACTTCGCGGGGTGCACTTCCACTCCCTCCCGGCTCTGAATCCTCTCCTCCTGCCGGTGCGCTGGGGTGGGGGAGGGCTCGGGTCCCGCCGGGTCGCGGCTCCGTATCTTACCCGCCTCTTGGGGTGCCGAGTCCTCTCGGGTGTAGCTGCACGCTGTGCACTTTCCTGTGTATTCTCGTCTCTCTTTTAGGAATAGATGTATTTGCTGTGTTTTCGTAGATAAATATAGTGTTGGGAGGAGATTTCTGCCGCCCTGCTCACACCGCCATCTTCCCGGAAGTCCTATGATGACTTTTAAAAACCTGACCAATATTCTTACATCAGGAAAGCTCATAAAAATATAAACATTTCTGACTTTCTTTGAAAAATCATAAAATCTAGTAACACTGTACCTAAATTTTGACTTGTGAAAATTGTCCAGTGCTGTACTGAGTCTCTCGCCTTCTGATGTCCTGTTTGCCACAGCCTTCACTATTCCTTCATGTCCATATACCAAAGCCCAGTAGCAGAAGCCTTTTAATTTCACATGTGTATGGTTGACGTTTTTTTCTGCATTTGTTTTTTGCTACAGATGGGCTTTTATGTCACACCCAAATACTCGCTTAGCACCCATCTGAGGAAGACTCCCCAGACCGTATCTCCAGACAACCACTCCTGGACATCTCCACCTAGCTGCTCCACGGGTAACCTTAAACTCAAGAAGCCTAAAACTTACTAATTTTTCCATAAATCTTTTTTCTCTCTCTCTTTCTCCCTCCCTCTCTCTGACACCACTAAGCACCCACAGTCAAGCAAGCCAGAGACCTCTCAGTTCCTGCCCTCATTCAGTAACCAATTCCAGCAGGTGTGACTTCCTCCGTCTCCCACCCAAACCACTAGCCATCTTCCATTTTCTTTCTAAATGCGCACCACCATGCTTTTTCCCATGCTGTGCTCAGGGCCTGCTTTCTGTTTGGGAGCACCTGTTCATCTATAAATACTCAGTTTAGGGGTCAATGACACCTTTCTTTTCACCTACTACCATCCTCATTTAAAATCAATCACCCTTTCTTCACCTGCTCCTTGTCCCCTCTGCATCCTCCAGCCTCCAGTCAGAGCCTGCATGTGTCTGCTTACTTGTGAACTTCCTTCTTATGCCCTCTGAGCCCACTGGGAGCAGGGACGGGTCTTTTCATATCCCCAGTACCCAGCAGAGTGCCTTGTACACAGTAGGTACTTGACTCATAGTTAATAAAAGAAAATGAATGTGGGCCTAGCCCATGAAGTTCCTACACACTTGTAAAACACACAAATGAAAGGAATAAAAAATGTAAGAGAGAACATACCAGGAAGTGTTCCTTGGCTAGGCATGGAAGGAAGTAAACGGGATAGTTTCTTGTATGCACCCTTGCCACAGACTCTTAACCTGCATCCTCCCTTTCCCCCTCCAGTTTATAGCCAGAGTGACCTTTCCTGAATGGAAACTGGATTCAGGCCCATTGCTTAGGGAGAAAGCCCAAGAGCCTTAGGATTCAGGGCCCTTCCTATCTCTGCAGCCTCCTCTCCCACCTTCTGCTGCAGAATGTCCGCTCCCCAGCCACACCGGCCTTCTGCCAGTCCTTGGTGCACACCCTGCCCTCTCCCAGCACAGGGCAGGTGCTTTTGCTGGATGGCTCTTCTCTCCCTTCCTCACCAGGTGAATTCCTATCAGCCTCTGGCTCTCTAAGTATTTGCTACTCCCTCAGCTGACTTCCCTGCTTGGAGAAGTCCAGGCCTCCATAACACCCCATAGGGCAGAGAGGATAGAACTGCATGTGCACCCTGCCAGCTCATACTCTGGGACCCCTTTGCACTCATCTGGTACCAAATAGGAGACAGGGGATAAGGCAGCTTTCAGTCTCTCTTCTGTGGATGGGAATGTCTGACAAAACAAATGCTCAGCAATTAACAGAAGGCATCCCTCTTAGAGTGGTGATCCAACAACCCTGGGGCATGGGGTGAGGGTCACGGGCACTCCCTGAGGCTCATCAAAGCATCCTCAACCACTCCAGGGTCAAGTAGGCTTTCCAGGGGGATTTCTGGTAAATGCAGCACCACGTTTTTCTCCCTCTCCATTACATTTCCATGGTTATTTCAGTGCCCTCTTAGAGTTGATGTCTTTCACCCCCACCCACACACTTCCCCTCAGTCTGACGCCTTTCTCAATTATCTAACTAAACAAGATGACCGCCTCCCAGACAGCCTTGGCCAGCCCATAGGCAAGGGCCCAGGGATGGGCTCAGAGGGGTAGGGCAGAAGCAGAGCCCACCCCGTGGATGGGAGCAGGCGCCCCAGACACAGCTGAGGAAGTCCAACACCTTCCAATACTGAGGCACCCATGTCTTTGTTTAACTCAGCTTCTGAAATCATTCTTGATAATGAGATCTGCCACACCTCTATTTCATTTCCTGTTACACGTCAGATCAAGGAGTACAAGTCCACTGGGAGAGCCAGTGAGACCCAGGTGAGAACGATCAAGAGCAGCCTGTACCTGGAATAGGATTTGACTCGATTCTTGGCCTTCAAAAATAGAAAATGTCATGGGCTTCAGGGGTCCACTAAACCTCCCTTCTTGGCCATATCCAGTTGTCTGTTAAAAAAAAAAAACAGAAATACAGAAAATTGGCATCACCATCTATTATGAATGTACATATGTCACTTGATTTTATTACGGCTTCCAGAACTGTAATATATAACTTAAGAGTCTAACCTGGCTCAAATCAATGTGAAATTTAACCAAAACAGGCAGCAAGGGGTCTAATATACATTGCAGCTCTACTGTGTCAAGATGGCTTGCAATGAGCCTTTCATGGCTTTTCACATTTCTAGCAATCACCCCATGGGGAGAATATTAACACTCCCATGTTACAAATGAGGCTCACAGAGGTTAGCCACTTGCCTGGAGTAAAATCTGTAAGCAGTTGACACAGCACACACACAGGGATAAAAAGCCCATGATCTTCCCACAATGCCCCTCTGCCTTCTAAATTCTACATGGTTTTAAAGCAGCTTCTTGAAATCTCCCCAAGGCTCCTATTTCTTTATAAGGGAATTCATGGCAGCTTCCCAGAACTTTAGAGTTCACAGTCACCTCAAGGACAATTGAATTTATAAGGGGAAAAAATGTATATAGGTGTGTTCAGTACAATGCTTACTCGGCCCATAGTTACATGGTAAATTTTAGTCAAATTTGAACAGTAACTTTAAGGAGAGCTTAATATTTTATTATTTGACTAGCAATCTATATTCATGTAGAAAAAATAAAAATATGAAACATTTACTTCAAGCAGCATCCCTACAGTGTTTCTAAAATCCAGGATCCTAAACTTGACACCCACATCTAGGCTGGAATAGAAGTGGTGGCTGGGACAGCAAGAAGAGCTTGCACTTGGCAATTGGTATGTGCTGAGCTCTGTCCTAAGCACAGTTAGTCCTGACAACAACTATATGGGGTAAATTATTAAAGGTTAGCTCTGTTTTACAAGCGATGAGAATGAGACACAGAGGTGAAGTACGGCAGTTTCCCCAGGCAGTGGCCAGAAGGAGGATTCAAACCTGAGACTCCACAGCCAGTCCTCTTGCCCACTACACCCCACTCCCCACCAGGGAGAGGAAAAGCAACCAAGAGAACGTGGAGGGAAAGCAGGCAGCTTCATAGATGTTCAGGAGGGTATGACACCCTCCACTCCCAACCCAGAGGATGGGAGCTCTCGCCCACAGTCCTTCCATCCCTGGTCTCCCACCTCGACTGCACCTCTGAAGGGAAATGCGAGGCAGAGCAGAGTGGGTGGCATGCCGGAGGGAGAGCAGCCCTAAGCCCACACTGGAGGGGCACCCTCTGGAAGGAGGGAGTTAGAATCCATAGCCAGTACTGGTCCCCCTGCTTCCTGAGTCTCCTACCTGTGGTGGCAATCAGGGGTGAGATGGTTCAAATCAGAAGTATGATATGGTTTTGGAGTTGGAGACAAAAAAAAAACAAAAAAATAAGAACTGGAGGGAAGAGAATTGTTTTTCTACTTCTTTCGGAAGAACAGGAACACTCTTGCCTTGGAAACATTGGGAATAACCCAAAAACAATTAGTATGGGGAGAGTGATAGGGAAAAGGTCATATGCTGTTTCCCTCAGGTCATTACATCTTGATTAAATTGAAACAGGTTGTATGGTAAAAAGAAAAGAAAGAAAGAAAAGAAAAGAAAGAAACAATAACAAGTGAAAACACAGAGGGTTTTGGAATCTGGTGTCCTCTCCCTCAGAGTTGTGGCAGGCCCTTGGATAGCAGTCACCAGCTATCACCAACCTCTCCCCCTTAGGAAGCCAAGTGGTCTCTTTCCCAGACTCCCTTGCAGCTAGGAGGGTGGCCAAATGACCCAGTTCTGGTTCATGAAACAAAAGTTGAAGTCCGCTGGGGGGTTTCTGGTCAAGTTTCCCAGTGGAAAAAGACCGATGTGACTGGCATTGCCTTCCCCTTCCCAGTTGTTCTTGCTCCAACAACAGACCTTGTATCTATAGCCAAGGCAGCTACCATGAAATCATGATGGGACAAATCAGCTCAAAGAATAGTAGAGCAAAGAGAAAGCACCCAAGTCTCTGAAGATATCACAGACCAGCTAACCCTGCCCTGGGCTTCCCACTTCAGACTCCTTGCTCTCTGAGGAAAATAAACCCCTGTTTACTGCAGACACTCTAAAGTTGAATTTGTATTGCTTGTAGCTAGAAGCATTCTTAACTGACACAATAATTTTATAGATTTCTAGCTCATCAATTCCTTTCAAGGTTTTTCTTCCTCTTGGGGCTCTTCCTCCCTCCCAGTCCTTCTCCACATCTTCTCTGGCTCCATGAGCTCCTCTAGAAGGTGGCCAAAGAACTGGGTGCAGGTGTCCAGTTTGGTTGGACAAGATGAGGGCAGGGCTTTCTGTGGGGCTTCTGCCAAACAGCCAATGGGATTCGTCAACTTTCTGCTCACATCAGCAAGTGGTCAGTCTTTCAGTGCATGAGTGACAGCATGCAGAGAAAAACTACATTGGTCAGGCAAACCTCACAAACAAGCTTGCATTTTTCCTACATGGCAAGCGGGCTCACCTATCAGGAAAGGAGGAGCTGTCTCTGTTGCAAGGTTCAAAGTTAGGTTCTTATATCAGGGTGACAGGTCTTCCTGCCCACTGGCAGCGAAGCTATTTGGGCCATAAAGATTGCAAAATGCGTGTGCACCTTCTGAGTCAGCAAGCCATACCGCTGGAACTGAAAGGATGGTGCCATGGAAACTTGTGAAAAGACAAGAGAGTTTATGCAGGAGCTGGAGGAATAACAGCCACTATCTTGAAGAAAGAGAAGAAAGGAAGGGAAGAGAATTGAACCTGTTTTTTTAAGGGTTCCCTGTGTGGTAGTGATGGGAATAGATCCTCCACATACATCATTTCTTCTGTTACTCAACAAATTCAGGGAAATATCCCCAGAGAACTTCACGGCAGAGACACAGATAACTGGTGCTTACAGCGGGTGAGCTGGCTTCACTGGGCCACCAAGCCCCAATTCTGAAGCATATTTCTGCCCTGCCTTCCGGGCCAACAAAGGGTGTGTGCAGTTCCCAGAACCGCCTGCCTCGAAGTCGCCCTCGGGGTGCTTTCCAGCAAGAGTTTTCTGCATTGATCATATGGTATTTATGCCAAACTCTTCTTCCTTCAGGAAGAAGCATAGTCTCCAGCAAAACTCTAAAATAGCTGGCTTCTCCTTGACTTCCCTTCCCCGCTCCTCTGGACCCTTTCCCAACCCCTGGGCTGCTCACTTCCTCTCTCTTCAGTGCCCTTGCGTTATATTCACGTGGCGTTTCTAACCATCTTATGAAAACTAGTTCTAAGAACAGGAGACCCACTCGCAGTGTGGAATAAACAACTGGCAATCAATTAAAATTGCTACCTCTCCCGAATAAAGCCTTCTGCTGAAGGAAGGAAGCTCCAACTAAACTTCCAGTCCTTGGAGGAGAGGGTTTGGGAGTAGGAGTGGAGACAGGAAAGAGAAGAAGCTCCTTCTCGGTGCCCCTGAAATCCCACCGCACAGTGACACCATCCCTCCTTCACCCAGAGCCAGATGTGTGTGGGGCCGTCTCCCGGGCAGGGCTCTGGCTGCCAGCAGTGGTTTGGGCAGTATTTATCACTCCTGGTAGAAATCCCACTGGTGTGAGAGTAGAGAACGGGAAAACATTTTCACCTTTTGTCTAGAAAGAAAGTTGCATTTCCCCTTCTCAGACCAAATGAGCCTGCTAATATCAAATTGTCATGATAGAATCTCTTTCTCTCTTAGATCTTGTTGTTTTGTAATGTAAGTCCATAATTACATATTTTATTTCTACCCTGTTCCTGGCACTGTTATTTGCTGAGGCTACAGAGATGACTAAATCGTAGTCCTCTTCATGGAGGTCAAAGTCCATATACGAATAGACACTGAATATCTAAAATAATAATAGCTAATATTTATCCAGGGTTTAGATTGTGCCAGTCACCGATCCAAGGGCTTGATAAATGCATTATCTCACTTAATTGCCACACATCCCATAAGGCAAGTGCTCTTAATTAGACCCATTTCACAGAGCAGAAAAGGGAGCTTCAGAGCTTACTCGCCCGAGCTCCTATCACGAGTAAGTGGCAGGGCCAAGTGTGAACCTGCATCTGACCTCACCGCTACCCTGTGATAATATACAGCCAGCAAAGGACACTCGAGAGGGCGGGAAGAGGGGCAAAGGCAAGAGGGGATATTGAACCCAGACCTTGGGTAGCCCTAGTGACAAGCTTTGAGCCCTCCCATCTGTGACTATGCATACGGTTCATAAAGTTTGAACTGCATCTTCCCCCCCAGGAGGAAGACTCCATAGGTTTACAAGATTGGCTCTATTTCGCTCTATAAATATTTTGAACTACATGAATCTGTCTCTACAGGTTCTATCCAGTCCAACCTCTAGAAGCCTGTCAGTCAACAGGGTTAGCTCAACAAGTGGCTGAAGACAAATTTGACCAAAAGCCTCCAAACCATGTATGGGAAGAAAAGTACAGAGCAGAACAGGGTTGAAAATAGAGAAAATGCTTTTCTTAATGCTTCAGTGGTAATTTTTCATGGTCAAACTAAAAAAAAAAAGTTAAGATTAAGGGACATAGACTAATACATCTATTACTGTACTTTTCTTTCCAGATTCCCTGAGTCATATGTGAATGTGTAAACCTGAGTAGATAGATATGCTTTCACCTTGCCCATTAAGTAGTATTGGCTTTTAAGAGCTGAGGAGAAAGAGCCTCCTTGGTTGAAGGACAGATGTATGACTTGTAGCCATTTCATCAAAAATATCACATTGGGGCAAACTATGTCCTTCATATGCAACTCCTTAATTTTGATAGACTTTTTTTAGGTGATTATAACCACCCATTGTTTTCCTAGTATGGGGTAAAAGGATGGAGGACATGTTCTAGTAAATAAATAAAGAACATCCTCTTCTCTTACCAAGTAAAGTATAAGGACACATAAGCAGTGCAGCTGGGTTTGCATCACTATTGTTTTCTTTATTCAAACTCCTGTGAATAAACCAGAGATAAAAGTGATTAGTTACCAGTCTGTTAAAATAATGTATTTCTAGTCAGAAAGGCTCACTGGACAATATCCAGTTATAAACCTAGTAGATTGGGACCCTAAAGGCCAGGCTCCTTCTCTGCGGAACGGCCCGGGCTTCCAGAAGCTTCAAGACACCTCATTCACAGCAACACACAGTCAACATCTCCAAACCGGCTCATGGTGATTCCGTTTCTTTAACTGCTTCACTTTATCATAATCTTCTTCATTTAAGGGCCTTAAATGGTGGGCAATAAGTACAATTTTCACTCTTATTACATGGATGGGAATGATATGTTTTGGCAAATGTCAGGATGACTAGATACTACAATTTTCGTGGTTCTGACTCAAAGCTGCAAATATATGAGATTCTTCAAGCAGAAAGAACCCAAGAATATTCACGATCTCCCAATCCAAGATCTCACCAGCTACTGCTTCGGTCTTCTGAACATTGTCGTTAACTATGCAAAAGACCTGCAGAACAAACGTCCTTCTTATTATTCCAAAAGTAAATAAATAAGAATCCAAACTCTGCCCTAATTTCTTCTATTCCGTATCATTTTTCCTTTCTTCCTTGTGGCTTCACATTCCTCAGAAATGATAACTTTTGCCCTCAGACATGTTGTGACCAGCTGATTTTAAGATCTGAGATAAATTTTTCATATGGCCTGTACATATATTGATATGATAATTATGACAGGGCTGTTGCCTATCACAATATCGGACTGCTGAAACAAAATGAAAAAATGAAGAATTCCTTCATTTCACCAAAATTTCAATCACTTTATTATCTTAGGGATTATGGATGATCTTGGTTTACTTCATCTTTTTCTTCATTTCCTTAAGGTTTTCTACACTGAACTTATATCACTAATATAATCAGCATGGGGAAAAGGTTATTAAAATCCTAACCACTCTAAAAATTTGGATGCTGACATTTTTAAATTCCTTAGATTTGGATATCCTATACTCGAAGTTTAAAAAGGTAAAAGTATTATTACATTTTAGCCTCACAGACACCCTGGAAGCTAAAGCTAGAAAAGAGTGGCTATTTAGCATCATCTGTGTGGTAGGTTTGTGGTGGGGCCTTTACAAGCAGAACAAGAGTGTGTGCACTCTGAGTCAGAGAGCCTGAACCAGAGACCTGGCTCTGCCCTTTGCTAGCTGTGTGGCATGAGTGTACTACTGAATCTCCCTGTGCCTCCGTTTCCTCAAAAGGAAAATATATAGCACTTACTCAATAATAAGTGTGTGCTCTTATGAGTTTCTCACAGACAAAATGAGCTAGGAAATGTTACTCTTGTTTTATGTATGAGAAAGCTGAGGTTGAAAATTAAGCAATTTTCCTGAAGATTCATAGCTAGGAAGTGACACTACCATGCTTCCAACCAGATCTGTCAGATTCCAAAGTCCAAAAGCCCTTTCAGCTCTTCCACTGTACCCTGTATAGTGGGATAGCTGCAGAGACATAGGTGTAGGCATAGGCATAGATACAGAAGTAGATGTAGCTATATGTACAAAGTGTATACTGCTTTTACATGCTATATAAATTAATTGTCGCCAGGTTCTACAGCTATTTTAAGGAAGATCTGAGACTAAAACTCTTCAGGACAATTAGATTCATAAATTCTATGATGGTTAGAAATCAGCTTTTGCAACAGAATTAAATTAGTCAATGCATCCAAACATCATTTTAGAATTGGCTCATTATCTTAAACACAAATAAGACATTTTTCTGCTGCTTTAGGCTGCTTATGAAGCTTGGAAATACAAAGAAAAAAATAAGAGCCCCAGGTTCTAAGATACTGAAATATGAACTACAGATGAATGAATAAATGAATGAATGAATGAATGAGCGATTATTTTTTTAAGACTAACTCATTTTTTATTTTTAATTTTAAGTTTATTTTTAGAAAATGACCATGATCCACTATCCCCCATATATGCCTAGGAGAAGTAAAAATATAGACAGTATGACACATGGGAGGATCTTTCCCCTCAAGCTCCTCAGCACTCGGGATCCTTCAAAGGCTGGTCCTAACTCTCTCCCAGCCTTATCTCCCACTCCCTCCCACCCCTAGTAACACTGTCCCACAGAATGGACTTTGCACCCGAGCCTTCCTGTCTGCCTGCTTGGGCACCTGGTGTTTTCCCCCGCCCAGCACAAGGTCCAGCCTGGAGCAAATGGACAATTGATATTTGTCCCTTGAATTTGGATTCACAAGATCCGACCTCACCTCTCCTTCTATGTGTCATATCCCGCTACCTAGGCCTAACTGATTCATTTATTTTAGAAGCATTGAATTATTCTAAAAAACTTCTGTCATGTGCCAGATACTGTGCTAAGAACCGGGATACAAAATAAGGAGTACAACAGTGTCTGTCTTCGTAAGAGCTAGAACCACAATCCCACTTCCTCCATGAAATCTCTGATTTCCAGCCTGTAAGTCTTCCTCTCAAAGCCTCTCCAGAATGCATTTTATTTTTTATCATTTATTTACAAGTCTGTGTTATTGTCTTTACTAGAAAACAAAATCCTGAAAGGCAGAGGCCTTATTTAAAAATTGGGTTCTTTTTAACTTCTCACAGCTCTTCATACTATGCCTTGCATATATTAAGTCCTCAACAGATGTTGTTAAATTCTAAAACATCTGTGATTGTCTTACATTGATACCCTATGAACTTGTTCAATCTGTAAGTTTTCTGAATAAACATAATATGCTAAGTCAATGTGAGATTTAAAAATTTATTTCAATGCAAAGTAATACACTTTTATTGTTGATGAAATGAGTTGTTTCTCTTTTAAATACACTAACAGATTTCTGGTCTTTTTTAGCACTTTTAATCTTATAGACACATAAATTGAATGATAAAAAGGCAAATAAAAATAAAATAAATGCTTAATTTAGTCAGATGCTCAGACAGGCCACCATCTGGGGTGTATTGGAATCTAAAAAGTAAAAGTAACAACGTATTTATCCTCTATTTTGTTGTTTACATTTAGTCTCATCCCTCACAGAAGGATTTCTAGGGGAAAATAGAAGTAATCGCTTTCCAGTCCCAGGCCTGGGGTTCTATGATTTATTTGCAGACAAATCTACCCCCATGATGCAGTTGCTAGCATGGCCCCTGGACTAAACTGGTTGGTTTGGATCCTGACTCTTCAGCTGACTTGTGCCTACTCGTGTAAAGCCTGGATCATAGTAGTATCTGCCTTTGAGAGTTATGGGATTCAAGGGGTTAATATTTTAAACAGTGTTTGTCTAAAATGCATTCTGCCACTCATTGTTTAGTTGGAATTTTAAACATTGTCTTACATGACGTCTGCTTTCATGATTCCCGGCTTCTAGTGGCCCCAATAACAAGGATACTCAAGAAGCAGGCCTCACAGAGCCATCGTCAGGCCAATGAAGTGGCAAGGCAAAGCCTTTGTCTGAATGATTCAAGGTGAACTACACTAATGCTAGGCGTATGCCAGGAGACAACTTAAGCCTCTCAAACAAGTGTTGCCTATATTTCCCTTTGCATGGACACAATTCTACTTATGAATCTCCCATCCTGGATCATAATATTGCTGGAGGGAAACCACAGTTTATACTAGAAATTGCCTAAAACCACCAAGCTACACACACTTGATATATTTCCTCACAAACACTATATGGTAAAGGATTGGAGTAGATTTCTAGGTAAGTCAGTGACATTTTATCTAAACTATCTGAAATACTTGATCTTGGAATTTTTACTGTTTGTTGGGGTTTCCCTCAGGTACAAAGACTAAACTCAAATAGTTTCTATAGCAACTATCTGAGAGGCCAAGCACATCCTTAGCAACACGGGTCAAAGGTTTGGGGGGAAAAAAGAGAGTTTTGAAAAGCCATCCCCACTTGCTTTAACCATGGACAACTTACAAATACGGAATCCAGGCTGCCGGCCTCACTGCTTAGACCTGATGCCTCACTTCACCACAGCCCACAAAACACAAATCCCTCCACATCCCGAATCTGTGTGCTGCCAGGATAACAATACAAAGGCATCTAACATTTCCCCAAAAGAATTTGCCATACACATCCCAAGACTTCTATATGAATTTACTGATTTCTCATTAGAACCCATTAAGACTATTAAAATTTACCTCTTAAAGATCAAAAATCAAAAGGTGAAGGTCAAAGTTAAGAGACTTGCCCAAGATCACACTGCCTGGCTGACTCCCCACTTATGCACTAATGATATGTTATTCTCCTCCTGAAAGCACAGATACCATCACAACAAGACAGCTCATATCGCTAAACCTGTTACATATCTTTCCAAAAGTTCAGACAAGTTTTTTTTTTTAAACCATGGCTGCTCTTCCTTTTCAGATGCTGGATGACTCTATGTGCTCAGAGGAACACCAGCCCACAGCTATTCCTGTGCTGTAATGCCTCTCCTCGTTTCCCCTCTGCCTTCACCTCAGCAGTCTCCCAGGTTTTAATCGAGCCACTTGTTATGGATTGAATGGTCTCCCCCTCCAAATTCATATATTGGAGTCCTAACTCCCAAGTACCTCAGAATGCAGTCTTATCTAGAAATAGGGTCTTTATAGAGCTAATGAAGTTAAAGTGAAGTCATTGGTGGGGGTGGGGGTGGGGCCTACTCCATAATAACTGGTATGCTTATAAAAAGGGGAAATTTGGACACATAAACACACACAGAGAGGGAACCTAATGTGAAGAGCAGAGGGGGAAGCTGACCACCTACAAGTCAAGGGCGGAGCCCTGAAAAAGGTCCTCATTGCCCTCAGAAGACCCAACCCTGCTGACATCTTGATTTTGGACTTCCAGCCTCCAGAACTGTGAGACAAAAAAATGTCTATTGTTCAAGCCACTCTGTCTGTGGCACCTTGCTTTGGCAGTCCTAGCAAACTAATACACCAAGGATCTGTGGCTTTGACTGAGAAAAGTGATGCCATTCTGGGACAGAAGTGGCCTCAAATGGGGCTTTATTCAGTTATTATACATATGGTGTCCACAGCATACCAGGGGGATCCACTTGAAGCTTTATTGATTCTCCTGCTGGGCTCAAATGCCTCCAAGAGGCATTTTTAGACACTTTGTCATTTCCTCACTTATCTGAGTAAGGCCATGGAATTTCTAGGTCCCAAACCTACGAGTAACTCAACACAAAACATTAATTTTTTTTCCTTTTCCCAAAACTAAGTAATAGGCAAACCTTAAATAGAGTCAGTCATCTCTCAGAACAAAAAAAAGCACTAAGGGCTCTGAATTAAAATAATTCACCCTGCTCTAAGGTTGAATAATGCATTTCCAAAGAACAAAGATGGTGCAGAAGGAGAGGATTATACAATTTGTTTTCATCATACATTATGTGGGTAGGAAAGGATGTGACTGGAATTCATAACACCACCAGGACCAAACAGGGACAAATACCCTGTGTGCCATTTATTTCCCCTCTGCATTGCATATTGCTAAGAGCAATATAAATTAGAAAGCAACGCCAGATATGAATAACAATCAGATTAAAAGCTCGCCCATACCATTGTTCATCCAGTAACATTCAAATCAATCATGCCCATATTTTGGTCTTGCTCACACCAATTATATCACTCAGGGTTTAGAAAAATCACAGGAGGAACTGACCAATTAATACTCTTGACAAATTAGGAGCCCAATTAAAGTGGCCATTAATAAACTAGAAACAAACAGGCAGGCATAAAATCCGAGCTGCTGCCTCATCCGTCAGCCTGATGAGAATGAAGGAAAGGAGAGATGGGGGCCCACACACCTACACACACAAACATGAGCACTTCGTTCTCTTACTAACCTTTGCAGTGTCGATATGCCAGTCTTACAGTACACGAATCTGGATTTACACAGATGCAAAACTGGGGGTGATTATTTGTTTCATCAGTAGGTTCATGGCTAGGTAAATAGGTTCATGGGAGAATAGATGGCTTCCCTAGAGGACTGAAAAGGTTTTAAATTTATATGATTGATCCCAATATAAATTAGCCAAATGATTATTCTTATTAGGGAAAATAATAATGAGTTCAATGGAGTATTGTGAGAAGTGTGCTTATGCTTATTCCTGCCTGGCTTCCATTCCACCCACCCTCCCCCAGAGCAAGCAAGGGCAGGGACCACTGGCCTGAGGAGCCCTCTGCTCAGGTAGCACAGGGCGCCCCAGCACCGAATGGAATGGTGGTCCAAAGGAGGTCAAAGGGAAAGGGGCCTGCCCTCCCACGTGAGGACAGATGGGCATTCCGCCCTGGTGTTTCCCTGATGTGCTCAACACGTTGGTAGTAAGGACGTCAGTGTTGAACTCTGAGGTGTGCAGGTTTACCTCAGAATCCCTAAAGGGGATGTGGAGGAAGGACTTTCTTTCCTCCAAGTGTACCAGAACATCATGAGTCTTCCCTGGCCTACAGAGGAGGATAGGAATCATTATTTCTCATAAAAGCTACCTTAAAGGTTTTTTGTTGTTGTTGTTGTTATCATTAATGTACAATCACTTCAACAACATTATGGTTACTAGACCCCCTATTATCAAGTCCGCACCACATACCCCATGCCAGTCACTGTCCATCAGTGTAGTAAGATGCTATAGAATCACTAATTGTCTTCTCGGTAAATACTGCCTTTCCCATGTCCCCCCGCGCCCCTCTACATGTGTGTTAATCGTAATGCCCCTTTTCTCCCCTTATCCCTCCCTTCCCACCCATCCTCCCCAGTCCCTTTTCCTTTGGTAACTGTTAGTCCATTCTTGGGTTCTGTGAGTCTACTGCTGTTTTTTTCTTTCAGTTTTTTTCTTTGCTCTTATGCTCCGCATATGAGTGAAATCATTTGATACTTGTCTTTTTCGGCTTGGCTTATTTCACTGAGCATAATACCTTCTAGTTCCATCCATGTTGTTGCAAATGGTAGGATTTGTTTTCTTCTTATGCCTGAATAATATTCCATTGTGTATATGTACCACATCTTCTTTATCCATTCATCTACTGATGGACACTTAGGTTGCTTCCATTTCTTGGCTATTGTAAATAGTGCTGCAATAAACATAGGGGTGCATCTGTCTTTTCCAAACTGTGCTGCTGCGTTCTTAGGGCAAATTCCTAGGAGTGGGATTCCTGGGTCAAATGGTATTTCTATTTTGAGTTTTTTGAAGAACCTCCATACTGCTTTCCATAATGGTTGAACTAATTTGCATTCCCACCAGCAGTGTAGGAGGGTTCCCTTTTCTCCACATCCTCGCCAACATTTGTTGTTGTTTGTGTTTTGGATGGCGGCCATCCTAACTGGTGTGAGGTGATATCTCATTGTGGTTTTAATTTGCATTTCTCTGATGACTAGCGAGGTGGAGCATCTTTTCATGTGCCTGTTGGCCATCTGAATTTCTTCTTCGGAGAAGTGTCTGTTCAGCTCCTCTGCCCATTTTTTAATTGGCTTATTTGCTTTTTGTTTGTTGAGGTGTATGAGCTCTTTATATATTTTGGATGTCAACCCTTATCAGATATGTCATTTATGAATATATTCTCCCATACTGTAGGATGTCTTTTTGTTCTACTGATGGTGTCCTTTGCTGTACAGAAGCTTTTCAGTTTGATATAGTCCTACTTGTTCATTTTTGCTTTTGTTTCCCTTTCCCAGGGAGATATGTTCATGAAGAAGTTGCTCATGTTTATGTCCAAGAGATTTTTGCCTATGTTTTTTTCTAAGAGTTTTATGGTTTCATGACTTACATTCAGGTCTTTGATCCAACCTTAAAGGTTTTTGACAAAGTGTTTCTTTGTATGTTACACAACAATCTTTGTGTATTATAAAGTATGTAGATGAACATTTTGTCAAGAGAATAAAATTACACATTCTGGCTTTAGAAATACACGAATAAGGCAAGTGTAACTTAGATCCCATCCCACACAGTTTAGACACTGAGATTTACAGAAAAAAAAACTACATATTGTAATACTAACTCACTTATAAGGTGACCCTGAGGCAAGGATTCGAGGGACAAAAACGTGCAGTCGTGCTCAAGTACGGCAGGTTTCCTTTCTGATTCCAGTAATTAAATTATAATTGGTAACTGGGATGGTCAAGAGAGTAAAGGAAAAATGAATTTAATCTTTTCTTACTAAAGAATACCATGCCACTGTGAAATCTCACTCATGAATTAGTTTTTCATAATCAAAACTTTTTAAAAATACTATTTTGCAAGCATTTACTAAGTTAAGCATTTTGAATGTCTTGTGTCATTTAAATATCACAACAATCCCACAAGGCGTGTCCTGCTGCCATCCTATAGTGAAGGAAACTAAGCTCAGAGAGGCTGAGGAAGCAAGGTCAATCTGACTGCAGAGACCAAGCGCAGAACCCACAGAACCCTCCATCTGAAGATGTGTCCATCTTTAGTTAAAACATTCTTTAAGAGCACAAATCTACCATGTTGATTTCTTTTTGTCTCTTACCGAAGAATATAAGTTCTAATGTTTTAAAATAATTACAATATGGTAATAAATTATTGATACAGAATATCATGGATAAGAGAATTCAATGTCAGCCTCATAGAATATTTTAAGAGAAACTAAGTTTTCTTTGTGCCACATACATAATAACCAAGTATAGTTTGCTCTGTTATCATCTGCTTAAGTGAAAAATCAACTTTTTTTTAAAACCTCACCCACTGGGTGAATATCTACTTTTATTAAGTTAACATTTCTTGTACCTAAGTAAACATTCCTATTTGTCCTCACAGGTAACAAGTCGGTAATTAGATATTCCCCCAACAAACTTCAGTACCTCTTTCCTTGTTTAATCAATGAGTAGGCTATAAAACAACCAGCCCCATTCTAAATCTGACACCAGGGATTTCTGAATGACTGCGACTTTATGCCAACAATTTAATCCGTGTATTTCTATCTGTGGAAACTAACACCCATAAAAGCAATTATTTGCGGGCCTTTGGAGAAAAGAACCTAATGATGCCCAGCTTGCCTTCTCAGAGTCATCTCTCTTGACATGGAAAGAGAGTGGGGGCACACTCTCCTTCCAGAGAGTTCCTTTGACAATGAAACAGGAAGTTGAGTTGCTGTCAGGATATATTGTGCCTTTTGTAAAAGAAGGGAGGAGGTACTGGCAATGCAACTTTTCACCTTGAACAGTAATGATTCTTTCCAGAGATCACCTCAGCACATTTAAAGGATGCCACACCCGCACCTCACCAGAAGACTTATATATGAAATCCCAGAAAGGCTTGTAAACACCTCTTATAAAAAAAGGGGGGGGAAAGCCACTTGTTTTTATCACTTTCTTACGTTACTAGATCCTTCTTCCTTAGCACAGAATCTGTTGCTCTCTTGCACAGTGAAAGAAGTAGTTGTGGAAGCATTACTCTTGTATTTTTTTTTTCCTAGAGAATGAAACAACTTTGCTAGGAGACCCAGGTCACCTACTTGAACTTCATCATGGAAAGAGAGCTAACACTCATTGAACTCTACTACAAGCCAAGCCACGTACTGATTCTTTACGTGCTTATTTAATATTACTCTCACAACTACTTGGTGAGGCAAGTGTCTCCATTTTATAGAAGAGGAAAGTAAGGTTCGGAGAGTTGAAGCAATCTTCACAGTGCTGGTAAATGATGAAACTGACCTAACCCATCTGCCCAACCCTGAAGATCATAAATCATATGCCCTATAATCCACGATAAACCTTCACTCAGTAAAAGATTCATTTTACTTCCTGAATGTCATATCCATATTATGTCGTATCATTTAAACATGTTTTCTTTGTCTTTCAAATTATTCCTTACTTGCTATCTAAGTTTTCAAAGAAAAATTGAAACAAGAAATTATCAGGCAATGCATTGCCCTTCCAATCTCCTGCTTGGCGTCCCCATGACAGAGGACACTTGTCCCCAGAAAGTAACCCATAATAAAGACAAAACCAAGACTGGACCATTGAAGACAAAATAAGCTGTACGTGACTTGCCATCTCAAAACAATTACTCGTCAGCAGACTGTACACCCACCAGTGAGGCTGAAGGAAGCAGCAGAGGCAGCAGAGGTGGCGGACGTGCCTGCCAAGGCTCTCGTTCCCATTGTAAGGAAAGGTCTGTCTCTGCTTTCACTTCTTCGGCCAGTGCTTTCAGGAAAGGGCTTCTTTCTCCTATGCATTTCCTCTCCCTCACTGTATACCAGACAGTCCTAAGGACCCCAAACTGAATATCATTCTCTAAGAAATGGATAGAATACTCAGTTTCTGAAAACTACAGCTGAGAGATGACACTTTGTGAGAATGAGATTTCAACTCTGATTTCTAGAATACAAGAATCCCATAACATCTTAAGGCTAGGTACTTTACTATTTTAACCACAAGGATGGACATAATACTCATTTAAACATCCAAAAACTCAATCTTTCCTTTAATTCCACTACCAAGCTTAATTCAACCAAAGCCATGTCATTAAATGAATTTATAAAATAAAAACTAATGAAAGGAAGTTGCACAAGAAATTATGCTCCATAAGCAAAACTTGTCACACCAGGAATCAACTTCCCTCCCCAGCAGTGCTACATAGCACCCCTCAAGGAACAAATTCATTCAGCATCTTCTTAAGTACCCACCATCTACTTTGTCATTCTTGAAGAACTATGTTATCAACATGTTAAGACTTGAAACTCTTACCTTTCTGTAAGTAAATAACAAATTGGTTGTAAAAAGTTGTTTTCTTCCAGTCCGCAGTTGAGACTCTTGCTGGCACTTGAGTCTCTCCCAGGAGGACACTCTCTCTGCACAGCTCCGCTTCCCCAGCCTCTCTCTTCACCTTCAGTCAAACATTAACCATCAACTAGTTTTATTGATTTACGGAGGCCAGATGCCGTAAAAATTATTATTATATTCACTCCAGGAAAGAAATGGGTTTGTACCAAAAGGGATTCATTTACACCTAATACATCTTAAAACAGGTTTCTGAATTTTTGAATGTAGATAAGTAAATTAGAAGACCAGAAGTTAAAATGAAAAAACTCTGTGTTTTCAACTATCTCTAGAGTATGAGCTCCATGACATCAAAGACTGTTTCCTTCATATTTTGCATGCCCCACCCCACAACACTTAGCACCATGTCTGCACAGAAGACTCAGTTGATAAATACTTGTGTAGATTGCATTTCAAACACAGAGCACAGGGCACCATGTCTGAGCAGTGATGCAGTTCATTGACAAACCAGCCACAAGACACAGGAAATGACTCAGACGGCACAACCAAAGGCACAAATCTGGCTGGGCCTACTTCTGAATTTCAAGGATCCTGTTCAAAGTATGCATGAAACACCCAGCAGCAGCCTCCCTCAAAACACAAACCAAGTTCCTTTTTTTCCCACAATCCTGAGAATGGATTTACCTAAGAGCAAGTTATCTTTTTCACTCAAAATGGGGTTTCCCACTAACCAATAAAAGTCAGTGGCCCCAGATTTCTTAAGTCAAGGCCTCTTTTAGACTGATTTCTGATTCCCACCACTCAGTCACTCTAGGAATCCACACTGAAGATGAGAGGCAGTGTCATTTTTGTGTCAAATGTGTCACACTTTACCCTGTGTCTGTTGACCTTCCGATATTCATTTCTGGGCCTCTTCCGGGCTGTTTTCCATTTGTCTCTAGGTGTGCAGCTAGCACAGTGAAAGCACAGGAGCACGGCCCACTGTCTAGACGGGCTTCCTCCTTCCCAGATCTCTCAAGAAGCCTTCACGATTGCTGTGAGATTCGTTTACTTTGGGGATCCTGAAAGTAAAACCATCTAGTCACGCCAGTGGTTAGCATACCTGGTGGACCAGAAGGTCCAGGAAGGATCCTTCTTTCTCTTTCTCATAATCAACATAACCACATTTAGGGAAATGAGGTCAGTGAGGCTAAGCAATTCTTAACACCTCTCTTAACTCATTCTTAACACCTCTGCCCTCCCATTTCCTGAATAAATTGAACTTGTTCTACAAAACCAAAGAGCTTCTACTTATATGTTTCACTTCCTGGAATCAATGAGAAGAGTCTCATGACATTGTTCTGAAAGGAATTTGCTTCTTCTTTGGTAACCTTTTAATAATGTATGTAAAAAGTATTTTTAAATCTTTAAAAGTTTTTTTTAAGATAGTATGCATGTATCACCTTCAGTTGTTATTGTTTGACAGAAATATTATACAACTATGTTCCTGGCATACTGACATATCAGTTAAAAAATGTTTTCTCCTCCACTGTTATTCAACATAGTACTGGAGGTCCTAGCCACAGCAATCAGACAAAACAAAGACATACAAGGCATCCAGATTGGTAAAGAAGAAGTCAAATTGTCACTATTTGCAGATGACATGATACTGTACATAAAACCCTAAAGATTCCATTCCAAAACTACTAGAACTAATATCTGAATTCAGCAAAGTTGCAGGATACAAAATTAACACACAGAAATCTGTTGCTTTCCTATACACTAATGATGAACTAACAGAAAGAGAAATCGGAAAAACAATTCCATTCACAATTGCATCAAAAAGAATAAAATACCTAGGAATAAACCTAACGAAGGAAGTGAAAGACCTGTACTCTGAAAACTACAAGACACTCCTAAGAGAAATTAAAGAGGACACTAACAAATGGAAATGCATCCCATGCTCTTGGCTAGGAAGAATCAATATTGTCAAAATGGCTATACTACCTAAAGCAATCTACAGATTCAATGCAATCCCTATCAAACTACCAACAGCTTTCTTCAATGAACTGGAACAAATAATTCTAAAATTCAT
This sequence comes from Smutsia gigantea, assembly GCA_032199065.1. Classification (NCBI taxonomy): domain Eukaryota; kingdom Metazoa; phylum Chordata; class Mammalia; order Pholidota; family Manidae; genus Smutsia; species Smutsia gigantea. The sequence goes on from JAVSCE010020597.1 coordinate 274,041, forward strand.
ATGGAACCACAAAAGACCCCGAATAGCCAAAGCAATCCTGAGAAGGAGGAATAAAACAGGGGGAATTACACTCCTGACTTCAAGCTCTACTACAAAGCCACAGTAATCAAGACAATTTGGTATTGGCACAAAACAGACCCACAGACCAGTGGAACAGAATAGAAAATCCAAACATTAACCCAAACATATACAGTCAATTAATATTTGATAAAAGTGCCTTGGATATACAATGGGGAGATGACAGCCTGTTCAGCAGCTGGTGCTGGATAAACTGGACAGCTACATGTAAGAGAATGAAACTGGACTACTGTCTAGCCCCATACACAAAGGTAAACTCAAGGTGGATCAAAGACTTGAATGTAAGTCATGAAACCATAAAACTCTTAGAAAAAAACATAGGCAAAAATCTCCTGGACATAAACATGAGCAACTTCTTCATGAACATATCTCCCCGGGCAAGGGAAACAAAAGCAAAAATGAACAAGTGGGACTATATCAAGCTGAAAAGCTTCTGTACAGCAAAGGACACCATCAGTAGAACAAAAAGACATCCTACAGTATGGGAGAATATATTCATAAAAAACGTATCTGATAAAGGGTTGACATCCAAAATATATAAAGAACTCATGCACCTTAACAAACAGAAAGCAAATAATCCAATTAAGAAATGGGCAGAGGACATGAATAGACACTTCTCCAAAGAAGAAATTCAGATGGCCAACAGGCACATGAAAAGATGCTCCACATCGCTAATCATCAGAGAAATGCAGATTAAAACCACAATGAGATATCACCTCACACCAGTGAGGATGGGCAACGTCCAAAACACAAACAACAACAAATGTTGGCAAGGATGTGGAGAAAAGGGAACCCTCCTACACTGCTGGTGGGACTGCAAATTAGTTCAACCATTGTGGAAAGCAGTATGGAGGTTCCTCAAAAAACTCAAAATAGAAATACCATTTGACCCAGGAATTCCACTCTAGGAATTTACCCTAAGAATGCAGCAGCCCAATTTGAAAAGGACAGATGCACCCCTATGTTTATTGCAGCACTATTTACAATAGCCAAGGAATGGAAGCAACCTAAGTGTCCATCAGTAGATGAATGGATAAAGAAGATGTGGTACATATACACAATGGAATATTATTCAGCCATAGAAGAAAACAAATCCTACTATTTGCAACAACATGGATGGAGCTAGAGGGTATTATGCTCAGTGAAATAAGCCAAGCCGAAAAAGACAAGTATCAAATGATTTCACTCATATGTAGAGGATAAGAACAAAGAAAAAAACTGAAGGAACAAAACAGCAGCAGACTCACAGAACCCAAGAACGGACTAATAGTTACCAAAGGGGAAGGGACTGGGGAAAATGGGCGGGAAGGGAGGGATAAGAGGGAAAAAGGGGCATTACAATTAGCAAATGTAATGTTGGGGGGGCACGGGGAGGGCAGTACAACTCAGAGAAGACAAGTAGTGATTCTATAGCATCTCACTACGCTGATGGACAGTGACTGTAATGGGGTTGGTGGGGGCGACCTGATGAAGGGTAGTTTAATAATCGTAATATTGCACATGTAATTGTAAATTAATGATAATAAAATAAATTATATTAAAAAAATAAATAAATAAAAATAAAATATAAAAAAGAAAAAAAAACATAGGCAAAAATCTCTTGGACATAAATATGAGCAACTTCTTCATGAACATATCTCCCTGGGCAAGGGAAACAAAAGGAAAAAGAACAAGTGGGACTATATGAAACTAAAAAGCTTCTGTAGAGAAAAGGACACCATGAATAGAACAAAAAGACATCCTACAGTGTGGGAGACTATATTCATAAATGACATATCCAATATGGGTTTGACATCCAAATTATATAAAGTGTTCATGCACCTCAACAAACAAAAAGCAAATAAGCCAATTAAAAAATGGGCAGAGGAGCCGAACGACACTTCTCCAAAGAAGAAATTCAGATGGCCAACAGGCACATGAAAAGATGCTCCACATCACTAATCATCATAGAAATTCAAATTAAAATCACAATGAGATATCACATCACACCAGTTAGGATGGCCAACATCCACAAGACAAACAACAAAAATGTTGGCGAGGATGTGGAGAAAGGGGAACCCTCTTATACTGCTGGTGAGAATGTAAATTAGTACAACTATGTGGAAAGCAGTATGGAGATTCCTCAAAAAACTCAAAATAGAAATACCATTTGACCCAGGAATTCCACTCCTAGGAATTTACCCTAAGAATGCAGCAGCCCAGTTTGAAAAAGACAGATGCACCCCTATGTTTATTGCAGCACTATTTACAATAGCCAGAAATGGAAGCAACCTAAATGTGCATCAATAGATGAATGGATAAAGAAGATGTGGTACATATACACAGTGGAATATTATTCAGCCATAAGAAGAAAACAAATCCTACTATTTGCAACAACATGGATGGAGCTAGAGGGTATTATGCTCAGTGAAATAAGCCAGGCGGAAAAAGACAAGTATCAAATGATTTCACTCATCTGTTGAGTACAAAAGCAAAAAAAAAACTGAAGGAACAAAAGAGCAGCAGACTCACAGAACCCAAGAATGGACTAACAGTTGCCAAAGGGAAAGGGACCTGCAAGGGTGGGTGGGAAGGTAGGGACAAGGGGGAAAAAAGGGGTATTAAGATTAGCACACATAATGTAGCAGAGAGAGTGATACAGGGAAGGCGGTGTAACACAGAGAAGACAAGTAGTGATTCCATAGCATCTTACTATGCTGATGGACAGTGACTGTAACGGGGTATGTAATGGGGACTTGATAATAGGGGGAGTCTAGTAAACATAACATTGCTCATGTAACTGTACATTAATAATAGCAAAAAAAATCTCATCAAGGACAAACATCCTAAGACCACTTTAACAAGTCCACACAGTAAGCCCTTTATCAATTCCCCCAAATTCTCAACTGCCTGTAAATCCCCTAGACAACGCACCCCCCCGCCCCAGGCTCTCTTGTCCCCTCCTGGCATGAGCCAGGAGGTCTGTCCTCTCACTGTATCTCTCAATAAAAGCTTCTGCCCTGGCTCTCCTACCTTGACACTTTGGTAAGCTCATTCTTTGACTTTGCAAATAAGAACCCAGGATCACTGTCATCCTGTTTCACCATTTTTTTGCCCACCTCCTATGAATATATTATTCTTGAGGACATTTATAAGAATATCCTTCTAAGAAAAATACATTTACTAAATGTGGGAAAGTAGAATATAGTTCAAAAATATATTTATGAAAAATACGGAAGTATAACATTGAACATATACCAGACAGACAGATTAAAGATGGTGGCGTGAGAAGTGAGACAGAGGCTTCCTACTAAATTCGCATATAAAAAGAAAATATAACTGATACAACTACTCCTGAAAGACCAACAGGAAAGAGGACTGCACCAAACTGCATACACCTGGAGACAAGAGCAGACCTCACAGAACAGGGTAACGTACTAAAGCTGTGGTCCGGTGGGACTCAATCCCTTTCCCCACCCCAACTCATAGGCGGGAGGAAGAGAAATGGAGTAGGGAGGGAGTGGAGACCTGGGACTTATGAATACCTAACTTGGGAAATCTGCTCTGGGAGCACAAATCTACATTTCATGGTTCTTGCATGATACTCTCATAATTAGGGGGTTGGAAATCTGACAGGCAGAATTCCTGGAGAGACTGAGATTCCAGGTGTTTGTGGAAAGCAGGGATCCATATCTGGCTGCTTTGGGACAAAAGAAAAGTGATCAGTCTGAGAGACTTCCTAACAAGGAAGCCTTTAACAAGAGGGCTTCTAAAGGGGTAAGGATTGCACAGAGCTTACTGCTCAGGAGAAAGGACAGGTAGACAAAATTGTCCGAGTGCACTCTCCCCAGCAGATTGGGAGTTTTCACGATCTTCAGGTGCACCAGCTCCCTGACTGCCTACATAGCTCCAAGAACCCCCTCTGTGATACACAGCCTACTGCACCTTTCTCCTGGTCAGCCCCACCTGACTCGCAAACTGGCAAACCCTGCCCTGGTGTTAGGGCAGCCAGAGGGAAGATCTGTCTAAAGCAGCTACAAACGCAAAGCACAGAGGGATATACCTGTTCTCAGACCACTGGTTCAGGCAGTGGAGACAGACATAGCAGCCGGGAAGCAGGAAACAGCTCTTTCCTCTCCCCAGGCACCAATACCACTACCCTGTGACCCCCAACATTGCTTCAGGGGCTGAGCAGCTGCAGAGAGCAGAGCTTCTGGGCACTAGAGGGCGCCATACACAAATATGAAATGCCAAAGGAACCTGGTCCAGAGTAAAATTATGAATAAAACTCCTGAGAAAGATTTAAATGATATGGACCTCATGACTCTCCCTGAAAGGGAGTTCAAAATAAAAATCATTAACATGATCATGGAGGTATGGAAAGATATTCAAGAACTCAGGAATAAATTATGGTTGGAGATCCAATCATTAAAGAGCACAATGGAGGATATTAAAAGCAGATTGGATATGGTGGAGGAGACTGTAAATGAAATAGAAACTACAGAAGAGGAATACAAAGAAGCTGAGGCACAGAGAGAAAAAAGGATCTCTAAGAATGAAAAAATATTGAGAGAACTGTGTGACCAATCCAAACGGAACAATATTCGCATTATAGAGGTACCAGAAGAAGAAGAGAGAAAAAGGGATAGAAAGTGTCATTGAGGAGGTAATTTCTGAAAACATCCCCACTCTGGGAAAGAGATAGTTTCTCAAGCCATGGAGATACACAGATCTCCCAACACAAAGGACCCAAGGAAGACAACATCAAGACATACAGTAATTAAAATGGCAAAGATCAAGGATAAGGACAGACTATTAAAAGCAGCCAGAGAGAAATAAGATCACATACAAAGGAAAGCCCATTAGGCTATCATCAGACTTCAACAGAAACCTTATAGGCCAGAAGGGAGTGTCATGATATATTTAATGCAATGAAGCAGAAGGGTCTTGAGCCAAGATTACTTTATCCAGCAAGATTATCATTTAAATTTGAAGGAGGGATTAAACAATTCCCAGATAAGCAAAAGCTGAGAGAATTTACCTCCCACAAACCATCTCTACAGTGTATTTTTGAGGGACTGCTAGAGATGGAAGTGTTCCTATGGTTCAATAGCTGTCACCAGAGGTAACAAAACCACTGTAAAGAAAGTAGAACAGCTAATTACTAAGCAAATGCAAAATTAAATTATATCCAAAGTCAATCAAGGGATAGATAAAGAGTACAGAATATGATACCTAATATATAAAGAATGGAGGAGGAAGAAAAAGGAGGAGAAAAAAAAAGAACCTTTAGATTGTGTTTGCAGTAGCATATTAAGTGAGTTAAGTTAGACTCTTAGATAGAAAGGAAGTTAACCTTGAACCTTTGGTAACCACGAATTTAAAGCTTGCAATGGGAATAAGTACATACCTATCGATAATCACCCTAAATGTAAATGGACTGAATGCACCAAACAAAAGTCATAGAGTCACTGAATGGAAAAAAAAACAAGACCCATCTATATGCTGCCTACAAGAGACTCACTTTAAACCCAAAGACATACAAAGACTAAAAGTGAAGGGACGGAAAAGACATTTCATGCAACTAATGGGGAGAAAAAAGCAGGAGTTGCAGTACTTGTATCAGACAAAATAGACTCCAAAACAAAGAAAGTCACAAGAGACAAAGAAGGACATTACATAATGATAAAAGGGTCAATCCAACAAGAAGATATAACCATTATAAATATCTATGCGCCCAACACAGGAGCACCTACATATGTGAAACAAATACTCACAGAATTAAAAGGGGAAATAGAATGCAGTGCATTCATTCTAGGAGACTTCAACGCATCACTCACTCTGAAGGACTGATCAAGCAGACAGAAAATAAGTAAGGAGACAGAGGCACTGAACAGCACATTAGAATAGATGGACCTAAAAGACATCTACAGAACTCTACACCCAAAGCACCAGAATACACATTCTTTTCAAGTCCACCTGGAACATTTTCAAGAATAGATCATATACTAGGCCACAAAAAGAGCCTCGGTAAATTCAAAAAGATTGAAATTGTACCAACCAGTTTCTCAGACCACAAAGGTATGAAACTAGAAATAAATTACACAAAGAAAATGAAAAATCCCACAAACACATGGAGGTTTCACATCATGCTCCTAAATAACCAATGGATTAATGACCAAATAAAAACAGAGGTCAAGCAATATATGGAGACAAATGACAACAGTAATTCAACACCACAAAATCTGTGGGATGCAGTGAAGGCCGTTGTAAGTGGAAAGTATTTTGCAATACAGGCCTACCTCAGGAAAGAAGAACAATCCCATATGAGCAGTCTAAACTCACAATTAATGAAACTAGAAAAATAAGAACAAATGAGGCCCAAAGTCAGTAGAAGGAGGGACATAATAAAGATTAGAGCAGAGATAAATAAAATTGAGAAGAATAAAACAATAGAAAGGATCAATGCAAGCAAGAGCTGGTTCTTCGAGAAAATTAACAAAATAGATAAACCCCTAGCCAGACTTATCAAGAAAAAAAGAGTCTACTCACATAAACAGAATCAGAAATGAGAAAGGAAAAATCACTACAGACAGCCCAGAAATACAAAGAACTATTAGAGAATACTATGAAAAATTATATGCTAACAAACTGGTTAACCTAGAAGAAATGGACAACTTTCTAAAAAAATACAATCTTCCAAGGCTGACCCAGAAAGAAACAGAAAATCTGAACAGACCAAATACCAGCAACGAAATTGAACTGGTAGTCAAATACCTACCTAAGAACAAAATGCCTAGACTAAATGGCTTCACTGGTGAATTTTATCAAACATTTAGTGAAGACCTAATACCCATCCTCCTTAAAGTTTTCCAAGGAGTAGAAGAGGGAATACTTCCAAACTTACAGACCCATAGACCAATGGAACAGACTAGAGAGCCCTGATATAAATCCAACTATATATGGTCAATTAATATATGATAAAGGAGCCATGGACATACAATGGGGAAATGAGTCTCTTCACCAGCTGGTATTTGCAAAACTGGACAGCTACATGCAAGGGAATGAAACTGGATTATTGTTTAACCCCATACACAAAAGTAAACTCGAAATGGATCAAAGACCTGAATGTAAGTCATGAAACCATAAAACTCTTAGAAGACAACATAGGCAAAAATCTTCTGAGTATAAGCATGAGCAACCTCTTCCTGAATGCATCTCCTCAAGCAAGGGAAACAAAAGCAAAAATGAACTCATGGGACTACATCAAACTAAAAACTTTCTGTACAGCAAAGGACACCATCAACAGAACAAAAAGGCATCCTACTGTATGGGAGAATATATTTGTAAATGACATATCTGACAAGGGGTTAACATCCAAAATATATAAAGAACTTACATGCCTCAACACCCAAAAAACAAATGACCTGATTAAAAAATGGGCAGAGGATATGAAGAGAAAGTTCTCCAAAGAAGAAATTCAGATGGCCAACAGACACATGAAAAGATGCTCCACATCACTAATCATCAGGGAAATGCAAATTAAAACCACAATGAGATATCACCTCACACCAGTTAGGATAGCCAGCATGGAGAAAACTAAGAACAACAAATGCTGGCGGGGATTCAGAGAAAGGGGAGCCCTCCTACACTGCTGGTGGGAATGTAAGCTAGTTCAACATTGTGCAAAGCAATATGCAGGTTCCTCAAAAAACTAAAAATAGAAATACCATTTGACCCGGGAATCCCACTCCTTGGAATTTACCCAAAGAATACAACTTCTCAGATTCAAAAAGACATATGCACCCCTATGTTTATTGCAGCACTTTTTACAATAGCCAAGATATGGAATCAACCTAAGTATCCATCAGTAAAAGAATGGATAAAGAAGAGGTGATACATATACACAATGGAATACTATTCAGCCATAAGAAAGAAACAAATTCTACCATTTGCAACAACATAGATGGAGCTGGAGGATATTATGCTCAGTGAAATAAGCCAGGTGGAGAAAGACAAATGCCAAATGATTTCCCTCATTTGTGGAGTATAACAACGAAGCAGAACTGAAGGAACAAAATAGCATCAGACTCAGAGACTCCAAGAAGGAACTAGAGGTTACCAAAGGGGAGGGGTGTGGGAGGGTGGGTGGGGAGGGTGGGAGAAGGGGATTGAGGGGTAGTATGTTTAGTACACATGGTGTGGGGGGGTCACTGGGAAAACAGTGTAGCACAGAGAAGGCAAACAGTGAATCTGTGGTATCTTCCTACACTGAAGTACAGTGACTGCATTGGGGTATGAGAGGGGACTTGGTAATATGGGTAAATATAATAATCACATTGTTTTTTCATGTGAAACCTTCATAAGAGTGTATATCAATAATACCTGAATAAAAAATTTAAAAAATATATATTGAACATATAAAATAGTGATCACATATATAAGTATACATAATTATGATATATAAATAACCATTTTTAAATTTTATATTTTCTGACAAATCATATTAATGGTGATTGTATTAACAAGAAAATTCATATTCACAATAATAGACTATGAATATATTTTTAAGGTTCTCAGCTCAGTTCCCTTCTCTCTCTGCTTCTCGATCTCCAGACCCAATGAAAGAGAGCTGGCACTAAAATAAATGAATAAAATGCAGCCATAAAAAATGTGAAACTGGTCAAATAAAACTAAACAGTGCTAAGAAACAAGTAAATTTGAAAAGATTTTCATTCACTAACTGAGCCAGTTATTAAATTATCTTTTAGCAAATTGGTCATTAAATGAAATCACTTGCTTTTCCTCAGAACATTTCTCCTTTGATACCCCAAGTACTGTCTCCTATTGTTACTAATTTCTTAATCAGCTCACCTTTCATTTACATTTGTTCAGCCTCTCAAATACTTTGTATGTGGTTCCCTTTGTTAAAATATCTCTACTTTAAATTACAAGCATGGTTTCAACTTTCCTAAATGGAACCTGTTTGATATAGAAAGGAAGAATTTTCCAGGGGAAGCGGCTAGCTTGTCCAAATGTAGAGTGAAGAATGACTGTGTTACTTCAGGGTATTGCAGATATACTATAACGCTAAAGTGCAACATGCTTATGGGAGTGATATGTCTTCTGAGATAGACAGAGGTCAGATCAAAACAAAACTAAACAAAACCTTTGTAGGTCATCCTAAAGAATTTGAAGCTTACCCTATTAAAATGAAAATTAATTAGGAATTTTAAATCAGGAGGACTACAGCCTGGATTCTGATCTGAGGAAGCTCATGATAGCAAAGAATGGGCCTCAAGGGATAAGGTTTAAAGTAGGGAAAGTTAAACACTTACTGGGACTTCTGTACTAGACAAAATGGCATTTCTCCCTGTTCCACCTTGCTAAGTGCAATTGTAAACTATGAAAATAAGAGACAACTAAAGGGAAACTGAAATATAAGACGAAGGTGAAGGGTTTGTGATAACTAACATTGTTGGTGTCTAGACTACTGACTGCATTTCTGAAAGTATGCCTTCCTGCAGTTACATTACAAACATAATGAAGTGTTTATCTTTGACCGAAAGATTAAGAATATTGAAAAATGAGATAATGTCCAGAAAAGACTGACAGTGGATAAGGAGTGTGACTTTGTGTCATTTGAAGAATTGAAGAATCTAGAAATGTTTAAGGATGGAAGATGGAAAGGAATAGCCAATAATAGCTGACTTCTAATATTTGAAGCTCTGAGATACAAACAACAATTTACAGTGTGAATTGTCCTCTAGATTTTCTAGTATGGCAATTCAAGCTCACATTAATATAAGAATAAAAAATCTAAATGTATTGTTATTTCTTTACAATGGAATAGCCAGGTGGCCTCAGCAACATAGCTGTGTGAGAACTTCATGAATCTTATTTTCTGTGTGACTTGCTCCCATATATGTTTGTCCCTTTTTAATTTGGGCAATTGTGCTTTCCTCTATGTGTAATTCCTTTGCTCTGACATACCAAAAACTTTTTATTTCTATATCTCTGAAATGTACAAGCACATGTGGATGGAGTTTAACTGGGTCTGGAGTTAAATACCTAGACACTGCAGGGACTTGTAAATGTGGAATCAATTATCTTCAGACTGATGGCAATTGACTATGATGTTGCAAAACAGAAAGAAAGATTTATCAGGACACATAGATTTTGTCATTTTCTTATGGACATAGAATTAGTGTAATTTATAGCACATTCTTTGGAATTGCTCTGGTATGTAATTGCTGTTAATTGAGCTTTTAAAATACTTGTATGGTTTGTCAATAAAATAATTTTATAATTCCAGGCCCTAAGGATCTTGACAAATAATCTGCTGAATTAATTCACAGCAAGTGAACATTTTCCACTCTTGGCTTCTTAGTGTCCAACCAGCAGCCAAAATGTTATGTCATCATGGGGTATTATTTTGTCACTGTATGGTTTCTGTTTGGAGCATGGTGAACAGAAGACCTCATTGAGTGAAAATAAAAGAACAATTTAGCTGCTTGCAGAATAAAGAAATATTTGTATTTCTTTAAAGCAGTACAGTTATAAGCAGAAGGCTTAGGAAGAGGAACAGTTCATAAGTCAGTGGTCTTAAGGAGGACAGAGAACTCTAAGGAAACCACTGAGCTATCCACAGGTATGCACAAAGAAGTTCATCTCCATTTCCATTAATTTCAGTCTAACATATGAAAATTGGGTTTTACTGAATATTTAATAAGTAGATCAATTTTCAGGCCCTCCAACTTCAATTGGAGTATGTATGGTATCTTCAAGGAAAGTTATAAGTTCCACAATTCAGAGATAAGCCCCAGCACCCTCATCTGTTTTGGGTATTTTGCAAAGCATTCAAATGTATTTGCTGCCAGTCAAGTGGATTTATGGATTATGTTATCTAGTTTTAACTAAAGCCAATCTTAGAAAATGAAGAAGTGGCTTAAGTAAATTCTTAAAACAAGAATTTAAAAAATACTGATGTGGGATTCCTCAGAGATAACATTTTTATTTCTAGTAAAACCTCTTCCTCAACTACATTACTTGGTAAAAGTAATAGCAAACTAATCAGATTTGCCAAAATTAGCCAACAATTTGAGATACTAGAAATGTTTTTCCAGTGTAGATTTATATTCACTATTAATAAAATTAAATTCACAATATTATTAAATTCACTATTAATAAAACTTGTCCCAAGCATATATTTTCTATTTTATAAATTGTGCCATTGTGATATATCTTTTTCAGTGATGGTCATTATGAATCATATGAAACTAACTTCGAACTAGGTTTCTGAATTGTTGTATCTCTCAAAGTATTTAGACAAGATTTTCCAAAGATAATACTGACTCACATGGCTTTCACTAAAATAGAATGAGTAACATTTTTAGTGAGGTCAAAAAATTTGTACCATTAAAAATTTAAATGTATCTTATACTATATGCATTTTATCTCTTATTAATAACTACTTCTGTATGCTTTATGAAATGCATATTATATTAGTAAAACAACATTGGTGTATAATTTATAAATAACTGTATTCTAGGGTGAATAAAAAACTTAAAAATTTATCATGGTACATGATTGTTCAAAAAAGTCTAGAGAAACAAACTGCCCTTCATTCAATTCAGGCCACTTAGAGTGGTTACGCAGGAAAAACCTGTTGTATTGCAACACTGGAACTGATTCTTAACAGGTTTATGTTCTAGCTGATTCTAGGAAAGCAAGACTGAAGCCAAAATAATTGGAAGAGCCCATCCCACAGAAGGTCAGGGGACTGAGAGAGGAGCTAGTGCAGCCGGGATTAGAACAGCAGCTAAAGTCACCAGTGCTGAGAAGTTCTAGCAACCTTCAGCAGTACATGTTTTTTTTTTGTTTGTTTTACCTTTTATTTTTATTTTTTTGGCTGTTGTTCCAACGGGGATTTTTAAATGAGATAATAGGGGTAATTCTATGTAGACAGATTTCCTCAAGACTGGATTGCAGAGACATTTATCTTTGCCACAGCTACGAAAGGCAAATAGCATAGGGGTTGTTAACACAGCTTTCACTTTCATTTGTAAAATAGGCCATGAGTGATGAACGCTTCGACTCCAGCATTGAGTACCAGAGCCGCAGGTAAAGATTGATATCTCCCTAATAGGCTTTAAAACCGTAGACAATACCTGAGTTTTTTGTTTGTTTGTTTTAAGTAAAATTAATACCGTGACTAAGGAAGCTGGTTTGTTTTGATTTTTTTTTAATTGGAATATTGCATTAAAGTAATAGTTCTCAACCATGAGTAAATTTGGCCTTCCCCTCGCCTCTTCCGTGAGAACTGTTGACAGTGTCTGAAGACGTTTGATTATCGACCAAAGATCTTAACATACCACAATGCACAGGACAGTCCCCCACAACCAAAGTCAGCTGACCCAAAACGTCATTCATGCTGTGCTAAAAAGCCCTGCATTAAAGGGATCATCTTGTTTATCCATAGTGATTTCTTGAATTCAGGAAAAGTGTTTTGAGATGTAATTATTTATTTGAAAGAACATATTTTTAAAATAGCCTTTTCGAATTACTTTTGGGATTGCTTTGCATTTTCTCTCTCTTCCATAATATCTCTGTTCGTGTGAGCACATTGTGCACAAAGGCACTTCTTATCCTAATTTTATGACCATTTTATTATTACACTTGTTCTATTAAATAATTTCTCCTCTTCTTTTTATCTAGCATAACTATAGCGGCTGAACAATTATTACTTTTTTTTTCTTTTCAACCTACTTTGTTTAATATGAATACATATTAAACACTGTGGGGACCCATTTAAGAGGAAGTGCTTTGGGAGACACATTCTCACTTAAAAATTACCTTTCTCCAAAGGCATAAATAAATTTCCAAGCAAGTGACTGAGCTATTTAGTCTTTCTGCATTTTTCTCTCACAATTTCTTTCTCTGATGAAAAGTGGCCATGCTCTATCTTCGTTGATTAGTTTAAAATTTTTTCCTCATGGCATTAAATCCCCATCCACATGCCTTTGTGAGGCTCTAGCCACTTCAATAACCTGCCTTGCTTTCCTTTGTTGCTCTGAATAATTAGCTTTCCACACAGAAATTCATTCTTTAATTCATATTAACAATTTGGTAGAAGTTGGTAACTGAGGCAAAAAAACGTTCTTTGCATTGTTCAAAACTTCATCTGCAAGGTGATATTTTGATTTAAAAAGAAATCATGTTGACAAAGGCCATGTTAGATGTAGACAGAATCAATTTAACAGGATAATGTGATGCTAAGAAAAGACATGTCTAATAGAAATAACATGAAAACTGGATTTGGAGCAGAAAACATTTCTCAACTCACAAAAAATGGAACTAATATTCTGTAACCTTAGATGATAGTATTTGAAATAACCTTAGAACTAGTAGGCAAATGTATAAACATCAAATTTTAAATGAAAATAACTCTGAAATTTGAAGATCACTTGAAACAGCTACTGATGATATATAAAGTACTTCAGGGGAAAAGACAAAAAGAACTGCATGAATAACGTAGGGCAAAAATTGATGTAAATATAAGGCATTTTTGAAGAATGCCACCCCCAATACCTACACAGACATGAAAAGTATAGCTTAGAGGTAAATAAAACAGAAAAATAACAGCAGAAGTGAGGAGGGACACGGATTTTTTAAAATTAAATAAAATACATAAACAAAAACAAAAGATTCTCCAAAAAATTCCACATTTTTAATAAAAGTTAAACCTTTAGGAGAATCACAAAATGAAAGTAATCAAAATGCCCACATTAAAGTAGTGACAAATCAAAAACTCTGGAGACTGAGATCTCTGAAATAAAAGGGTTTATTGAGCCTTTACAGATGCTAGCTAGAAAAAGGACTAAGCCCTGGAATGGGAAGTTTCTGCTTCACCAGCAACAAGGCCAGTTCACAGAAACAACTTGTCCACCATATGCAAGAAATGGGATATTTATAAGGGGTATCAAGGAAAGAAAAGTCTTTAAATTCACATTAGCTATAGATAAGAAAGGTGGGCTTGGGGATAGGTGGTTAGTCCACAGAGAAGGCTTGTGGATTGGTTGTTGATGATGGTCAGGGACTGGTCATGTGCAAGAGGGATGTGGTGGTTCTGGGGGCCTTCTAGATAATTGTTGATATGACTTCACCAGGAACGTAGAGTTTCTAGTTATCTACTGCCCACAGCTGTTGACTGAGTACCTTCCCTTGTCTCTCTCTTCCATTCTCTGGCTCGTATGTCACTTAGTTTAAGGACACTTCAGAATTTGTCCTTATTATTAGCAATCAAAGTAAATATGACAGATATTTAATTCTAGTGTACCTTAAGGAATTAATTGTACAATAAATTCTTTAATAGTTGTTTTATGACAAACTAGGGAAGATGGGGAAGCTGCCTGTGTTGTTCAGGGATTCAGCCCAGAATCGAGCACTGTGCTCGGTACATGGAAAATTGATTGTTATGGGTATTCAAAGGTATATGAACTTAAAGCTAGAGGCTGCTTGTTGGAGGAACTAGACCTCAACTAATGGATTAAAATATAGGCATGCAGTGAATAGAGTAGGCATTTCACAATGGAGGAAATAGCACAGACAAAAAAAATGGTAAGCATGTAGTAAAATAATTCAGTTTGGTTTAAGACATGTGAAGAGAAATAGCAGGGAATAAGCTTGTATAGGTATTTAGGCTAGTTTAATAGAATATAATTTCTTAAAAGCTACTGAGAGAATGAAAGTCAACTGAAATCTATATACTATCAGTGTTATAAAGTTTGTTATGCCTCTTATAACACATAATGAAACTGTAAAAACTTTTCTTCTTTTTCTGTAAACAGTTGGTATAAAAGCTGGGATCTTATGATCAGACACATGGCAAAATGATTTGATTCCATAAAAGAGGGCAGAGGGAAAAAATACCTCTTGAGTATTTTAAAACAATAACAGGTTGTTTGGTTCCATGAGAAAATTACCCATAATGGAAAACTAATCATCTGGATGGTATTCTACCAAAGAGTCCTTTCTATCTACGCATCTTATATAGTGATGGTGTCACTAGTTAGAGATGAAACCATTGGAGTCAAATTGGTAGGACTGTGCTCTTATAATTCATTTTCATTGGTGGTGTTGAGCTTACACTAATTCATTCTCTTCTCTCCATATTTTGTGATTCAGGATGTTTCATTATCTACTAAAATATGAAAATAGACACAAAAATTCTAAAAACATTAACAAACCAAATCTGCTATATACAAAAAGTATGATATAACACAAATAAGTAGAGTTTATTCCAGGAAAGGACATGTAGTTAATCATTCAAAATCAACTGATGTAATTCATCACATTAATTTAAAGTGTAAAAGAATCATATAATCAATTCTATAGATGTAAAAAAAAATTGGAAATACTCGACACCAATTTGTGATTTAAAAATGCCCAGTAGCAAACCAGGAATAAAAAGGAACTTCTTTAATTTTCTAAGGAAAAGCTACAAAAATAATCACACATAGTGGTGATATATGGAAAACCTTTAACCCCTGAGGTTGGAAATGAGACAAGAAGGCCTTCTTCTTGTCTCATTAGCACTTCTATTGAACATTATACTAAAGTTCCTAGCCAGTCCAATAAGGCAATTTTTAAAAAAGGAATAAATGTATAGAAGTTTAAAAGAAAGAAATGAAATTGCCATAAAACATAATGATTGTGTATGAAGAAAATAAGCAAAAAGGAAAAAAAGCAGAAAATGATGAAAAATTTTAAGTATTTTCAGCAAGTATGTTATATACAAGGTTAATATTCAAAAGTAATTTTTGAGCTCTCCTCACCCAATTATTGACATATATATCCTTTAAGAACTATCTCACCTAATCTGATGTGTTTATTAAAAAGCTTTTTTTTAATATTGTTCTTATTGTCTGTAGGAGGTTTTTAAAAATCTCTTGTGAATGTACATCTTTTGCCACTTACGTAGCCTAATTTTTCAATTGTTGTTGTTTATGAACTTTTTCCTTAATGCCAAAACATGAACATAGTCTCTGCATTTTTTCCTAAAAGTTTTATTGTTATAGCATTCACATTAAGGTCAACAAACCACCTTGAGCTGAATTTTGAGAGTGAAATAGGAATCAAGATTAATTTTGTTCCCATTGGTTATCTAAATGACCCAGCACTATTTCTTGGAAAAATAAATTTTCTCCACTATTTAACAGTCACATTTTCCATAAAATAAGTGTGCATATATGAAGATCTGCTTGTGACTAAGTTTGCCAATATCACATTATCTTAATTGCTATAATTTATAATGTCTATTTTATATATGGTACATTAAGTCCCGCCATCTTGTCCCTTTTCTTAAAGGTCATTAAGATCTTCTTGGTCCATATTCTTGCATGTACATTTCCATATACATTTTTAATTCAAGTTGGCTATTTCAATATAAAGCTGTTGGGCACGTAATTGAGATGGCAATGACTCTATAGATTAATTTCATAAAGATAGGCAACTTTATAATATTGATTCTTCCAAGCAATAAAAATGGCCCATAGCTATTCTTTAATTGTAGCAATGCATTACTTAGAGAAGTTTTGTACTACTCAACTATGGAACTTCCTATAAGCTGCAGTAGTCAAGGTAGCATGGTATTGGCAGAAAAATATATGTAACAACCAATTGAACAGAATAGAGAGTCCGGAACTAGACCCACATAAATAGAGTCAACTGATCTTTGACAAAGGTGCAAAGGCAATTCAATGGAGAAAATATATTCTCTTCAGCAAATGGCACTGAAACAACTGAACAATCACAGGCAAAAAGATCAGTGTAGATGCAGACCTTGCACCCTTTGCAAAAAGTAACTCAAAATAGATCACAGACTAAATGTAAAATGCAAAACTGTAAAAATCCTAGGAGATAACTTAGGAGAAAACCTAGATGACTTTGGGTATGCTGGTGTCTTTGTATGCGAGCTCAGAATGAAATTGATATCAGTTTTGCTTGACATTTTCTTATTGTGGAAAACTAAGTCTAATTGTGAGAAAAATCACCTGAAAACATAAAATAAATGACAACAGTCTATACCAATTAAATGGTGTCTCAACATGTATTGAACAGTGTGGAAAGAGTAATTTAAAGTGTAACCAGAAATCTTAAGTGATTCCGAACCCTGAAGAATGTGTCGTACTTTATTTTTTTAATGTGGAAAGTTAAATTCTACTTGAAAAGTAAATCAACAGTCTATTGCTATTTTTTGGCATCTAATTCTTCAACTAAGTTAGAAAATAAAGCCATACGGAAAGTTACCTACAGAGGTGAAATCTATTCCATCAGTCTAATTTATTCTCTTAATTAAACTTACATTTGAAACACTGAGCTGTGACTTTTATTTTCTTTAATATTGCACTTGCATTATTTCATACCCACATTATGCTCCACCTATAGCATAAATGTTATGGTTAAGTTAATGTAATTCCTATTCTGAGTCAAAAACTGTAAAAATAAATGGACTCAAATGCTAGATTTTATAAGGGAATTTGGAGGCCTGTAAGTCTGACTTCATCCCTGTATTTCTAATCTCTTAAACATTACTTCTAAGATATTCCCCCAAATGAGTGTTGACCTTAAATTTCTGCTACAGAACTATTGGAATTAGAATTACCAAACCCCTTCTATCATTCGCACAACATTTTGAATTTGGGGGGGATACCCCAGTCACAGATACCAAAAAGTCATAAACCTTTATCTCTTCGAGCTACTTCCTCTTTAGAATTTGAATCAGGATGTTCAGAAATTGAATATTGGTCAGCAGGTGTCTTTGAAAATTTAAGTGCTTGAACTGAGAATTATTTAATTATTTTGGATTTGGAATTTCAGATGTTTTACAGTACACCTCTTGAGACTGAGACCCAAGTTTTAAATTATACTTACATTCTAATCTGGCAGGGATAGTCTTTCATTTTTTAAAAAATATTTTTATTGAAGTGTAGTTGACATATTAGATTAGTTTCAGGTGTACAACATAGCGATTTGATATTTATGTACATTTATTAAATGCTGTCTACCATAACTGTAGTTACTATCTGTCACCATATGAAGTCATTATAATAATATTGATTATTCCCTATGCTGTATTTTCCACCTGTGTGACTTGTTTTCTAAATGGAAGTTTGTACATCCCTTTAGATCCCCTTCACCTAGTCTGCCTGTGTCTCCACCGCATTTCCTCTGGCAACCACCAAGGGTATTACTCGAAGTGAAATAAGTCAGACAAAGACAAATACCATATGATCTAAACTGCATGTGGAAGGGCATTCTTTCTTTCTTCAAGCACTTTCCTATAGTGTATGAGCTAGACACTATATCAGATATTTAAAAATATGAATATTTAATATTTATGTGGCATCCTAGAAAATGTCATCCTGGGATTGAAATTGATGAATCAGTGACTCTTACACTAAAAGGTTAAAGATGTTTCAGGTGTAAAGAAATTATAGTGTTTGAGAGAGGGACGTAAGTTCTCAGTCAATTTGGTAAATGTGTAAAGAATTTAATGGAGAATATATTTTCAACTCCAAATTTCAGAATCTGGAACCCACCGTTTTTGATGATCTATAGTGATGGACATTTCATCTTTGTGAACAAAGATGGTGATATTTTCCAACTCAGAAAATAAAGTTAAAACAAATAAGTATGAATGAATGAACAAAGGAATAAATTGGCTGAAGTAGCAAAGTAGCTAAAGCTGTGCAATACATAGTGATAAAGTTAAGCACCAGCCTAGTGGTTCTACAACTCACCATGTACCTCAGTGTAATGCTTTCTGGGGAATCAGACAAACATGATATAAGGTTTTTTATAATTCCTGCACATCCTCACCTGTTTATGTTTTCACTTACTTGTGTTTATAAAGAGCTAAATAGCAGAAATGAGGACTGGCCAAGTTATAAGTGAGCTGTAACATCAATGGGATGTACGAGGTTAAATTTAGTTTGAATCTAACTTCATCCAGAGGAGTTACTAATTCATATTGATACAAAAACAGGTTGCAAAATACTGAAAGATGTGCTCTGGGATCTGCACTTGAAAGATTGAAAGAGGCAAAATACAGCAATAGTGTGGGCCTTTAAATATCTCGTTCTTGTGTCTGCCAGAGGTTCAGCATCTTTTAAGAAAGGTGTCTTGACACTTTCATGATGGTAGAAGATAAAACATTGCTTTCCAAAAGCATGCACATATGTCTTACTGGAAGACAATGTAACTGTAACCCGGGGTTATATTCCTTGCTTTAAATCTTTCTTGGCTTCTATCTGAAGATTTTCAAGCTGACAAAGGATTTGGATTTGTGTCTCTATTCTGTAGTGAAGAATACCAAGTCCCATTGTTTTCTTTCTGCATTTAAACAAAAACTTGAATATCAGCAGTTAAAGCTGTATGTCAGTGTGTCTTAAATATTCAGATCCTTGCTAACAAGATATCCCTCCACAGAGTATTTCCTCTAAAAAGTTTTATTTTATTTTTACCACAGGTTATTTAAACATACTCTTATTTTGGCAGTTTATGTACTTTTTCCTTTATATTTTCCTATTCTCTCTTTTCATTTTCTCATACTTGTTTTTTTTGTCTATGTTGCTTCAAACCTATAATAAATTATGTATAATAGAAAAAGTACCTGAAAACACTTTCAGATACCTTCCATATCATGTAAATATTGTTTTTCTAGAGGCTTCCTTCTCCTCACCCTTTGTCCCCATTGAAGAAATCACTTTCTGGGTTTCAATAATTACTCTCTAAAACAAGGACGTCATTTTTCATCTTTGACTGTCAAATGAGATTTTTCATTTGCTTGTTTAAATTGGCAGCAGGGCAATAAACTTGAAAGCCCGGCTTTGTCAACAGAGTGGGGATTTTCTTTAGCAAATGAGAAGTCAGCCTGGCAGTTTCAGATTAATACAGGTGCATCCATAAGACAGACCCCCTTTCTTCCCATGACAACTAGTGCTTGAGGCTTACTGCACCTGGCAGGAGCAACAAAAGGCGGCAAGTTCAGACCTGCTCCAGACTGGAGTAAAGGAAAAAGGGGGGGACGAGGCACAGAGGTATAAGACATAAGTGGCCCAAGGACGTAGATTTTTTTTTTAACTGAACTAGGCTGAAATGGGGAGGTATTGTTACCAAGTCCAAACTCATACCGCTCACCTCACTGCATGCTAGTAAGTCAGGAGACAAGGTGTTGGGCAAGCAAAGTGACTTTATTCAGAAGGCCAGCAGACCGAGAAGATGGTGGACTAATGTCCTAAAATGCCATTTTTACTTAGGGTTGATTTCAAGTTCTTTTATATGAGGGAAATACGGAGCAGGAGGGAGTCGTGGTCAGGAGGTGATGATCTATCTCAGATTTCTAGACATCACCAAGGGTCTGAGTAGGGCTGTGAAACTCCCTGTTCCTGGTTACTTGACTCCAGTCATCTGTTGATGTGGGTCTGGCCATGATGTTCCCATAAGTCCCTGACAGTCCGGTTGTCAATATTGTACATACTTCAGGGGGAGGTGAGTTTCAAGTAGGGTTGGTTACATCAATCTTAAGTTATGAGCAAAATTCCTTTTGATGATTAATGAGCCTATGTGTGAGGCTGCAGGGCTGAGTAGAAGCTTTTCATCCCAAGATTAAGCAGAAAGGAGATGGACACGATGTGAAGGCAGAGATGCCAACTTCTTCACTGTCACAGTATGTTAGAAATTACCTGAATGCTCAAACATATGAGATGAATTACAGTATAAAGATACTTCCAAGTGAGTCTCTCTCTCACTCTAATTTTTCAGTTCATTTATCTATTTACATGTTGTCCTTAAACACTGACCTCAGCCCCCAAGTTTTTCCATTTGTTTTCTAGGTGAGTGCCGGTTGCCAAATTCTCATATTTTTGAACAGAGCATCAGATTTGCCCATCTTGGATCAGAAGTTCCCAGTTGATCAATAAGAAATTGTGGCAGGGTACAAGAGGTCAAAGGGAGCATAAAGTTGCCTATTTTAGGGTCATGAATAGAACAAGATTTTTATGATAGGAATGTAAGAGAGGAAATTTATTTATATTTCTAGAACAAGCTGATAAGCAGGAAAAAATCTATGCAGTAAGGTTGGGAAATTCTGAGTTCACCAAGATTAAGTAGGCTTCTTTAATATAGGATTACTTAGAAGCTTTGATATATGAATAATCACTGTAAATATTGGTGATGTAATATCTCAAATTAAATTGTCTGAAGACCTTCTTTTTGTGCTTAAGAGCAATTCATTGTACATTTTTCATAAGACATTAAAAAATTTATAGATCCATTTTAGAAAGGAATAATATTTTAAAATATCTTCCCATTTTTCCTGAAATGCATTATTTAAATATCAGTATGCATATTTATGTGTCCATTCAAATCTGTTTAAGGTCTACTATGTGGCAAGCACTGTGCTAACATAGGGAAGAACAAGTGTGAAGTTTACACAGCAAATAGACAATATTAACAGCTATTACTTCTGGGTAGTATAATCATGCATAACATTTTTTTCTTTCTTAATTTTTTTGCCTTGTCAACATTTTGTTCTTCGGTGAGCTATACCATTTATTTGAGAAAGTAATAAAACACTTTTCTGAATTATGTCACCCAATATGAAAGAAA
The DNA here is from genome assembly GCA_032199065.1 of Smutsia gigantea. Taxonomy (NCBI): domain Eukaryota; kingdom Metazoa; phylum Chordata; class Mammalia; order Pholidota; family Manidae; genus Smutsia; species Smutsia gigantea. The sequence continues at coordinate 295,770 of JAVSCE010020597.1, forward strand.
AAGAAGCTCCAAATGGAATTCCAATTCCATCCCTAGTTTTGAAGTTAATACATCACAGATCATCAAGTTAGGCACAAGACAAGGTTGAATGTATACAAATACCACCTGTTGTGAGGTTTACGACCATCATGTTGATTCATATTTGTAGGTCTATTTGCAGTCAAAGATTCAAACTGTCTCTTTAAACCACTCAAATCTACTTTGCTGAAAATCCCTTCCTATGATTGAGGCTTAAGTACACGGAGAATTAAAAAAAGATAGTATTTGTGTTTTTACCATTGAAGTAGTCTTTACTTTGAAGAGGGATCAGAAACCTTTTCATTTATAACATGATTAGGGATTTAAACTACAAAGACCATTTACATTATTTTGTTCAGTGGCTAAATTAATCATTCCTCTTCCCATGTACACAAAAAGATTTCACTTCTTGCACCTTCAAGTTAGGTGACTATGTGGCATACTGTGGCCAACGATGGTGTGAGCCGAAGGGATGAGTGCGGCTTCCGGATGGAAGCTTAAGAGCTGGGATATGGTGGCTTTGCTTTCTCTTTCCCTGGGCCCTCCGCTGTGGCTGTGTGACCAGCCTGGTTTCAGATGAAAATACACAGAGCAGAGCTTTCAAACAACAAGTAATGCTTGTGAAGCACGAGCAAAGAGCAATCCTTTGGAATGTTAAACTTCAAGATTTCAGAAGATGTACATCATTGTAACATAAGTTTCCCCCCTCAACTGACATCAATTGTATGTAAGATAGTTTAATACAGTTTCATGTTATTAATAGTGCAGGCTCTGGAATCCTTCTTTATAGGTTCAAACCTTGGCTCCGTAATTAATTTTTTGTGTGCTACCTTTGGCAAGTTACATATACTTACCTTTGCCTCGTTTTCCTCAAAGGGGAACCACGATGCCTTTCTTTATAAAAAGGGTCTCAGGAGGAGTATTTGGGAAGAAACAGGTGGATAAATGCAGACCACCCAAATGAGAACAAGCAAAGGCTGTTATTCAAAGGTTGTTCTAGCAAGGGACTCAGACATCATCACTTGGATTTGGCAGAAACTCAAAGGCAGGCAGAGGAGTGTAAAAGCTTTACAGCGGAAAAGGGGAGGATTTCAGATATATCCTGGCTGGATGTTGTTGGCTGGGAAACCTGGAGTCAGGTTAATGAAAAGTGAGGCATCCCGCGTGATAAGGGGAACAGAGTTGTTTTTCTCCGGTTGTTCTTAAGTTGGAAGCAAAGGTAAAATTAGAGAAACTGACAGTTATTAAGTCCTGGCCATTCAGGATTGATTGCCACAGAGATTATGGGTTGGCTTCCTGGACTCATTGCTGCAGAACATGGGTCAGAGTTCCATTCCTATAAATGGTCTGACCATTGTTCATTTGCATATTCAGTCCCTCACATGTACAATTTGCATTGCAAATTATTTTACTCCATACCTAGCTACAGTAAAATCAATAAATATTTCCTGTTATTTTTGTTATTATGATTCATAGGTTATATCCTAAAATACTTGTTAAAATTTATTCTGGTGTTAAGGATTCCTTTTTATTTGAACTGACTTTTAGCTTCTCCCAACAATAGCTACATTCATACATTATGGTGTGTTAACAAAATGCTTTATTATAAATTAAAATAAGAATATTCTAAGTAGAAAGCGAAAGTAAGTGAAGCTACTCTCTTCTTGGACATTGGTTTCTCATTAGCTGGAGTTTCATCTTCCTGGAAATTGCATATGATGGCTGTTACTTGGAAGTGAAGGAGCTAAATTAAATAAAGCTATTTCTAATGAAACCCAGGGCATTTTGATGATAAATGAATGAGAGGTACACGTTCAGGGGGAATTAGATTGAGACTGAGGATCACAGAAAGTCTGGCCTAGATTTTGTTCCTGGTGCTAGTGGTGGCCTACAAGAGTGACTATACTTTTTAGAAAAGTCAACTATTTCAAACAATGGATATTAAATTCCCTGTTACCAAAAATGTACAGAAAGTAAAAGAGTGATATGAAAAACATTCATGGACTATCAGATTTAACAGAATTTAATATTATGCTGTATTGGCTTCAAATATTTCCAAAATAAAAAAATAAGTCATTGTTCTTGAAGTGCATTTTAGACAACTTCTCAAATGTTTCAGCTTCATTACAGCTGAGATATAATTACTAACCATAAAGTAACCACCAATCAGTATTTATTATTATACTTTACTATGTCTCTCTATATTCATAATGATAGAGTATAATTTTTTTAATTACGTGAATAGCAAATAACAAACATGTCATACTCTGAAATCTTATTTAATTTGCATTTTTCCCTCACCCTTAAATTATTTTTTCTTCTTTTTTTTTAATTGACATAATATTAGATATACAATCTAATATTGGTTTCAAGTATACAACACAGTGGTTCAACAGTTACCAACATTATTAAATCTTCACCCCAACTAGTGCAGTTACTATCTGTTAGTATAGAAAGATGTTACAGAATCATTGGCTAAATTCTCCATGCTCTACTACTCCCTGTGACCAACTGCTATGATTGAGAACTTTTGTGCCCCTTTATACCCCTCACCCACCCCACCCATCCACCTCAACCCTTCCCCCCAGGGTAGCCACCAGTCACTTCTCAGCGTCTCTGAGTACACTGCTATTTGTTCATTTTGTTTTGTTTTTAGATTCCACAAATGAATGAAATCATATGGTATTTTTCTTTCTCTGCCTGGCTTATTTCACTTGGCCTAACACCGTCTAGGTCCATCCATGTTGCCCCAAATGGCTGGATTTCTTTCTTTTGATGGCTGAATAATATTCCATTGTGTATATGTACCATATCTTCTTTATCCACTCATCTGTTGATGGACACTTTGGTTGCTTCCGTTATCTTTTCTATTGTAGATAATGTAGCAGTCAACATAGGGGTGCATGTATCTTTTTGAATTAGGTATTTTGTTTTCTTTGCGTAAATTTCTAGAAGTGGAGTTACTGGGTCATATGGTATTTCTGTTTTAAGTTTTTTGAGGAACCTCCATACTGCTTTCCACATGACTGCACCAACTGACATTTTCCCACCAACAGTGTAGGAGGGTTCCCTTTTCTCCACATTGTCGCCCACACTTGTTATTTCTTGTCTTTTGGCTAGTATGAAGTGTGATCTGGTGTGAAGTGATATCTCATTGTGGTTTTGATTGGCATTTCCCTGATGATTAACAATGTGGAGCATCTTTCATGTGCCTGTTGGCCATCTGTATTTCTCCTTTGGAAAATGTCTGTTCAGGTCCTCTGCCTATTTCTTAATCGGGCTTCACCCTTAAATTAAATGTTAGTATATGGAATATAATTCATTTCAGTTGCTCTGTATTCAAGTAATGTTTGAAAGTTCTAAAATACACCTATTCAATTCATTAATAATGCTCAAAAATTCTCATTTTTACCAAAAATCCCCCAATTAACAACTTAGTACACTACTCTGTGGTAGAATTTCCACACAACAGAAATGCTAGATGGTGAGGGTGTGTACATTTACCACCATGAGATGTTGCCAAAGTGCTTTCCGAAGTCATTGTGCTTGTTTACCTTGCACCAGCAGTGTGCTAGAGACCTCTTACTCTATACCCTTGCCAACATTTAATCTTATATTTTGCCCTTTTAATGCATATGGGATGGGATATTGCTATTTCCTTCACCTCTCATCAGTTATGATTCTTGGACTCTATTTTCTTTCTTTTCTGCTTGGATACATTCTATTTTTTCATCTTCGAGTTCATTCTTTCATCCCTGTCACATTCTACTGCTAAAATTGTTCTTAATTATTGTATTTTCAGTTCTAAACCTCCATTTGGCTCCACTTTATACCTTCTATTTCTTTGCTGTGATTTTCTGATTTTTCATCTGTATTTTAAGAATATTCATAGTGGCTCACTTGGAGCATGTTTATGATACCTGCTTTCAAATCCTTGTTTGCCAACTTCAACACCCATGTGATCTCAGTGTTGGCATCTGTTGATTGTAGTTGCTCAGATAATTTGAGATTCTCCTGGTTTCCCTATGATAAGAAAATTTGGATAGCATCCTGGACGCTTTGAGTATTGTGTTCTAAGACTCTAGCCCCTGTTTAAATCTTTTATTTGAGCAGGTGGTCAACCTGGTAGGTTCAGAAGTCCTGATTCAAACGTCAATTTAATTCACAGATCCTCTGCAGTGTTCTGGTCTGCCTGACTTGTGTGTTCCTCAGGAGGCAGGGCCTCATCCCACCGTCTCCTCAGCACTGCTGGGGAGAGGGATTGTCGAGTTCTGCTCACAGGTTCCGCTGGGGAGGGATGCCTACTTGTTACTGCAGAGGGTTGAAATGACAATTCCATCTACAGGCTGTGTGGGCAGGGGTACCCCACTTGATAGGTCAGGGGGGTTGGAAGACAGAGGTCCACCCACAGACTCTTCCAGGACAGCTGCCTTCTGGAAACTGGAGCAGGATAGGGAGAGTACGTGGAAAATGGTTTGGCTAATTCAGTGCCTTTGGAGTGGGAGTTGGACACACCTTTGTTCCTGGTGCTCATCTCAAGAACAGAAGGAAGTATTCTGCTGGGCCACCCTTTTCCTGGCCCTTTGTCTAGAGAGGGCTGGCTTCTCTTGAGGCTTTCTTTTAGGTCTGTGCTAGTTGGCATTTTCAGGCTGTGAGCTTCTCCAGCTCTGGGGCTGGGATATGTAGCATGCAAGTGAAAATCCCAGGGACCTCATCACTGGATTGAGACTCAAGTCCTGAGCTCACTTGCCTATCTGCCTTATTTTCTTCACCTTTCAAAGACATCTGGTAGGTCATTTATAGATTTTTGCCCTGGGCCTTTTGTTGTAATTAGCAGAAAAGGTAAAGTGAAAAATGTCTTTTCCTCCATCTTGTCTTGCTCATCATTTACTTTTTTGTGCTATTTCAACATACAAACTTATTTGTCTTGTCTCTGGAGGAAAAGCCCGAGTCTTTTGAGCTATAATCTCTGTATTAATCTTGTGCAGTTTCCGTCCACCAATTAATGGAGTACACAATTTTCTTAAAAATTGGAACATTTTTAAGCCTTGCATAAGAGTTGGTAAGCAGTTCTAAATCAAGAAGCTTTGGGAAACTCTGTTGCTTTCACCAGCATTATGAACTTATCTGTTAAATGTTTTAACTTAGAATCCAGAGATTTCTTGTTTCTATTCTCCCAAACGAAATAGTCATTGAAATCACAAACTACATACTTGTGAAAAAGGAACTCCTTCTGAAATATTATTATGTAGCCTGCCATTCCTTTTACCCAAAAGGCCAAGTTTCAGTTTATTTAGGTCATACTCACAGTCTGAGCTGTTATTCACTTTCAGGTGAACTGAAAGGTAGTGCTAACGTTTGTCACTGGTCGATGGACCATCACCTTGTTGTAACTAAAAAGGAACTGCAAAAATGATAGAGATGAACATATGATTACAGAACATTGAAACTTTCTCCCCAAATTGTACCTGCCCTCTTTGTAGCTATAGAATCAATTTTATTTAAAGCTGCTATTTCCCTTTTCTAGAAATCAAAGAGATACAACTTAACTTTTCAAGATTAATGGGCTGACTCCACAATATGCACTTCTCTGTGCCTAAAATGCAAAGCCCATCTGATGCCAATTAGTTCTCTGCCTCACAAGACTCATCTTGGAACCACTCAGCCTGGACCTCTAACCCTGTACGGATCCTGTCTCCCAACCCCTTTTCTGAAAGACTTCTAAGACTGTCTAGGTGGTGTGCTATCTTACAGAAACAAGCCAAATAAATTTAGCTTTGCTAGTTCAACAGATTTTTCTGGTGAGTTTTTTGGAAGTTGATGGTAGATGGTTGACAGAATACAGCTGAAAAACTATTAATAGATCATTAGTTCTTCTGACACTCGATAAAAGTCCTTTGCAATATCATTGCTTAATTTAGTTGATGTTTTTCCTCCTTTAAGCCTTTGCATAAGACACAAACATAAAAAAAATTCATATATTCATAGTACAGTGCTTCTTAGTAGAGGTCTTGACTCCTCCTACTCTCTGCATACTACCTAAACAATAAAAAATATTAGGCCTAACATGTATATCACAATATTTTCTAGAATTATTATCCAACTAGGAATTTTGAGGCATTTCAGTAATTAAAAATATAGGTAGAAAAGAATCTAACATCATTATTACGATGAGTTTTAGAAGTCAATTTCCAAATGAATTCTGATTTCACAAAATTGTAGTGAAAATGTAAGTAGATCTACCTGACCTGAGTTCAACTAGTTGACAGTTTTGTTTCTCTTTTTCCTCTAAATTAGGGTGCAAATTAAGTTTACTATCTCTATGATAAGTAAACTTATCTATGATAATCTGTTGTAAATAAGTAAGATTATCTATGATAATCTGTTGTATAGATTGAAGATATAATTGCTAAATTTCACCTGGTAAATCTAATGAAGGTTATTTGTTATTGGCAAAAGAAAGACATGAAAGCAATATCACAAGGAGGAGAGCTCTGATCACCAGGGTGACTCCGGACTACAGAAAGACAAGAATAAATTGGAAATGGGAGTAGAAACACGATCATTCTCTTTCACATTCTCTGCACTGGCACTGCTAGGCTGCTGCTAAAATATCAAACGCCAACAGTGTAGTCTAAGCTGTTTAGATGGACTAGAGGTCTTGAGTATCTGAAGTGGAAGCTGGCTCTGATTTTTAGGATTGAAAAAAAAAGTCAAATTTAACTCCCAAGTGGTTAGCCAGTAAATGACAACTTCTGTGGACAGAGAAAAGCAGGAGAGCTTTGTGTAACTTCTCTGTTTGGGTGCTTATGACTTTTACTGTCTGTTCAGGAAGAAGCCACATGAATAAATGAACTGGAGAAATACTTAAAGGGAGGAGGTATAATTGCTTGATGGTTTTAGGGGATGCTATACAGATGCTCTGAATTTTAGAGCTGAAGGACAACTGATTTAGTGACAGTATTTTGGGATGTAAAAATTCAAAGTTTCTTGTTGATGTGCAATGTGGAGACATGGCTATTTTAAGAGACATAAATATCTTGTCCTTGGGGAAGCAGGGAAGTCAGAAGAAATGAGTCCATACTGTTTTCATCTGGGCTGCTAGAATCAAGACCTTGTGAGATATGGAAATAGCTGTAGGCCAGGACAGCTTTTCCTACTGTTATTTCCTTTGAACACTAAGGACGACGGTGTGCTACAGTGATTAGGTGAAGAGGGACGTGATTTGCTATGTTCTTTGGGACTGGTAAAATCTGTGCCTCCACTATTAGTAAGAGTTTATGAAATACCGGATTATTTTCATTATCGGAGGGAACATAGGAAAGAGAAATGGTTTAATTTTTCCTTCAAATGAGGGCTATTTGTACAAATTGATTGGTGATTCATCATTTATTATGGTTCCTGATACATATGGTCAGTTAATCTTGATTATTTACACTCATCAAAAATGATGTTACTGCAAATAGCTCTGATGCAAGTTACAAAGAATCTGGTTTCTGGGGTGCCAAAGGTAAGGTCATGAAAGCTTATGTTCGTTTGCTCTGACAAGCTCACACTATACGCCTGTATAGAAAATGATCATATTTAATGGATCAATTATTACTATTATCAATATTAATATATCCAATGGATATGGAAAATATAATCCCTGTGTTTGCAAATGATTTAGCAGTGACCGAACTCAAAAAAAAATATTGAGATCTTCCTGCCAGGTGTTTGGGCCAGTATGAATATAATAAAGGAAGTCGGGAAATTTCATGTTCAGGACCTGTCATGACATCCAAATTATGATTTTATATCTATCCTCAGCCTGATTCCAAATTAATAGTATCATTTACTTCAGCATACAGAACATGTAATGGAAACCTATTTTAAATGGCACAATTTGCAATCATAGGTAATGTTCTTCCTAATGAATGAATGTATGCTAAATGGCATTAGAAAGCATAATGTGGGACATGTTAATTGATACTGAATAATGTATAGCTGACAGTCTAGGAACAATTTTCTTGATTTTACGTTACAAAAAAAACCTTCCATGAGTATACCTCCATGCCAGCACTGGAAGTGCATGCACACCTGTTTACACCTTTAACATATGTTTATATCAGTAAACTGGGATTAGATATAGTATCTAATTGCCTAATGAGGTTTTGTCTAAGATTCATAGAGTTTAAGAAGGTTTGTGCAATTATTATAATTATTATTCAAGTTCTGAATATTACAAAGCTTTACTAACCATAGCAAAGTTTGGGATCAGGGTTTGGAATTTGCAATTCAAGCATCCTTCTGCATATCCTCTAATCTGTAAGTGACATATGCTGTCTACCATAGTGAATAATTTGAGAAAACCAGCCTAGAGAGCATAGGAATTAGCTCTTGGGATAGAAAGTGCTATTGGTGTGGTGGAATGGTTTGAGATTTCATTAATTTTCATCTTGTGTGTTCTTATGACCACTGTTTATGGACTAGAGTTAATGTAAGAGTTGCAAAGAAACTGGAGAGAAAGCACAAGTGCTAAGGAAGCTCATGGGTGCATAAAATTCAGACGGAAGTATTTGTTTGTGCCTTCGGGTTCATCAGACAAACAGCCACTCCCAAGGTTTTTCATGAAAACCGCAATGGAAATACTCGTTCTTTATTTTGTCTTACCACCACACAAACTGATCACAGATGAAACTCTTGAAAGCTCATGTGCAAAATGCAGAAACTGAGCAATATATTCCCTTGCCATGCAGACAGCATGCTGACTGCCCACACAGAGGTCCTTCTGAACCTGCCTTCCAAGCTTCTCTGTTCAAATGAAATGGCATTATTTGACCTTCACATAAAGAAAAGCATTATTTGTTATTCCCACTTTTTCTCATTTGTTTTATTATAATAAGGTATACATTGTCTTGTGTTTAACTAACAAATTGAAACCTCAATTCTTATTAAACATCTAAGAAACTAGCATTTATTCTATAAAATATTTTTTATTTCGAAGTATTGCTGCAAAAATATTTTTTAGATATAATTCAACATTTTAATTGCAGATCCTGCATTTTGGAACATGCAGACCCAGAACTAGAAGCAAGTGAAGCCTTTGACACCAGTCCAGCATTTCTAGAGACAACCCCAAAACCCTCAGAAATCAAAATAAGTTTATACAATTTTTTCTCCACATCCTTGCAAACCCTTGTAATTTCTTGTCTTTTTTGAGGCTAGCCATACAGAATATGCAGCAAGTGGGTTCAAAATCAAGTAATGTAACTCATATTAATGAAAAACAGAAAAATAAATGATGATTTCAGTAAATGAAGAAAAAGCATTTGAAAAATACCGCATCCATTCATGAAAATATTTCTAACTTGGAAGATAAGGGAAGCCCTTTAATTTGATTTTAAAAATCTACAAAAATTACAGTTAGTATCATATTTAATAATAACAAACAATGTTTTCCTCTAACATTTTAGAACAAGGAAAAGAGGTGCAATCTCACCACTCCTACTCAATATCACACTTTAGGTTCCAAACAGTGTAATAAGACAAGAAAAACAAAAGACATACAGATTGGGGAGGAAAAAATGTGACTGTCTATTTACAGATGGCCTGGTTACCTATGCAGGAAATCTGAGAAAAAAAAAAAGCCACAATAACTAACAAAGGAGTTTAACAAGGTTACAGAATAAAAGAACAATATACCAAATTCCATTGTATTTCTGTATACTAGCAATGAAAAATTCAAAAAAATGAAATTAATAAACTATTCCAGTTCATATTCACACATATAAAGCAGAATTACTTAGATTAGTAGATACTACAATAAGAACAGGATATATAGGTGGAAAACTACAAGGCATTAGTCATTGATGACAGAAGACCAAAATAAATGGAGAGACATATCATGGTTATGGTTAGAAGATGCAATATTATTTAAATGTAAATTTTTCCCAAATTGGTCTATAAATTCAATGCATTCCTAACAGAAATCCTAGGAGTTGTTTTTGTTTGTTTGTTTGTTTGTTTGGAGAAATTGACCCACTGACAAAAAAACTTAAGCTGGAAGATGTAGGAGTAAGAAGAACTAAAACAATTCAGAAAAAGAGAAAGAAAGTTGGATTACTCAGATTACCTGATTTTAAGACTTTTTATAAACCTACAGTATTCAAGACATTGTGATATTTTCAGAAGGATGAACATACACATCAAAGAATCAACATAGAATTTCCAAAAATAGATCCACACACATGTGGTCAATTGATATTTTATAAAGATACAAAGACAATTCAATGGAGAAAAGATAATCTCTTCAACTAATAGTGGTGCAACAATTTAATATTCATACACAAAATGAATCTCAATCCAATTGCATCATATACAAAAATTAACCCAAGATGGATCATAAATCTAACTGGAAAACCTAAAACTCCATAGTTTCTAGTGGAAAATATTTTTGACCTTGGGATACACAAGATTTTTTAGATACAACACTAAGAGCACACTTCTTAAAAGATAATCTTGTAAGGTAGTTTTCAGAGAACAAAAGTCCTCAAAATCAATAAGAAAGTAGAGAACTTAGGTCTTCAAGTCTGCACATGATCTAGAACTCTAAGAACTCTAAGAATATTGCCATTATTGCTCAAGTTCTTGTCCCTCCCAAAGACTTGCATTCTCTGAAGGGAACCATCAACTGAATTGCACGGTTGCTAAACCTCCTGCAGTTTCCAGGTGCTCTCTCAGCATCAAGTCTTTTTTATAAATACTCCCTTCTGATGTATTGCCTCCTCCTTCAAATTATTAACACCTACTCATCTTCATATTGCAGCTCATACCTCAATTCCTCCAAGATAGCTTCTCTGACTGACTCCACCTCATTCCCAACAGTGGCATGCCAAGGGCTGAATTTCTCTTTCCAAAAATTCAAATGTTGAAATCTGAACTCCCCATACCTCTTAATGTTACCATATTTGAAGATAAAGTCTTTACAGATCTGCATATAGGTTCTTTATTTCTTAGATAAAACAAAGTCATTAGGCTAGGCCCTCTTCCAATACAAATGGTGTCCTTATTAGGAGAGGAAATTTGGACACAGCCACATGCAGACGGAAGACAGTCACCTGCAACCCAGAAAAAAAGGCCTGGAACAGATCTTTCCCTCACAGCTCTCAGAAAGAACAGCCCTGCTAACACCACCATCTTGGACTTCCAGCCTTCAGAACTGTGCGAAAAGAAATTTCTCATGTTTAAGCCCCCCAGTGTGTGGTACTTGTTATAGCAGCCCTGGCAAACTAACACAACACCACAGCTCTTAGGTGCTTCTATTGCATCTGTCTGTCCCAATCAATACAGTTAACAGACTGTGATGCAGTTGCTGTTTAAATTGTCTTTGTCTATTAGACCATAAAAGCACAGTTTTCTTGTTCAGTTATATTCTTAGGCTGTCCCATAGCATCTGCTATGAATATTTTTATAAAATATGTACTCATGGAATAAGTGACATAGTTACAAAATTTTTAGTAGTTTTAATGGGCAAATTCTAAATAGCGAATAAGTAGGAAAGTCGGGGTGGGGGTGGAATGTAAAGAAAGCCATGTTTAAGTATGGTTAAGTAAAATACTACCTTAAGAAAAATAATTTGAATGACTTATTTGACAGTAACTTCATAAATATTACATCATTTAATTCCCGTTTTGTTCACTAGAAAAATAAGACCAATAAAAGACTAATAAACCACCCAAGAGTACATAAGATTATCACAGAATGGGGTCTAAATCCACCTAAATAGGAGACAGCAAACTTTCTCCATAAAGAAGCAAATAGTAATTGCTTTAGGCTTTGCCAGTTATACAGTCTCTGTCATAACTATTCAGTTCTGCCCTCATAGTGTAAAAGTAGCCACAGACAATTAGTAAAGGAATGGGTCTGGATGTGTTTCAATAGAACTTTATTTACAAACAGGTAGTGGATTGGATTTGACGGTGGTTTGTCAAGAGCTGATAGAAGTCTTCTCTCTTAAATCTACTATGCCACGCATCTTGGCAAAGCGATTTAAAATTAAAATACAATCTTTATTCCTCTTTTCAAAGCCTGTATAAGAATTCCAATTAAGCATTATCTGTCTGTGTATTTTTAACACGATGATATATCCCTGACTGTGACGGTTTAATTAGTATACAATCCGCGCCTAGTTAAATGTAAATGAAGTGCTTACTTCATGGTAATTTAAAACACTCTGTTGTATCATGAGCAGTTATTAAAAGCCTCATTGACATGATTGCTTATTTTGTTTTAAAATTTATTGTCAAGATGCAAGTTAGCGGGTTTTATCCGTTCTTTTTCTGAATACTAAACAATCCTATGACATGGAAGAAAAACGTCAAGCAGAATATTTTCCTTGGGGTTAATATTATTAAAACTGGCAAAATAGTATTAATATAATAGATTATGTATTCATTCAACAATATATATGATATAGTGGAAACCCAGAAAGCTGCTACATGATCCCAGACCTACAGTCACTTAGCATTTTCAGTAAGGTTAAGAACACACTCTTAATATCTTCATTATTTTTCATCTTGCATAGTAATTTTTTTTGTCTGGAGATCCTGACTGATAAAGTGATTGCCTTGGTATGGAAAAGAGGACTCTGGAATCTTCAGAACAATTTCTTTCACTGAATAACTTTGGCAAATACACGTAAGTGGCCTTCATTATAAACTCATCTCATCTGAATAAATGGTTTCAACCTATCTTGTACTTTAAAATCATATGGGATTTATTTTTATTTTTAAAGTGCCTCCTTATAGCCATACATGGCTGTTGTGATTCAGTATATCTGAGGCAAGGCCAGAGATCTGATTTTAAATCAATAATCCAGATCTCCATTTTAAATTCAGACAGCTTACCTGAAGGTCACAATATAAGAAAAACCACCTAACTTTTTAGATGAATTTGAATATCTAGGTAACTGGGTTTACATGATGTAAAACCCAGCAGAACTAGGATATATCATTATACACTGGTTTCCTAGAGCCCTGGGGGAATTTCTGTGGATGACAGCATAGATGAAGATGGGTTGGGAGACTCTTAGTGGACTTCATCATAAAATAGAACAGTAGGATCAGACAGAAACAGCATAGAAAGAAGATTTATTCCCACAAAGGGTATGAGGTTTTTACCACCATCTCATAATATGGGAAAGTTATATTCTAGTGAGGACATCTCCCATTTCTACCCCTTCCGTTTCCTAGCTGTTTACTCTCTTAGACATGTTAGAAATAAGGGACAGTTCCTTAACATGACAAACAATATAAACTGAAAGTCAACAACATACCTAATAAGAAGGTTAGATGTACACCCATTAAAATTGGGAACAAAATAGGGCTTCCTTCTCACCTCTAGACCACTGTTTTGGTTTTAACATTGTTTTGCATATATTAGCCAATGGAATAGCTGGAGATCATATGCTATGTTTGTAATTCTGGAAAACCCTACAGAGGTCCCTAGTTGTGTGGAGAGTGAATTTAGAGTCAGCAGGACTGTCATGGGTGGGGAAATGTGACCCCCCATGTCTGAAGTTAAGAGCATAAGGCATCAAGATAGGGTAGGGTTCAGGGGTCTACAGCCAGTGGAAGAATTTAATAAGGTAGGGCAAAGATGAACTTCCTGAGTCCCAGGGAACTGATCCCAAGTTATTCCTAGAGTAGATTGAGGAATAAATGCCAGCAAGGCAGTGGAAACGAGGCGGACTGGAAACATGTCTCAGCAGCCATGATGAGTACTGGGTTTTCTTTTGGAGTGATGAAACATTTTGGAAATAGAGGCGCCACTGAATGGTTACTTTAAAATGGTTAATTTTATGATACATGAATTTCACCTCAAAAAATTCAAAGGCAAGTAATTTGACTTAACATTTAAATTATGATAATCATTTAGGAGAAAATGTAAATAAGCATGATATCACAGATTTATGTGGAAAAAAATATTCTTTCAGAAACTGAAACTAGAGCTCCTCCTCTCTCATTTCTTGGAAGCTGAAAGACTCTTACTACAATAAACGCGTTTGTGGGTGCTATGATTTTTTAGTCTTCAAAATGCAAATATTTGGAGAGGGTAGTTGCCTGTTTGCTCTGATGTCAGGAGTATCGGAGTCCATTTTTTCCTGTGAAGCCATTTCTCTCACAGATAAAAACTGCTGATTGCCCTGCCCAGTTCCTTACTAATTACCAAAGGCCTTCAGGACTCAAAAAAGAAAAGATTTCTAATGTAAATACACCTGACCAAATGTGCTAAAGTCACATCGAAGTGAAATGACAGGGGTGTTTATTTTGCTGAAAGTGAAATGAGCAAACTACTACAATACAAAGGAGTGTCTGAAATTAACTTGCGGGAAAGTCACAAATTTGGAAGACAAATGTAACCCAAACAGGAAGCTGGGGTTCTTGTAGATATACTTAGCACTTGCTGGCCTAAAGCTAACTCTGCAAACCACATTTCAGGAATTTCTATGCAATGAGAGGCATTCACAAACTAAACAAGAAGGTGTATTTCTACAACTAAAATGAGAGCCAAATTATTGGCTGGTCACCCAAGTGTTCCAATGTATGTGTTAATCCAAATCAAATCAGTACCTGTATATCTTGTCCAGGGATCTTCTGAGAACATTCATCTTGGTGATTTACAAAACGAATTATCTAATGTGAGAGTTTGGATCCACTGCTGTATGCACACTATGAATTTGTTATTTACCCTGAGATTAGTAAAAAATATTATGAATCTCTGATTACATGGAGAATTCTTTGTTAAGAACCAACAAGAAAAAAAGATCAGCAAAGTTGTTTACTTTCAATAACATTTCCATGCTTCTACTTAAATACTTAGAAATAAATGTTAGAATATAATAGACTGGGAAGTTTAGTAAATTTTAGGAAATTAATTCCCTTTAAATACATAATAATGTGCCACATCTTTCTTGAAAAGGTCTGGTCTGTATTTTTAAAATGGTGAATAAAGATGAAAACTAAATACATTTGAAAGTTATGTATATATATTATGGTTTTAAAAATATGCTGTAGTTAACTGTCAATGATATTTTTATTTAAAATTTAAAGTGGCTTTTTTGGAGATATTTCATTAAGGCGATTAATTTGGTTATTTTACTTGTGCATTGAATGTTTTGCAATTGAATAGTTACTATAATTATGTCATTACAATAATTATGCAATTACTCCCTGTAATTATATCATTTAATTATGTAAGTATGCTTACAGGAATTAGTTGTATAATTAGAACATGTAATTACATGGTAAAATAGAAAACTATATTTTAAAACATACTAAGTTGAATATATTGGCCTATTCCAAATTATAATAGTCAGAATGTTAAGATTGTTCTATCCTATGTAAAATTTCTTAAAATGTTTAAAAACTTTATTTTGAAATAATTATAATTATCAGGAAATCCATATTCCTTTCATACACCATTCAAGTTATGCCAATTGTCTAATTATGTCTATTTTTGCAGAATGATCCAGTCCAGGATCATTCATTGCCCTTAGTTATCATGTCTTTTTGAATCCTTTAGTAGGTATGTATGTATGTATGTATCTATCTATACCTATGTATCAATCTATTTAGCCATCTATCTGTCATCTTTCTGTTTATCCATCTATGCTATTCAAAACCGTGACATTCACACTAACACCACCAATTCCAGTAAAAATTCAAGGTTGATTGTAGCTTTTCTCCTTTTTCATATTTATAAGTACCTTCTCGACTTGAGCAACTTGGCTCTCACTATCCTTAATGTATCTACTTACTGACCTGAAGGACAGTCTCTCAGTCCTTTCTTGGCCTCTGTGATCATATTATTTTGAAGAGCACAGATCAATTATTCTGTAAAATGGCCCTCAATTTGGGTTTGTCTGACTCTTCATCATTAGATTCAGGTTTCGCCCTTTTGGCAGGACTATCCCAGAGTGATTCTGTTCTCTTCACATGCCTCTTTGGAGATGTAAGATTTCATCGTGTTCCATTACTACTGATGTTAACTTTAAGCAATTAAATAAAACAGTGTCTGTCAGTTTCTTCACTGTAAATTTCTCTTTTTCCATGTGTAATTAATAAATATGTGGAGATTCTTAGGCACTATGTATCTTACTCTGATCCTAATTTCACCTGCTAGTTCATCAAAGCTCACCTTCATTGATTCATTGAAGAATCTTGTCTGAAAATTGTATTATTATGACTATCAATTAGTGCTTGTATAATTATCTTGCTCTTTAAACATTAGTTAGCATTCAATTATAAGAAAGAGCTTTCTTTTTTCTTAGTCATTCATTCCTTTATCTATGTATGTCAATATAATTTCACAGATTACTAAATATCACTAAATATTTATTGTGGTAAAATCCATCATCATTATTATTTATTTTGATGCTCAAAGTACCTCACATCTGGGCAACTGTGGCTCCATTCAAGCTGAGTTCTCTTATTTTCAACAGCTTTCCATCAGCTTTTAAGCATTTCCCTACTTTCTCAGTAAAATGTCTCAGGTGATCTTGTACTTTGCTCATGCACCCCCCCTCCAGACTTAGTCATTTCTCAAAGGAGCCTTGTCTCCTTTTGATGGAGAATGGTATTTAGAAATGGAGATCTTGGTACTAGGTGCACTCCCTGTTACTGGGGTGTTACTGTTGTCAAACTGTCTCAGTAAACAAAGTCAAGAAAAAATGCACACACACATATGCATCCACAAACATATTTTACATTTATTTATCTCTCTCTATATAGTGATTCTTCCAATTCAAATGGAACATCTTGAATGTGAACTGGTTCAACCATTGTGGAAAGCAGTATGGAGGTTCCTCAAAAAACTTAAAATAGAAATACCATTTGACCCAGGAATTCCACTCCTAGGAATTTATCCTAACAATGCAGTTTCCCAGTCTCAAAAAGACATATGCACCCTTATGTTTATCACAGCACTATTTACAATAGCCAGGAAATGGAAGCAACCTAAGTGTCCATCAGTAGATTAATGGATAAAGAAGAAGTGGTACATATACACAATGGAGTATTATTCAGCCATAAAAAGAAAACAAATTCTACCATTTGCAACAACATGGACGGAGCTAGAGGGTATTATGCTCAGTGAAATAAGCCATGCAAAGAAAGACAAGTACCAAATGATTTCACTCATCTGTGGAGCATAAGAACAAAGCAAAAACTGAAGGAACAAAACAGCATCAAACTCACAGAACCCTAGAATGGACTAACAGTTGCCAAAGGGAAAGGGACTGGGGAAGATGGGTGGGAAGGGAGGGATAAGGGGGAAAAAGGGCTATTACAATTAGCACACATAATGTAGCGGGTGTGGGGGTGGGGTGGGAGATACGGGGAAGGCAGTATAGCACAGAGAAGACAAGTAGTGATTCTATAGCATCTTACTACACTGATGGACAGTGACTGTAATGGGGTATGTGGTGGGGACTTGATAATGGGGGGAATCTAGTAACCACAATGTTGCTCATGTAATTGTATATTAATGATACAAAAAAACAAATCCATGCCAGCCCAATAAAGAAAGAAATCATAAAAAAAACAAAAACAAATGGAACATATCAAAAAATATTATCCCTTCTCCAACTTAAGAGACTGGCTCTCATTATCCTCAATATGTTTGCTAATTCACTCAGCTGCCATTGACCGTTGCTGGACTGCTATCCCCTCAGTTGCTTTTGTACATAGGCCCAACTTCCTCTTGGAAGTCTCCCTCCTTGGCCACCTTTCTTCCTCAATTCTGACAGGTTAAATAATCTTTCCAAAATTGTATGTTGCTCTCTTAAAGCTATTAATATACTTGCCACATTGTACAAAAGTGTGTTATCAAATGGGCCACAAATCCCACTGTCATTGGAACTAATAGCTGTGTAATAAATTTTTATTGCATGTATATTATAATTGCAGTATTATTCAATATATTTCTACCTGACAAGCACTTAAAGGATTTGGAAAATTCCAAGTATTTCTATATTCTTATCTTTATCCTGATACTTTGAGCAGATTTAGCAACAATTTAGATTATTCTGGTGTGCTTAGAAGAATTAATAAAAACGAAAATGGAAGATTTTTGAAGTGAAAGTGAAGGAGAATAAAAAAATTAGTTGTAAGTGGCATCATAATTAAATAGCAAAGTATTGGTATGATATAATGAGTTATAAGAAATACTTACTTGGTCATTCAGATGAACAAATATTTATTTCCCAGGTGTGTTTGGTCTTCATCCACAGTTCCTGAAAACACTGCAGAGTCTTAAAGGTGAAATGGGTGTCTTGTCATGTTAATGAGAGGCTGTGGACCCCACCCAAGGGCAGGGGCTGAAGGTTGAATGATGTAGTCAGTCATGACTATGCAATGAAGCCCTCACAAAAACCCATGAGAAGAGCTTATCACTCTATTGCGTCCTGCTTCTCTGTCGGAGAGCTTCCTCACTTAGGTACCAGAAAGCGTCCACATGCCACGGAGCCAGGCCCCAAGTTCCACGAGGATAGAAGCGCCTTTATTTGGGACCTTGCCCTTTTTATCTCTTCATCTGGCTATTAACTTGCATCCTTTATTAAACTGGTGAACATTAGTGTTTTACTGGGTTCTTTGAGCTGCTCTAGCAAATTAGTTGAACCTACGGGGAAATTATTGGAACCCCCTATCTGTAACCCATTAGTTGGTTAGAAGCACAGGGAACTGACTGGGGCTTGCAACTGGCAACCAGAGTTGGGGAGCGGAGGGCGGTCTTGTAGGATGGAGCCCTTCACCTAGGGAATCTGGTGTTGTCTCTAGGCAGATAGCATTGGAAATGAGCTGAATTCTTGGACACCCTGCTGGTGTTTGAAAATTGCTTGGTATTGTGTGTGGGAAAGCCCCCCGCCACCGCACACACACACACACACACACACACACACACACACATACACATTGGAATCAGTCCAGCATCCTGAACGGAGTTGTACTACTGCTGTGTATGGTACCATTGTGTATGAACTGGAAAAAAATTGTGTATACCCAAATTTGTATATCTGTGCTATGAGAAGATGTATGTAATTCATCTCATAAAGAGTTATGCCCTGTAGATTAAAATAAAACTTTCTGACATTTTGGAATCATTATTTGTTATCTAGAAAACTTTCTTTTTTATACAACTATATTTTACTCCAGTGATCTATGTGTCATAAAGTTTGCAAGTCTCAAATCATCCACTGTATTTCTTTTTAATAGAAAATCAGAAATATAATAAGAGCCTGTGTTCTTTTCCACCAGTTTATTCTGCCTTTTACCAAATAACTTCGAAATGTGAATTTTTTTAAGTTACTTGAGTTTTTTTAAGTCCTGTTTATGTAATTATTTACAAAGTACCAACCATATTACATATGCTAGCCTCAAAAAACCCTTGTGTTATAGGTCAAACAGTTGTCTCTTTTGCATAATAAGTATTCCCATTTACATGTTGTTTGGGTGCATGTATGCACCTGTATAAAATTACATGAGATTATGTCCTCTTAGACAAGCTCTTCTTTTTTTGTCAAAAAAAGAAAAACAATATGCTGTAGAGGAAAGAGCATAGGGTCTAGATACAGATTGAGCTAGATTCAGTTTCTAGCTTTGAACCATATAACATCATATAAGCAAGTTACTTAATTTTTGTGAACTTCAGTTTCTTTGTAGATAAAAGGGGGATAATAACCTTACTTTCCTTTTTTGTTGTGAGGACTTAACACATTTTATGTGAAAGGAAAAGCATAACATAAGTGCTCAATAATTAGTGCTTTTATAATTAAAACAACCTATGGTTGGTTGTAGTCAGGGTTATAAAAGCATGAATTTAGTAAATAAAAGGTGGAAATGATTTAACAAGTGGAATTGAAAAGGTGAAATTAGTGCTCATTTCATCAGGGTCAGGAGAAGACATGTTGTCAATACTAAATGAATTCCATAAAAGAGTATCATCGGTAGTTGGAAATAACAAAATATTTTTAAGGTCATTAATGTATCACCTTTAGTGGATGACTTGAAATGTTTCCTGTAATCTTAGGAAGTAACTCTTACTAACATTTCCTCATGTATCAGGTTGTGGGTGAGAAAAAATGGTATTCACTTTAGGAAGAAGATGTAAGAAATTAAACACTGAATTGGAAGTTATTTCCCATTGTGTTTTGCCAATGCTGTTATTGAAATTTATTCCAAAAGGCTGTCCTTTAAATATTGGTGATGAAAGGATTTTGAACTGCTCTAGTCAATGACAGAAACCAAGACAGTAAAATTACTAGTAACATTTTATATAATAATATATAAATTCCACATATATAAATTTAACTAATTCCCAACTTATCCAGTGGTAATTTATCTGGTAGGGTGAATTCTTCAGAATACAGAACAGAACAAAGTAAGTAAAATATATATCTAAACAACCTAAGTAGATGTGACAAAGTCTATTATGTTTCAAAAGTCCTTTGCATTGTCACTAGGTGTCTATTAATGAACCTGCTAATTTTCCCCCAAATTGTAGTAATCAAATTTTCCTTCCTGGAGGAGATTTACACAGAAGGTAAGTAAGGGAGAATCCATAGAAGCATTTACTGAGTGCTGGAAAAGTTGCAGATGACCATTCACCATTGATGGAATGAAAAGAAGTAACTATTAAAAGTAGAGTTGAGGTCATTAAAATGCATATTAAGAAAGCAATCTACAATGAATAATAAAATTATAAATCTAATTAGATGAACACAGCTTTTGTTTTTAGATTTTCACATACTGTAGCAAAACAGATCAGCTAATGTGCCATTTCCTACTATGTTAAAACTCCTTCTTGGCCAGCCTCAGTATCACTTATTTGTTGTTCTTTTCCATGCATTTCCAAGCAGTGTGTAGAAATAATTTTTAATTGAATAATTTCACCCACTTTAATGATAAAGAAGTACTTTATCATTATTGATTGGTAAGGGACAATGACTATATGATCTCTTGAGGACATCAGTGACTAGGGTACAGAACTGACTACTATGATAATGACACCCTCATAAACAAAGTTTAGTTTTTGTGAATTTTATGGGGTAACTTCCACCTCCTTTTCTGGGTCTCAATGTAAATGAAGTCCTATTACTATTTGCAGTACTCTTGGGCATGTAAAGTATTATAGAAAATAGGCAAATAGTACACATGAACCTTGTTTTTTCAAAGTGCTTATTTTTCTGACATTTTCTTCAGACATTCAATATTTGAAAGTTTTCTAGATAGGATAAAATAGAGGAAAATCAAATGTATGTGTTTGTAAGGAAGGTACCGGGGAACCCCGCAAATTAGACATTGTGGTGGATTTATATTGTGTCAACCTAGCTAAATCAAAAGTATTCCCTTTCTTTTTCACAGTATTCCCTTTCTTTTATGACCCCGGGTTAAGGGTGGCCATGAGGGGAATCTGTGTTGTTACTGGGAGGCAAAAGTAACTAGCACACCCCTGTTCGGCTCCAAAGGTTGGTGTGCGGCAGGTCCTGCTGGCGTCCTTTCCATTCATTGTTGATGTGCTGGATGCCTTGCGAATGTAAGCCCGCAGCCGGGCCTTAAGTTCCTCCAGCTCCTACCAGATTTCTGCTTTTAGATTTTGGATGTTCTGGACCAGGTGCATGTGTTGCTCTGTGGTGAATGGCACTACTTCATCCGTCATCCACAGCATCAGGGTTGACAACAGCAAGAGGCAGGTGTGCATTCCAGATGGACAGAAGTGGTTTCTAAGTACATGTCATGATTCCAGTTTCTCTTTATGGTTTCCAGTCTGGCCCTTTGCTACCCCAGGCTACATCCCTCTTTCCTTCCTGACTCCAACTCTGTTCATCAGGCCAAACACTGGACACAGAAACAACTGCTTTACGTAACACTTTACTAAACTAGTTCCCACCATTATGTAAGGTCTAATCTTTATAAGAAATGGCTAACTCTAGAGGATTAATAGTGGCTCTGTTTTTCTGAACAAAAATGATACAGAACTAAAGCACTATAACCTGTAGAATACAAGCCTGCTGGTGGCAGAGGACTTGTTTGTTTTACCTTTTGTTGTTTTTTCAGTGACAAGAACACTGTCTGCATATAGGAGGTGGTCAGTAAATATTGTGGAATGACTGAAGACCTGAAAGGGCACGACAGGGAAAGAAAAGAGAAAAGGTATGGGAAAAGCAGCCAGAACAGAAAGTGATTGTACTGAGAACCATACTGATACACTGCTCATGCTACAGGAAGGGTAATGGCAGTGTTTCTCACTCTAAAGTCTGCGCTGTCCATTACCAGCTCCTAGTCACATATGGCTATGTGAACATGCAGTGTGGCTAATGTGAGTATAGATGTTCAGTGAGCACAAAATATGCACCAGGCTTCAAAACTTAGTTAAAAGAAAACAAGAATGTAAAATATCAAATTAGTACTTTGACTATTGATTGAAGTTGAAATGCTACTATTTTGGATATATTGAGTTAAAGTATTTGGTAAAATTAATTTTTCCAGGTTCTTTTTACTTTTTAATGTGTCTATTAGAAAACTTAAAAACCAAAATCTCAATCATAATTTAAATTAGTCATGGGATGAAAGTACAGTACAGAGAATATAGTCAATAGTTCAGTAACATCTATGTTGACAGTAACTACACTGAGGTGAGCATTTAATAATGTAGGTAATTGTTGAATCACTATGTTGTATACTTGAAACCAATATAATAATAATTGTATATCAACTATACTTCAATTAAAAATATATCAGAAAAGAAATGAAATAGTTGACTGATATTATATTTCTATCGGACAGTACCTATGTAAGCCATTCTTTCATAGAGGATTCTAAAAATCATAGCAACCTCACTTACTGATGGGTCAAACTTGTCTTGCAAACATGTTCTCATTTAATCTTCGCATGAGGTCAGATCTTTGTTTTCTGATGGGGAATCAGGTCTATAATGGGTGAGGCACTCTGGGAGGTATATATATATGACAACAGAAAAATGCCTTGGAATCAGGAGCCATGTCTTTCAACACCTTTTGTAGCTGATTTTGCCAATGAAAGTAGCATTCCTTTGTATATTAAAAAAATAAAGCAGTTTTCCATGAGCATTAGGAAACCTTCTGTATCCATAGTCTGAAAATAAAAATATCACTTTCAAACTTGCCTTCGGCTCTTTCAGTGTTTCCCTGGGAATTATCTTAAAAATATCAAATTCTTACTGCTTCCTAAAAATCAAAAAAAAAAATTATAGGAAAATTAGCTTTTGATTGCAACCTAAAGGACATGCATATAGATTCATTTTATAACCTACATTTTATAATTTCAGAATATACACACATGATCCTGACATCTCCATGAAGGACTTTAGAATTACGTTTTGAATATAAGTCGATCATAAGGACCAGAGTCCAGTGAAGTTTTTAAAAAATTTACCTTGCATATTTTACAAAAACTGTATACCTAATGGTGGTTAATAATTTCTTCTAGGTACATCTTCAACTTCCTCTGTATGTTTAAGCGTTCTGATACTTCTTAGATCTTGTTTCATTTTACAAAAAAGATGAATGCTTTAAATACATTTTTGTGAGAAAAATTCATGGTTATTTGTATTGCATTTGGAAGTTTATTCCCAGATCTAAATATGTCATTCTCTCTGAAGCGGGTATTGCCACAGAGATTTTTAAAAATCTAACCTTCCCACGAGATATACAAATTCATGAACCTAAATAATGGATTCTGCTTGAAATAACATTTTTTTGTAAATGTTGCTTGCTAAGCTACAGGTTAAAGGACATTAAATAAAATCCCTCTCTTTCAGATGTTTCGATCATTTGATGAGTTAAGACTTTTTATTAGAAAAAAGTAGAATTTCTTTAAATAAATTCAAGTTTGGAGAATCTTTTACCCCAATAATACATAAGTTATTTTATGTGCATCATTGCATAATTAGGATGAAAATAAATGTCCTTAATTACATAGTCTGTGCAAGGTTCTGTTTGATCTGTTATCTTAGAGGATATGTTACCAGTTAGTTTATATTCCAATCCCTGATAGTATAAAATAAAGTGATTTGAAAAGGCATTACTACAAATCAAACTAATGAATCACTTTTCTTACCTTTTCTGGAGTTAGACTAAGTATGAACATGTTTTTTTAAATTAGATAATCTGACAATTTAAAAGTATCTTCTATAAATTTTGTAGTTGAATGGATTTTAGGGAATCTGAAACTAGTTTAAAATTTACAAGACATTTTATTGACTCTCAGGAATGATCAGAAGTGACCGTGACCAACTGCTTCACCCCACCAGCCCAGTCACCTCTATCTTCATTCCCTGTATGCTGTGTCCCATGGTGGACAGGGCTGCCCCGTGACTTTAATCATCTTCCAAAGCCTGATGGCTCTCAAATCTGAAGCTCTCATTCGAAATCTGTTGTTCCTCCTGCATTCACAGTCAATTCATGCTGCCACAGTTAAAAAAAAAAAATCAGAATCAACAGTCTTCCTTTGGCAAACTCTCTTGGACTGGCTGCCACATCCCCATATCAGTGGATTTGCCAGTGTCTGCTTGGGTGCCATGTTGACTTTTAAACCCATATCCAAGCTACGATGCTAGAGCATTGATAGGCGCAGTCTAACTACTGTTTGACCAGCCTGTCTTGCTTTGGGGCACTAAATGTCTGACAAAGCCAAGAAGGTGGGTGGAAGTGGTTGAGAAAGTTGTTGAGTGCTCCATCAGGCATCCTCTGCCTCTCAGCCAGGCCCTATTCCACCCTCTGTCAGAATCCCAGGCTTGCTGATGGCCAAGCTGTCTGGTGCAGCAGGAAGAGCCTTCCCCACAGCATCATTAACCACTTGGAGGCCTCCCTGATCCCTGACCCATTACGATAAATTCTGGGATGTGTTAAATTATGACCTAATTGCTTGACTCAATGTATGTCTTAGTTAAGCTAGGGAAAAGTGAAAGCAATTCCAATTTCAGCCTGACTGAAATAATCATATCCTTTCCTTCCTTTAGCTTCTCAGAGATAAGAATCCTGCAGTTACAGCAAAAGCATGCATAAAAACACTTTCCATGGACTGCATTGTCTGTCATACAAAATGTCACTGAACTCACTAACTTTGAACCATTTTTAACTTCTCCCACTCTGTCATCCCCCAATTAAAGCAGTGATTGTGCCTGCTTTATTTATGCTTTAATTTCTCAGGAATTCTTCACTGTTTTCTATCCCTTTGGTCATCCCTTTGGGAAAGGTCACTATCCTCTTGCTCCTAGAAGTCTACAATTTCCTAAATAGCCTCTCCAGCTCCAGTTCTCCTTCCATCTCATGCCTTCTCCAAACTACAACCAGAATGATTACACTAGGTAAGTTCTGACCATCGCTTTATTCCTTATGGACTCTTTCTTTCAAGGTACTTTCTGATCTTCAGGAGAAAGACACATTTTTTGGTTTGCTCTAAAGGCCCTAAATGATGCAACCATATTGCTCCTCAGCACTTCTGTCTTAATGACAGCCACAACATCTGTTGGACTCTGCTCCAGACATTCTCAACTACTTGAAACCCCGCCTGTTCTTCACCCTTCATCCTGTATTCACAGCCCACAAGCAGATACCCAGCTAATTCTCCTTACTCTTTTTGTCTCACCTTAGGTATTACCTCCTCAAAGAAGCAGTTCCTGAATCCTTCCTCCTCATGCTCTTCCCGACTCCCACGCTCTGGCTGAATAATATCTTTTTGAATGTTCATACCTATAGGGTAGCATTTGCCATGCAACACTGTAATCATTCACTTACTTCTTTATGTAGATGATAAATGCCTTGAAAAGCAAGGATTGTGATTTATTCCTAAGAATACTTTTCTAATGACCAGCATAGTACCTAGCATATGGTTCTAACTGTTCAATACTTACTTTTAGTTCATGGAAATATAATCCCATTTCACCCATTCAATAAAATATAGAAAAAAGCTTACCTTGAAAAAATGTTTGGGATTTGTTTATGGCATTCTCTCAGGTTTAAAATACTTCCTCCGACATCAGAATGTTTTACATCACTCCATGTCCACTGGAAATGTCATCTTTTCATTAAGCTTACAGTACCTTCAGATCAGTTTATTTTGTACTGGAATCATGAACAATTTATGCTTCAGCTAGCACTGCTGCCCTTATTTTTATTATGTGGTCAACTTCTGATCACAAAACAAATGGATGTGGTCTGTTGGAAATACATGCTCATGGTTATTATTTATTCATCGCAATTACTCCTACTGCTTAGCTCAGGATCTTTCCTATAATATTTGCTTATAAATTACATGCTGAATCAGAGACTCCAAGAAGGAACTACTGGTTACCAAAGGGGAGGGTTGTGGGAGGGCGGGTGGGGAGGGTAGGAGAAGGGGATTGAGGGGTATTTTGTTTAGTACACATGGTGTGGGGGATCACGGGGAGAACAGTATAGCACAGAGAAGGCAAATAGTGAATCTGTGGCATCTTACTACACTGAAGGACAGTGACTGCATTGGGGTATGGGTGGGGACCTGATAATATGGGTAAATGTAGTGACCACATTGTTTTTTCGTGTGAAACCTTCATAAGAGTGTATATCAATAATACCTTAATAAATAATATATATAAAAAATTACATGCTGGGATACATTACATCGGAATACTCTTTAGTACTCACAGTGATAATGCATACAAATAGTATTGTGTAATACTGGTTCTTATTTTGTGTTAATCTGATTTATAATTATTCAGTGAATTCAACAATTTTCTTTAATACATGTTTGTCTGATTGTTGCAAGGTTTTGGTTAATTTCCAGAGTTCTGAAAAAGTTTATTTTGAAATTTTTCCCCTGTGTTCTCTTTGCTTTCATGAAGGAGTAGAATTTTACAGGTCCTAGCTTCAACTCTAGATTTCTTTTTAAACGAACTTTGGTACTTTTTGCCTTTCAAAGACTTTGTCCATTTTGTATAAAATTGTTCATAATAAACTCTTTATTATTCTTTTGATGTCTGAAGAATTTGTAGTGACATTATCTCTCTCAACTCCAGTATTGGTGATTTGTGTTTTCTCTCCTGTTTTTTCCTGATCAGCGCAATTAGAGATTTATTCATTTGTACTGGTATTTTCAATAAACCGCCTCGTTATTTCATTGATTTTTCTCAATTATTTTTATGTTTTCTATTTCACTGATTTCTGTTGTAATATGTATTGTTTCCTTTACTTACCCTAGATTTTCTTTGCTCTACTTTTTTCTCTCTTAAAGTAGAAGTAGAAGCTATTGATTTGAGCCTTTTAGTCTACTGAATATAAACCTTTTGCATCTTGAATTTCTCTCTGAAGAGTGACATTCCACAAATTTTGATAGGCAGTGTTTTCATTTTCATCCAATTTAAAAGTTTCAAATTTCCCTTTTGATTTCTTCTTTGAATTATGGCTTACTTGAAGTGTGCTAGCTAGCCCCAAATATTTTATTATTTTCTACATATCTTTGTGTAATTGATTTCTAACTTAATTCCAGAGAACATATTTTATTTTGTATTATTTTAATCAATTTAAGTTTATTGAGTCTTTTACACCCAGAATATGGTCAATCTTCATAAATATTTCATGTGCACTTGAATGTGCATTCTATTATCATGGCAGAGTGTTCTATAAATGTCAACTAGTACATATTGGTAGTCAGTGCTGTATAAAGTCTTGGTGTCCTAACTGATTTTCTGCCTAACTGTTCCATCAGTTATTGAGAAGGGGGTATTGGAATTTCTATTGTTTCTTCTAGAATTTTGCAAGTCTGTTACTAGATTTATAAATGTGTATCACTGTTATGTTCCCTGGACAGATTTATCCCTTTATCATTATGGAATGATCTTCTTTATTCCTTTCAATAATTGTCTAATGTCTTCTTTGGGTGGTTTTAATATAGTTATTTCAGGTTTCTTTTAGTTATGTTATCATGGTGTATCTTTTACTGTTACTTTACCTTTAAGATATTTAAATGTTTATATTTAAAGTGAATTTCTTGAAGAGACCACATAGATGGGTCTTGATTTTTCATCCAATCTGAAAATTGGATAAATCTTTTTGCACTGAATGATTTACATTTAAGATGATTATTAGCATGGTTGAGTTTAAATGTACATTGTTGCTGTTTGTTTTCTACCTGTGAAGTTTACCACATACTGAGTTTGCCGAACTTCTTGGATCTTTAACTTAATGTACAAATTTGGGAAATTTGGAGTATTATTCCTTTAAATATAATTTCCAACCCCTATGCTATCTCTTCTTTTCCTGAGACTTCAGTTACACATACATTTTATTACTTGACCCTCTATCACAAGTCACTTAGCCTCGGTTCCTTTTATTTTAATATTTTTTCCCTGGTATGATTGCTATTATTTTGTTTCCTTTGTCTTTAGTCTGATTTTAAATCCATTCAGTAAAATCCTACTTCATTGTATACATTCCAGTTATACAATTTCCAGTTTTGATAGTTTAAATTTCCCTGAAATGACTCCTGTATGTTCACATATTATGACTACCACATTCTTTAAGACCTTGAATATGTTTAAAGTTACTATTTTAAAGTCCCTGTCTTTTCATTTTAACATCGTGGTCATCTCAAGGGTAATTTTTATTACCTGACTTTCTGCCGCAGACCGGGCAAACTTCTGCGGGGGGATCCGAGGACAGGTAAGGGGTGGATTCGGCGAGACGGACAGAGATCAGGCTAGAGTCTTCTGCTGCTAGCAATTTTATTATAAAACATCAGAGCTTTTATACAGTACAATTTTTCCTTGTCTAGTATTGGCAAATAGTCAAAGGGTAATTATAATCTTTACAAAAAATGGTATAATTCAATGAATTTGGACTATACAAAAGAAAAAGGTTAATGAGTAAACGTGGTCAAGTTGTGATTAATTGTGAAAAACATGTGGTTTCTTTATTACAGCAAAAGCAGTTTTTGGCTGTAAGTCACAATTCTCTATAATACTTTTAATATTCTTTATCATATTTAAATATATCTAGCAATCTTTTTCTAAAACTTTCGGGAGTATACCCGAAATATATGTCCCAATCTGATCCTTTTCCTCTCATAGTTACAAAATTATATATTTGCCATCTTATTTGCCATTTATCACATTCTGTTAATACGCACCAGGGGGGCAACTTCGCTTAATTCTTTCCCATCGGGACAGTGTATCATACTTAATTCTTTTCCCATTTTCTGTCACCCATCTATCTAAATTTCCATCATATATTCCTGTATATGGCAAGGGCGTGTCAGTTGTTGTAATCCTAAATGGACCTCGGTAAGTCCCTGGTGTCCACTAGCGCCCATCAACCTTAATTTGTAAACTATGATTTCCTCTTTTTACTTTAAAACCTAAACTTTTATAATAATCCTCATCCTGGTCTAGCCTACTGCTTTCTTTTTCTATATGACGGCGCTTACAAGTCATAGGTGCATTTTCTAATTCTATTTTCTGTAAAGCATCTAAAACATCCCCTAAAGACCCCAAGGAATTCTTAAGCATATGCAAGAGTGCTTTTCCTACATCAAAATCACTATCAAAAATTGTTCTATTTTGCGCAAGATCACATAGCCACTGATTTACTTCTTTTTCTTTTTTCATTATCGGGTTAATTATTTCTGTGGTAACAAAATCAGTCATGGGAAGAATGCCTTGAGTTCCTGAAACATTGAGGCCTGGGTGAGCTCCCTGATCAAGGCTTGGAACGTTTGCATTCATTTTTACTATTAACAAAGAAAAAGATTAGTGTTTTGATTCCAATTATCCATGGGAACAACAAGCCCCAGTGACCAAGCGGAAAGGACGGCAGGTACGGGGGGTCATGCCACGCCACTCTGCCAGGGGGCTTAGCCTCGGAAGGCACGAACCCCTGGACTGGCCGCAGGTTAGGCTTAGCGCTTTCCATGCTGCACAGTCACCTCTGGTGCGGGTGCGGCAACTTTCCTCTTGAGATTGCGTCACATTTCCTGTTTCTACTCATTTCTAGTTTTTGTTTTGTTTTAATTGTGTACTGGACAGTTTTAAGTGCTGGTTGAAAGTGAGGGACATCTAGAGTTGAGAGTAGTGGAGGGAGATGATGGAAACCTATTACGATCTTAAGACTAGTGGTAGCAGTGGAGACTAGAGCTTATTTCACTAAATCTACATGAACTCTGGTGTAAAGGTTGTGTCTGGCAACCAGTATGAAGTCTGGGTAATAGCAGAGAATGAGGAAATCTGGTGAGGGCAATGGATGGACTATAGCAGAAACACTTTCAGCCCTACTCACATCTCCTAGATTTAATCTCACATTCAGCGGTGGAGACCATGGATGGGCGCACCTGGGTCCCACCTCTCTGCGTGCTGACAGTGGAGTAGTCTGGCTCTCATGTGTACCAGCTGTCTTCACTTTTTGCCTTCAGACTTCATCTTCACTAAAGACCTGGCAAGGAATTTATTCAGGCTACGTTCATGTGCTACTCAGATGGACAAGGGAGTTAATGCCCTCAGTGAAAAACTCAAATACTAAGAGGAGGTATTGGAGAACACTCTTGTCTCCTCTGCTATGGATAAGTAAGTCAGTGCCAATCTTCCTTACTTCATAGGAGGCCCCATAAGAACCAAGTCTTCATTTGTAATTTGCTCTTATGTTTACCTTTCGTCCTTTCTATCTCACTCTCCCAGGTTCTTTAATTCTTTAGATAAGCTTCCAGATAAAATCCCTTGCATAAACCCTGTGTGAGGTTGTACTGGTTCTAAAATGGCAGGGCTACGAAGTTCAAAAAGTTTTCCCATGTAAAAAAGAGACTGAAATAAAATGTATCCAAGAGCATATCATAAGATGAAGAGTAGTTATCTCAATATTGAAAAAAAAATCTGAGCATTTTCAGAGCAGAAAAGAGTTACAATTTCTCATTTAAAAAATAAATTTTGAGGATTAACTATTCTTAAGGGCACCACTTCTGTAAATTACTTCATCTAAAGGGCTTGTAAACATAATATTCCCTAAGTGTTTAGCTTATATGCTCAGTTCTGTGAATTTATTCATCAAATGTAAACAGACATTAATGCATTCCATTCAAATAATGATAAATTCTGAAGGGTATGACCTGATTAATGAGGTTTTAATGGTGTTTTACATGTTTGCTCATGCTCAGGTAATCCTTTCCACATCTGTTAATGTTAGAATTACCGATCTTAGACTACTACCTAGTAGAAGACTCAGACCCACTAATAGATTCCTTTTTATGTCACCAAGAACATCACCCACTGCACACAGGAACATAGTAAATCCAAATGAAAATCAATAGCAATAAGTACATTGCAATGAGAATTCTGAAATAGCAAAAGCTCTTCCAAATGCTACATTACAGTTCCTTTTATTCAAGCAATAGTCAAGATATCCATGCTTTGGTAAAGAAGATATCTTGGTACTTCTTTTAAGCAGAACTGGAATTTGTGTGATTAGCAATCAGCACCAAATTTTGTATTTTTTAATGTCATGGAGACAGTCCCCTCATTCCCATATAGAAGACTTCTACCCAACCAACCTTCCATTGATCATATATCCGCTTTTGTTGTTAAAAAAAAAAAGAATTAAAAATTTTTTAATATTTAGAAAATGGAATTTGTTTTCCAAAATACCATTTCTCCAAATTATTCAGCCAAAGGAAATTCGTGCTTCAGTGGTAATATGTTTAAATCCCTGCTAGTTCTGAGTTCATACTGGCTGCCACTTGAGAGGATGAGTGTTCTTCTTATAAGGACGGGCTAGATGTAGAATATTCACAAATTAAGTCATAACTTATAGTAAGTAGAACCAGCTCAGAACCTAGATCAAATTAACACACAAATTGTTTCAGCCTCTAGTCCAGAAAAGTTCTCCAACTGTTCTAAAAATATCCTTCCCCTCTATTTCTAGTTCTGGATCCACTTTGATTTTCTCTTCCAAAAATCAGGATGTTTATAACTATACTT
Organism: Smutsia gigantea; assembly: GCA_032199065.1. Classification (NCBI taxonomy): domain Eukaryota; kingdom Metazoa; phylum Chordata; class Mammalia; order Pholidota; family Manidae; genus Smutsia; species Smutsia gigantea. The sequence goes on from JAVSCE010020597.1 coordinate 327,801, forward strand.
TTGGCCTTTTATTGATTTCCCAGTTGTTCCCTAACCTCTTCGGCTGTTCATAAATAGTCCCCCCTTAGGTTACGTGTGTCATCTAGTGCAGGAAGTAATACCTGTTAAGCATTTATTTTCATTAACTGAAGAATCTCTTACTCTTGGAAGACAAAGAATGACTTGACAATTCTAATTTAACAAAATTATAGTCTGAAATTTGTTCATGAATTGTGAATGATGCTGTATCCAAATGAGGTATTATACATTGACACACACAGAGTGAGTCAGTACATTTGGAATTAAACCAACCTACAAATGGTTTTATTGCATATCCTAACAGCATCCCTTTATCAGCTATAGTCTTTCATCAGGTTATCCAGTTATTTCTCATTTCAAACTTCTACCCATTGATCAACATGTACAGAATACAATGCAAATAATAGGAAAATGTTCACAGTTGAGAAAATGTGCTTCATGACTGAAAAAAGTACATACCAAATTCCAAAATAACTACTAATAACTTTGAGTACAACTAAGTTAGGGAATATAAGTGGTAATGACAGCAACATAAAAGATTTTATTATCTTTTCTATGATATATATATATTTAAAATGCACTATCTTCTAATTGCCATAAATAATAATTCTAATGCAAATGGGAAAAGTGGTAAAGATAATAGATATCTTTGCATGACTCTTCAGATAAGAAACCTATGTCTAAATGAATTCCAAGCATCATTTGTTATTATCTGTGCTGCAGAATTTCCCTTAAATGTTGATTACCAATGTATTTTTCTGCAGTGATTTCAAGCTTTCAACCAAATTGCATTTCATTAATTGAAAGCTTGAAACCATAAAGAATGAGAGAATTAAGAACAGTAAATTATTCCAAAAGTCAGGAAGCTATTATGTCAACTTGCCATATTTTGGTAATGGATTGGGTTTTCTTTTTATGTTGTTATTTTGGTTTATTATAGATCATTGAATCAGCATGCACAAAAATACGGAGACATAAATGTGTGTTTACCTGATGCACAATTGGTATAACTTAGCTGAATAAATGCCTATGTAGAACTGTGCTTTAAAGGATTAATTTTGCCCAAAGAAAGGTCATCCCTTATATCCTGACTGAGAGAAGTGTCATTTTTTAACTGGGGGCCATAGGCCATACCAGACTACCTACATTAACTGTGATTTATGTTGGAACCAAACCTTGATCCATGTAGTTTCAGACTGACATCTGGAGAGGCTGGAACTAAGACAGTCCCATGGGCGGGCAGTCAGCTAGGCCAATGTGACCAACTTCCAGTTAAATCTCTGCACAGGAAGGAGCAGGTGAGCTTTCTGGAGCCACTCCAGCCAATGTGGCATATTGTCACATGGTATTGCTGGGAGAAATAAGCACTGTCCACATGACTCCACTGAAAGGGGACAATGGCACCCTTACCAAGTACTTCCAAGTACTTCCAAGAGGAAGTGGATTTTGTGTAGTCATGCAAAACTTTCCCTCCAAAACTCATCCATTCATTTATTTAATAGGTATTTACTGGGCATCTGCTCTGTGCCAGGCACTCTTCTGGGTACTGGGATGGCACTGCCAACATAAACAATCCCAAGTTCCTGCCGTCAGTGGGGGAAACTTAGACAAGAAACAAGTAGGCACCTATGTTACAGAGACTTCACACAGTGAGAAGACTATGAAGACATTTTTTTTAAAAAAGGGCAGTGGAATATGGTATGTGAAGAGTAGTAACTGCAGGTAGCAGTGGAGGGTGGAGAATAAGGGTCACCATTTAATGTTAACTGAATATTATTTTCTAGTAAATGCTTATAGATTATAAAGATCTAGTGAAAAGAAACTATTCAGAATAAATCAGCAAGCACAAGAAATGGAAGTAAGTTTGCTGAGGCCTCAAAACCTAAAGGAACTAAATCCCCAAAAGTAGCAAGTCCTTTCTAGGAGATGTAAGACCCATGGTGGCCCTTACGCCTGGGCAGAGAGCAGGTGGAAGAGGAATCCACCATAGATCATGGTAAGTCAAAAACAGCAAAACTATTTTAAAAACTTTTAACATTGACATGTGAGCTGGCAAGTCATTTAGAATTACAAGCATCCCCTCCACAGAGCAAGTCTGCACTCAGACAGCAGCATCTTCCCATACCTCTTCACCAAATACTTGGAGTGGTGTCTCAGCAGTTGCGGTAGGGAAGGAGGATGGAGAAGGGTTCTCCCTAGGGCACAGGGGCTTCCTCCACAGGGCAAAGTTATCACTTCTCCAGAGTGCAGGGGAGGGCAGGAGATCAGACAGAAATCTACTACAAATGGGCTTTTGCCTGTGGAAAGAGTAAAGGAGGAATGTTAGGAAACGTGCTCGCAAGCTCCCCAGATTTTCAACTACCAACCAGTGAGACTCAAACACGCAGACTGAGGAGCACATAAGAGCTTTTGATCACCAAAGTATGGAGGGGTGAGAGGATGGTGAGAAATGCCACAGAGATGCTCCTGTATTTCAGAAGCCAAAGCCTAAAGGGGCAGAAGTAGAACTGAGAGAAATCCTGAGACATTCTGAGCCATCCCGGAGTGTAGGGATGCGGAGGAACAAACAGTGGGACTATAGCGATTCCTGCAGGCCCAGAAATCAAACGAAGGGCTGGAGAGCAGGGAATTTCCCAGTGACCCCAAAACTTGTCAGCCAGGCTGTGAAGTAGGAAGAGATGTCTCTGCTGACTCGGCTTTGAAACACAGGCAGATTGCTGAACCCCACCAGACCTCAGCCCCATGCGCTGCTGGTAGGAAAGTCTCCTTTCATCTCTCAAAATATCTGAGGTTAGTGGTGAACTGAATCAGATCCTATATGCAACAAAACCCAGGACCATATAAACTGCAGATCAGACTAAGCCCTCTCAGCCCTCACAGCCTGATGAAAGAATCAATGCACAGAAAATAAATATCATTCAATTTATTATCTACATTTCATATAGATATTGCATGAGAACATTGGCATATAGTCACAAATTACAAAATACACACACAAAAAATTAGAAAATGTGACATACAGACAAGAAATAGTCTATAGAAGAAGACCCAGAGACGGCTCAGTTGCTGAAGTTATGGCTGATTTTTAACTATGAAGAAAAATATTCCAAAGGATTTATTGGAAGAAATGGACACCATGCATGAAGAGATGGTAATTCCAGAAGATGTGTGGCAACTCTAAAAAGAACCATACAGAAATGCTAGAGAGAAATATCATATTTGATATTATGTTTCTTATCTGGTGAATAAAATAGAAGACTTTAGAATCAGTGTACCTGAAGAACGGTCATCCCAAACAGAAACACCAAGTGAGAAACGTTTAACAACACATACACAAAAAAATCTCATCTGTTTTACAGTACTTTTCAGTCTAACCTTGTAGTTGGATTCCCAGGAAAAGAAAGAGAGAAAATACGTTTTACAGAAAACAAAACAAAACAAAACATATATTTGAAAAGAAAATGGTTGAGGACTTTGTAACAGTGAGGGAAAGCATTGACCCAGAGGTCGAAGAATCTCGGCAAATTCTAAACAGAATTAAAAACAAAACAAAAAAAGAAAACACCATGACATATTGTCAAACTGCTGGGAACCAAAGACAACAGATATAAACCAGGCCAGAAATATATTACATACAGAGATCCAGTTCAATAGACGTGGGAGTTGATCGGGTTTGGGGTTTCATTGTTGCTATTGCTCTGTTCCATGCTTCAAACGCTGCTCTTACCTGGACTTGGACAGGGGTTGGTGTGGAGGGCTCTCCTTGGTTGTCCTGCTCCTCCCTCAGCTTTCAGCAGTCCCTGCACACCTGAGCTGCAGAGCTCTCTGGGCCTGCTTGCTCCTACCCCAGGGTGGGTGCTTCCACAAAGGCCTGGTTTTGTTGTGGAGGAACATTAAGTGGACCACTGCCCTGGTCAGCCTACACCATAGGCAGCACCTGTGGTCCTGGTCCCTGGAGATGAGCCTTTCTTAGCCTCCTCAGACATGTATCTGTGATTTGTCTTGCAGGAAATTTGGCTTGTGATTCTTTCTCCAGAAATAGCAGACCCCTGCTTGAAATGGCTGCAGAATTCTGAACCCACTATGGTTTCCTGTGTCTCTCCCAGATACAGAAGGTTTTTCTCCAGACACAATTGACCTTTGCCTAACTCCTGAGTAACAGGGCTTTATACGCTCATCCAGAAACAGAGGAAGTTTTGCTTTTCTATTCCTTTCTTAGAATTAATTTTTAATTCGCCCTGGGAGTTGTTCAATTGCTGCTGATATCCCAGGATTTAAAGGGTATGGCTTCATAGCAGAGACCCATCAAGGCTTTGTGTCTGTGCCCCAGCAGCAGTGAGTCACCTCCTCCATACCTGCTCCATCAAAGGGGGGTCTCTCTTGTCTCCACCACATCCCTCATCTCTCTCCTGAGCACCTGTTGGAGAGCTATGCTTAGGAGACTGTAAGTGAAGATAAACCCTGTTTTGGTCTGGGGATTTTAGTTCCTCTAATATGTTGCTAGCCCACATTTGTTCTTTCATAAGGTTTATAATTCTAGCCAAATTAATAGTAATTTTTTCTTACTTGTTTGTATGGCATTCATATCTTCATTCTATTTCCCTAAGATAAAACCATTCCTGTGTCCCATCTCTCACTGAAAATGATGGTCTTTCTCTGGAATACAGGTTACCTGGCTTGTCACTTTAATTCTCTGATGAGCTCAATAAAAAGTTATGATTTTGTACATTATCTGGCTTTTTCCTTTCCTTATTAGTTCAGAAATGATACTCTCTTGAAGCTTTCTGCATTCTAAGCAGAAGGCTGAACTCAAGGGTATTTTTATGTTTCCTTATTCTAGAGTAAGAAGCCATCTGTTGAGATGTGGGACATTCAGGGTGGATAAATTCCCCTTGTCCCTGCTCATATCCATTTGGGTGTTGATGGAATTGAGCAAGCATTTTGTAACAGAAAGAGGGATGTTTGTGAACCTGATCCAATTTTTATTCATAATAGTGGAGCTTGGCTATGTGGCATTCCCCCATATCTGACCTGAATTAGATGTGCAAACATCTCATTTGTTAAGCATTGCTGGACAGATATATTATCTCCTATTATTAAATGCTTGTATTAATGCTTGTTTTTCAGATGATATGAAATAGTATGGAACAGCCACAAACTAAAGGATGTTGCACTCTTTCTTCTGGCTCCACTCACTTTATTTCTGGTGTGACAGCTTCCATGTTGGGTTAGTGCCTGTTTCCTTCTCTACCTGCACAGAGCACATAGACACACATCAATACCCCTTGTCCTTCTGTTTTGGGGTTGTGGCAGTCTCTGGGAAGTTAAAAATGATTGGACGCGTATTGACCATCTCAGAAAGAAAGATTAGCTGCCCAGTGTTCTGCTCAGCATGGACATGGTTGTTTTTTCAAACTGCATCCAGAACAGTAGGGATAAAAAGCTAATTCATATTGCTACCTCTCTTTCAAGAAAAAAACAAAACAAAATATCTGGCTCACAGCAGACATTTAACAATGAATTAATGATAATTTCTGATTATGATTGTTAATTGGGATCCACACATCTTATAATTAATGCATTTCTCCTTCAGCCCCAGATGATGGCAACCGCTAATTGCCACTCCTAGATTAATGTTTATCTTTTCCATTTCTTAATTGTTTTTTTAGTAGGGAATTGGGAGAAGCTGCATTAGGGACCATTATCTAGATAAATTTTTAACTAAAAGTTCTTTATTTTATTCTGATTTTTGGACCTAATCCAGTGTTTTTTACTGAACTTTGAGAGTATCTATCATCTGTGGCCGCATAGTCCATTTCTGTAGTTCATAAAGTGCATGTAATACGGAAATCATTTAACCTTTCTCTTTTTTTAAATAAAAATACCTCTCTTATTTGCCCCCTTTTTTTTTCAGGATCAAGTAAGATTGCAAATACAAGAGTTTTTGCTCATTCCTGAACTACATATAGAATCATTATGTATCTGATCCCCCCTTAATTGTGAGCTCCTGTAGACTGGATTAGAGCTTAGAATCTTTCTATGCTCAGAATCAATCACATACTAGGCACAATCTAATTATTGATAAAATGAGTGAACATAATCACTATAATATAAGGAAATAACAAGCAGAGTGTACTGAGAAGTGGATTTGTAACTCATTTTTACTTTTATATCAAACTTAATATAGAACCAGGTATGTAGTGAAATTTTCATACATGTAGCTAACAGTTTCAATAGAAATGGATAATTGGTCCTCATTTCCTTGAGCCTATTTATTCCAATTTCTATTTGTGTGATCGATGAAAAGTTACTGAATGTCCCTGTGCCTGTAAAATAGAAATAATATTTGTATACTTTATTGTGCTATAAATTTATAATCTACATAGATTATAAGTATATGTATATTTATAAAAATAATATTTGTTATTATGCTATTTTATCCTGATGCTATAGTTCCAAGGATAGGCTTGCTATAGAATAATTAATTTTTAAATGTTTTGGTTCCTTGTCCTTTTCCTTCAGGTACATGTAATAAGTGAGAACTCTGTGCAATTCACATTCTGTTTAGAAAGAATGATACATTCTCCAAATTTCAGATATGAAATACATTTTAATCATGTCTAATTAGTGAATTCAAATTCAAATAATCCAGAAGTTATTATTAAGCTATTAGTATTATTAAGTAGGCCAGACAGTAATTTAACGCACACATAAAATAATGCAACGTTTGATCTAACACATTTTAGAAAATCAACTAAACCAAGGGAAGCAACAGTAAAATAAGTATTTTTCTTAAAGTTCCTATTAGTCCTTCAGGTTTTAACTTATATTTAATATCCTCAGAGAATATTTAAGGGCCTCTGGACAAGTCTAGCTCACATCTGCTAGATATTTTCAAAGTACCTGATTCCCTTCATAGCAAGAATGTTTGTTCTTATCTTTCTTTGGTATACTCATCACTGGTTTTTCAGCCCTTGGAATAATGTCTGAAACATAGTAGGCCAACTCAATGCATCTATTCAATAAGTACGTCTTGATTTTAAATGCAATTAAATCCACATATTCCACTGTAAATAGCCCCAATATTATGATGCTGCTTTAACCTGATGCCAGAAAATTATCATACTTGGTTCTCAGGTCATGCTCCTAAAGCTAATTTCTTATAATGAGCTTCTTCCCAGGTAGATCAGTCAACGAGGAAAGAATGCACTGGTATCATGACTTCAAATGTTCCAGTTCTTGGCTAATATATTTATTACTGGAAAATTGCCATATTTTTAAAAGTATGCAACATTTTTGGTTTGGGGAAGCAGGTGATGGAGGAAGAATTTACTATTCACAAAAGATTTGAGCTAACTGAACATGATATGATGATTGAAAAGGAAATAGATTGCTATTGCTTTATTTTTTAAGGGAAAAATATTACTTTGTTTATCATAGAAATAGACAAATTCCATAGAAACTTTGTTTTAAAATGAAAAAAATACACTAACCCAGGTCAAAAGACAAATGTAGAAATACAGAACAGACATCTAATTTAGCCCTTTCTTTAAATTTTTCACTTTTTCTCATAATTTTGGTAGATTTTTGCTACCAACCCTCAAAATATTTTAATAACAGCACAATTCTAGGGGGAGTGAAATTCTTTCAATTACTATTGCTTCACATCACTTGAAGAAATGAAAGAATGTCACTGGTATTTAATTATGTTAACAAAATAACATTGTTGTGCATTATTTTTATCCTTTAGTATACAAGAAAGTATTTACATATGCATATGTCTATATCATATTTTGTCTATATCAATTTTGATTTCCAAAATTGTTGATTTAATCACAAGATATTACATGTAAAATCTACTTTCAATTTACTCATATTTTTATTAATTTTACCCATAAGCATAAGAATCACAATAATATAAAGGAGCACCAGATAAGATAATGAAAGCAGATTGTATTTTGCTATGAAAACATGACAGCGGTATGGTTCTAATTACCTCCTATATTTTGGAGAGTGGCAGCTGGCCAATGAACTGTATTTTTTTTTCTCCTAAAAGGATATAATCAAATAAATGGTAGATGAAGCTTTGGTGACTCTCAGATATGTAAATTAAGCATGCTATTTAACAAGTTATTTTGTCATCCTGATGAGTGGAAACACTGATTTGCAAGACTAATTATACTCACTATTTTTAGAATAAGCAAAGGGCTTTGCATTATGTAGTTTTGCAGAGCATCAGAATTAGACAGGCAGGTTCCCGGTAGGTCAGGTCTCCTCATAGGAGGCCCAGAATGTTTACATTAAATTCATCTTGGTGGAGGAGGTGAGGTTTATAATTCAGTAACTCACGGTGGGGCCATTTTGCATTTTGAACTCAGTTGGAACTGCCTGCTTAGACAGACCTTCCCAAATGCCAGTGAGGGCCTGTATCTGAAAATAGGCCACTAATTACTAATATATCTTTAGTGGTAAAATAAATGCAGGCACTTATTAGTCCTCTGAAAAACACTGTTCCCCCAGTATAAAATTATTATTATTTTGTTGACCTAGTAAAATGTCTTATGAGTCTACTGAGATTCATTGAACAAATCTGTTTTATGCTATAGTGCTTCAGAGAGAGTCCCAAGGGAGGAGTTAGCACTCAGGTTTTGGAGTTGCCCAAACAAGTACAGAAGTAACCATCCTTCCCAAGGCAACAGGTGTATAATGAGATACTATAAAACAAAATTATATTTCAGGCTTCTGATTTTCAACTACAAGGCGCTTCAGGATTTCTGGAAAACTGTGTTCCCCTAAGCACATTTAGGGTGGAAATTTGTGAATGGGAATTTAGTGTCAAGTGGAAAATACACATAACGTGGAAATTTGGGCCAAGTCTCACATTTGTGGGTATCAAGGATTGCTTAAAGCACTCCATTTATTTGGCAACAGAGTCTCTCTCAGGGTTACTTATTCAGAATTTTGCCCAAGCAATATTCTTTTGATTTAAGAAGAGAAAGAAGGACTGTTCTGCTCAGGTTAATTCTAGCCAGGGGCTATCACAATGCTAGTCACCTGAACTGTCTTTCTGAGAAATCAGTTGCCTCCACTAGAGGTGTAATGTTTGCTGCTGGAGAAAAAGCCAAATCCAGGAAAGAAGGTGTTTCCAACTCAGCACCCACCCAGGTCTTCAAAGGCTCAGTGACGAGCACGTTCTGGAGTTGATAGTAATGTTACTGCTAGCAGCAGTGGGTATATTTGCAAGATTGCAATCTATACTATTTAGAGTAAGCTATAACTAAATCTTTAGCTCCCATTTCCTTACTTCCCCAATCTTGGGATAAACAAGGACAGTTAACATCAAGTTAAAAATCACAGTTGGAGAAGTAAAACTCAAGTTCAACAGCATCTGTATCATTTAAATTTTTTCCATCCTCAGTACTAGTTAAGGACATATTTTACCTCTACATTTCAAAAGATGAATTAAACATGCCTCAGTTATGTGTTACATACCTGCATAGAGAGGTGAAATAACATTTGTAGAAAATCAGTGGCATGAGCTAGGCACTACAGTAGGAACTTCATATGTATTATTTTATTTCATCCTCACAGAGATCCTATGAGATTGGAATTGTTGTCCTCACTTTACAGAAAAATAGAGGGTTGTTAGTAACTCACCTGTCAGATATGACACGCAGCTACTAAACTGCACAGCTGGAATTCAGACCAGATCTGTCTGATTTAAAGTCTGTGCCTGTTCCACAATCTGAGCAAAAGAATTTTAGAATTTTAATTATGAAATAGAATTCAGTCACCCAGTACAATTATTCATTTGATGCTTGACTTGCCTCTAAAATCACTTTTAATTAGTCACCAGCTGATGAAGATTGCTAATAATGATGAGAACTTTTAAGATCTACTCTTTGCAATTTTCATACACGCAATACCCTGTTATTAACTATAGTCACCATGATGTACATTACCTCTCCATGACTTACTATGTATATTGTGATAATCATTTCATGATATATACAAATATTGAATCATTCTGTTGTATAGCTGAGACTAATGTGATGTTATATCAATTACGTCTCAATTTAAAAATAATAAGACATAAATACAAATTGGGAACTAACTTTTTTAAAGATTGCTAATAATGGGAAACTGAGGCCAGTTTATTTAGCTCAAAATTTCTATAGTTGTTCTGTCCAACATCTTAGAAACTAGATGCAAGTGGCTATTTAAATTGAAATTAAATAAAATTAAAAATTCAGATCCTCAGTCTCACTGGCCACATTTCAAGTACTCAGCCTCATGTGCCTAGTGACCACCATATTGGATAGCATACATACACACACACACATATACATACATATGTACATATATGTATATATTATATATGTCTTCTTTAAAAGAACTCACACACAGATGCATAATAAACAAATTCAAAAGGAACTATTCCAGTGAGGATCTAAGCACTTAAATCCAGTTCGTTGGTGAACAGCCTTAAACACTTTCTAATACCCCTATGGCTTGAACAGCACAGCTTGAAGATGGCTATTCGAGTCAAATTATTATCAGCATCATTATAATTCTTATATGTAATTATAGAATGTCAGAGGTGGAATGGATTCCAAGGTCATCTCATTCAATCAGCTTATTTTGCCAAAGAGGAGGGTTGAGGTGCAGGTAGGTGAAGCCATCCTCACACTTCAGGTTTAACAGCTCAATTATTTTTCCTGTGTACTTATTCTAAATTCCCATTCGCTACACAAAGGGGAGAGAAATCAACTGGAGTTCCTTAATTGAAGTCCATGAACTCAGTTAAAAAGACACAGATCCACTGAAATTTTTCATATTGCTTTTGTCATTTATTATACATTATCCAGGGGACTGACCCGTAGGGCCACATAGATTTCATCAGAATCGCAATGCCTTTTTGTAATACTCAAAACAGTAAGACTACTGGGACCCAAATATGTTGTGTGTGCAACATAAATTTCCTGTAGAGTGACTGCACTTCCGGCTTTAAAGGACTTGCCTTGTGGTCCATATTGAGATCAGAAATAATGAGAAATGGGCAGGCCTCAGAACTGATTTGGAAAACAGGTAACCCTGGCAGGAAACTCTTAATTGGAATAAAATATTTCATGACGTTAAAATCAACATTTGCATATTTGATAAAGAGACTAGCCATTTTGGTACAAACACTGGAAGAGGTGTGGTTGAGAACAACTTTTAGAACATTCTTCTTGCTAATATAAAAGCAACAGGAGAATTGAAAAATCTTAAAGCAATTCTTTGCAATTACCAGAAATGTTCTTGACTTTTTATTCTGATTTTGTTGGTGGATAAAGTCCAGAGAGCACAGAAAGTTGTGTGAAAAATATGTAGGATGATCTTCAGTTTAATTCTCATTACATGGATATGTTCTAATTCTTTTTACGTTTTTTAGGCTTTATTGTTCATAATTTTGTTATTTTGATTTTTTAAATCTTTTGTGGAATTTTGAGGTATTGTTTCAACAAAAATATTGTGCCAACTATGAAACTGTCATGATTTCTAATGCCATTTAGATCCTGTCCATCTATTTAATATCAAAAGATTGAAACCTGTTTAATGATTGCTGGAATTTTTCAGTGTTTTGGATAATTACGATTTTGAGTGATTATTTCCCTACAGGGAATTAAATGCTATTTACAAGACACTCCTGTGTTTTTTCTTTTAAAATGCTACTTTGAAATTTCTCATTATGTAAATGATCTTGAAAAAAAATCAAGCTTCTAAAGCACAGACAGGGACATTTCTGACCTGATGTCTTATATGAAAGTTTGTGGTTGGTGGTGGAATACATTCAGCAAACCCATAATAAGCATGCTGGTACTGCAGGAGACTTGCCTCATAGCCCAAGAGAAAACTGCTGCCAAATGATCAGCTCCAGAAGTGTTAATGCACTGTTTCTCTTTGCATGATGCTGTGAAATGGCTTTCTCTCACCAAAAAAAAAAAAAAAAGTAAGGCAACTATCGAATTTCATTGAGACCCAGGTGGGAGATGTGAATCTACACAGGATGATTATTACATGTTGAACTAATCAGAGGACTGGCTTTTATTAGCATGATGGAATTGGGGGCCCTCTGTGTCTGGCAGAGGTGGACACCTGAGAGAGTCCACATGTCAGCAGCACAATAATGATACATCTCTCCTTGGATAAAATCTGGAACTTGAATATTGTATCCATCCATCTATCTAATTAATGATCTATGTAATCTGATCATACAGTAGAAATAGGATATGTGCATGTGTATATGTGTGTTTATACAACCTAATTTTGCTTATATATTCAAGTAAAAGTGAAGTAAAAAGTAAGCAAATTGTGGAGGTTATTTTCTAAAAAGATTAAAATGATTCTTTGTTTCTAAGTAGGTTTAAATACAATTTCTTGGAGCCAATTGTATTTTAAAAACAACTTTGCTTTTCTATACATCCTACTTAATCTCTCACTCTGGCACTTAGGGAAATGTTAATAAGGACTCAAAACTTGCAGCATAGCTCCAAGGGACATAGATGCTGGCTAAAAGCTGGGCCAAGCTGTGTAATAATATCACACAGTGTCTTATGTAGCTGATGTTTTTCAGTGACATCTGGATAGATAAAATGTTCAAAAGAGCTGCTATTCATAGTGGAAATGTTCCTTTTTTGGAATATGGTTATTTTGTTTTTATTAAAAAATACTAAAACATTTTAAATATTATTTGAGCTGCAAGAAATTTATTGAGTCACTAAATATTCAATCAACAAATATATTTATGTAAGTTTGATTTATAACATTTTATTTCAATTAATTTTCATGTGGTAAGAACACTCTAAAACCTACCATCTTAGCAAAATTTGAGTACAGTACAGTATTATTAGCTGTAAACACTATGCTGTATAGTGGATGTCAGAATATTTTTATCTTGCATAACTGAAACTTTATACCTTTGACCATCATGTCCCCATTCCTCTCTCCCCCCATCCCCTGGCAACCACCATTCTATTCTCTGTTTCTAAGAGTTTGAGATCATATAGTATTTATCTTTCTATGTCTGGCCTGCCTTACTTATTATATCCTTCAGCTATGTATTGCAAGTGGAAGGATTTCCTCTTTTTTAAGGCTGCATAATAGTCCATTGTATGTATAAGTCACATTTTCTTAAGCCATTAACCTGTCAATGGATATTTAGGTTGTTTTCCATATCTTGGCTATTGTAAATAATGCTGCAGTGAACAAGGGAGTACAAGTATCTCTTTGGGATCCAGATTTGTGTGTATGTGTGTATTTGCTATTGTATATCAGTCTCTCATATATTCTGGTTATTAACCACTTACCCGGTAGGTGGTACACAAATACTTTCTCCCCTTATGTAGGTTGCCTTTCATTTTATTGTTTCCTTTACTATGTAGAAGCTTTTTAAGTTGATAGAATTCCACTTATGTTTGCTTTAGTATCTTATACTTTTAGTTTCACATCCAAGAAGTCATTACCAAGGCCAATGTCCAGAAGCTATCTCTTTACATTTTCTTCTAGGAGTTTTACAGTCTTAAATTTCAGTCTCTTATCCATTTTTAGTTTACTTTTTGTGTATGGTATAAGGGTCAAATTTCAATTTTTGCATGTGGATATACAGTTTGCCAATACCACTTATTAAAGAGATTGTCTCAGTATCTTTGGCACCCTTTCAAAGGTTAGTTGACCATATATGTGTAAGTTTATTTTTGGGCTCTCCATTCTTTGTTGTGGTTTTTATGCCAGATCTATACAGTTTTGATTATTATAGCTTTACAATATAATTTGAAATCAAGAAGGATGATCCTTGTGGCTTTCTTCTTCTTGCATAATACTGCTTTAGCATACAGGGTCTTTTGTGAATATGAATTTTAAATAAAATATGAATTTTGGAATTGTAATTTTTATTTCTGTGAAAAATGCCTTTCGGATTTTGTTAGAGATTGCACTGAATCTCTAACTTTGGGTAGTATAGACATTTTAACAATACTAATTCTTCTAATCCATGAATAGGGGACATTTTCCCATATTTGTGTTCCTTCTTCAGTTTTTTTCATCAATGTCTTCTAGTTTGCTGTGTACAGATCTTTCACCTACTTGGTTAAATTTATTCATAAGTATTATATTACTTTGATCCTATTGTGAATGGGATTGTTTTCTTTCTTTTTCAGATAGTGTGTTGTTAGTGTATAGACAGGCAACTGATTTTTGTAGGTTGATTTTATATCCTACAACTTTATTGGATTCATTGATTAATTACACAGTTATTTAGTGGTCTTTAGAGTTTTCTATAAATAAACTGTGTCATCTGTAAACAGACAAAATTTTACTTCTTCCTTTCAGATTTGGACGGCTTTATTTCTTTTTCTTGCCTAATTGGTCTGGCAAGGACTTCCAGTACAATGTTAAACAGGAGTGATGAGAGGGGGCACCCTTGCCTTGTTGCCAGTAGAAGAGGAAAAGCTTTCACCTTTTTACCATTGAATTTGATGTTAGCTGTGGAATTATCTTTTACAGCCTTTATTATGTTGAGGTATGTTTCTTTTAGCACCCAGTTTGTTGAGCATTTTTACAATGAAAGGGTGTTGAATTTCGTCAAATGCCTTTTCTGCATCTTGAGAGGACTGTATTTTTTTTTTTGTAGCCTTCATTCTACTAAGGTGAATCACAGTTATTGATATGCCTATGTTGAACCTTTCTTACAACCCGGGGATAAATCTATAGGCCTACAGTTTTCTTTTCCTGCAGTGTCCTTATCTAGCTTTCATATCAAGATAATGCTGGTCTCATAAAATGAGGTAGTTCTCAAAATTTTTCCTCCATTGCAATGTGAGAAGCTCTCAGCTATACTCTTGGGCTTCCATAAAAGTATTCTGGCCCATGAAGGGTTGTTAAAATTGGTGTTTCTGTGGGTGGTATCACAGAAAATGAATACATTCTTGTACCTTGACTTCTAAAACTCTTACAATCATTTTCTGGGTCATTTTTGTTTTGCTCTAATGTTTTTATGAGATATGCTCAGCTTTGTGCCCTATATTGACTCTAATCTGCTCCTACTGTGAAAATAAGGAAGAACCATTTGGAATATGAATGTACTTCAGAGTTAAAACTTACCCATCAAATTGTAAAGATTTGTGGCCAACTTACTAATGTTGAACGACAATTTGATGGGACTAGGTGCCTAAAATAATAACAATGAAAATAATAATACTGACAATAGTAATGGCAAATAAATACTTCATACTTACTTATGGTACATATTATATGTAAAAATTTTTATTTAAGCCTCACATTTTTTCATTATCTTCATTTGAAGATATGGGGAAATACCCTTAGAAAAATTGAATGACCTGCTGAAGTTCACAGTCACTAGGTGGTGGAATCCAGTGTCAAAGGCTGCCTAACTCCAGACATTGGCTTTTGATCAGTATTCTCACATTTTGTGTTTATTTTTTTAAACTGTGAAACCAGGAATATTATTACATCTGGGAAGTACAGAATGAAATTCATCCAAGAACAACCAATTCAATATTCTTAAATATTTGAGAACATGACATTATGATTCAGCCAAGCTCAAATATTCATCAACCAGTCACCTAAATGCTTCACAAACACCAAACTGCCTATAAACATAGGCCTGGAAACCCCAATTCACAATGGAATTTTATTAGACTACTAATATAGTTAAACAGAGGTTCTATAGATTCGTCCACCTTAAAGAATTTAAATCAAGATCGTCATTATACAAATTAGTGATGTGAATCCTAGGAGGTAGTGACTTGCTTAAGATTAATTTTCCTTCCGAATTACAGTTCCCTGAAGAAATGAGAAAAATCATAGGAGCTATGGAAAGGAAGGCATGATATTTCAAGTTTGCCCCAGAATCACCTTTAGGTACTTTTCTGAAAGATTCACAGTAGGTTTCCTTCTCCACCCTGTGGAAAATCATGGGAAGTTGTAAAAACCAGGTTCACATGGGCATCAGACAGGCCATTTACCAGGAGAAGCTGTGTAACACTGGCAGGGTTAATAACAGAAAAGAGAGACAAGCCAAAAAATATAAGCTAGTTTCAAGACCATGGGATGCAGTGCAACAGTGAGATATAAGACAAAAGGCAAAATCAGAAAGTCTGTGGTCTGGTTAGTATTACATGTGTATAAAGGTCTAGATAGACCAGAGAGAATTCAGTATGTAGTTTCTTTAAGAGTTCATGAGGTGTGGCATCTCTGCTTTCTAGACCTGAATGTCTCTGGGCATGGGCTAATTTCAAAATAATTGATAAAATCTAGTATTTCTTTAGAAATAGAAACAAACCATAACATTTCAGAGCCACATACGAATTTTCAAACTTAGCCATGTGTTCATTACTGCCTATTGTCATAACTTCCATGGTTGTCTGTAAGAATCCAAGAAGTTTCTTATACTCTAATGGTCTTAGAATCTTGGGAATGTCTTATAAATTTTGCATACTTCTATGGTAATATTTCATATACCATAGCCTGCTGTGCACACTTTGTAAGATACCCACACACCTATACACAATTTCCCTCCATCCCCCCCAGAAGTCCATCAGAAAATAACCAGCAAGGACAGATTGTTTACAAGCCACTTCTAATACACCCATATACTGTATGTTTTTGCATGCTCTGTACTTTGATAGGGTTGCATAAAGTGCAATATTATGAATGTCTGTTCAATAGGTCAGATATTGACTTAAGTCATAGCAATCAAGTGCTAAATCCATCCCAACAATTTTCCCACTCAAACCAATGGGCATTGGCTATTTAAAACAGGAATCAATAATAGTGATATATTTCAATGGTATTGCTAGGAATTTATATTAATACAAACAGCATCCACATTATACTTGACCCTGTGACATATAAGGCAGAAATCAATACCCTTATATCCCTGCTTGGATTACATTCTTTTCTTGGAATATGCTAATTAAAAGTCAACCACAGTGCTAATATTTTCAACATGCCTAATTAAGATAACTTTATAAGAGGTAAAATAAATTATAACATAGCAAGCACTTTGTTGGCAAATTAGTACCAAATTAAATAACACTCAAAAAACCCAATGGCAAAAACATCCCTGATCACAAGAATCACTTAATGTAACCCAAGAAACCAAAACTGTAAGTCAAGTTGTTCTCTGCTTTGTATTGGTATTAGCTGTTAATAATGAAGTGGTAGGAGAGAGAGAGAGAGAAACTGTGTGTGTGTGTGTGTGTGTGTTTAAAACACACAAGCTTGAAATGTGGAAGACTGTGAGGTGTTTTTGCACCTGGGTAGTGTGTAAGTAGAAAAGCAATTTAAAGCAATAGAATACATTATTTAAAGTCAGTACAGCTTTCAATGTGACTCAAACTTAATGATTTTTTGAGAAGAGACATAAATGGGTTTAGCTCCATCAGATGTCTACTCAATTTCACACTGTAGACAGTGGTTTAAAAGAAAATTTACTATAGAGTTGGAAAAGTAATTACTCTGCAACTACAGAACTATTGTGTTCAAAAGATGCATGTATAATTTGGCCTTGGCCTCAGAAAAGAGCAGTCACAATATTGGGGGGGGAAAATCCACCAGCACAGAAATATCCAGATCTAGAAGAAATGGAAAAAACAGACAGTTAAGATCTACTGAATGAAGTATAAAATATTGTCAAAGGTAATTTAAAAAATCCAAGGAATTTGTGACATAAATTAGAAATACAAACAATCCATCCTAGTCAGTCTTGGATATTCCCGATCAATGGATGTCCTTGACAGGTCCTTCATTATTTACAAAATATGCTCATTGAGAAACCAAACTTTCCCTCTCCCTTTCATTTACTGGCTTCCTTCTTTTGTTATTTGCCAGTGAGTTTCAAACTATGAACTCAATCATTTTTTTTCAGAATAGTATCATCTATCTTTCCTTAGTATAAGATTTAGAAGGTAAGGGTCATCTATTTACAGTACATTTGCAGCCTCTCAAGCATCCATCTTTAATTTCCTTGGAGTCCTTCATTATTATTGTACATGTACCACATACTCTGCACTGTTACAGGCACTGGGAAAATAAAAAGGAACCACACATCAAAGTGCCTTTTCCAAAGTACAGATTTCCTTAGCAAATCTATCCTTATCAAATTCTGCACCAGTTCAGTTATCTATATATACTTTATTAGAACTGACCATATCTGAGAATCATTCTTTTACACTATAGCTTTCAAAATCTCCAAACATTATTTCTGCATGTAATTTGAGGCTGCATACATTTTCCTCTTGAGAATTTCCTGTGACTCAACCTGCATTTTTCTTGGGTTATGATGGGGCAGGGGGGCTTCCTTCACAACAGCAGTCTACAACAAATGAAATTGGTTCTAATGTATTCAATGAAATAAATGTACTGAAGATCTAATAGTGCTATATAGGGAAAATGGAAATTCCATCGCTGGGATTCTCACCTGATCCTAATCTTGCCCATTGTATATGTGTGAGAGGTAATGCTTAGCCTACTGCACAGGTGCATACTTGTATACCCATTGGCAATAAATCATGACTGCCAGTAGTCGTACAAGAAGAGTTCCATCTGGTGCTTAGAGCACAGGGAAGGAGAGCAGATCCTAGAGAAGAAAGCAAGAGAGCAGGAGAGAGGGGTTCAGAGGCTGAGCAGGGAGCAGACAGAGGCAGAGAAGAGTCTAGAGCTTGGCCTTCTGCCATGAGAATAAAGCTTGGCATGAGCCCCTTTTTACCTCTAACATTCCATTGTCATTATTCAGTCTCATCGAACCCATAGTGAACTTGCTCAGAGCTGGGAGCCCCCCTCCCTCCAGAGCTACAGCCATGCACAATTCTGAGCAACACAAAAAAAGAAATGAACAAAAGAAATGAACATCCTTGCCTCTAAAAGCTTACATATAGTTTGTTATGTGTATACAATTTTCTTTTCCATTTGGGTAACTACAACTGGAGTAAGCTGGTGTGCCAGTGTCTAGAAAATCTACCATATTCATTAAAAAGGCATTGTTGGTATAGACTTGCCCTTCCTGGGAAAATACATGTATATGACTTCAAATCACAAAGTAATTAAATATAAAATGTAGAATAAAAACCCTAACCATAACAAATCTAGAAAAATAATTATGGTGAACTGACCATTTAAAATAACTAAAATTTCAGATTTTAACTGCAAATTATGAGACATAAAAAGTAGAGGTAATAAGAAATAAGGTAGAAGTCTATACACACATATACAACTTAAATATACAAAAAGATGCCAAAATTGAATTCTCTACACAAGCTTTACATATCTTTTCTACCTGGAGCGCTGGTACTCCAATAAGATTTTTCTTGTGTATCTCTCTTACAAGACAATGAATTATACTATATCCTCAGTGCAATGCTTTTACTGTTGCTAAAATTAAACAAAGAGAACCTCTACTTTTTGATACTTATAGTTAACTATTCTTGACTTTTCTTTACCAGTGATCATTCTATTCCCTGTTAAAAACTGGCTGTGAAATTGCAGGACAGGGCATTGCAATAATCAGGGTTCTTTTCTTTGTGTCAGTGACAATTCCATGTTGATCTCTTACCCACTTCCAGTTTCTTTCCCTAGAATATCAAAATCTGCATGTTCATTTATTCATTCAACATGTTAATTACCCATTGTGTGCCATGTAATGTACCAGGCCTTGTGAAATATAAAATGAAGAGCCGGCAGTATATCAGGGGTTGATAGCCTCATGGAGACCATGGTCATAAAAACATACATTTATAATAAAATGTAGTAAAGCTTAGTAGAGGTAAATAAGGGGATTGTGAGCTGAGGGGAAGTGGCTTTTAGATTTAACATAAAGAATGGAAGAGGTGCTTAAAAATGAGGGTTTCAAAACAATTTCAGCTAGGTTTATTTGAAAGCTTGGGAGTGCTGTTAATAGATAGTGAAACACAAATCTATACAATTTCTTCCCAAATCAGTTATTCTACTTGTAAAATAAGGTGTTTAATTTGGAGAAAAATAAATTCTGATTTTATTTTTGTCCCAAACAAAATAAGAAAGTAAAAGGGAGGGAATATGAATGTTATATCACCCTAGTAAAGCTTGGCATGTTGCATATTTATTTCATTTTATTTTATTATTTTTTAATTATCATCATTTATTTGTGATATGACAGCTTACCTGGAAACCCACAAACATCAACTAAAAACTAATACAGAAGTGGCATTTTAGCAAGGTAGATACAGAGTAATATACAAAAAGCCAATGAACAACAGCCAATTAGAAAGTATAGGGGAATAAAGTGTATCATTTATAATAGCAACAACAAAGTAAACTAACCAACAGGAATCTTTTTTTCTATAATTTATTTTTGTATCATTAGTCTACATTTACATGTGCAATATTATGGTTATTAAACTACCCCCTCCATCAGGACCCCCCCACCAACCCCATTACAGTCACTGTCCATCAGCATAGTGAGATGCTATAGAATCACTACTTGTCTTCTCTGAGTTCTACAGCCCTCCCTGTGCCCCCCAACATTACATCTGCTAGTCATAATGCCCCTTTTCCCCCTTGTCCCACCCTTCCCCCCGATCCTTCTCAGTTCCTTTCCCTTTGGTAACTATTAGTCCATTCTTGGGTTCCGTGAGTCTGCTGCTGTTCCTTCAGTTTTTTTCTTTGTTCTTATACTCCACATATGAGTGAGATCATTTGATACTTGTCTTTTTCCACTTGGCTTATTTCACTGAGCATAATACCCTCTAGCTCCATCCATGTTGTGGCAAGTGGTAGGATTTGTTTTCTTCTTATGGCTGAATAATATTCCATTGTGTATATGTACCACCTCTTCTTGATCCATTCATCTACTGATGGACACTTAGATTGCTTCCATTTCTTGGCTATTGTAAATAGTGCTGCAATAAACACAGGGGTGCATCTGTCTTTTTCAAACTGGGCTGCTGCATTCTTAGGGTAAATTCCTAGGAGTCGAATGCCTGGGTCAAATGGTATTCCTATTTTGAGTTTTTTGAGGAACCTCCATACTGCTTTCCACAATGGTTGAACTAATTTGCATTCCCACCAGCAGTGTAGGAGGGTTCCCTTTTCTCCACATCCTCCCCAACATTTGTTGTTGTTTGTGTTTTGGGTGTTGGCCATCCTCACTGGTGTGAGGTGATATCTCACTGTGGTTTTAATTTGCACTTCTTTGATGATTAGTGATGTGGAGCATCTTTTCATGTGCCTGTTGGCCATCTGAATTTCTTCTTTGGAGAAGTGTCTATTCATGTCCTCTGCCCATTTCTTAATTGGATTATTTGCTTTTTGTTTGTTGAGGTGCATGAGTCCTTTATATATTTTAGATGTCAACCCCTTATTGGATATGTCATTTATGAATATATTCTCCCATACTGTAGGATGTCTTTTTGTTCTACTGATGGTGTCCTTTGCTATACAGAAGCTTCTCAGCTTGATATAGTCCCACTTGTTCATTTTTGCTTTTGTTTCCCTTGCCGGGGAGATATGTTCATGAAGAAGTTCCTCATGTTTATGTCCAAGAGATTTTTGCCTATGTTTTTTTCTAAGAGTTTTATGGTTTCATGACTTACATTCAGGTCTTTGATCCACCTTGAGTTTACCTTTGTGTATGGGGTTAGACAGTAGTCCAGTTTCATTCTCTTACATGTAGCTGTCCGGTTTTTCCAACACCAGCTGTTGAAGAGGCTGTCATCTCCCCATTGTATATCCAAGGCTCCTTTATCAAATATTAATTGACTGTATATGTTTGGGTTAATGTTTGGATTTTCTATTCTGTTCCACTGGTCTGTGGGTCTGTTTTTGTGCCAATACCAAATTGTCTTGATTATTGTGGCTTTGTAGTAGAGCTTGAAGTCAGGGAGCGTAATTCCCCCTGTTTTATTCCTCCTTCTCAGGATTGCTTTGGCTATTCGGGGTCTTTTGTGGTTCCATATGAATTTTAGAATTATTTATTCCAGTTCATTGAAGAGAGCTGTTGGTAGTTTGATAGGGATTGCGTTGAATCTGTAGATTGCTTTAGGTAGTATAGCCATTTTGACAATATTTATTCTTCCTAGCCAAGAGCATGGGATGAGTTTCCATTTGTTAGTGTCCTCTTTAATTTCTCTTAGGAGTGTCTTGTAGTTTTCAGAGTACAGGTCTTTTACTTCCTTCATTAGGTTTATTCCTAGGTATTTTATTCTTTTTGATGCAATTGTGAATGGAATTGTTTTCCTGATTTCTATATCTGTTAGCTCATCATTAGTGTATAGGAAAGCAACAGATTTCTGTGTGTTAATTTTGTATCCTGCAACTTTGCTGAATTCAGATATTAGTTCTAGTAGTTTTGGAGTGAAGTCTAAAGGGTTTTTTATATACAATATCATGTCATCTTCAAATAGTGACAATTTGACTTCTTCTTTACCAATCTGGATGCCTTGTATTTCTTTGTTTTGTCTGATTGCCATAGCTAGGACCTCCAGTACTATGTTGAATAACAGTGGAGAGAGTGGGCATGCCTGTCTTGTTCCCGATCTTAGATGAAAAGCTTTCAGCTTCTTGCTGTTAAGTATGATGTTAGCTGTGAGTTTGTCATATATGGCCTTTATGATGTTGAGGGATTTGCCCTCTATACCCATTTTGTTGAAAGTTTTTATCATGAATGGATGCTGAATTTTGTCAAATGCTTTTTCAGCATCTGTGGAGATGATCGTGTGGTTTTTGTTCTTTTTGTTGTTGTGGTGTATGATGTTGATAGATTTTCGAATGTTGTACCATGCTTGCATCCCTGAGATGAATCCGACTTGATCATGGTGTATGATCCTCTTGACGTATTTTTGAATTCGGTTTGCTAATATTTTGTTGAGTATTTTTGCATCTACGTTCATCAGGGATATTGGTCTGTAATTTTTTTTTTTGGTGAGGTCTTTGCCTGGTTTTAGTATTAGAGTGATGCTGGCTTCATAGAATGAGTTTGGAAGTATTCCCTCCTCTTCTTTTTCAGAGAACGTTAAGGAGAATGGGTGTTATTTCTTCTCTATATGTCTGGTAGAATTCAGAGGTGAATCCATCTGGTCCCGGGATTTTGTTCTTGGGTAGTTTTTGATTACCGCTTCTATTAAGTTGCTGGTGATTGGTCTGTTTAGTTTCTCTGTTTCTTGTTTGGTCAGTCTTGGAAGGTTGTATTTTTCTAAAAAGTTGTCCATTTCTTCTAGGTTTTCCAGCTTGTTAGCATATAGATTCTCATAATATTCTCTTATAATTCTTTGTATTTCTGTGGGATCCGTCGTGATTTTTCCTTTCTCATTTCTGATTCTGTTTATGTGTGTAGATTCTCTTTTTCTCTTAATGAGTCTGGCTAGGGGTTTATCTATTTTGTTTATTTTTTCAAGAACCAGCTCTTGGTTTCATTGATTTTTTCTATTGTTTTATTCTTCTCAATTTTATTTATTTCTTCTCTAATATTTATTATGTCCCTCCTTCTGGTGACTTTGGGCCTCATTTGTTCTTCTTTATCCTACTTCAGTAATTGTGTCTTTAGACTATTCATTTGGGAATGTTCTTCCTTCTTTAAATAGGCCTGGATTGCAGTATACTTTCCTCTTAGAACTGCCTTTGCTGCGTCCCACAGAAGTTGTGGCTTTGTGTTGTTGTTGTCACTGGTCTCCATATATTCTTTGATCTGTTTTAATTTGGTCATTGGCCCATTTGTTCATTTAGGAGAATGTTGTTAAGTCTCCATGTATATGTGAGCCTTTTTGTTTTCTTTCTAAAATTTATTTCTAGTTTTATACCTTTGTGATCTGAGAAGTTGGTTGGTAGGATTTCAATATTTTTGACTTTACTGAGATTCTTTTTGTGGCCTAGTATGTGGTCTATTCTGGAAAATGTTCCATGTGCACTTGAGAAGAATGTGTATCCTGTTGCTTTTGGGTGTAGAGTTCTGTAGATGTCTGTTAGGTCCATCTGTTCTAGTGTGTTGTTCAGTGCCTCTGTGTCTTTACTTATTTTCTGTCTTGTTGATCTGTCCTTTGGAGTGAGTGGTGTGTTGAAGTCTCCTAAAATGAATGCATTGCTTTCTATTTCCTCCTTTAATTCTGTTAGTATTTGTTTCACATATGCCAGCACTACTGTCTTGGGAGCATATATATTTTAAATGGTTATATCCTCTTGTTGGACTGACCCCTTTATCATTATGTAATGTCCTTTATCTCTTGCTACTTTCTTCGTTTTGAAGTTTATTTTGTCTGATAAAAGTACTGCAACACCTGTTTTTTTCTCCTTGTTGTTTGCATGAAATATTTTTTTCCATCCCTTCACCTTTAGTCTGTGTATACCTTTGGGTTTGAGGTGAGTCTCTTGTAAGCAGCATATAGATGGGTCTTGCTTTTTTGTCCATTCTATTACTCTGTGTCTTTTGATTGGTGCATTCAGTCCATTTACATTAGGGTGATTATTGATAGATATGTACTTATTGCCATTGCTGGCTTTAGATTCATGCTTATCAAAGGTTCAAGGGTAGCTTCTTTACTATCTAACAGTCTAACTTAACTTTCTTGTTAAGTTATTGTAAATACCGTCTGATGTTTCTTTATTTCTCTCCCTTCTTATTCTTCCTTCTCCATTTATATACTAGGTGTTTTATTCTTTGCCTTTAGTTAGTATTTGGATGGTCTGCTTTCTTTGCTATGATTTTATTTTCTCTGGTGACATCTTTTTAGCCTTAGGAGTTCTTCCTTCTAGAGCAGTTCCTTTAAGATATCCTGTAGAGGTGGTTTATGGGAGGCAGATTCCCTCAGCTTTCACCTGTTGGTAAATTGTTTAATCCCTCTGTCATATTTAAATGATAATCGTGCTGGATACAATATTCTTGGTTCGAGGCCCTTCTGTTTCATTATGTTAAATATATCATGCCATTCTCTTCTGGCCTGTAATTGTTTCTGTTGAGAAGTCTGATGATAGTGTGATGGGTTTTCCTTTGTAGGCTATCTTTTTTCTCTCTCTAGCTGCCTTTAATACTCTGTCCTTATCTTTGATCTTTGCCATTTTAATTATTACGTGTCTTGGTGTTGTCTTCCTTGTGTTCCTTGTGTTGGGAGATCTGTGGGCTTCCATGGACTGAGAGAGTATTTCCTTCCCCAGGTTGGGGAAGTTTTCAGCAATTATTTCTTCAAAGACACTTTCTATCCCTTTTTCTCTCTCTTCTTCCTCTGGTACTCCTATAATGCGAATATTGTTCCGTTTGGATTGGTCACACAGTTCTCTTAATATTCTTTCATGCCTAGAGATCCTTTTATCGCTCTCTGCCTCAGCTTCTCTGTATTCCTATTCTCTGATTTCTATTCCATTAACAGTCTCTTGCATCTCATCCAGTCTGCTGTTAAGCCCGTCGATTGCTTGTCTGATTTCTGCATTGTCTTTCCTCACTTCCCTCACTTCCTCCCTCAGTTCTTGCACATTTCTCTGTAGATTCGTCAGTATGGTTATGACTTTTATTCTGAATTCTTTTTCAGGAAGATTGTGCATGTCCATCCCATCAGGCTCCCTCTCTGGGGTTGTTTGGCTAAGTTTTATTTGTACCATATTCCTCTGTCTTTTCATGGCAATAGAAGTGGTCAGAAAAAGAAAAAAGGACAGAAAGAGAAAAAAATGCCTGCCGGGTGTAGATTCTGTGAGGATGCTGTAGGTGGCAGGTGCTGCTCCACTATTCCGCAGCTACGGCTGCTCCGCCAGACAGTTTGAGACTCTGGCCAGGGAGGGAACGAATGGGAGGTGGCTGCTTTTTCCCAGCTGCCGGCCAAGGTGTCAGAAATTCTCCAGGACTCCCAGCCTGCTTGGCTGAGTGCGCTGGTACAATTCTGCTCCCCCGTGGGCCCTGTCTCTTTAAGACCCCTAAAAAAAAAGTGTGCGCTTTTCTTTTGTCCTGGGAGCTGGCTGAGACGACCCACTTGCGTTCTTCATCTCAGATCCTGCACCTCTGTCTCTCCAATCTCCGATACACCACGTGATGTGTGTCAGTGCCCCCTAGGGCAGATCACCAGGGCTGGTTGTTTGGAAGGCCTGTACTTCCACTCCGTCCCGGCTCTGAATCCTCTCCTCCCGCCGGTGCGCTGGGGTGGGGGAGTGCTCGGGTCCCACTGGGTCGCGGCTCCGTATCTTACCTGCTTCGGGAGATGCCGAGTCCTCTCAGGTGTAGCTGCAGGCTGAGTGTTGTCCTGTATCTTCTGGTCTCTCTTTTAGGAATAGTTGTATTTGTTGTATCTTCATCAACATATATGGTTTGGGGAGGAGATTTCCACCGCCCTGCTTATGCTGCCATCTTCCCAGACGTCCCAAGAATGTTGCATATCTTAATGTGTTTTACATGCCTCTACTAACTTGTCTTCCGGAACTGGTCATGCAATTCATTCCACTTGGACTTATCTTGCTGCTTCGGGACCACCTTCCTACTGTAAGCTATGATAATACTATTCCTGTTTTGCTAGCATCTCCCAGTACAATGCAATCTTTAAAATACTGGTTCTATTCTTTCTTTTCTACTCATCTTGAGTTGGCCAATCAGCCTGCCTGATTAATATGCTTCAGGCAAATCCATGAGTGGGATTCTTGAGAGCTGCTAGAGAAAGCGCTTCTCTGGTCATAATCTTTGAGAGATCTTGTGTGGCCTGATTCACAGGTTGGTGCAAATCTGAGTGCTCCCCCTCAGCACCTCTTTACCACAATGGCCAGAGTGCAGAACCTTCAGGAGGATCCTTCTTGCCAGATTATTTACTTTTGCATTGAGGCAGGGACCCATTCTGACTGGGGGGTGGTGGGGAAGGGGTGAGGGTTGTTGATACAGACTTGGGTTACTGCTCCTGGGCTTTCAACTTTCAGATTTTAACATCTGTGCCCCCTTTGCGTTAACTTATCTTTTCCATTTGAATTTTTATGTCCCTTCTATCTTATTTAATCATTTTACTATCAGGAACCACACTCTTTGCTTTTTATTATGTGGTACATACTTATTTGATTTCCACTAACAGTGACTGTATAGTTCCCCCCACCATTCTTTCCGGCTGTCGTTTGAAGTTCTGTGAACCAAACACTGTGACTCTGCTGTTTAGTTCAACCTCTCATTTTATATACAAGAAATGTTAAGACACAGAGGTAAATACCCACATTAGCTGGGAACAAAGCCAACCCAAGGAACGGAAACTCTGCAGGCTTGCCTCTCCCATTCCTACTGTCTGGCTTGACGGGGAGGAGGGGAGGGGAGGGCTACACATCCTCTGCCCTCATTCCTTCATGAACATAACTTTAGGGGTGGACGGAAAGTCTCAAGTTTCAGCAAGATAGAAAGGTCTAAATGACTATCAGCTGCATGCAGTATGAATAAACCTGCCATTAAATTTAAAGAACACTTATATAGTTTATGTGCTTGGGTGTGTTTTTGACCCAGGGTGGAGGTCTGCCTAAAGATAAGTCCGTTCTCCTTGCTGAGCGGTAGATTAAGTCCACACCGCAATCACCTCCCTCATGGCACCAGGGTCAGGTGCCAGATAACCAGGGATAGCCCCTGTCTCCCAAGGCCTGCTGATGTTATTCAAGTCAGCCAGTCCTCAACCTGCTTGCTCTGCCCCACCCTCTCTTTCCCACAGCAACAAGAGTGCTCATTCAGAGCTCTCTGCCTGGTAACCCACCCAGTGCTTCACTGCCACCACCCCGCCCTCCCCTGCCCCTCAGTGGCCCTATGTGGTGTTCTGTGTTCTCCCCAAGGAGCTGGGTATCACCAAACTGCAAACGTTCCCGGGCTCTGGTGACTCTTGAATTGCAATTGGCCTCAGCAAACCTCACCCACAGCAATGTAATTAAAGCAACATATTGGATTTTCCAGTGTTTTTTTCACTTAAGGATGATAAAAGTAATTTCAACAGATATGGGAACAAATATGGTTAAGGCACAGATTCACTTAATTTGGCACAAATAAAGGATGTCAAAGTTTTACAAGAATTTTTACAAGACTGTTTGACAGCCTGTGGACTAATAATGCCATCTGGCGGACAAATCAAATAAATGCAAGGAAGGTTTCTAGGTGTGTGTGTCTGTGTGTGTGTGTGTGTTTTAATTAGAAAAGTAGCAAAGGGATTATAGTTAATTTTCTTGTGTGAGTCACAGAAAAATGGCATATTCATTGTAACCTGTAAAAAGATCAGTTCCTGAGAGCTGTTATATTCAACTTCTTCCCACGTATGTCTAACAAGGTCTACTAGTAATTAGTACCAGTTCCCTTATCTGTCATTGATGCAGAGTAAATGTAAGCAAATTGTTTAATTTCTCAGAGTCTCAGATAATTAACATCCATAATATCAGTTAATTCTTACAAGACAACACTGCATGGAGTATATTAATATTCTCACTTTTTTAAGTGAGAAATCAAATTCTGTGGCTTGAAACAAATTAGGCATTCTTTAGCAGTTAATCCTTCTAGCTTATCAACCCTTGGAATATTATTTCATTATTAGAATCTCAGTTAAATGGCACACAAAAACCCACAGTCTTTTGTTTCCTTTGAAATTTTTATAAATAGAAAATGATTTCATTTGATTTTACATATACAAAACTTCTATACAGACAGACATCACCAAATCAGATATGACACTTCCCTTGGATATAGACTAGAATATGAAGCCAATATGAAAGTCTGTAGGGAAAGATGACATCCTGTTAGAAAGGGAAGGGTGGGGAACTGCCCTTTGCTCTGGTTTGAGCAGAGCTGCGACCCCTGCAGTAAACAGCTCCCCCTGTGGTCATCCCTCAGGGCTGGAGCTCACTGCTCTGTGGGAGGAGTGCACATACTGTCCAGCCAACTGCCATGAGTCATCCTTTGCACCCTACTTGACAAGCCAGCAATGGAGAAGGAGGAGCCTCCACTTTCCTTAGCATTTCTATCATTTTTAATTTGTTTTTTGAAGTATACTTAACACAATGTACAAACCCTTTTAGGTGTGTATTTCTATACATTGTAACAAATATATACAAGCATATCACCACCATCACAATGAAGAAGTAGATCTCCATTCTGTCAAATTTTCCTGCACCCCTTTCATCAGTCCCCTCTACCCAACCCCTGGGCCCTGGCAACCACAGCTATACTTCATGTTCCTAACATTTTTTTATTTCCTAAAATGTTGATAAACAGAATAAAACAGCAAGTAATCTTTTGTGTCTGGCTTCTTTCACTTCTGATAATGCTTAAGAGCCTCATTTCTATTGCTGCATTATCAGCATTTTCTATTTTTATTGTTGAACAGTTGTCCATTATATGGATGGGTCACTGTTTTTACCCAATCAGCACTTGGTACGTAGTTCATTGGGACTATTATGAATGACAGCTGCAAAGATGCTTTTTGTGGATATAACATTTTCATTTAATTTGGGTAGATGTCTAGAGGTGGAATTGCTGAGTCATATTTGATATTTTAAAATAGAAAAACCTGTTAAACTACTTACCAAAGTAATTGTTCTACTTTGCAAGCCCACTAGCAGGCTGAGAGGTCCTATTGCCTGACATTTTATTCGTCAACAGTTGGTATTATCAATTTTTGTGTGTTTTACTAGGCGTGTAATGGTTTTCCATTATAGTTTAATTTGCATTTTCCTGATGACTAAAGATGGTGAGAATTTTGTCATATGTATATTTGCCATCCATGTATCTTCTTTTTGGCATCAGATGGCAAACATACACATGACAAGATTCTCTCCATTCTTAGTCATTGGCAAAATGCAAATCAAACCATAAATACAAAAATTTAAGTATTGCTGAATTTTAACTTGACTTGACACTCCCATATTGTTAATTACTTATACATGAAAGTTAAAATAAATGTAATTATTTAGTAGAAAGTTGCACTTCTAAAAAAACAAAAATGGATTTCACTCATAGATTGCTTTTGTTTAAAGTGATTCCTTTTGTATTTTTTTACATGTAGAAATATACTCTGTATTTTTAACATGCCAATACAAGCCTTTTCCCAACCTGCTCTTCATATATAAAAAGTTTAATATAAATTACCTCTTTCTTCAAAACAAAACATTCTGTTTGTAATTAGAAATCAATTCAAGGAGAATTTTGTTTGGAATTGTTAATAATCTGTTTCAGAATTTCTATAAGATCTTCTAAAATGTTTATGTGCACTCTACTCCTTAAAGTGAGCATATTATCTAATAACTACAATATGTATATAGAGAACAATGGATAAACACTGAATTTTTAAATGTAGTTAAAAGTACAGTATACTTAATGAGAAAAAGTTGCAAAAGTTGCATATTTAGATAGACAAGGATTGGATAAATATATCTTGCAGCAAATCAAAGAGTGTCCTTTGTATTTCATGTTTTTCCATAACTTTTCCCTAAAATTTCCAGTTATATTTATTCAAAAATATTTTTGTAAATTTTACAAAATAGTGGCCCTTGTCACATAATTCACTCTCCAGTGGACTCCTTCCTCAGATAGCCCTTGGGAATGACTACTACGGCCACAGTCACAGAAGTACCTCACCCCTTGGCTAGTTTGACCTTTTTATTTCCCCACTCATTCTTATTTTAAAAAGTTTCGGACCTACGGTAAAGAAGAAAATATATGCACACATGACACCCTTACCTAGAATGACCAAGTGTTACCATTTTACCATATTTCCTTTATCTTTCTATGTATATACATGTACATACTTTCTGGTACAATTTTTGAAAATAATTTAAAGCCATCATGACATTTACTCCTAAATATTTCAGCATGCATATCTCCTAATAATAAAACATTTTCTTACATAACTGGAATATTATTATTACACCTAAGAAAATTGTGTTAGTTCAATGATATAATGTACTATAGATATTTAAATTGTCCTAATTGCCCCCAAAATGTCTTTTGTTAGTTGCTTCTTTTATTTCTTTAAGGATTCCTTTAAGATTTGCACACTGCACTTGGTTATTACGTTTCTAAGTCTAGGATGGAGAGTTTATGCACATTTATTTATTTTTTCAGTCTTTCATGCCATTGAAACACTGTATATCCCTGAACTATCTTGAGTTCCCAGATCTAATAGGATATATCTAGGTACTTTAGCTGAGAAATTCTACACAGCCCTAAGTTAATGCCAACTTACTGAGAAATAACCATTCACATCCTTCTCAAGGAAACAGATCAAATTTTTCTCTTTCTAATGTCAACCAGATACCTTGTTTTGAAAATGTACAGGCCAGAGTGCTTGCAGATAAGCTCTGGGTCTTGTTCTCAATGTCTCAGCTACTTGCTGTCCCAGTCGCTCCCTCTCCCAAACCTTATGAAATCCTTTGCTTGCTTGATTGCCTCAAAGCAATGTTTTTGGAGGTGTTTCTTGGCCGTGCTGTAGG
This sequence comes from Smutsia gigantea, assembly GCA_032199065.1. NCBI lineage: Eukaryota > Metazoa > Chordata > Mammalia > Pholidota > Manidae > Smutsia > Smutsia gigantea. The sequence goes on from JAVSCE010020597.1 coordinate 359,253, forward strand.
AATAAAAAGAAGTCTTTTATTCTTCCTGTCCTCCTTCTCAACACTGACTTTTTAAAAAGAGTCTAGGCCACTTGTGTTATAGAGTCTGACATTCTGTTTTTAAGGGGCATTATCTTAGAAGTGGGATGTCCCTGCAGCAGACTCCCTTCCTGGGCGGAGATTCATTAGTCTCCTGACCACTCCTGAGAGAACACACACTGTGAGTCAACATGCCGGTTACTAAGTATTGATAGGGTGATTCTTTTCTCTTCTTTATTCCTGTCTCAAACTCTAGAAGCCAAGGCTTTTGTTTTTATCAGTTTTTTATTGGAAGTATTTTGGGTCAGAGTGAATGTAATTGTTCTAATCTGTAAATACACAGATTAGAACAATTTGAAATTGCGTGTCAAATATCATCTAATTTACCCTATTCATTGGCTAGACTCCCCACAAGGAACTTCTCAGTGGACGTGCTCTTCCCTAGGCTCCAGCCTTCTGCTGAGTTATGGGCACCCCATCCCCTTATACCCTTCTTTCTTCTCTTTTTTTCTCTCCTGTCCTCTTCTCCTCTCTCACCTTCTAGAGGCATGAACAGAACACAACTCCAAATCCCCTTTTGCTTTATTTCAGAGGCACACTTAGCCTTTACCTAATCCTGTATTTTCTAAATTAAACATCATGGGGCTCCTCTTTCAGAAGTCAAATACTAAGTTGTTTATTAGAAACAAGGAAGAAATGATCTCTTCTGCCATCCATGTAGGTTAATGGTTCAAACTGAGTTCGCTTTTTATTTTCCACTGGTATGCTCATAGGTTAATTATGCCAAAGAAATAAGTCGAACAACACCCAAAATAAACTATGCTCTACCAAATAACTAACAAAAACAAACACTGATGAGGTTAAGGGAGCAGGGCATGTGGGTTCAGTTTCAAGCCCAGGCTAAAGATTGTGCTAGCGAAGGTCACCTCTGCCAGCTCTCAGACACGTACAAGAGACGTTCTCTGCGAGACTGCTCTGAAGGACTCCTCAGCATTTTGGTGTGATAAAAAGTCTCACAGATAACGTAGACAGTTTTTCCCAACAAAAAGTCCTTTCCCAACTAAGGAAAGATAAAATGAAGCTTTGGAGATGAGATGCAAGTAGTGAAACGATTTAATGTCTGGTGGAAAATACATCTCTACTGTTATGTGATCAACATTTTCAATATTTAAATATACATGAACTAAAAAACGTAATTAAAATAGTCTGTTAAACAAACTTGCCCAAAACAGCAGGAAAAACAACACTGAAAAATGTTCCAAGCATCAAAATCTGACATAGGCTTATCAGTTATACATACTATAGTGGATATGGTCAGTTCCCCACCTGACCCCCTCATGCAGTCTATGTCAGCATGCCCTGGCCTGACTCCTTGTGCCACCACCTGCATCTGTTTGTCTGAGGGCTTTATCCTCCTATTAGAACATAATTTGATCAGCATACAGCAAGCCCATGGTGCTGGGAAATTAATATTCTCCAGGGAAGCCTTCAACCAATAACTGTTGACTTTCACAGTGTCTCAGTGGGATTTAGATCTGTTCACTCACAGTAGTGGCCAGCTTGGTGAGGAACTCTTTATTGGCTATCTTTCCCAAACCCCTGCAAGTGTCCCCTTCACCTCCCATATAAACTCACATACAGTTCTCACAGTCTGTTTCTGAAGCTACATAAATTATATGCCCTATAGTACTGCCTGAATGGCTTTAAAAGTATTTATGCTTGTATAATACAAACATGGGTCTTCTCAGATCTTTAGATCATTCTTCAAAACTGTTAAAATATAAATTAAATATCCTTATTATAGTATCCTTAGGCACCCTAAATCAATTCTCTTCTGTAAATAATTGACAGACTTTTTATTTTCTTGGAAGGAAAAGCAACATAAACCAAATTAATGTTTTTATTATTACAGTATTAAAATATAATAAAATGTGTCATACTTTATACTTTTCCAAGGATAAACAACCAAAATCCAATTTATGTCTTCTGCTATAACTTAATATTATTATGAAAGAACATAAAGGATTACAATATTAAGCAGTGTAATTTAAATAAGGTAAATAGGGTATAAAATAGCATATGAAATAGGAAATCAGAAGTCATTAGTTTACCATATTAAAGCACACATTAAATTTCTTCTTAGTTTTACATTCAATCAATAATTGCAGCAATTATTAATGGGTACCCTTAGGTTTGGGAGAAAAAAATACCCATATCACACTGAGATGATTCTGTTATCAAATGGTATGTTCTGATCTTTTAGAACAGAGGTTGGCAAACTATGGTCCCTGGGAAATATCCAGCTTACTACCTGTTTCTGTAAATAAAGTTTATTAGAACACAGCTATGCCACATGTTCAAATACTGCCTATGGCTGATTTCACGTTACAACAGCAAAGTGACAGAGACCACATGGTCCTCAAAGTCTAAAATATTTACCATCTTGCCCTTTGCAAAAAAAGCTTGCTGACCTTGGGCACAGAATGCCAGAATGTAAGATGTTTCTAAATATAAACTTCAAAAATCTCATGAATACAGGGAAAATGATGACAGCATGAGAAGTGAGGCAGAAACCCCCTCCCCAAATCACATAAAACAAGAAAGTACAGCAAATACAACTAATCCCGGAAGGGCAACCTGAAAACTGCAGAACAGGCTGCCTACATCTGGGGAAAAAGAGACCTCACAGAAAAAGGTAAAGTAGAAAAGCCATGATCTGGCAGGACCAAGCCCCCGCCTGACTCCAGTCCCCAGGCAGGAGGAAGAGAAATGGAGCAGGGATGGAGTAGAAATGCAGGACTACTGAACACCCAGCCCTGGCAATCTGTTCTGGGAGCACAAACTCACATTACATGGTGCTCTAGAGATTAGTGGAATTGGAAATCAAAGATGGGCAGACTACTCGAAGAGAATGAGATTCCAGTCATCACTTGTGGAGAACAGGTATGCACAACTGGCCCCCCTGGACTAAAGAAAAGCAGGCAGTTTGAAAGAATTCCCGGCAGTGAGAGGGGTGCTAAAGGGGCAAAGATTACACAGAACTTGATGCTCAGGAGAAAGGGCAGGTAGATAAAATTGTCCTCATATGCTCAGCCCAGCAGGTTGGGAAATCTCAGGAGCTTCAAACACTCCATCCCCCTAGCTGGCAATGCATCTCAGAGCCCTCCACGGTGGTACACAGTCTGTTTCTCCTTCCTCTCAGCAGGCACCAGTTTGCTCACTTTTTGCCCCCGCCATTGTGCCAGGCCAGCCAGAGGGTGGCCCCACCTACGGCAGCTACAAGGATGTAGCAAAGAGGCTCCTCCCTGCATACACAGCCCACTGGACCTGGCAGTGGAGGCAGGTGTTACAGCTACCAAGGCAGGAAATCCTCCCAGCTGAGTTCTTTCCTCACAGCGGACGCCAGTTGCACTCACCTGTGATCCCCACTATTGCTGTGAGCACACTGCAGCTCTGGAGAGTAGAGCTTCTGGGCACTACAGGGTGCCTCCTACACCAACCTACTACCCCATAAGAAACACTAAAAAAAAAAAAAAAAAGAGAGAGAGACAGAGGAATTTGGTCCAAATAAAAATTCAAGAAAAATGCCAGAAGGAGGTCTTAGTGAAACGAAATTACCATTCTTCTTGATAAAGATTTCAAAATAAAAGTAATAAACATGCTCATGGAGCTACAGAAAATATTCAAGATCTCAGGGAGGGCTTCAACAAACAGAAAATTGAAAAGTACAGTATCTGAAATGAAATATACAATGGAGGGATTTAAAAGTAGATTAGATGAGGCAGAGGAGATGGTAAATGAAATAGAAATTAGAGAACAGTAAAATAAAGAATCTGAGGCACAGAGAGAAAAAAAGGATCTCTGGGAATGAAAAAATAATAAGAGAGCTATGTGACCAATCCAAAAAGAACAATATTTGCATTATAGGGGTACCAGAAGAAGAAGAGAGAAAAAGAGATAGAAAGTCTCTTTTAGGAAATAATTGCTGAAAACTTCCCCAATCTGGGGAAGAAAATAGTCTCTTAGGCCATGGAAGTGCACAGATCTCCTGACACAAGGGATCCTAGGAAGACAACACTGAGACATAATAATTAAACTGGCAAAGATCAAGGATGAGGAGAAAGTATTGAAAGCAGCCAAAGAGAGAAAAAAAATCATGTACAAAGGAATCCCTGTTAGGTTATCAGCAGACCTCTCAGCAGAAACCTTACAGGCCAGAAGGGAGTGACATGATAAATTTAATGAAATGAACCAAAAGATGTCCAACCAAGAATACTCCACCTGGAAAGATTATCATGTAAATGTGAAGCAGGGATTAAACAATTCACAGATAAGCAAAGGTTGAGGGAATTCACCACCCACAAACCATCTCTACAGTTTATCTTAAAGAGACTGCTCTAGATGGATGTGCTCCTAATGCTAAACAGCTGTCACCAGAGAAAATAAAACCACAGTAAAGGAAGTGGAACAATTAATTACTAAGCAAATGCGAATTAAATCAACTACCCACAAAGTCCAGTTAAGGAATACACAAAGAGTACAGAATATGACACCTAATAATAAAGAGTGGAGGAGAAAGAAGTAAAAGGGCAGAAAAAAAAGAACCTCCAGATTGTGATTAAAATAGCATAATAAGTGATTAAAGATAGATTGTTAGATAATAAGGAAGTTATCTTTGAACCTTTGGTTCACATCTATTGATGTCTATTGATAATCACCATAAAGATAAATGGACTGAATACACCAATCAAAAGACATAGAGTTACAGAATGGATAAAAAAACAAGACCCATCCATATGCTACCTAAAAAAGACTCACTTGACACCCAAAGACTTACACAGACTAGAAGTGAAAGGATGGAAAAAGATATTTCATGCAAATAATGGGGAGAAAAAAGCAGGAGTAGCAGTACTTGTATCAGACAAAATAGATTTCATAATAAAGAAAGTAACAAGAGACAAAGAAGGAAATTACATAATGATAAAGGGAACAGTCCAACAATAGGATATAACCATTATAAATATCTATGCACCCAATATAGGAGCACCTAAATGTGTGAAACATATTCAATAAATTAAAAGACTGAAATCATACCAACAAGTTTCTCAGACCACAAAGGTATGAAACTAGAAATAAATTGTGCAAAGAAAACAAAAAAGCCCACAAACACAGGCTTAACAGCCTAAATAATCAAATTAAAACAGAGATCAAGCAATATATGGAGACAAATGATAACAAAAACTCAACAGCCCAAAACCTGTGGGAACAGCAAAGGCAGTACTAACAGAATTAAAGGGGGAAATAGAATGCAATGCATTCATTTTAGGAGACTTCAACACATCACTTACACCAAAAGAGAGATCAACCGACAGAAAAGTAAGGAGACAGAGGCACTGAGCAGCGCATTAGAACAGATGGACCTAATAGACATCTATGGAACACTCCACTCAAAAGCAACAGGATACACATTCTTCTCAAGTGCACATGGAATGATTTCTGGCATAGATCACATACTAGGCTACAGAAGAGCCTCAATAAATTTAAAAAGATTGAAATTGTGCCAACCAGCTTCTCAGACCACAAAGGTATGAGACTAAAAATAAATTATGCAAAGAAAACAAAAATGCCCACAAACACATGGAGGCTTAACAACATGCTCCTAAGTAATCAAAGGATCAATGACCAAATTAAAACAGGGATCAAACAATATATGGAGAAAAATGATAACAAAAACTCAACAGCCCATAACCTGTGGGATGCAGAAATGGCAGTTCTAAGAGGAAAGTACTTGCAATACAGGCTTACCTCAAGAAAGTAGAGCAATCCCAAATGAGCAGTCTAAACTTAAAATTAATGAAACTAGAAAAAGAAGAACAAAGGAGTCCCAAAATCAGTAGAAGGAGGGACATAAAAGATCAGAGCAGAAGTAAATAAAATCGAGAAGAATAAGACAGTAGAAAGAATTAATGAAACCAGAAGCTGGTTCTTCAAGAATATAAACAAAATAGAGAAACCCCTAGCCAGACATATCAAGAAAAAAAAAGAAACTCTATACACATAAACAGAATCAGAAATGAGAAAAGAAAAATCACTATGGACACCATGGAAATACAAAGAATTATTAGAGAATAATATGCCAAAAATTGGACAACCTAGAAAGAGCGGACAACTTTCTAGAAAAATACAACCTTCTTTGATTGACCAGGAAGAAACAGAAAATCTGGACAGACCAATTACGGGCAATAAAATTGAATTGGTAATCAAAAAACTACCTAAGAACAAAATGCCGGTTCCAGATGGCTTCATGGCTAAATTTTATCAAACGTTTAAAGAGCTAATACCTATCCTCCTTAAAGTATCCCAAAAAGTAGAAGAGGAGAGAGCACTTCCAAACTCATTCTATGAGGCCAGCATCACTCTAATACCAGAACCAGGCAAAAACATCCCCAAAAAAGAAAATTACAGACCAATATCCCTGATGAACATACATGCAAAAATACTCAACAAAATATTAGCAAACCAAATTCAAAAATACATCAAAAGGATCATCCATCATGATCAAGTAGGATTTATTCCAGGGATGCAAGGATGGTACAACATTCGAAAATCCATCAACATCATCCACCACATCCACAAAAAGAAGGGCAAAACCACATGATCATCTCCATAGATGCTGAGAAAACATTTGACAAAATTCAACATACATTCATGATAAGAACTCTTAACAAAATGGGTATAGAGGGTAAGTGCCTCAACATAATAAAGGCCATATATGACAAACCCACAGCCAACATCATACTTAACAGTGAGGAGCTGTAAGCTTTTCCTTTAAGATTGGGAACAAGAAAATGATGCCTACTCTCCCCACTTTTATTCAACATAGTTCTGGAGGTCCTAGCCACGGCAATCAGACAACACAAAGAAATAAAAGGGATCTAGATTAGTAAGGAAGAAGTTAAACTATCACTGTTTGCAGACGACATGATATTGTACATAAAGAACCTTATCAAAATACCAACAGCATTCTTCAATGAATTATCACAAATAGTTCTAAAATTCATATGGAACCACAAAAGACCCCAAATAGCCAAAGCAATCCTGAGAAGGAAGAATAAAGCTGGGGGATTATGGTCCCCAACTTCAAGCTCTAGTAACAAAGCCACAGTAATCAAAACAATTTGGTACTGGCACAAGAACAGACCCACAGATCAATGGAACAGGATAGAGAAACCAGATATAAACCCACACATATATGGCCAATTAATATATGGTAAAGGAGCCATGGATATACAATGGGGAGATAACAGCCTCTTCAACAAATGGTGTTGGCAAAAGTAGACAGCTACATGTAAGAGAATGAAACTGGATTATTGTCTAACTCCATACACAAAAGTAAACTCAAAATGGATCAAAGACCTTAATGTAAGTCATGAAACCATAAAATTCTTAGAAGAAAACATACACAAAAATCTCTTGAATATAAACATGAGCAACTTTTTCCTGAACACATCTCCTCAGGCAAGGGAAACAAAATAAAAAATGAACAAATGGGACTACATCAAGCTAAAAACCTTCTGTACAGCAAAGGACACCATCAACAGGACAAAAATACATCCTACAATGTAGGAGAATATATTCATAAATGACTTATCTGATAAGGGGTTAACATCCAAAATATATAAAGAATTCACATGCCTCCATACCCAAAAGCCAAATAACCTGATAAAAAATGGGCAGAGGATATGAACAGACACTTCTCCAAAAAAGAAATTCAGATGGCCAACAGGCATATGAAAAGATGCTCCACATCACTACTTATCAGGGAAATGCAAATGAAAACCACAATGACATATCATCTCATACCAGTTAGGATGGCCAACATCCAACAGACAAGAAACAACAAATGCTGGCGAGGATGCAGAGAAAGGAGAACTCTCCTACACTGTTGTTGGGAATGTAAATTAGTTAAACCATTGTTGAAAGCAATATGGAGGTTCCTCAAAATACTAAAAATAAAAATACCATTTGACCCAGGAATTCCACTCCTAAGAATCTACCCAAAGAAAACAAGATCCCTGTTCAAAAAGACATATGCACCCCTATGTTTATTGCAGCAGTATTTATAATAGCCAAGAAATGGAAGCAACCTAAGTGTCCATCAGTAGATGAATGGATAAAGAAGATGTGGTACATATTCACAATGGAATATTATTCAGTCATAAAAAGAAAACAAATCCTACCACTTGCAACAACATGGATGGAGATAGTGGGTATTATGGTCAATGAAATAAGCCAGGGAGAGAAAGACAAGTACCAAATGATTTCACTTATTTGTGGAGTATAACACCAAAGCAAAACTAAAGGAATAAAATAGCAGCAGACTCACAGACTCCAAGAAGGGACTAGCGGTTACCAAAGGGAAAGGTTTGGGGAGGATGGGTGGGTAGGGAGGGAGAAGTGTATTAAGGGGTACTGTAATTAGCACTCGCAATATAGGTAGGTCACAGGGAAGGCAGTACAGTATGGAGAAGACAAGTAATGACTTTATGGCATGTTATTACACTGACAGTGACTCCAGTGGGGTGGGGGGTAGTGAGGACTTGGTAAGATGGATGAATGTTGAAACCACTGGGAAAGTTATTAATTAAATTTTTGTACTGTGGCTATACAAAAAGAGAAGGAACTATATATTAACCTGAAAGAATGTCCATGATATATTACAAGGTAAAATACAACTAAATTGCATGATATATGGTGTATTATATAACCATTTCTTAGAAATAAAAAAGAACCAATCAAAAAGAAAATCTCATGAACAGATTGCTTGACCATAAATCCTATGACATTTTTAAAATATTTATTTAGAAATAGTTTTGGACTTACAGAAAATTTACAAAAGAGTGGAGTTCTCCTATGTTGCACCAACTACCCCCTAATGTTAGTATTTTATGTAAACATAATATGATCATAAGATCATGAAATTCACATTGATACAAAACTTTTGACTAATCTACACATCTTATTAGAATGTTGACACTTTTCACAAATGTCCTTTTTCAATCCAGGATCCCTTATTCATTTGGGTGTCATATTTCCTTGGTCTCCAATATTTGTGCAATCTTCCATTGTTTTTTATTTTCTTGGCACATTTGAAGAATATTGCTCCTCAGTTTGGGTTTGCCTGACATTTATCATGATGAGATTGAGTTTATACTGTTTTGAAAAGAATACCAGAGAAGTGATGCAACATATATTGTTGATGTATCTGATTACTGGTGATATTAACTTTGATCACATGATTAAGGTGGTGTCAGGTTTCTTCACTGTAGAGCAACTTTTCTTTGCAATTAATAAGTACATGTGGGAAAATGCTTTGAAACTATGGAAATTCTCTATTTCTCACCATACTTCTGTTCACTAATTTCAGCATCCATTGATGCCTGCAACAATTAGTATTGTGGTATTTGTCTAATGATGACTTTCTATTTTTTCATCTTTTTATAATGTAAATAAAGTCTTTTTCTTACCCATTTTAACTCAATTATTCCTAAGTGATTCATTTATATTTATAGTATATAAATATATTTATAGAAGAGGTTCATGTAGATTTATTTTAATTGACAGGTTATAATCTAATACTCTCATTATATTTTTGTTCAAATTACCTCAGCTTTGGCCATCGGGAGGCCCTTCATGTGGGTTATTGGGTTCCTGTTCCTTTTCCACAGATATTCCCCTTTTCTTAAAAATCTATTCTCTTAGTTTCTAGCACCAAAGACGTTCCAGGTTCCTATCATATTTTCCCTGCCCAAGCCCTAGAACCAGCCATTTTCCAAGAATCCCTGGTTCCTTTTATTGGAGAATGGTATGTAGACATCAAGATCTGGGCATTAGGTGTACCCTGTGCTACTGGAGTGTCAGTGTTTCTAGACACTCTCAGCAGACAGATCTGAGTTCAAGACTCTTTCGAGAAGCTGCTAATGATATGTGTTTTGTTTGGGGTTTTTTTTTGGTAATTTTAAAAAATACAATGTACTTTAAAGAAATGCTTAATATGCATAATCTTCCTTAGTATGCATAATCAACTCTTTCCATTTCAGTTATCCTTGAATTTTATAATAATCTCAGTTTTATGAGTTGCATAATTATTTGAACAATGTTTCCAAAACATTTGAAACATCTAAAAGACAAAGGAATTCTTTAATATGTGAAATAGCAACATGAACCATGAATTCCATTAACACTAAAAAAATTCTTATCTTGTCCATTTTAGGCTTCAATTTTGCAGACAAACACTATAGTCCCTAGAAGCTGCCTACCATTCTTTGCTTTTATAACAACTTTATTGAGATATTATTCAGATCCCATACAATTCATGCATTTAAAATGTACAATTAAAGAGTTTTTAATATTCACAGATATGTATAACTATCATTACAGTCATACAAATTTTTTGGTACGGACAAAAAACTCATATATTCTCTCACACACAAGTACTTCACATTCAAAAACCCCGAACCTGTATTTGAATGTCTATATAATATTAAGTATACTGAATGCCATGCTTTTAATTTTTCTTTTACTGGAATATAGTTGATATACAATATTATACTGGTTTCAGATGTACAACATAGTGATTCCATAATTACATACATTACTAAATCCTCACCATGGTTAAGTGTATTTACCCACTGCTACCAAACCAGGATATTACAAGATTATTGGTTACATTCTCTATGCTGTACTCCCATTCCTCTGACTAATTTATTTTATAACTGGAAGTTTATACCTCTTTATCCCCCTCACCTATTTCACCCACTCCCTCACCCTTCTCCCCATGGTAATCAATAGTCTGTTGTCCGTATTTATGGGTCTATTTGTTTTTTGTTTGTTTTTTAGATTCCATATGTAAGTGACAGCATACACTTTTTTTTAATGCAAAGGATAACTTAGAGATTTTTTAATAGATTCTGATTCGGTAAGTCACAGCAAAAATTGCAACTAAAGTTAAGCACACATACGGAAGACATTAACCGAGGCTATGCCAACAGGGCAGAGAGGCCAGAGCTCTCTGAGCTCAGCTCTGCTGAAACAAAGTTGTTTAAGAAACAGTGGGGAGTGGTAGGGTATCGGAATTTGCTAATTGACCATAGGTAAAGGAAGAACAAACATTCTCGTGTTGAGGACAGGAGGTAGTTTTACAACATAGAATAAGATGCCCACTACACTTAGCCTCCTACCCTTCAGGAAACTTGAGATAGAGGCACTCTCTTGTTTACATTTCAAAGACATGGCTCCCAGGTAGTTGAGAAAGATGGTCTTGAGTTCTAAACTGGGAAGACAGGCAGTTTAAAAAGATTTACATCTCAAAGGTGCAGAGAAAGAATTTGCAATTATAGGATTTCTAAAGTAAATGTTCTAAGAAGAGGAAGGTCAGGCTGAGAGTCAGGAAGAAGCCTATCTAAAGTTTAGGCAAAATCTGAGGGAAATCTTGGTTAGTATGTGATATAATGGGGTACTGGTCCCTTCAGGATACAAGATTTCTTTGCAATTACTGATAAGGAAAGAATTCTGAGATGTCCAAAAATTAAATGACATAAGGGCCAGAGAATGAAGGAAAGAGACAAGGGAAGGTAATTAGCCAACAGCTTTAGCCAATCAAAACTCCATGTTCCTGGATAAAGTTATGTCACCAATTATCTAGAAGGCCCTCAGAACTACCACATCCCTCTTGCACATAACCAGTCCCTTCATCAACAGCCAATCCATGAGCCTTCTCTGTGGACTAACCGCCTATCCATGGACTTGCCTTGATTTGTGTTAGCCCACCTTCCTTATCTGTAGCCAATGTGAATTTAAAGAACTTTCTTTCCCTGAGACCCCTTATAAATGTCCCCTTTTTCTTGAGTCTGGCAGACAAGTTGCTTCTGTTTACTAGTCCTTGCTGAGGATGAGGTAGAAACTTCCTGTCCTAGGACTAAGTCCTTTTTCTGGCTAGTATCTGTGATGGCTCAATAAACCCTTTTATTTCAGAGCTCTCTTAGCCTCTAGAGTTTTTGCTTCGTCACTACCCTCTGGTTTGAATTCTCAGGGCCTTATGATAGTTCAGAACAACTGAGCAACTGGCAGACCTACTGCTACCCTGGAAGCCGAGATTCTTCCTTTCACATCCACCTATTCATGCCCAACCTTGCCCAAAAAATGGAATTATAGGTGGAGTCATCACATTTAGAAAATTGGGATATTAGACTCAACTCTGACTTTGATAATTAAATATTTGACATCTCAACACAGAATTCATATATTACTGCCTTGCCTTTTGCTGACATCTGCTGGCACTTTCATGAAAATATACTGACTTGGCTATTTTTTAAAAAATCATCCCAGAAAAAAGACAGTCCAGAAGTTTACTCTCAGGCTGGACAGAGTACCTGGTACTGTGCTTGCCCCCCAACAATCATAACTAACTATAAAACGAGACCACACCGTCTGCGGCAACAATTCCCTGGCACTGAACAAAGTCAGTGCACGACCATGATGCTTGAGAGAAGAGCCACAGGGTCACCTCTCTGCCCGCAGTGCCAGAAGGTGGAGCCCCAGGGGGCAGGGTCTTGGATCTGAGAAGGCACAGCCCAAGTTCTGGACTGCTGAAGCAGTGGGGGTTCATCTGACAGAAGAGGCTCTTGCTATGGAGAGAGGTTTGGGAAGGCAGGTCTCCAGGGCCACCGCATTTTGCTGAGGAGACAGAAACACCAGGCTTTACGACTAAGGACCAAGCTCCAAAATAAAGGAAATGTGCCCTTGGACTAAGTTAAAAACTGAAACAGATCTGCCATGAAAGAATAAACCCAAGCCTGACAAGATCCACTAACCTAAGGGGCTGTCCACACAAAACTCAGCAGGCTTTAAATGAAGATGACATAGTCCACTCTACATGTCAGAAGCCTTAAGGAATTCAAATTCATGTATGAGGATTGCAGTAGAGAAAGAAAACTATTTGAATCAGCGCTGAGTTTACCTTCTCTGTTAAAGCCATAGAATCTGAAAAAGATTGAGAGCCCATCATCACTCACCCAGTCATCCAATCCTGAGGGGAGTTTAGGTCTTAGGTAACAGTAGCAATCTGAGTGAGGCATCCAAGGAGCGGTACATGCAAAACACTTGCGTTTTGCCAGGTCTGGGTGCTCAAGGTACAGTGATCATTTGAGGGACAGAGATGGAGGAACTGTACAGGAGAGTTGGAGATTCTGGGTTGGAGAGGATGTAAAGGAGTGGGTCAGGTTGCAAATCGGAAAGATTATTTTGAAGTCTTATTGCCCTTTCCCAAATGCATGGAGGGGATGGAGATAATGAGTTGGTCATGCTGTTCTTACTCTTTCCATGGGAATATTATCTAAGCCCACCCTTTGCCCATTTCTAACTGGCCATGCTAAAGCACAGGTCTTATAATTTCCCGGAGAGTGGCAAGAGATCACTACTCTTGCTAAGAAAATGATTAAAGCAGTTTTGTTTCTTACTAAATCCCCACTTAACTGCTCTGGTCAGTTAGTCAGAAAATACTCAGGAGGTTAAGACAGAGATTAAGTAAGATGGTGGCTTTGGCTGCTTCAACTGTGCCAAATATGGAAAAGACATTTTGGGGAGTGAGAAAGACCAGCAGTGACTGATAAACCTTGCTTAAGCTAGCTAAGGCCTTCTTTTCAATACAAAATTGGAGTCCAGCCAGGCCAATTTGCATTCTTTTGGATGGAACCCAGTATACATGGACTGTTTTCCCACAGGGATGTTTGAATTTATGGGCATTTGCCATAATTAAGTGAGGGTGGATTGGAAACAATAGCATTAAGAGCCAGTTAGTGCCCTACAGTGATGATACCATAATTGCCTCCTGGGAGGAAGAAGCTGGAGGGTTAAGAACTGTAGTCACCTATCTGACAAATGCAGGCTGACTGATAAATCCAGCTGAAATTCAAAGCACACTGAAATTCCTGGGAATTACGTGGGTTGGAGCAGCCAGGGACATTACCTTTTGCTGGTTAAGGGCACAGGTTGTGGTTTCAAAGCACTGTATCTGGTGGCTTTGTTTTATAAATGAGAGAACTGACATTTAAACAGTTAAGTTATAGAGGTAATTAAAGGCTAAGGAGGGGCTAAAGTTCAGGTTTTCTAACTGAAGTTTAACTTTCTCAACTACACCAAATGAATTTTTCATTTGTTTACATGATGAAATGTTTCAATCACAAAGAAGTGGAATTGACAAGTATCCATTCACCCATCATTTAGATGAATAAACCTTAATATATTTTTTACATTTGTTTAGGTATACTTTAAGAAATGTAACTTTCCACATTTTGTTGAAATGCCGTTTGAACTATTTCCCACCTCCCTCTCTGTCAAGAAGGAAATGATTAATCCTGAATTTGGTGTGTATCCTGCTTGCCCATATTTTTACTTTTTTATCACATGTGTGTGAATTCACATTTTCAGTTCAATTCATTGAGCAATTTGTTCATCTACTCCTGTGCCAACACCCCAGTGTGTGAATTACTGACTTACTGCAAAAACTCGAGTTTTACAGAAAGTTTTGATATTCTGTAGGGCAAGTTCTTCTTCCTCATACTAGGACTTCAAACTGATGTGGCTATTCTTGGCTCGTTATTCCTTTTATAAGAAATTTGAAATCAAACTGTGAAGTTTGAAAAATAAACAAACACCCTGTCAATAATTCGATCGAAATTGCTTTGAATTTAAGATTAAGAGAGCACTCTGTTTTAAGATATGAGTCTTCTTTTAGGTGAGCATACATTGCTAAATATGATTTGATGGCATTTTGTTGACGATATACACCTCAGTGTTCACAAAGGAGTTTGGTATAAAGTGTAATCTTTTTGCACTGTTCTGGTTTTAATTTAAAGACTGCATATACAAAGTAGATTGGGGTGTCTCTCTTTTCTCATTCTGTGATAAAGTAGTTTGTGTGAAGTTGGGACTGTGTTCCTTGAGGATGGGTAAAACCTCTCTCTACCACCACCAGGGCCTGAGGTCTCAATTCCTAGTGCAGCAAAGTTATGGAATCAGTTCCTTTTATGTTTTCACTTGCTTCTATTTTTCTATTTTTTTTCTTGAGAAACTTATGGTAATATGTCTTTCAAAATTACTAGCACTGGGTTTTTTTCTTTGAATTTTATTATGATTTTTTAAATCTTTATAGACTCTATATCTGACACCCTGTTTCATCTCCAGCATGAACTTGAACTCCTAAGTATTCATTCACCACCTTGCCAGAGGTCTGCTTCACTTACTGAGAATATCTGGAGGATACTTCATTTGGTCAGAAAATTTCATTTTTTAAAAAATATTAAACTCATGTCAGCACTAGTTTTGACCTTTAGATAGAGACAGATTATACACCTTTCAGACTCATTTAGACTCACTCAGACACAGTGTAGCCTCATTTTTCATACCTTCAAAATAGAAAGACATTTTCCTAACAAGCTTCTCTCACTGTAGTTAGTTGAAGTCAAAGATTGGAGTGAGGTAGCTCCTGGAGGTTCTTTCAATTAGTCAAAGTAATTCAGAGGAAAGAGACCAAAGGTGCAGCTTGCTCCTGGAAAACCTGTAGTTCTCAGGAGCCCGCAACTATGTCAAAAGAGAGGCAGAGACATATATATCTGGGGAGAGATTCCGAAGTAAGAATACAGAGAAATATAGGAAACCTAAGAAGTGGGTCTAGAAAAGAACTGAGGACGAAGCTACCCACACTGAACTATGGGAACCAAATACACAGGCAGCCGACCGTCTGTGAGGAAGATGTACTGACAGAGGAAGGGCCAACCCGCACGGTGGAATGTGCCTACCTGGCAGTTACAATGAGCGTTGGGCCCTTGAGCATTTATTGACGTGAAGTGGGCTAAGAAAACTGCTCATCTGCAAGGAGGTCATATTCTACAAATTGCAATTTAACTGTGGCAAAGCAGACAATAGAAAAATAAAAATCTCCAAATGGCAGAGCCAAGGACCCTGGAGATGAGTGGATTGGGGAGTCAGAACAAGGATGACACTGGGGCCTAATCAAGGGATATTCCCTGTGCTCGTGGAAGAAGGTCCTCCTGATATTTTCACAGTAAGATTTTGAAATTGCTATGTGCTAACTGGTAAGTATCCCCCTCTTTTCTCTTTCTGAAAGAGACCTTTACAGTGGTAACTCTATCTCTATTTTATCATTCTGGATTTTTTCAGGACAGATGACTGGCCTTTGATTTCATGATCTCTGGATCAAGAGACGCCACACCTGGTTCTTGTTTACAGCTGATAGCTTATCACTCCTCAGACTAAAAACCACCACATATCACCCAACAATTGTGAACTTTGATCTTGAGTCTGTAATGTAACTGGGGTGTTTTAATTACCTTCCTGGAGATAGGGTGTGCATATTTTGCTCAAAGAAGTGAGATAGAGTCAAATTTGGTGACAAGATGGTCAGACATGGTAGTAGTTAGTGCTATTGATCAAATATTTCCATGCTTTTGCTTTCCAGACACATATTAATTTTGTACTTATCTGCCCTTTTTGAGATGAGGCATAGCCATGTAACTTGGTTTGACCAACAAATATGAGTAGAAGTGATATGCAACTTCTCCAGGGAGCTTTAAGATCCCATGCGTGATTTATCTCTTTTCTGCTACCACAGTGCCCTCTACCAGGTAGTGGTTTTTTGTGATCAACGACATTAGTGACGGTGGTTGTTCGATCATCCTGGGGCCTAGATTCAGGACTTGGAGACCAGATACCCAAATAGTCTGCAGCGGACATGTGATATAAACAAGAAATAGAACTTTGTTATTATAAGCCACTAAAGTTATGGGCTTGTTTATTATCATAACATAACCACCTATCCTATCAATGGAGATGTTTGGCAAGATATAAAGCTTAAGAGTCAGCACTGCTGAGAAGTTAAGAAAAGGGCAAATGGAAATTCTTATAACTGTCTTTAAATGTTACATGTTCTTTAATATACATTCAAAATTTGAGTTTGTGAAAATTGACTTGTCTATTAACATATATATGGAAACACTGCAAAGAGTTCTGCCATGGAAGATAAGTAAAAGAATAGCCATTAGCCTATATGAAGGAAACTTCCAGATTAATCATGAAGGCAAATAGTGCAAAACTAGTAAAATAAAAATATTTGCATTAAGATATTGAGTATATTTTGATTCAAATCATTTAGAGGGTCACATTAATTTATAAGGGTCAGAATGAAGAGTCCATAAAAATTGTTTTGTTTTTTAAATTATAGTGTGATTTTTCTAAATGGAATACAGTAGTTGATCCAAAAGTAATATAAGCTCCTGAAAACAGCTATGGCTCCCTGCCACATATATCCAATGCCATCTAATGGATAAAATAAGCCCATGAGTAACAAGCTGCTATTATTTCTAAGGGAAGCAATGAATGTGAGAACTATTAAAAAAATGGTTTTCGTTGTAGCGAGAACAGCCACTGTACCAGGTAGAGATGAGCTATTCTCTGGTGTGTGACCCCAGGCAAGTCCATTCCCTCAGCTCTTCCCAGACAAGAAAGTCAATAGTCGATCTTCTTACAGCTGAGCTTTAGTCAAAGGGGGTCATTAATTCTTCATTGTCGCTGGCCTGGTCCTCCATCAGGAGAGAACAATCACTCTGAGGCCACCTTACCTGGCGAATAGAGTTACAGAGAGGGCTTACCACTTTCTTACTCTTTCCTGCACCTGAATAAGTCAATCTCTTCTTTCTTTTAAGTAGCTGGTTTTACGTTTTCTCAATTTAGTTGATACACTTTAGTAGACTATGGGAAAATAAAATGGGCTATCTGCAATCCCAGTAACAGAACTGGAAGCCATTTACATTACATTTGCAAGTATCCTTATGATCATTTTTGTTTATATTCTACAGTTTTACAAATCACATGCTTCTTTTCGATTGAGGGAGAGGTATGAGTAATGTAGATTCTGCTACTCTCATTCCAGACAAATAATTGTTTCTCTCAATATCATAAGGCCTTCTTAAACAATCACATATTTTTCTACTTTGAATCTATATCCAAATATCATAGATCATAGTGTTAACACATAAAATGCTTAGAAAATGAGCATTTTCAGTGAATTGGATACTTTATTTAGGCTCACAGTAAATATTTGATGCTTAATCAATTATTATTGTATTCAATATATTGTATTATATACAATACATATATAAATTCATTCTTTCAAGAAACCACCCAATGTCTTGATGATTATTCTGGGGCTAGAAGTCAGTGAGGTGAAACTTTTCTATTTAAGTTTACTAGGTTATAAACCAGTGATTCCACTTTAACTGCATTTTAGAATCACTAGGATGATGCCTTTTTAAAAATGCCAGTATTCTGATCACAACCTCAGAAATTTTAATTTAATTTATCTGGGGTGGGTCCATACATCTGCATTTTTAAAAAGCTCCCCTGAAAAATCACTGAATTGTGTCAACATGCAGGGGTCATGACCCAGAGTTAAAGAACCACAGGAGACAAAACAAGATTTGAACACCCAAAACACTGAATTCCAGCCAAGTTATCTTTCTCTAATAGCACACTATAGAAATCTACTTAATGATTGTCATAAAAACTTTAGCAAGACAACATGGGGAAAATAATCAGATAGGGTCACTATATTTAAAAATTCTGATTTTGCTTCATGATACATCCACCTAAAACCTTGGAATTCAGGATATTAAATGACTTGTTTAGGGCCATAACCAGTGGATGAAAAAAACTACAGTGATTATATATATGTATAGCTTTATATATGTATAGTAATTTTGATATAAGTATAGTTATATACTATATTCTGTTTGTATTAAATTATTCTGTACCCCCTTCTCTGTCATTTCTCTGTATAAAGAAATGTAGAAAACAATTCTAAATTCGACTGTCTTACAGTATTATCGAAACTTTGAAATACTACCTTGGTACAGCTGACTGCATCGATACTCATTGATATGCTAGGCTTCATTTTCCTCCCTTTTTAAAATTTTTGCCAGGAAAAAAATAAGTCATCCTTATTAGTCCAGAAGAAGTTGCTGTCCAGTGAAAGAGCCAGTCTGTCAAGCATATCATTTCAGTGTAATGTATTCAGAGCTATCATTCAGTAAACATGATTGTATTCTTGACGCTCATGTCATTAGCACCAGATATAAAGTGGTATTGCAGAGATAGTCCCTATCCTTGTGCCACTAGCAGTCTCACTGAATATAAGAAGCCCAACAGACATTATTATAAACAATTCTTAGGAGTCACCCACACCCGCAGCCACAGATTTGTACGTAAAGACAGAGTTAGGCGTCACTGCTCAGTGGATTGTCCCCACAGCTGAGCAAGAACTTTCTCTTCTGCTGCAGATGAACAAATGTCAGAACAACTATCAACCTGGTGGTAAGTGTGTACTGGGCACAACAGTGGTTTCCTCAGGGGAGAATATTGTAGAGATTGATGTGGTGGGATTGGATCACCAGGGTTTGATATCATCAAACTTGATGGGATGGCAGGAAGAAAGCTTGCGCTGAAGGAGAACCCACACTGACCCTGTGGAGCGATGTCACAGTCTCGTTTTTTATTAGCTGTGTTATCCTATCAAACATGTAATTTCTAAAGAGCCATCGTTAATAGTTTCTCTAGTTCCCCATCTCTGTTGTCATGGCAACAAATATAAAAGACCCACTGAGTGATCAGTCATTTGAAATTAAGGAGAGAAACTCTGATATAAACTTCTCTATTTTTCCTTGCCTGAGAGGAATCAATCAGAAACCGATTAAATGGGATTTTATTAAACACTGATTTGTGCCATATTTTTGTGACTCACTGCTATTTCCATGCTTCCAATCGTCTGTCAAAGTAGATGCTCAGATCTGCCAAAGTATAAAATTTCCATGTGGCTCTAGTTGTAAAGCATAGGCTCTTTTAATTATATTTGTAAAATCTCTTTCTCTCCTTGACTTATGTCTAATAAGCAAGTTCAAGTCGATTATGTGTCTACATACATCTTATCATTAGTGATTCTACTATGAAGGAATGCCAATCAATAGATTTGGATGGGGGGGTAAATTTTATTTTTTATCAGTAGAAGCAATTACAGATGTCTTCCCTGCAAACACAATGGAAATGGCATCTAAAATCCAAATGACTTCTTGGATGATACATTTTTGGATTCTAACATTTCTTGCATTTTGAAGTTTTTGCCTATAGAACAAAGTGGACATAAAGTCCATCCATGTTATAAGCCTCAACAATTAACATACCTGGTAAAAGAACTATAACAAACATGGCAAATCTCCAAAATTCAGTAGTGTAGTAGCAGGACATTTTTGAAATATTTATTGGTGCATCATATTTTGTAATTCCCAGTTGTCTCTAGTTGACCCTCTAACTATTGAATCAAATCATTATGTTGTTCCAGAGGAAGGGAGAGTGAAACCTAGAAGAAAATAGTCATTACTTGGCCTTAATTTTGCAAATTATCATTATTTTTTAAAATTACAAACAGTAAAATGTACTTTTGGTGGCATACAGTTCTCTTTTGACAAAGGGATAGACTAATGGAACCTGCCACTACAGTTGCTGTGGAATAAGTCCATCACCCCCAAATTCCCTCATGCTGTCCCCTTAGAGACAACTCCTCTCTGCCCACCACCTCCAACTCCTGGGAACCACTTATATGATCTTGTCCCCATAATTTTGCCTTTTCCTACAATTCCTGTATTCGTTCACTTAGCAAAATGTATTTGAGAGTCATCTGTATTTTTGCAGAAATCATTAGTTTGTTCCTCTCTCTTGCTGAGAGTAAACAATGGATTATGTACCACAGTTTGTGTATCCCTTGACTGAAGAACATTTGGTTTGTTTCTAGATTTTGGTAAGAAGAAATAAAGCTGCTATACATAAACATTTGCATGCTGGATTTATATGAATGTAAGTTTTTATTCCTTCTAGATAAATACCTAGGAGGGGAAATTGCTTGGTCTTACAGTAAGTATGTGTTTAATTTTATAAGAAGAGTTAAAAATGTTTTCCAATTTGCCTGCAATATTTTGCTTTTCCAGAACAATGAATGACATTAACAGTTAGCCCTCACTCTTGTCAGCAAAGGTAGGATGGTGAATGGAGAAAGCAGAAATATTTCAAACAGAAGAGGGCTGAAAAACAAGTGTGTCATGTCTTGTTATGTTTGAATTCTCCTAAAAAGTTCAGCACCCCTAGCATGGTGTGGGGAAAGTAGCTGAGATTTTTCTGGGTCTGTGTAAGTACTTACTGAATACAGGAGTACAGAATTATGGAGCCTACCAATAACTGGAAGCATGTCAGTGTGAGAGCCAATACTAGCAGAGGAAGCCAGATCAAACAGGATGAGCAGAGCCTAGAACATTGCATGTCAGCCACACTCCATGGCAGAATAACAGAATATCACCACCATTAACTAACAGCGCCTCCAGAATAAGTAAAAGCAGAAGGAAACTAATATATTAAGTTTTTATCTGGAAGTGACAATATTAAATTATTAAATTAGAGATTGTGTTTTCCATCAACTGAAGAAATGGAGCACAAGAGCAAATTAAAATATAAGAGCATTAAAAGAGTGACATCATACAACACACATTTATGACTATGAAATTTCATACTTGATAAAATAGCATCACTTCTGGATAATCCATAGTCATTGAAGACAGGACAGTGAGGATGGCAGTGCTTAGCAGGGTATATGTCTGTGTCAACGGTTATGGTTTACATGGAAAAAGCTGCTCTCTGGTGGTTGGGATATGGTCCTTCACGGAAGCAGGAACTCAGATAATTTGAGGTTACAAAAATTATTAATTTTGGCTATTAAGATATCTGTGTGATGAGTCTTATCTCATTATTGCTTATCAATCTCTTGTCAGGCCACATGAAAGTGGGATTTCCTTCCTTCCATTTTGTACAGGAGTAAAGAAACTACCATCAAGTTTGTGTATCTGCTTAATTTTATCAAGTAATTGTCAAATAAAATAATATTCACATTCTATTGCTACGTGTTCTTAGAATTACTTAGTGCAGTTATGCATGCAAATGACTTACAATTCTGGCAATGAATAAACGACTATAAAAGCACATGCACAGCTTCTTAACAGAGAGAAGGCGTTGTGCAGGTCACCCAGCATGCAGTAGTCACAGTGGACGGTGGCAGAAGGAATTCACATTACCATGGCCCATATTGTGACTGTGTTGGGGATCCTCCTGTACTTCCAGTTGGCTGAATACTAGGCCACTGTTTCTCTGTCATGCTTCTGCTACCAGAGAGCCCTTTTGCATGTTTTGACACACGGATCCTAGTCAAGCACTTGAGAACCCATTTCAGTAAATTCTGTACTGATCCCAGCAGCACTTTTCTTAAAAGCTTCAGATAATTTTGATTTGAAACAAGGTTGGGAAGCATTGTGCCATTCTGGGATGTATCAGGAAATTCTCACTTGCTAAGGAGCTGGGTGTTAAGGGGAACGAAAAAGCACAAGTTGAAGCTTATTTTGAAATTTACGCATATAATATCTTCCATTAACCTGCTCAAGGAATTTCCACTCAGGATTTTCCAGATATTTAATCTTTTCTAGCTCTTGAAAATGAAAAAAAAGCCATTAGGTAAGCTGAAATTAAAGCCAAAATGAATCACCACTTTACTCATATTAAAATGACCAAAATAAAAAGTACTGAAAATTCAGTGTTGATAGGGGTACAGAGCAACTGGAACTCTCACGCATTGCTTACAGAAGTACAGTACAATGCAGCCACTTGGAAAATGGTTTGGTAGTTTCTTAAAAAGTTAAACACATATGACCCAGGAAACACACCTCTTGTTATTTACCTTAAAAAAATGAAGATTTATATTAACATAAATTTTTGTTAAAAAAAAGCATTTATATATTATACAGGTATGGCAAGCTGCTTTTTTATTTGTTTTATTATTTTACATACATTTTTTATTTATTTGTTTTGTTATTTTTATATACGTTTAAAAACGTGGTCTTTACTCTTTAGTGCTATTTTTAGCTACCTCCAAAATCAGGCTGGCTTTCTTTCATAAAATAAAAAACACAAAATTTTGTTCCAGTTAATGAGTAACTTCTGAGGATCTAATGTACAGCATGGTGACTATAGTTAACAATACTGCATTATATACTTAAAAGTTGCTAAGAGAGTAGATCTTCAATGTTCTCACCTTATAGAAAAAATGTAATTATGTGATGAGGTGTTAACTAACCTTATTTTTTCATTTCTTAATATGAGTATCAAATATCATATTGTACACTTAAAGCTTACACAATGTTATATGTCAATATCTCAATAAAGTCTGAAAAATTTTTTTGAGGTTCCTTAAATAACAGTTGTACTGAAGTCAAATTTGTCATAATATTCATCTTTTTAAGTGAACAATGAATGGTTCAAAGAGTTCAAAGAGTTGTGTAATAATCATCACTAATTTTAGAACATTTTCTTCACCACCAAAACAACTGTACCCACTAGCAGTCACTCCCTATTCTCTACTTTGCAAGCCCCTTTTTCCCCACCTCCTGGAAAACACATTTACTTTCTGTATTTGCTTATGCCACATGTTTCAAACAAATGAGATCATATAGTATGTAGCCTTTCATGCCTAGCTTCTTCCATTTAGCATAATACTTTCAAGATTTTTCCATGTTGTAGTATATATCAGTTCTCTATTTCTTTTTAATACTGTTCCATGAATAACATCCCACATTATTATACCACATTTTGCATATCCATTCATCAGTTATGGACATTCAAATTGTTTCCATTGTTTGGCTATTATGAATAATCCTGGTATATACACTTGTGTACATTTTTGTGCATATATATGTTTTCATTTCTCTTGGTTCTATACCTAGGAGTGGAATTGCTGAGTCATAAAGCAATTCTATGTTTAACATTTTGAGGATATGCCAAATTGTTTTCCAAAGTTGCTGCACCATTTTATTTCCCCACCAGTAACACATGAGGATTCCAATTTCTCCACATCCTCATCAACACTTGATATTTTCCATCTTTTTTATTTTAGCCATCTAAGTTGATGTGAAGTCATAGCTCATTATGGTTTGATTTGCACTTCCTTAATAGCTGATTTTGAACAACTCAAAGAGTTTACTGGCTATTTGTGTCTTCTTTGGAAAAATGTTTGTTCAAATACCTTTCCCATTTTTATTTGGATTACTTTTTTAAATATTGAATCCTAAGGGTTCTTAATATATTCTGGACACAAGCCCTTTATCAGATAAATGATTTGCATATATTTTCTTCCATTTCATTAGTTGTCTTTAACTTTCTTGACGATCAAGAAACACAAAAGTTTTTTATTTTGATGTGGTCCAATTTATTTATTTTAAAAAATTCCTCTTGTGCTTTTGGTGTCTTTTCTAAGAAGCCATTGCATAACCTGGATCACAAAGGTTTACTCTTGTTTTCCTCTAACAGTTTGATAGTTTTAACTCCTATGTTTAGGTCTTTGATCCATCTTGAGTTATTTTTTGTATATAGTGTGAGGTAGGGGACCAACTTTATTCCTTTCCATATCCATTTGGATATCTGGTTGTCTCAGCATCATTCATTAAAAAGAAATCATCTTGGCATCTTTGTCAAAAATCAATTGACCATAAATGTAAGGACATTTTCCTGGACTCTCAGTTCTGTTCCATTGACCTGTGTGTTGATCCTTCTGCCAGTATTGCATTGTCTTGATTGCTGTAGTTTCGTAATAAGCTTTGAAAAGAGGAAGTGTGATTCCTCCAACTTGGTTCTTTTTCAAGATTGTCTTGGCTATTCTGAGTCCCTCACTTTTCCATATGAATTGTTGGATCAGCTTGTCAAGTTTTGCCAAAACAAAAAAAAGTCATCTGGGATCTTGATGAAGACTGTGTTGCATTGGTAGAACAGTTTGGGGAGTACTGCCATTTTAAACATATTCTTTCAATCATGAATGTGGATTTATTTCTATTTATTTAGGTCTTTAGTTTCTTTCAGTGATTGTTATACATTTTTTCAGTGTACTTGTCTTGCATTTTTTTTGTTGAATTTATTACTAATGATTGGATTGTTTTTGATGCTAGTGTAAGTGGAATTATGTTTAAATCTCATTTTCAGATTGTTAATTGCCAGTGTATAGAAATGAAATTGTGTTTTGATCTTGTTTTGTCTTTAAATACTTTTAAATCTTCACGCTTCCTTTAAACAAGACTGCCTTCAGTATCTCATTGTATCCCAAGCTTTTGTTTGAATTAAGATAATACAAATACTTTTTTAAAGATATTAAGAAACCAATAAATAAACATTCATTCATTTGAATAAAATGCCTGCAATATTTTGACATAGTTTCCTATGCCAATTTTAGAGCATGTAAATCTACAAAGCACATACCATTCCACAGAAAAAACTTATATTTCTGTGATTTTCATAAAATAAGTTCTAAATGTCACAGTAAGTGGTTAACATTTAGCCAGGTCCCCAAAAAATATCTGTACTTGTATGTGATATAACTTGGTGCATGCATCATTGTGAGGACTTTTAAATATACATATCAGTTACCAAATAGTCAAGCTCCTCTTGGTCCCTGCCATATACCAGGTCCTGACCGGGGCCCTGCCTCACAAACTCAGGAAGTTTCTATCTATAATGACCTTGGAGCTAGAGGGTGAAAGGTAAGCATAAAACTAAAAGCAAAATGATGAAAAATTGCTCCTCTTACATAATATAAAAAAAAATTCACACAGAAACATTCTTCACTTTGGAAATCAAGGAGAAAATAGAGCCCAAATTTACCAAAGCTATTAAGCAACTCTATATAATTGACATTTTCAAATTTTTGTCATCTTATTTCCTGGAGGCATTTAACTTTCAATACAGAGTCACTATAACAAAAAAATCCAGCATGGTTGAATTATCATAATAAATCACCTGTTCAAAGGAAGTTTCCATTTATAGCAGTTACTGAATGCATTTGCTGTAATTATATAAGAATCAATCTATAGGATATGAGAGGGGCTGAGTACTGATGATTTTCAAAGTTATCCATAAATCACTGAAATGGAGTTTGTGCACTAGTGTTTACTGTGTTGAATGATGTTTTTGCACTTTTAATTATGCCAGTTATTCCCTGAGATATGTGATTTGGGCAAAGGGAATTAACATAAACTATGAATTATGTCATACCACTAGCTCGTGACTAAGGATGATTGATTCAAGGGTAATTTGGGTATGGCTCCAATTCTGTTCCTATTTACCTTTAAATGATTTGAGAAATGGAAATAAGGTAGCTGAGAACTGGAAATATTGTGTTTACTATCTATGAAAGATTAAATGTGTCATGAAATACTCCCAAGGGACCACAGTGGTAAAATGCTCCCAGATGGGACTGCAGGATTGCCAAGGGAAAATTTGAAATCACGGGTCATTTTCAAGTACAAGCTCCAAATACATGTGAGGTCTCTGCAGCCAGGATTATTCAGTCTGCCTGGAAATACAGGACCAATCTTAGCCAACATAACATGCATTGTTTTGACCCAAGTGTGTTATCTGCTGTCTCAAAAATTCCTGAGTCATGAATAAATTTTTCCATTCATCTCTTTATATTGGTAAACAGGGAGTAGAAGCCTCAAAAAATAACCTTTATTCTTGCTGTTATCTCATCAGGAAACAGAACCAGCTAAAATAAAAAATTATGCTGAGGTGATTTTAAACTAGAAAATGGCTATCAAAGATTAAATTGTTTTATTAGCTATTATCACATTTTCAACAAATGTTTACATAAGATTTTCATAATGCAGTTAACCAGTGACTCAAACTTAGGAGATTATAGAACCCAATTCAATTATTTGTTTTTACCAAAATAAAAATAGGAAAAATATTTATAGCCTTCTAAAGACCTGTAACCTCATAAAGTACTGCCAGAATTTATTTTCCAGAGCCAATTTAGTGATTTTAAATTAAAAGCATAGTAAGGTCTGCAACTAGAGGTGCCAAAGCTACTTCTTTAAGACAATGAAAAATCATTCTTAACAGGAAATTTCAGAATACTGAGTAGAAGGTGGAAGATAGTAAGACTGTTAAATACCCGAAGAACTGCTGAATTTAAGGCATATCAGTGTTCTTTATAAATGGTCCATCAGTTTGAGAGTGTATGGATATGGTTTAATGGAATATCTACTATTCCTATATATAGTTTAAATAATATATGAGCATAACCACTATCATAACTTTATCAAGGACGCTTCTAACAAAGTTTTTTGTAGGTGAAAGGAAATTCCATGTGGGAGTGAAGATCAGAAAGATTTAATGTCTTTATGTTGTATTTGTAACAGGATAGCTATAATGGGGACTAGAGGTAAGGAGTCTCACATGATATTGAAGAAATAAATACCACTAATCTTGTAAAGTGTTTATACCTATGTTCCTAGAGGTAAGGAGTCTCACATGATATTGAAGAAATAAATACCACTAATCTTGTAAAGTGTTTATACCTATGTTCCATAGTGGGGGTTTGGATTAGGAAAAAGAATCAGAAATGAGGAACCTGGGTTGACCTTTGTAAGATAGCTTCACTTTTGATGGAAAGACTCAAATGCCATTCAGATGAGAGCCAGCAATGAAGAGGACAAGTGAGGCAGAGAGTCTGGCTGGGGCTGGCACCCCGAACTCCCTCTGTGGGCTGGCGGTCGGGGGCCTGACAAGCAGCCCACGGGAAAAAGCAGGGAGCTGGTTGGGCAGAATGAACATTAAAAGTTGTGTCATAGATGGAAGACTCATGTCAAAGCCATGAAAATCACTCTTCAATCAGAGTTAAGGGACTAAGTGGGATGAGAAAAAAGCCAGACAGAAAATTGAAGGATCCAAGGATATAGAGCACTATGATTCAGCAAAAGAGAGATTATTTAGAGTCCAAACCAGTGCCCCGGTGGCTTTTCCCTGTTTGGGGTCCACATCTGCAGGGCTGCCCTGGAAAAGTAAGGGTTCACACAGACCAGTCTTCAAGCATTCACTCTGTCTCCTGGGTTAGATGATCACTGAGATAAGTCACAGGATGTGACTGTCAAATCAGAATCAAACCAGAGATCTTGTCCAGTACGAAGCTTTACTAAGAATTTCAAGGACAGGCATAACTGGGAAGCAAGCACAAAGCAGGGGAGGTTGGAATTGTCAAATAGTTCCCCAGATCCTTTTTCGCTCGTTCAGGAGGCTCTGTGACCTACACTAACATATGAAGTCTCAGCGTAATGTGTAATGCTACACTGATTACACAGAAGGGAATTTATTCAGTTGTGAAACCTCTCCACTTTATACTCAGATAGTTACATAGCTTATGTGAGATTTTCCAGAGAGCTGAACCCTATAAATCCATAAATTCCAGTTTGTTTACTCTCTGTAAGCTAAGTGGACTAATGACATTGTGCTCATGTGCCTCTCGCTTTTGGGTTTCTGTGCTACGAAGATCTAACCTGTCTTCAAGCTATAAACTTCAGGCTCTTTGAACTTTTCTATCTACCAGTGCATTTTGGAGATTTTACTTCCTAAACAACTCTTAATTCCCTGCTGCCTGTAGTCCCTTATCCCTCCTTGGTTTATTGCCGTAGCCTGTGTAGCCAGTGTTCTCAGCTCAAGGCTTGCTCCTCATCTAAATCTATCCCTGAAACTGCCTCCAAAAATCAGGGTCCATATGTGGTGCACAAATCTATGGTAGTCTGTTGAATTGAAAAAAAAAATTTCTAATACATTAAGTTTTTTGGTCTACTCTGTTTTGCCCTAAATTCTAGAGATACAATCTCTCTGCTAGTAATTTCTGCTGGTTAAATGAATGCTATTCATTATGTTAAAAATAATATTGTAATATTTTGGGGAAAAGTTCAAAAGAAAAAAATGAACTTAGTAAATCTCTTTAAGAATTTTATATTAAGTTAGCTCAGCAGCAAGAACTCTTTTTACAGACTTCTTATAAGTTGCAGAAGGTAAATTCAGACATTATTTCATGTAATACAAGGCTAATTAATGCCAGATCCTTGATTGAGAGAACACAGACATGGGAACAATGGTTCTATGCCAAAAATAATTCTGATTGACCATGAAATAAAAAATAATCCAAGTTCAACAGGGGAAAGGCTACCCCAGGTTAATGAATATTATCCTTTCTTTAAATGTCACAAACTTTCAACAATGTGTAAAACAGGTATCCAAATAATTAAAATGCTGCAGACCTCAAAATAACGGAACACTTCTTATTAGGTTCCTTGTGATTAACAGGGCACCACTGAATAAATCAAATTTGTGGATATCTAGAAACTCTACAAGATACACTTACTTAATTCATAGACATATATTGGAAGAAAGCAGTTTAAAATAGTTTATATAACCACTTAATACACATATTATATTAAAATGGTATTATGATTTAGTATATTCTTATTTCAAAGTGCTTATTAAAAAATAAAAGCAATAACTAAAATTGTGAATATAGGGACAAAAACTTGAAAGTGCACTTACGGTAAGCAAATGTTTAATTTGTGTTTGATAACTTTCATGTAATGATAGGCAACTATGAATAATGCATAGGGAAGACACAGGTTTATGTTTCTGACAAACCAGATCACATTTGGAATAAACCTTCCTGTCTAGAGCTCTAACTCTTATCAAAGGATACATTGCACTTAGATAATTAAACTGTTTTTATATCATTTATATATATTTCACAAAGATTCAGCCTATCAAAGTCAGTAGTATAATTAATTTTATATTTCCTCTGAGAACATGAAATGTCTAATTCATTTGATAAAAGCACAATTAAAAAGAATTTCTAGCCCAATTCATGTGTCTTTATTTCTAAAATATGAAAGTTCTCACACATTTAATTTGAATGAACGCAACATAGCTTGGAAAACAGAAAGGTACAAAGTTCTCTGTATTGGAGAACCATGACAATATTTAATTGTACCCTGAATGATTAAGAAAGACAAAGCCAATAAAGAACTTTAATTTGCCTAGTGTATTTTTTTAAATCTCTGGATCTGTTTGACATAGTAAATGATTAAATATTCAGGACTAACATTAATTATGCACTGAGCCTATACACAGCCAAGACTACAGGTTTCTCATTGGGGACACACTTCTCTTTGTCCACTGGTGGAAGTATATTGTTAATAGGCTATAAAGAAGGAGATACATATATGTTTAAATTCTTTCCTTCTTCGTATTTTTCTCTAAATTCAACTATATTTCCTTCCACTTTTCCCATCATGAGACACTAATTTTTTAAGATTTCAGCTTCCATTGAGGTTATAGAATCATTTGCTTTTTTTCTATATCAAGAAAATATCTTTTTCAGCTCTACTGAGGTATAATTGACAAATAAAATTATAAGATGTTTGAACTGTACATCATGATGATTTGATCTATGTATACATTGTGAAAGAAAAAAACTAGCACATGCAGAGTGATTCAAATTTTTAAAAATACTTAAATTACTATCATTTTTTAATTTTTTAAATTAAATAACAACATTGTAAATGTCCACAATGGAACTTTCCCTAACTTTATAAGATGAGGGATTTTTGTCTTTCTTATTTACTGATGTACTCTAAACACACTCAGAAAAGTACCTGACATTGAATGATTTTCAGTAATTTTTATTGAATAACAAATATATGAATAAACTTGAACCTATCTATTTACTTATGTTCAATGAACTGGCTCGCCTTTCATCATCTTAGATAGCATAGGATAAAAGAAAATCAGAAGTTCTAAAAGAGAGGATATCACTTAAAGTATTCTTTGTCATCTACAGTAGATTTTTTTAAGTTAGCATTTACATTTGTTCATATTGAAAGTATCATAAATCCTTCCCAAGTCTTTCCATTTCATCAATAAGGTAGTCAACATCTGTTTGTCTTAGAGCAGGATTAGAAAAGACCATTCGGAAAAAACTTACTTTGCCCCCTCATGGCTGGTAGCTTATCATGGTTGTGCCTTCCTCTAGCATCTGTGCTTTAATCAATGGAGCAATCTGTGTGTAAATGCAAATATTATTAAAAAAGGAATTTTACAAGTATATACTCTTCCACATTCTAGATGGCTACATAACCACCATCAGTTTGAAGCAAACTGCAGGCCATATAAAACTATCAGGCACAGCTTTCATAAAGCAGCTTAGTACAGAAAAAAAAAAATCAGCATGCTCTATATTCATCCTGGGGCTCCCATTACTCAGTGATTCAGTTACCGAACTCATAAAATAATACACGTATGCTACAGTACATTAAAGAAAGGTACATGACATTGCTTATATTTATATAGCAATCAAATAGAAGTATCTGGGAATGAGGTAAGATAAATTAGGGAATGGAAAAATAGCATGTTAATGAAATAATAACTTTCATTATTTGAATTATTATATCTGGAGACTTTCTACCAGGTCACTGTTTTGCAGCAAAACATAGTTTCTTCATAAATGTCAGAGACAAATTCTGTTTCATTGTCCTGTACAACTCCTAAACAATACCATGCCTGTAGCCTTGTACCATGTTTGTATATTATTATTACAGGGCAAAGTGGCAGTGACACATGGGAAAGCAAGAGGAGAGCATTCTATAGCTACTCAACATGCTCTCCTTCTTGAAGCTTCTGCTTCTGCATACAGTTTACTTTTAAAATGCCACAGATGCCATGTCTTTATATAATGGCAGTGCAGAAGCAAATGTTTATATATCCCCTTTAATAAACATTTCATTTCATGTCCTTCCTTATTTAATATTTTAATGAATC
The DNA here is from genome assembly GCA_032199065.1 of Smutsia gigantea. Lineage (NCBI taxonomy): Eukaryota > Metazoa > Chordata > Mammalia > Pholidota > Manidae > Smutsia > Smutsia gigantea. Next base: position 391,122 of record JAVSCE010020597.1, read on the forward strand.
AACATGACTGTAAAATAACAAATATTAGTTATTGACTGCAATAGTTAAAAAAATTGTTTCATTCCCTCTTGCCTTTCATCAGGAACATGTGCAGAGTTATACAAGGGACTGTTCTCTGGTAGATAAGCTGTGTGTGCCTCCAGGAACCAGCTTGCAAGTTTGTGTAAATGCACCTAACTCACTGTCAGCTGGTAGCAATTAACCCTAGTGAAGGATAACACTTATGTGTCTAGAAAAAAATTAAGAGCTTCACCTAATAGTCCCCTAAAATCATAAAATATTTAAATAGGGGGTATTATGACAAGCAAAACAAAAAAATCTCTATTTTCTCTTAGCACTTATGAGCCCAGTGACATATTCTGATATTAAAAGTTGATAGTATTATGCTAAGTGAAATAAGCCAGGCAGAGAAAGACAAATACTATATGATATCATTTCTATGTGGAACCTAAAAAAAAAAACAGAACAAACAAGCAAAACAGAAATAGATTCACAGACATTGAGAAGACAATGGTGATTCCCATGGGGAAGGGGTTGGGGTGGGTGGGTGAAATAGTCAAAGGGGATAAAGAGCACAAAATCTCAGTCATAATATAAATTAGTCATGGAGATCAAATTACAACATAGAGAACATAGTCAATAATATTGTAATATGTTTGTATGTTATCAGACAGTAACTACACTAATTGGGGTGGGCATTTAATAATGTAGATAACTGTCCAATCATTATATTGTATACTTGAAACCAATATAATATTGTGTATCAACTATATTTCAATAAAAATAAAAATAAAAATAAAAGAGTTGATGCCCTTAAACACTGATATCAGATAGTTTTTGTTCAACATATCCCAAGGCACCTCACATTACCTAAGTGGTTGTGATGTTGGTATAACTCAAAAGTAAAATATACAAATATTTTGATATATACAAATTTTTGTTGACCTATGAAAACAACGCAGGTTCGAACTGCACAGGTCCACTCATAGGAGGATTTCTTTCAGTGAATACTGTATGGTACTATATGTGTTTTCTCTTCCTTAGAAAGTTTCTTTCTTTTTTCATTAAGGTATTATTGATATACACACTTATGTTTCTCATGAAAAAACAATGTGGTTACTATATTTACCCATATTATCAAGTCCCCACCCATAACCCAATGCAGTTACTGTCCCTCAGTGTAGTAAGATGCCACAGATTCACTATTTGCCTTCTCTGTGCTTCACTGTTTTCCCCGTGATTCCCCACACCACGTGTACTAAACATAATAACCCACAATCCCCTTCTCCCTCCCTCCCCACCCACCCTCCCACACCCCTCCCCTTTGGTAACCACTAGTTCCTTCTTGGAGTCTCTGAGTCTGCTGCTATTTTGTTCTTTCAGTTTTGCTTTGTTATTCTACTCCACCAATGAGGGAAATCATTTGGCACTTGTCTTTCTCCGCCTGGCTTATTTCACTGAGCGTAATATTCCCCAGATCCATCCATGTTGTTGCAAATTGTAGGATTTGTTTCTTATGCCTGAATAGTACTCCATTGTGTATATGTACCACCTCTTCTTTATCCATTCATCTACTGAAGGACACTTAGGTTGCTTCCATATCTTGGCTATTGTAAATAGTGCTGCGATAAACATAGGGGTACATATGTCCTTTTGAATCTGAGAAGTTGTATTCTTTGGGTAAATTTGAAGGAGTGGGATTTCTGGGTCAAATAGTATTTCTATTTTTAGTTTGTTGAGGAACCTCCATATTGCTTTCCAAAATGGTTGAACTAGCTTATATTCCCACTAGCAGTGTAAGAGGGTTTCCCTTTCTCCACATGCTCACCAGCATTTGTTGTTCTTGGTCTTTTCGAGGCTGGCCATCCTTACTGGTATGAGGTGATATCTCATTGTGGTTTTAATTTGCATTTCCCTTATGATTAGTGATGTGGAGCATCTTTTCATGTGTCTGTTGGCCATCTGAATTTCTTCCTTGGAGAACTGTCTCTTCATATCCTCTGACCATTTTTTAATCAGGTTATTTGCTTTTTGGGTGTTGAGGTGTGTAAGTTCTTTATATATTTTGGAGATTAACCCCTTGTCAGATACGTCATTTACAAATATATTCTCCCATACTGTAGGATGCCTTTATGTTCTGTTGATGGTGTCTTTTGTTGTACAGAAACTCTTTAGTTTGATGTAGTCCCATGAGTTCACTTTTGCTTTTGTTTCCCTTGCTCGAGGAGATGTGTTCAGGAAGAATTTACTCATGCTTATATTCAAGAGATTTTTGCCTATGTTATTTTCTAAGAGTTTTATGGTTTCATGACTTACATTCACGTCCTTGATCCATTTTAAGTTTACTTTTCTGTATGGGGTTAAACAATAATCCATCTTCATTCTCTTGCATGTAGCTGTACAGGTTTGTCAATACCAGCTGTTGAAGAGGCTGTCATTTCCCCATTGTATGTCCATGGCTCCTTTATCATATATTAATTGACCATATATGGTTGGGTTTATATCAAGGCTCTCAAGTCTGTTCCATTCGTCTATGGGTCTGTTCTTGTGACAGTACCAAATTGTCTTGATTACTGTGGCTTTGTAGTAGAGCTTGAAGTTGGGAGCATAGTCCTCCCAGCTTTATTCTTCCTTCTCAGGATTGCTTTGGCTATTTGGGGTCCTTTGTGGTTCCGTCTGAATTTTAGAATGATTTTCTCTAGTTCATTGAAGAATGCCATTGGTATTTTGATAGGAATTGCATTGAATCTGTAGATTGCTTTAGGCAGGTTGGCCATTTTGACAATATTAATTCTTCCTATCCATGAGCATGGGATGTGTTTCCATTTATTGGTATCTTCTTTAATTTCTCTCATGAGTGTCTTGTAGTTTTCAGAGTATAGGTCTTTCACTTCCTTGGTTAGGTTAATTCCTAGGTGTTTTATTCTTTTTTATGCAACTGTGAATGGAATTGTTTTCCTGATTTCTTTCTCTGCTAGTTCATTGTTAGTGTACAGGAATGCCACAGATTTCTGCGTATTAATTTTGTATCCTGCAAATTTCCTGATTTCAGATATTATATCTAGTAGTTTTGGAGTGGATTCTTTAGGGTTTTTTATGTACAATGTCATGTCATCTGCAAACAGGGACAGTTTAACTTCTTCCTTGCCAGTCTGGATGCCCTTTATTTCTTTGTGTTGCCTGATTGCCGTGGCTAGGACCTCCAGTACTATTCTGAATAGAAGTGGGGGAGAGTGGGTATCCTTGTCTTTTCCCAATCTTAAAGGAAAAGCTTTCAGCTTCTCACTGTTAAGTGTAATGTTGGCTGTGGGTTTGTCATATATGGCCTTCATTATGTTGAGGTACTTGCCCTCTATACACATTTTGTTGAGAGTTTTGATCATAAATGGATGTTGAATTTCGTCAAATGCTTTTCCAGCATCTATGGAGATGATCGTGTCGTTTTTGTCCTTCTTTTTGTTGATGTGGTGGATGATGCTGATGGATTTTCAAATGTTGTACCATCCTTGAATCCCTGGAATAAATCCTACTTGATCATGATGGATGATTTTTTGATGTTTTTTTGAATTCAGTTTGCTAATATTTTGTTGAGTAATTTTGCATCTATGTTTCAGGGATATTGGTCTGTAATTTTCTTTTTTTATGGAGTCTTTGCCTGGTTTTGGTATTAGAGTGATGCTGGCCTCATAGAATGAGTTTGGAAGCATTCCCTCTTCTTCTACTCTGGAAAACTTTAAGGAGGATGGGTACTAGGTCTTCACCAAATGTTTGATAAAATACAGCGGTGAAGCCATCTGGTCCAGGCATTTTGTTCTTAGGTAGGTTTTTGATTACCAGTTAAATTTCGTTGCTGGTAATTGGACTGTTCAGGTTTTTTGTTTCTTTCTGGGTCAGCCTTGGAAGATTGTATTTTTCTAAAAGTTGTCCATTTCTTCTAGGTTATCTAGTTTGTTAGAATACAATTTTTCATAGTATTCTCTCATAATTCTTTATATTTCTGTGGTATTCGTAGTGATTTTTCCTTTCTCATTTCTGATTCTGTTTATGTGAGGTGACTCACTTTTTTTCTTGTGAAGTCTGGCAAGGGGTTTATCTATTTTGTTTATTTTCTCAAAGAACCAGCTCCTGCTTTTATTGATTCTTTCTATTGTTTATTCTTCTTGATTTTATTTATTTCTGCTCTAATCTTTATTATGTCCCTCCTTCTACTGACTTTAGGCATCATTTGTTCTTCTTTTCCTAGTTTCATTAATTGTGAGTTTAGACTGCTCATATGGGATTGTTCTTATTTTCTGAGGTAGGTCGGTATTGCCATATACTTTCCTCTTAGCACGGCCTTCACTGAGTCCCACAGATTTTACAGTGTTGAATTATTGTTGTCATTTGTTTCCATATATTGCTTGATCTCTGTTTTTATTTGGTCATTGATCCATTGGTTATTTAGTAGCATGTTGGGAAGCCTCCACGTGTTTGTGGGATTTTTCATTTTCTTTGCATAATTTAGTTTTAGTTTCATACCTTTGTGATCTGAGAAACTGGTTGGTACAATTTTAATCTTTTTTAATTTACCGAGGCTCTTTTTTGTGGCCTAGGATATGATCTATTCTTGAAAATGTTCCATGTGCACTTGAGAAGAATGTGTATTCTGTTGCTTTTGGATGCAGAGTTCTGTAGATGTTTGTTAGGTCCATCTGTTCTATTGTGTTGTTCAGTGCCTCTGTCTCCTTACTTATTTTCTGTCTTGTTGATCTGTCCTTCAGAGTGATTGGAGTGCTGAAGTCTTCTGGAATTAATGCATTGCATTCTATTTCTCCTTTTAATTCTGTTAGTATTTTCTTCACATATGTAGGTGCTTCTGTGTTGGGCACATAGATATTTATAATGGTTATATCTTCTTGTTGGATTGATGCTTTTATCATTATGTAATGTCCTTCTTTGTCTCTTGTGACTTTCTTTGTTTTGGAGTCTATTTTGTCTGATACAAGTACTGCAACTCCTGCTTTTTTTCCCCTATTAGTTGCATGAAATATCTTTTTCCATCCCTTAACTTTTAGTCTGTGTATGTCTTTGGGTTTAAAGTGAGTCTCTTGTAAGCAGCATATAGATGAGTCTTGTTTTTTTATCCATTCAGTGACTCTATGTCTTTTGATTGGTGTGTTCAGTCCATTTACATTTAGGGTGATTATCGATAGGTATGTACTTATTGGCATTGCAGGGTTTAGATTCGTGGTTACCAAAGGTTCAAGGTTAATTCCTTACTATCTAAGGGTCTAACAACTCACTTAATATGCTATTACAAACACAATCTAAAGGTTCTTTTTCTTTCTTCCTCGTTTTTCTTCCTCCTCCATTCTTTATATATTAGGTATCATATTCTGTACTCTTTGTCTATTCCTTGATTAACTTTGGGGATAGTAAATTTAATTTTGCATTTGCTTAGTAATTAGCTGTTCTACTTTCTTTACTGTGGTTTTACTACCTCTGTTGACAGCTATTAAAACTTATGAACACTTCCATCTATAGAAGTCCTCCAAAATACACTGTAGAGATGGTTTGTGGGAGGTAAATTCTCTCAGCTTTTGCTTATCTTGGAATTGTTTAATCCCTCCTTCAAATTTAAATGATAATCTTTCCAGATAAAGTATTCTTGGTTCAAGGCCCTTCTGCTTCATTGCATTAAATGCATCATGCCACTCCCTTCTGGCCTGTAAGGTTTCTGTTGAGAAGTCTGATGATAGCCTGACGGGCTTCCCTTTGTATGTGATCTTATTTCTCTCTCTGGCTGCTTTTAATAGTCTGTCCTTACCCTTGGTCTTTGCCATTTTGATTACTATATATCTTGGTGTTGTCTTCCTTGGGTCCCTTGTGTTGGGAGATCTGTGCATCTCCATGGCCTGAGAGACTATCTCCTTCCCAAGATTGGGGAAGTTTTCAGCAATTTCCTCCTCAAAGACACTTTCTATCCCTTTTCCTCTCTCTTCTTCTTCAGGTACCCCATAAGGTGAATATTGTTCGGTTTGGATTGGTCACACAGTTCTCTCAATATTCTTTCATTCTTAGAGATCCTTTTTTCTCTCTGTGTCTCAGCTTCTTTGTGTTCCTCTTCTCTAGTTTCTATTTCATTTATCGTCTCCTCCACCATATCCAATCTGCTTTTAATACCCTCCATTGTGCTCTTCAAGTTTGGATCTCTGACTGTAATTCATTCCTGAGTTTTTAAATATCTTTCTGTACCTCCATGAGCACGTCAATGATTTTTATTTTGAACTCCCTTTCAGGAAGAGTCATGAGGTCAATGTCACTTAAATCTTTCTCAGGAGTTGTATTAATAATTTTACTCTGAACCAGGTTCCTTTGGCGTTTCATATTTGTATATGATGCCGTCTAGTGCCCAGAAGTTCTACTCCCTGGAGCTGCTCAGCCCCTGAAACAATGTTGGGATTGCAGGGAAGTGGTATTGGTGCCTGGGGGGAGGAAAGAGCTGTTTCCTGCTTCCCGGTTGCTATGCCTGTCTACACTGCCTGAACCTGTGGGCCGAGCACACAGGTATAAGCCTCTACACTTTGCATTTGTAGTTGCTGTAGACAGATCTTCCCTCAGGCTGGGCTATCGCCAGGGTAGGGTTTGCCGGTTTGCAAGCCAGGTGGGGCTGGCCAGGATAAAGGCACAGTAGGCTATGTATCACTGAGGGGGTCCTTGGAGCTATGTAGCCACCCAGGGAGCTGGAGCACCTGGAGATCATCTAAGGAGGAAGATTTCTTTTTCCTCCTTAAATACGAGATTCTATATGGCAAAGCTTCCAACCTGCTGGGCAGAGTGTACCCAGACAATTTTGTCTACCTGTGCTCTCTCCTGAGCAGTAAGCTCTGTGCTATCCTTGCCCCTTTAGCAGCCCTCTTGCTAAGGGCTTCCTTGTTAGGAAGTCTCACACTGCCCGCCTTTCTTTTGTCCCAGAGCAGCCGGATATGGATCTCTGCTTTCCACAAGTGGCTGGAATCTCAGTCTTTCCAGGAATTCTACCTGTCTTAGCTTTCCAACCCCGATATCACAAGAGTATCATGCAAGCACCATGAAATGTAGGTTTGTGCTACCAGAGCAGATTTCCAGAGTTAGGTATTCAGCAGTCCCAGGCCTCCTCTCCCTCCCTGCTCCATTTCTCTTCCTCCCACTGGTGAACTGGGGTGGGGGAAGGGCTTGAGTCCCGCTGGACCACAGCTTTGGTACGTTACCCTGTTCTGTGGGGTCTGCTCTTTTCTCCAGGTGTATGTAGTCTGGCTCAGTCCTCTTTCCTGTTGGTCTTTCAGGATTAGTTGTATTTATTATATTTTCATATTATATGTAGTTTTAGGAGGAAGCCTGTGTCTCACCTCTCATGCTGCCATCTTTAATCAAGAAAGTTTCTTAATAACATTTTCTTTTCTCTAGCCTTTATTGTAACAGTACAGTATTTCATACATATAACATGCAAAATATGTATTAATTGACTGTTTATGTTATTGGTAAGGCTTCCAGTCAATAGTAGGCTATTAGTAATTAAGTTCTTGGGAAGCTGAAAGTTAAAAATAGGTTTTGAACTGCATGGGAGGTCAGCACTCCTAGCCGTCACATTGTTCAAGAGGCAACTATATCTGATGCCTGTATAAGATAGGTTAAAATTTTTCAATAAATGTATGTGATAAATAATATATAATGGTGGTTATTTTTAATATATTTACGTCATTAATATATATGCTCTTTGTTATGATATTCATTTGATATTTTTGTTCAGTATTGTTCCTCAATCTGTAATAAAATCTCTCTCAAATTTTTGCTCAGATGACTTTATAATAAGTATTTCACATTCTCCTCTACTGCTCTTAGGAACTGTAATTATTTATATTCTAGTCTTTTCTCCCATTAAGCCTTCTAGCCAACTCAGGACTGGGATGCTGTCTTATTCACTTTTATACCTCTAACTCTTATTGGAACACCTGACAAATATAACTGATATATTAAGCCAAGGGTAGGAAACTCAGCTTGCATATTAAGCATTCAATAATCACTTTCCCATTATATAAATTATGACTGGATTAACTTGCAAATAATTGATGGGCTGAGATTTCACTTGCTCCATGCAAGTATTAAACCAGTGGCTTAGGACCACATGACTGCATCCACTAACCAATCAGACTAATCAGACACATTATTTAAAAGACAATATCAAAACAAAAAACATCACACACACACACACACACACAAGACTTAACTTTTGGAGTTCTTGATCTCTTTCAGAACCTTCTGGAATATGTTTAAGTATTGGTGGGAAGTACCAGGAACAGACATTGGTGAACACAGGCTCAATTCAAGATAAAAATTTTACTAATATCCTTTAAGCCTTATCTAACTCTTTAGTGATTTTACTAGTATCCTGAAAACCCTAATTCCTTAATAAAAGCTCGTTTCAGAGAGGAAAACAAGCCATCACTGGGTGTATAGTATTGAAAACAAACTCCTTTACTTCTAGTTTCCACTTAAGAGTGTGGAAGTCTCACAAAAATTAATAGAGTCAGAGGGAGATAATTTGGAAGATAAACAAAGCACCTTTGCTTCCTAATTGTTACTTTTGTTAGCCTGACTTCATACTATTGGATGACTGACTGGGCCATGGAAAGGAATGTGGATATACTGCCAGCAAAAATCTCAACTTTTTCATTAGTATCTACTTAGTGCCTTAATAACAATTTTTACCAAAGACTATCATGGAATTTAAAGCCCACTTTCTCATATCACCTACTATACACTAAACCCAACTGTATACTCTACCATATAAGAAAAAACCTAGGAACAATTAAATTACTCTTGATTCAATACCAGAGAAATCAGAAAAGCAGTCATAACCAAATAGTTTTAATTGTCTTAAAAATTTAAAGGTAGAATATAATCATAAAATTAAGGTTTTTTTGGCCTCTTGGCTTATAAGATATAGAGGAAAAGGTTTTAAACCCTGAATGATTTGCACTTAGATAAATAAAATATTTATAATAATTGTTAAGAATGCTTTTTAAATTATGTCAGGTAAGATTAAGGTAGAATACTCAGCAAAGAAAGTATAGATCCATTAAAGTATCTTTAAAATAAAACAGCAGCTAAAAGAGTCCTTACTCTGTATCACACACAAGCTTAAAGTTATCTTTTTTCTTTAAAACCTTATAAAAGTATTTTGCAAGTTCCACGTAACTGTTGATCTGTGCCTCAAAGCCACAGATTCCCTGTGATTAAAAAAAAAATCAAAGTTTCCATTCAAATAAGCTCCTTTAAATTACATTGAAATCTATTAAATGTATTTAAGTGTACTCAGTTAAAAAAATATGTGATTATTATCTTACTAGTAGTAGGTGTTATCTATTATCGCTGCAATCTTATTTCCAGATCTTCAATCTTCTTTATCCCCTACATCTTGAACTTGAAGCCAGATACCTAGTCTTTCTAAGCTTCAGTTGCATAGATCTACAAATGTTTGCTAAATATTTTGACATAAACTTTTTATCTGTCAATATGTAGAGCAAATTTAAAAAAATATTATATAATGTTGTAAGGAGTAGGAGAAATACTATACATAAAGCCCTTGGCATTCTTGACGGCATGGTGTATTTAAAAATTAACAACTGTTGGGCTTCTTCTATATTCCAGGCTGAAGTTTAGAGCTTTATACACTTTAATTTACTCTTAGAAGGACCTATAAGTTGGTTAACTGAGGCACAGAAAAATTGACCACTGTTTCTCCATGCACCTTCCTTCCCTTCGTGGTTTCTGCTTGTCTTGTGGCTCCAAGTACTACGTTTATAGGGGGATGACTCTCCCACTTCTATTTTCATCTGAGACCTCATTTCTGAACCTCAGACTTCTATATTCAATTGCTTATTCAAATCTCCACCGAGACGAATAATAAACATCGCAAAATGACACGTCCAAAACTCAACTCCTGATCACTGCATACAAACCTGTTACTCGCACAGTCTTCCCAATCTCCATAATACATCAGTTTTATCCCTCACTTGCTAAAGCCCAAAATATTAAAGTTTTCTTACCCTTGATCCTCCTCCTTTTCTCACCCTCTGCGCTTAATATTTTAGCAAATTCCATTGGGTTTACCTTTAGAATCGAATATATCTTAACCTATTCACTGCCACTATGCTGGCACAATCACCCTCTCCTGCATTATTGAAATTGCACCCTAACTGATCTCTTTGCTTCTGCACATGCTGGGGGTCTACATTTCCAGTTATTGTAGGCTTGTGTAGTGTAGCGCCTTAACAACCGTATGAAGTAGTACTTCAGTGTATCTCAGTACTTAAGCCTTTGCGTTCAGCTGGCTGCATGCGCATGCTGCCTGCACGATCACACAGGGCCCCATACTCAGAAGGGTTTCATGCTTAATTTAATTCTCCACTATTGCTGTCCTGAAATTTAACTTGAATTTGAGTTTTGTAAGTGGAGTCCAATAGGATAATGGATCATGTGTGTGAGCTAAGGATTTATATGCAACATACATGTTTATCATTCCTTGCCACCCCCATTCCCTCACAGCCTTTGCAATGCTCGGTAAGCACAGAATTCCACTGGTCATGGGGTACATGGGAGCTCAGTGACTCCCAACACAAGTACAAGGTGAACAGGGCACATCTACAGCTGAGTAAGCAGAGGTGGTGAGAGCCCCAAGATGCCACACTTTCTGTTTAAATCAGGTATACACATGTAATATATATATATATATATATATATATATATATATATATATATATATATAATTGTTATATATAAGATGTTGCATATTAGATATATAATCTCAAAATGTGTAAAAAACTGCAATTATAAGAACATATGGTTCAAACAACTCTCACAATTTTAAACAGACATAATTTGGAAAAGGCAGTTAGTCTTTGAAATGGAGGAATAACTAAATATCAATGGACTAATTTCTTGTGATAATGACTTTATCACCTGATATCATGCCATAAATTTTTCTTTGAGAGCAGTCTGGTTCAGGGGTAAGCTATAAACAGTTAAAAAGGAAAGAAGAAAAACTTGCAAAAAAAGCTCATAGAAGTTACTGATGATGAATGCTCCTACTCTTGATTCTGAAGAAATGGGGGTAAGGATCATTGAAGTTGTTGCCACAGGGCTTATTATTCACAAGAGATTTCCATATGAAACTTTTGGTGGCATTCGTGCATACTGAACTGGCAACGAAAAATATCAATACATGTCCATATTACAAATGCATCTTTAAGTTTTGTCAAAAAACTGCAAAGGCTGAATATTAAAGATGATGGAACTTCTAGTTTAAACTTTATCAGATGCTATTAGACCAGGTCCTCCAGAAGCTGAAATGAAGATGGGAGGGAAGATGCAAGGTTTTTTAGTGGAAGCATCTTTGTGACAGACAGTAGGAAGGAGCCAGTTAGACTGGGACAGATGTCAGACTGTAAGTCAGCCCCTGTGTGAAGGGGAAAGGCAGACAGAGTGGGAACAGAAGCTTACTAGACTGCTACACAGTTGAAGGAAAGTTCGGAAAGACCACTGGGGAGTCTTCACACTAAGACAGCTGTCACAAGAGTCTTGTCTCTCAGGAATGAGAATGGCTTAGAAGCCCTGCCATGCAAAAGTTATTGGCCAGGAGAAAACTTGAGAAACATAGCCTCAGAGCAAATACAATTATGAATTTAAGAGAAGCATATGGGGTTTTTGGACAATTAAGCTCCCTGTAGCAGTCCCATGGCCAAAACAGATTCATTTTATGAATCTACAACCCATTCAACCCATGGAGGAAATCCATCCAAAAATGGAGCTTCTGCATTATATTTACTTTTGCATACATACTCCATGTTTATAGAATCTTATATTATTATATGATTTTCTTCTTATTTTTATAATCTACCACAGTATTTTATGTAATTAATTTTATTTATAGGAACTATGAATTTCATAATGATGGAGACTTTTTCAACCATCAATGAAATATTTATTGTGTAATTAGAACAAATGAGGACAAAGTAGATTTTTTTTCATTTCTGTCCTCAGGCTTGGCTCTTAATGCCCATTATTGTAAAGAATGCTGGTGGAGGCTCCCATATCAAATGTTTAAATATTCAATAGTTATATATGGTGCCAATAAACTTGCAAGTTTACTCCTTTTCAAGCCTGTCATGGCTATTTACCTGAACCTAATTTCCAGGGTATAGAAATGGTTTTTTAATGTGAACACATTTCCCTTGCACTGCATACTGAGCTTTTGTGTAATCATCTGCTGCCACTGATAGGGTAATAAAATCTTTCTCATCTCCGCAGAAGCAACTGCTCTCATTCTATGGTAGAGTGGGACAAAGACCTTTCTTTCCTATGCCAACAGAAAATTCCTTTGCACTTAGAAGTAAACACAAGCTCTCTCTCTTTTCTCTTCCCTTCCCACTCTCTCTTCCCCCTACCCACAGCCCCTCTCTCTCAGAGTGGGTGTGCCGGCTTTTATATGAGATTCCAGTTTCCTAATTTCAAGGTCCCTCCTCCGTGATGTAAGTCCCCTTTGCACATGTAGGGTGATGTGACCTGCCCTCATCACGTTGCCTGAAGAGAGAAATGGGTTTGGGGAATTGATACTGAGATATTCTGTAAGTAAATAATTCATCTCCACTGGAAATCTTATGTTTACTGCAGGGATGAAATGAATAAATATGGGTACTAAAACTTCATTGCTCAAGTCTGTTTTATAGAAGGCCAAATAAGATGGTCCAGCTATACAACTCTGGCAGTCTGGCTTTATCCAGGTTAAACTTGCTAATCTGTATCTTTTGAAATACAGGTCATAGCTCACCAAGTGGGGAATAGAAACAGCTGAGTCAGTTATAACCAGCCTTGTTTCAATGAGGTAGAATAGAATAGAAAATATTAGAGCATATCATATAAGGTTTTTTCCTGAAACTTTTGTTTTAATCACCTTGTGTATGTGCCTGGGGGTGTTACTGAGCCACTACAGAAAATGTATTTTTTACTATAGATTGTGTTAAAAATTCTGAATGCCACTCCTTTGCTGCACAAAAGAATAATATATGAACTATACAATTTTTCATAATGCTTTATATATATATATTTCTTTTTAAAATGTTTTGATACTTGTTGAGCATTTGCAAGTTCAAGGATGAACCTTGTGGCAAGCATCTAGGTGTACATACTCTGAGGAAGACAGGTTTATGGGCTTTGACTGATAGCTAAACTATGGGAGAATGGCTACCTCCTAAAAGGCTGAGGGAGTTCATGAAAATATTTACATAAATAAAATTGGCACCGAAACAGCTTGAGGGATATTTGGATTATTGGTATGTGAAAGATCTACACACAAGTTTGAGCTTTGTGTCTGTAAAAATTTGAACTTAGATTTTTAAAGCAAGTTTAATGAAATTTCCCAACTGGCTAGTTAAATTTTTTCAGGAAAAGAACTTACAGAATGCATATCTTTGAATAAGGAAAATTATCGGTGAAAACTCCGAGATGAACTAATTGCCAAATGTCTTCCTGAGTAACTGAGATTCCTACATCAAAGTGTTGGCTATACATCGGGTTATTGCTGAGTGACTTCTGGGAAAAGTGGTATCTCTGGTTTTGGGGTAGATTTCTGACCAAACAAACTAACAAAAAAAATGACTTCAAATTAAATAGCAGGGTCAGTGATGCATTAATGATGCTGTTAGTTCCTGTCAAAGATTTCATCTGCACAGAACCTGATGTCCATCTTTCTAAAGGGGATCAGGAAGGGGATGATAGAAATAGCTTCCTAAAAGTGTCAATTATTGAAGCTAAAAATTATAAATATGGAACAGGAGAAGGGTATAGAACATGTCCTACTGTTGTCAAAATCTTTGGAGAAACTTTTTCTGTTGATCTTGACTCTAATGTAGAGTAAACATTCAGGCAATAAATAAGTGTTCACATCTGAGAATCTGTATTGACTTCGAGTAGCTCTACCTCTTACCAGTTCTAATTACTAGACAGGAAAAAATAGTTTTAAAATTTTAGGTTTGAAAAATTACAAACATGTTTATATTCCTAACAGATTGTTACTCTTGCAATTTCATAGAATATACAGTAATGGTGGAACATGCCAAATTTTTCCCACCTCAGAATTTTGACCTGGGATAATAAGCTTACTATTTGCAATTAGAAATATAGTGGTTTCCTTGAATAATTTTTGGGATAATAATGGCATTCGTATTTGGAAAAAGACACCCAAATAGAGCTCTTAAAAATGGAATAGTCTATGGTTTGTATCCAAATAAATAGGACCTAATAAATGAGATGGCAAATTCTTACCTTTGCTTTCCACATTAACCATACTTTAAAGATATCAACATGTCTGCCACACTGAATGGTTTTATCCCCAGTGTCAAAGTCAACATCATAGAGTTTATCTGGCTGGAAAAGATACCCCGTTTGCATCTGGTTGCATGCTTCCAGAAAACCCTAAAAAAGGGATAATATATATACTATGTAAGTCATATACATTTCAATAACAAATCACAATTATTTATTTCAATTAACTTAGCATTTCTACTCTACATGCACTTTTAAATAAAATTTTGTTTATTTTATATAGAAATGTATTACTTTCTCATGATTTTAATACATTCAGTTATTCTTTGTATTTATCTAGAACAGCAGGGGGTATAACTGGATTAATAATTAATACCTGTCTGTTTTTAACTTTTCTTAGAAGCCTTGAAGTTTTTGTTGCTCTTTTGAAATTATGTAACTGTCCCATGTTGAAGTTAATGGGAACTGAGTGCCTAGTTCACTTTAACTAAACTCTCCCATACATCAATAGTATACATGCCAGTCAATAAAATGCTCTGGTGGCCACAGTAAGAAGAGAATAAAATAACTCATTCACTTAATTTTGCACTTTCGTAACCATTTCTTCTCATATAAAAGATGTTGAAAACATTCCTCCTCAGTGTTGAAGAATGAAGAAACATTTGCTTTGGATGGTTAAGAATCACTAGAGGAAAGAAACACTTCCCATCAGGCAATGAAAGAGAGGCTTTGCTCAAAGGGTATATGCTGTTCAGCCTGGCAAAGGATAAATCTGTGCTCAGTGACAAGGAACAGTTTAAATATATGCTGAGCATAAGTATTTGTACAAGAAGTGAATTACAATATAGTTATTATGTGTCTATTATATACTGGACACTTCACAAATATTATATAATTTGAGCCTCACAGAAAACTCATAGCATAAGCACTATTCTTATATCATTTTTACAGATTGGAGAAACTGGTACTTTAACACATTAAGTAATTTTCAAGGTCAGTATCTATACAAGGATGAACTTGGGATCTGACAAAAGAGCAGCTTGTCTTGGAATGTGTGGAAATCCAACTTCTGAAAGAAAAAACTCACACTCTGTTTTAGGATAGGCTATGGACCTGGGGAAAGAAGCACCATGTGGTGATTAGTCCTGAAGTACTGGGAGAAAAAAGAAAAGGTATATACATAGACATATATGTATGTGTATCTTGGGTGTTCTATTTGCACATGTAATTATTTCCTCTAGTCTATTTCAAACTTTCCTTTTAATTTTGTGTTAGATAAGAGTTGGGGACTATTTAAAATATTTTAAAACAGTATAATCAATATGAGATTTATCTATTGCTTCTGATCTGATGATTAAGCTACAGTTAGTTATTAAGGCAACAAATACTTAGAACACCTACAATCTGTCATATGCTGTGCTGGGGCAGGGGATTTATGGAAGGAAAGGGGGGAAAAACTGCCCCACTGAGTTTACAGTCTGGGTTGCAGGAGGCTGGGTAAGTAAGGGCAGGCTGGACACTAAACAAAATGAAGCATATTACAATTTCAGCAAAATATGTACTAATAAGTGCTTTTTCAGCATCAGAAAACATATCCATTAAATATTGAGCGTACTCAGTTTGTACTACTCATTAAGACAGGAGTCCGATGGTCTGTGTGCAAACTTGGGCTCTTAGCTGCTTCAACAGATAAGAATCAAATGTTCATCTTAATTTAAGACTGTACCAAAATAGGCTTGTTTTCCAGAGATGATTTAAAAAGCTTTGTAGTTTGAGGACCGTGCTCCACCTCCATCAACCATCTATCTTTAAGAAAAAACAAAAAAGATGTGTAAAACCAAAAGCAAAAATTTGACGTCTTCGAGAAACACATGATAAATGATAGTAGAATAAGATATACTATTTCAGCACACTCTTTATGGGTGAAGAAATCAGGGAAGACTGCAGAAAATCTGTACTTGTGCCCTAACCATAAAGGTATCAGAAATCTGAATGTTGAGTATAGACCTGTTAGCAAGAGGGAGAGGGACCAAACTCAAAAGCCTCTTTAGGAAAACAATGCAGCCAAACTTTAATGTCTGGGTCCTGGACACACAAGAGTGGGCGGAAAGGATTAGCCTGTTAACCTGCAGGCTTCAGATGCAAGGCGGCTGCCATTTTACTGATGGGATGTTGAAGGGCTACTGATGCCATTCAGCCAACCAAGCAGATCTGAGGCAAAGCTGATAGCTCCAGCCTGACTTGCTGAGGACAGCCGAGGCTGGGAGAGAGCAAAGACGCTCAGAACTGGAGGACATGAAGTGGGCATTCAGTACTCAAGTAAGTGAGCTGTGCCAGTTCAGGCAGTTTCTAATAGGAAGATAGACACTTTACTTTTATATCCAAACCCTTGGGATGGCTTGTGAATATGAGAGAAAGAAAACAAAGCTGTAAGTGATAGTACAGGAAATGTGTTTGCATTCCTGACAAAGACAGAGAGCTAAGAATTCTCAAGTCCACCTTTATAATTGCATCTCTCCTTGGAGGATACATACGCTTATCTCCTTGAATGGCTTCACATCTACTATGGATGGAGATAAAATACAAACACATAAGCAGGAAATGATTTCATACAACCCACGAATTTGTGCTTTGTATGCTAAAAATATATTGCAGTTATTCATAGTTATCCACATGTAAAATGAACCCCATTTTGGGCCCTATATTCTGAGATAACAAATTAGCCAGGGGGCCAAATTTGATCCCTAAAAAATACTGTTTGCTCATGGTGTTTTTAAGAAGTGCCAAATGAAAGATCAGGTTTTCTGGAGGTCGTATCACTGTCCAACTCCTCCCAGATCGTATCCACACAGTGAGGTGCTACTTTGCTCTAGAGTCATTCGATTGTGTGGCCCCTCAATTACCCAGTGGCTGCTACTGAAATGTCAAGGCAGAAGGAACAGTTTTCCCTAGTGGGACAAATGGTCCTGCCCTATGTTAATATCAATGAAGACACAATTATTTTGATTTTAATCATTCACGATGAAGCCAGTCATTAGTAAGACATTTATTGATATCTTAAAAATAGATATCACTTCTTTAAAAATAGAAATAATTTACTTTTTCCCAGATCAGGATAGCAGAGCACTGAAGGGGGACACCCATGAGTTTATGTGGATTTCAGGTCACAGAGTTAGCCCTAGGTGATAAAACAGCTCCCATGAGTGCTCACAGTCTAGTGAAACAGAATGTTAGCATAAATTGGTTCTTCTGCTTTTATAAGCAGTGGCCCGGGTCCTACCGTTCAATGTCACTCAGTTTATAGGAATGGTTTCTGGACATCAGCAAGCCACCTCTCCATGCTGCCTACAACAGATACAAAGGATATGTGTTCTTACATTATTTCTTTTTAAATAGCATCAACTGCTTTTTCCTATGTTAAATTTATTTCAAAAGTTGATGAAGATTTAATTGCTCTGCTAGATAATTGTAAACTTGGCTATAATTATCTTACTTAGAAGAACAGTGCATTTTAAAATGTCCTCCTATGAATTCTCATTGTCTATTCATGACACAGTGAAGTCTTCAGTTTCTAATTAATTCAAACAGACACCTTCTGTATCTTTAGAAACAAAAGCTGGCATCGAAATGGCAATGCTACAGAAAAATTAAAGTATCTGCCATATTAGATAACTTTAAATTTGTCCAATTCTAATCAAAGCCAAAGAAATGTTTGTCCAGAGTCATTGCACTAAATTAGTATCATCAAAACTTTTGATTTCCGTAATAGGTACTAATTAAGAAACCTATATTAGAATAAGGTGTTAAATCTTCTTTTGATTTAAAATCGGGTTTAACTCTTTCTTCAAATTGATTTTCTAAGCTGTTGCCTGATTCTTGATAGAGGCGTAGACTTCTTTGAAACACTAGATGAGACTACTCTTTCTCTATATTTATTCATTTTAAATATTATAAAATGAGGTTTATAAATTAAATAAAAACTAGGCTCCAGAGAAATTATTACCTTGCCTGCAATGCCATCTAAGATATTTTAGAATTGTTCATAGAGTATGTTTTTTAAAAAGGGAAACGACGAGCCAGATGAAAGGATGCAGCTCACATCCACATGCAGCCAGAGTCTGTGAGCCGCACAAATATCTGCGATATCGTGGAGAGGGTCAGAGGCCCTGAACACCGTGCTGCCAGCCGGGCAGTGACCCAAAAAGGAGTTAGTTTGGCCCTGGCGGTGACAAGAGCTGGACCATTCTTACGATCTCGTGAAGTCCACAGGAATACTGATGTTGTTGCTGAATTAGTACATTTCTGGACATCAGGAAGCTGGAAAACCTGGACTAAGGGCATCAAATATCTAATAATTTCAAATATTCTGAGGCACGTATGGCACTGGTAGCTGTAAGAAGGCAGCTTAACCCTCACTCAGAGGAACTAATATCACTGCCTCGGAGTTTCATTTCTGAATATTTTTATCTGAATTTATTTTCAGAAAGTAATACCACCAAAATAGACATGACCAGATTCCTTTATTTAGTAAAGGGCCTGATAACACTGCTTTTGATTTAACAGAAAATTATTAGAGAAATATTGTTACTTAAATTATTTCACTTCAATTTTATAAGGAATTTCTTATATTTAGGGATTATTTTATTGCTCTTAGCAGTTACCTTACCAATTATTTTCTACTATTGAACACAGGTCAAGCAAATAAAGATGTATTCACATATTAAATATGGAAGTGTGGGACTTACCTTTCTTTTAGCTTGTAGTATATTTTTCTCTAACTCAGCTGGAATCATCTTTCTCCTTAAAAATGCAAAGACACATTGATATATTATGAGCTAATAAACATATTGCTTCTATCAATTAGAAGAAAAAGTTATATGCAAGATTAAAAACATGAGTTTTTAATGTTTCCCAAAGAAAATCAAACAACTCGAGATAAAGTATTGCATAATAAACTTATAAAACATATTTGCAAGGATTTTATATTCATATGCTTTATATATATCAGAATTTCTATATATAGAGAGATTTCTTACAAGCCCATAATAAATTACCAATAAAAAATGGACAAAGAACATGAGTAGACAGCCTGTGGTAATATACAGTTGGCCAATCAGTATATTAGAAGACGTCCATTGTTTTAAACAATGAAACATCACTTTTGTCTGTCAGAATTTTCAAGTGTAAAAGAATCAGGAATATTCAGGTTTCAAATTGTAGACAAGAGTATCAATTAACTCAAACAATTTTGAAGGGCAAATGAAAGATCTTCATGAAACTGTATTCTTTGAACCAATAACTCAGCTTCTAGAAATTCATGTAAGAAATAATGAAACACAGACACTTGAATATATTTACATAATTATATTCATTTAATCATTGTTCTTAAATATGAAAATCTAGGGAGAACCCTTAAAGGTCTTTTTATATAAGATTTGTGAAATTATGTTACATTTATAAAATGGAAAACTCTGAATTAAAAAAGAATAAGGAGGGTCTATATAAGTTCATGGGATAAGATTTCTAAGATATGTTCTAAAACCAAAGAAATTAATTTAAGAGAGCAAGTTGCAGAATATAACACAAAATTGATGTACAAATAAATTTGATATGCCTAAAAATGATCTTCCAGAATATATGTAATATTTGTAATACTGTTTATTTCTGAATATTGGGATTCATGGTAAATGGTAATATATTTTCACTTTGTAGATTTTTTTAAGCAGTTATTTTTTTATCTCTACATATCATTATATTGATAACCAGTATACTTAAAACAGTGAACAGATATATGGCAATCCCACTTGTATAGACTGTATTTAGTAAAGAAATTTTAACAGTAGGATAGGATAACTTTAGTACTTCTTTCATAATTTCTTTTAGTTAAAAGTTACTGAAACCAATCTGGGAGAGTGTTCTTGCTAAAACTCGGAATAGAAAAATAGTATTTTAATCTATGAAGCATAATGATAATATAAATTTTTGACAATATGTTAAGATACCCACCTTTCACCACATTTTACTTCAATTACATTATCAGTTCCAATACCAAAGATCGCTGCGGCCTTTTTTACTGAAGAATGACCCTTGGGCAAAAAATGAAAATAGGAAAGGCATTAATTGTACTGCATTAAATCATCATGCACACTAGTGCTTTGAGGAGCATAGATACATAGCTTTGAGTGGGTTCATGCGTGTATATGGGGTTCCCTTGCTATCCCAAAGTAGAGATCCTAAGACACCTTTCCTAAACTGAAATGGGGTGAAGCAGAGAAGCTGTTATCATTAATTCATATGGTAAATCTTTTTAGGGTTCCAAGACCCAAAAAATAACCTCTTATAGGCTTTTCTGATACATCTCACTAAAGGATACACAAAATAAATCAATATAAAACACTGATGGTTACAGCCACAATTCAAAGCTCTGGCAGCCTGGTGCTGAGATTCTGAGTGTAGTTCTTGGGAAAGGGCTGGGCTGTCCAGGCTGGCAGCTCAGGGCACGCTGTGCCTCCAAGAGACTCACTCCAAATCCAACACTGAATGCGGTGTTTGCTTTTTGCCTTTTTTTCATAGAAGCGAAAATTCGATTCGGATTTCTTTCCGTTAGTGAAAACAGGTACTAATGTAGTTCTTTCATAAAAGTTAAATGGCACTGTGGAGCATAAAAACAAAGCAAAAACTGAAGGAAGAGAAAACTCATAGACCCAAGAATGGACTAACAGTTACCAAAGGGAAAGGGACTGGGGAGGATGGGTGGGAAGGGAGGGAGAAGGGGAATAAGGGGCATTATAATTAGCACACAGAATGTAGGGGCGGGGGCACGGGGAAGGCAGTATAGCACAGAGAAGACAAGTAGTGACTCTATAGCATCTTACTACGCTGATGGACAGTGACTGTACGGGGTATGTGGGGGGGACTTGATAATGGGGGAAATCTAGTAACCACAATGTTACCCATGTGATTTTATATTAATGATACCAAAATTAAAAAAAAAGTTAAGTGGCAAATTGCAAACTTTCAAAACTGGGAGATACCTGTATATGTTTAGACACAAGTACCTGTCTCAAGCCCTATTTCCAGAACCTCATCATGGCCTTTTATGAGATGAAGGCTGTAACACCTCTTTTAGAAAGCACTATCACAGAGCACAACTCTTGCCATGGACTACTATTACACTTTATTTCCTGAATATTGTTCTGGAAGAAAAGAAAAAATTGACCAGTTTTATTAGAGGGAAGAACTTATTTTTTTTTAAGATTATGCACAATACTGGAACATTAAAACAAAAGGAGACTTCAGTGGATATATCAAAAACATTTGGCTTAGGACCTAGTCTATAAAGATAAACCTTTCTTTTCAATTGATTCCTTTGGTCCTAACTGGAAAAATAAAACATTAATCATATCCTTGTTCTCTTCATTCAATGTTAAAGGGAACCATTAAGTCTTTAAAATTTTTACAGCTTGATTTTTTTTTGGCAAAGATAAAATGTTTTCTATTTATAGACACATTCTTTCTGTTAGTTCTTCATATGTTGAAGTTAAATTTTAATTCTGATCTATCTGTGTTTCCCATCTATAGGGCCTATATTGACTAGAAAGTTGTTTTTCCTTTTCCAGTATCAATACACCCAGCCCAATGTCTGGATCCAGACCCAGAGATTACTGAATATATTTAATGTAACAGTGAAACTAACATTCTCAGTCTTCAAATTACTTTATAGTTTATTTTAGGAGATTCTTAAAAGTTGGAAAAATTTAACCTTGTACTTAACTTGTTCAGAAACAAATAACACGATTCATGGAAGCACCATCATGCCTTTTCTTTTTATCTCTGGATACTGTTTATAACGCACTACCAATATACCACAGAGGTTTGATATACTTCCACCTATGGAAGGGAAACAGTGACTGTTAATCTAATCTCAAAAATCAGAAGTGTTCACTGAAATCATGACAATTTTGAGAGTTTTCTGAAACTGAAGTGGTGCCAAATCACTGATGCTGTTTTTAAAACATCCTTTCTTGAAAGTATGGAGAGAGAAATCAAATGACACAATTCCTAATTTATCGATTTCTGGAAACTTTGCTTTCAATTATAACTAACACAGTGGCTTATAGACATGTATCTCTTAAAAAATAATAGTGGTAGTTGGAATGTATTTTGAGTGTCTCCTAATATATATTTCATTTAGCTTTTAAAAATGATTTCTTGCTTTTTCTTACCAGGCGCAAATATTCCATCTGCTTCCTTTTCTCCCTAGCCAATAATTTCATACATTTTCTTGAGAAGAATTGTCTCCATGATAGTAAACACTAGAGCTATTTCATATGTAAACCTATTGTACATATATAGAAATTCTACTATGAATTGTACAAAATGGAAGAGGATAAAAATCATGTGCTAGATAAGATTATACACATTTCTGTGTTCAATAGTAGACTGTTCAAGAAACAGTTAAACTTTATATGCTATAAATTGCCCTTTCCAGATTTAAGAGCATACTAGTTCTACAAAGAAAGTATCATGGCTTCTATTGTGCAGTAGCTGGAAATTTCTTTTCCAGCAAAAGGAATTTTGAAAGAAACCCCTATCCCTCAGCAATACTGTTAGGGCCAGATAATGTCAGATACCAAGGAAAAAAATCAAATTAAATTAAAAACATATAGTCCCTAGTGGGCAAGTTAAAAAGACAGACATCTAGAGCTCCAGGTAAAATTTTGCAAAACAAGGAGATAGAAATAGCCTTTTCTAAAAATTGATTGACAAACATTTTCTACCTAAAGATTGTATTTTAAGCAAACACATTTTTTTAAAGGCTATTATGTTTTCACTAATGGCTCAAAGCAAGGAAATGGTACAAGTACAAAATGAGACCCATGGGCAAGAATTCCGTCAGCGTGATGATGGGACTCTCCTCTGGGTCACACTGCAGGATTAGAGTCAGCTCCACAGACGAAGCGGGGATTAAAAAGAAAACCATAGACTTTCCTCCATACAGACCATATACAATAAACAATGAACTATTTACAATAGGCTCTGAAATCAAAGAATGGGTTCAGTTATTCTCAAGAATCTTTTTATTTGTCCTCAAAAGAATTTGGAAGACCTCTTTAAGTGTTCTCATGTATAATACAGATGAGCTGTATCAGCCACCATTTCTGTGCCACTTCAGATGCTGTCTGTTTGCTCTGTCTCTATGGCCTGAGACGTTATCAGGCCCAGCCACCACTGTGACCACTTCCACTCAGATATACCCACAACCCAACAAAGAACTGCCTTCCACCCACACCACAGTTACTGACCTCCAGCCCCGAGCTTCTTTTCCCCCGCAGGTATGACAAGTCATGGAATTTGCTGGGAGTCCCAAGACTGACCAGTCATCATGTATGGGGAAGTTAACTATTCCATAGTGTGGTCATTTGGCCAGAGGAGACCTGACTGGGAGTAAGTTCTTTTACCTTGCTCCCTACAGAAGCAGTCATTTACAAGGGGGCACTACATCCCAGGAGATCAAGCACTCACTTCTGCTTACCCTAAGTGCAGCCAGGTCTGTAATGCCCTTCTGCATTAACCAGAATGCCTTCATCTTTTCTCAACCCTGCTCCTCCAGATGGCATGCCCTAATAAAGCAGTATCGCAGATCTTGCACAGGGCTCTTCAGAGAGTCCCAGTAAAAAGAAGCTCCATTGCCTATTAGAATTACCATTCTGTTCTAAGAGGAACAAAGTACAAATCAAGCCTTACAGACTTTTATTTCAACAAGGCTCATTTCCACCAGGATGTGCCGTGCCAATTTCCACTTCTACACCCGTTACCTTTTTGATCCTATTTCAGTTTCATGGAGAGGGCATTATTATTCTCAGACAACAGAGACTCGCAAACCTTCACAGCCCTCTAGAGCCATGGAAGTAGGAATTGCACCTGATTCTTTCATTCCATCTCACATGCTTTTTCACTATCTCAGATGATGGTAAGTGATATCCATTCCTTAAAAATGAGGAAACTTGAAAGATAACTCTCTCTTAAATTCTTTCTCTTCATCTCCCACGTGTTCTTTCCACTATTTTGCTGTTTAAACCAAGAATCTCTGTTTGCCTCACATAGAGAAGATGAAGACTCCTAACAATGGCTTTCTAAACAACAGAAGGAGATGTAAAATCCATAGTATGTAAGAATTTATATAACATGTAGAATATATCATTTTTTCTCAAGAGATATGGTTTTATTTTCAAGCATTATTCTATGCATGTTTAAAGGGCCATAATCAAGCAATAAGTTAGCAATAACACTAAACTATGTGGGCCCTTTTTAGTTGCATATCACATCTATAAAATGCCAATTACTCCACGTGAACTATGCATTATTAAAATCCCAATGATAACTAAACAGTTAAAGTAAACCTCAGTTTTCCCATGTAGCAAAGCAGTCCCTCCTCATAAATGTTTAGTTCTTGGTGTTAAAGTTTAAATTTCTACCAGCTATCTCTTTTGATTGCTAGTTAAATTACATTAACATCTGACACAAACTGTTCCTTTCAATTTCACATCCAATTATTTCTCTGTTCCTTTTAGCCTTGAAAACTGTTGCCCTAAAATTAACTTTACTTTAAAACACTGCATCAGTGTATCTCACTTTCATATGACAAATGTTTTGCTGTGGCAAAGGTCAAAACTTTAAAAGAATCACATTTAAAAGAGCTGGATTTAACTTTTCTTTAACAGTTTATTTTCTTCACCTTAGATCAGACTGAGGTTCTAATTTACATTCAGACAACTTTCATATACCTGTGGGTATCTTTCAGACTGCTCTGTGCTGTGCGCTGTTTTGGATAGTGTTGAAATGACTCTAATCCTAAAACTGGATTTAGCTCAGACTAGTCAACTGACCTTTACTACTTAGCAAGGAATTCAAATCCTGAAAGTTTCTGGAGAGACTGTCTAGAGGACCAGATAAACCTCAAATATGTCACCCAATGAACAGGTAGCTGCTTCTTGGCATTTTCCATCAAGGTATCAACTATTTGTTTTTGATAGAGCAAACGTCCTATCCAGCAGAACTTCCACAGTCTACATCTTCACTCTTGCTTGCATGCGTTTACATCTGTTTAGTCTCATATTCCTTAGGCCCAGAAGGACACTCACATGTTGGTGTTTGCAGTGGCTGTCAACCATTCCCCTGCAAGTCCAATCACATCTAGCCCACTGGAGAGCTGGTTGAAAATAGAGGATGTCCTAGAAAAAAGGCAAATTGGGCTAAAATAAAAACACAGGGCTACAAAGTGATTACATTTTATAGGAGTTTCTCAGTTAACATGTATTCATGGATCAAGCACATTTTATTTCATACGCTAATCATTATAGAGCAACCATCATATGCAGGGGCAGAGCTTAATACTGGAGTTTCAGGGGTAAATGAGGTGGACATAGTGGCTACCACATGGATCTTACTGACTGATGGGAAGAAAAATATATTAATCAAATGTAACACAAATGCATTTAGCTGCAATCATAAAAAGAGCTACATAGGAAAAGATCAGGATGCAGAAGACCATTCCTAGTGGACCTCAGGCAGTCAGGGGAGCAGGAGAGGTAATCTTGAGAGAAGCCTTTATGGAAGAAGTGATCTTTCAGGTCAGATCCAAAGTTTGTTTCCAGGAGGAAGATCATTAGAGTATTAGGAGCAGCTTCCAAGAAAGTGCTGAGCTGAGAACTGAGCTGAGAAAAAGTTCACATGCTGGAAGGGGAGGAACCTATCCAGTGTCTAAATTAGGAAGACCCAGGATGGGGTATGTAAAGCTACCTCAGGGAAAGGGGGAAGGACCACCCAAAAGATTAAGTAATTTTTCACTCAAAAGTAGCATATACATTTTTTTGAACAAAATATCAGGTCCCTCTTACAATGATTTTTTGAAGATTTATTTTAATAAGGAATCGTCAAGCATTAGTTGTCAAATTGAACAATCTATATTCAACTCACTTTAATCTTCCCCTCTTGGTTGCAAAATAGATTGTTCTTTGCACTTCTTTGACAAGATATCTTAAAGACGATGCGCATCATAGTTCTTTGAGTCTCTTTTTTTCCTGTAGGAACTTATTCACATTTTCAATGTCCCCACCCCCATAGCACCTGCATCATTTCTTAACAAGCAGGGGCTCGATAAATCTTCATTAAGTTGGATGGAATGGAATGTCTGTGATTTGTGGCTGTTAGTGAAGTGTTCCTTGTTATTATTTACTTTTCACTTTCTCAGCATCGTTGCCTTTTCCCTCTGCACTAGATACCAGAAATGCAAACCTACAATTCTTTCTACACATACAATGCTAGAGAAGGGAAAATAACTTGATTTACACCTGTTGGAAGTGCTTCCAAATTGCCCTGCTTTTTAAGAAAGTCTTTTTGCTATTTTTATTACTAGCTAAAACTTATTTCAACTTTGTGTTTACTTTATATGGCTGAATTTGAGTCTTTAAACATGCTTTTATTTTGGAATCCTATGAGGCTTTCTTTTTGTTTTTAAGAATATTTTTCTAGTTGTAAATATAGTATATGTTATAGATAGACATACATAGACTAGACAACAGTACATACAGCATAATAATTTACACATATAGAGACAGAGACCATGCACATATCTATACAACTATTTGTAATAAATACATTTGCAAGATATAACTTAAGAATGTATTTATTACAAATAGTTTTACATGTTTGTGTACATACTTACAGTTCCACACAGAATTTAAAATATAATTAAGTACAATTAAAATCATATTGTGCATTTTATTTGGTGGTATATCTTTTTACAATGATTAAAATCCAATGAGCACTTCCCATGAATTTCCTAGGTCTTTACATGGTAACATTGCATAGTATCTTTTAAAAGGATATCCATAGTTTATATAAGATAAATGTCAAAATGAAGACACTTTTGGGTTTTGTTATTCAAATTAATTCAGCAATGTGCATTCTCAAATACAAATCATATTTGTTTGTTGGCATGGTTGATTGGCTTGATCTGAAGGTAAAATATTTGTGGTGCTTACAGTTGTTGGGATGTCAAAATGACATTATTGTAAGTGTCAGTTTATTTGAGTCAAACGTATAGGATATATATAATTACACATATATTAATTTTAGTGCTATATATTTTATTGATACAGAAGGATACTCAATTGAGCATCAATAATGAGTATGGTCAAATGAAATACATAAATGAAAAGAGGTAAATAAAAATTGTGCATTTAGTTACCATTGGGATATAGCTTTCCAAACCAAACCAAAACCATTTTATTTACTTTTCTTTGTTAATTAATAAACAATTCATATGATAACACCAGCTTGAAAATAAGCTAGACAAATGTTTTAAATAAAAATGAATAAAACTGGATCATTTTTCAACACAAGTGTAAACTCAAGTCTATTCATTCAGTCTCCAGCTCACACACGCCAATTTGAAAAAAATCACCTGTTTTAACACCATATTTTAAGGTATCTGTACAAACAACAAGTAACTGCTCCAGAGATTCAGGGTGGTCAGACAGTACTAAGTTAAACCCGTCCAAACCTTCAAGAAGTTGATGAGGATGATGGAAGTCCAATATTTTACTCTTAACATCAAAGGTTTTTTCAATGTAATGCAGAAGAATATTTACCACTTGTAGCATAAAACACTGTGTTAAATCTTTGCCATCCTTAGACGGCAACAAATCTAGAGGAAAAAAAAACAAGAAAAACAGCAAGGTCAGTATCTAGAGTGCCAAAGAAAATTACCATGCCATAGAGTTTTGATCACTGAAAATTAAAGATATTAAAAGACCATGTTAAATAGCAAGTGTTGTAGCACCTGCCCAGATCCTACTAATAATGTTGATTCAGTGTCCCATTGGATAACAATTTTCACCAAAAATAAGCCATATTAGATTAACACCACTGGAATAATTGGCCCTTCAGCGTCTCCTAGATGGATCTTATTTGACTGTCTTACCAAAAAATGTGCTGGTAATCGCACTTTTAAAAGTAAGTTAAAGCATCAGATTTAAGGATATTATAATCACTTCAAAAAATATGTAGATGACATAGAATTTTATAAAAAAGAATAGACAAATAACATGTGTTGATGACATCATACCTGAAGCATAACCATTTGATAAGTTAGTCATTAAATTCTCAGTGTGAACATCTTTTTTCATTTCGTTCTCAGTTGATTGAAAAGTATGAACAGATTTTTTTCTCATCTCTTCCTTATCTCTGTTTAAAAAAAGGAAGTATTTTGTGGTTATCAAAACATACTAATAATATGTATTTACTGCTTTTATCTGTAATTAGATAGATGCCCCCAAGGATTTCATGATTGAAATTCTTATTTGTATTCACATGTGATCGCTGATGGCTAGGTATAAACTAGGGAGAATCATCAATCTCACTGAAATTATGTAAGGCACCTTTATAACTACAGAGACAGCAAATAATACAATTTTTTATTGTTTCATATCAGTTTAGTGTACAGGATTAGGAATTTAGTAATTAGGATTTATATTTAACTATGCATAACAATATCTACTATATGTTAAGAACCCTAAGGGCCTTGCACACACTTTAATTCTTATAATAATCCTAGAATATAAAGACATTTTTTCTAGTCTACACGTAAAGAAACAGATTTTTTAAAGTTCAGTGATAGTAATAACATGTGTTGAGCACTTTTTATAGACCAGATACTGTTCTAAGTATCTCGTGTACTCTGTTCAATCCTCTTACATGGGTTTCCCTCTTACATGGTGTAGATACTATTATTATTAACAAAATAACTTTATATGTTAGAACTAGAATTTGTAGACAGATATTTGAATACAAAGGCCATTAAGTTGTCCTTTTTAAAATTAAAAATTGATAATACTAAGTTCTGAGATCCTCCTCAATAAAAATACTAAACCAGACATCCAATCAAGCAAACAAGCCATTCTTTAGTATCTTTAATTTTTTAGGCAATGTGGGGGAAAAAGGGAAGTACAAACTATAATTCATAAAATTAAGGTGTTTACCTATCGGTATATAGGTACATATATGGTATATAGGTATATTTATATTTTAAGTAATCAGTCATGATTTGCAGCTAAATTTTGCAGTTTTAATTTTATAAGCTTGATAGTATTAATTGTTTCTGTTTATAATGGATCTTTCTTAAAAGAAAATAAGCTATTTCCCTATATATTCCAAATTGCACTTGTTATAACTATAGCAAGATTTAATTTTTAAAAATAGATACAACATTTAAGCATTTAAAAATGTTTATGTATTACAGATAAAAATGTTCTATTCCTTTTTCCATAAAGAAAAAAATCCTGATACATGAAAAAATTGTGCCCTAAGAGAAGACTATAAATTACATGAATGTGAGATGACTTGCAAAGCATGGAGTATACTTAAAAACAAATTTCCAGGTAACATGTGGACCCAGAAGACATATTCTAGGTTAATTGTTTGAACAATTTGTTTTCTAGAGGCAAACTTTTCTAAAGTTTCACTGCTATAAACAATGAATAATAATTAATGATAAATTCTAAAGTGACTAAAATCTTAGAAGCATCATCCCTTTTAAATTACTAGTGGAAATAAAAATCACTAAAAACAGTAAAAGTTAAAAAAATCTTCTACATGAAACAGTATTCATAAAGTGTATAAAGAAATTATGTAAAAACTAAAAGATCTGATATATTGGCATAAGAATTACATGCCATTAATGGTTCAACTACACATTGACTCTACAGCCTAAAACTATGTTAAATTTTTGTGAGTAAAAAACGGTTGTTTTAAATTCATAAGTAAGACAAAAATTGTTAATATGCTGTGAAAATACATTAATGATTAATACATAAAATAAGTAAGACTTGTTTGACAGTCTGCACTTTTTTAACAAGTAATGTTCAAAATCCCACTCCCCTAGTTAATAATTCCTAGTTAATTCCTATTTTTT
This sequence comes from Smutsia gigantea, assembly GCA_032199065.1. NCBI lineage: Eukaryota > Metazoa > Chordata > Mammalia > Pholidota > Manidae > Smutsia > Smutsia gigantea. The sequence goes on from JAVSCE010020597.1 coordinate 421,438, forward strand.
CTCACAAGATTTCAACTTACTTGCCAGGTTAGTGCCACACTCCTTGAAATCCATGTACTATTAAAAAATAGTAACTGTTTTAAAACAATACCTGGAGCCAGGTTGTGTTTTTAGGCGATGGAACAGAACTTGACCATTAAAGTTGTGTACCTGCTCTAATTCATAATGTAGACTCTATTAAAGTTCTTTTTTGGATGGCACAGAAATTTGGAACAGTTCTATTACTTGTTAAAAGGGCAGGGATACAATGCTTATATTTGTTTAAAGAGTTAACAGAGATGATTGTAATGTATTTGCTTTTAAAAGTATGACTTAATGTGAATAAAAGAATGGGTTTCAACTTCCCCTTTGACAATTACAACTTGTATCTGCAGGGTGAAGTGTTAGATACTCAACATTTCAAGGAGTTCACTTAGAGCCTTAAAACACAAAATACATACTTTTGATAATTTTAATATCATACTCTTCTTTTAGTATTGATAGTAATGCTAATATTAAAACCCACAGATTTCTTTCATTGAACGCTTACTGTATTGTACACAGTGTTAACTATTTTTATAGGTTGAATCCTCAGAGAAGTTCTATGAAAGAGGTATTATTATTGTCTTATTCTGTTTCACATCTCTCTTTATTTCAATTTGCCATCCATAAAGTGGGCATGATAATAATACCTAGTCATGGCTTTGTGGTATCAAAAGAGATAATGCCTCTTAAGTGTTTACAATAATCTATTAATTTTTTGTACCGTACTTTTCTCTGGCAATCCTGGGAGACAAAACGAAAACAAACAAGACTGTTATTTTTACCCACTTTTCATCCACAAGGCTAGTTCATTAGCATTGTATCTGAATTCTAGACAAAGGAATGGAGGAAAAGGGAGATAAGAGAAAACAGACTACTTCTTAAGGTGTGATACAGAAATTGTGCACAGCCTATTGGCCAGAACTTAGTCATGTGACAGAGATAGGGGCCATGGCCACACGGAAGTGCTAGGAGACTAAGATAGAAATTATAGCCTCTGGATGGACATCTTCCTAGCTGACACTCTGTGTATAAGGCAGGGAGGAGGAGAGGCTTACTATTACTAAAACAAAGATGAGGAGATGAATATCGGGAAAAATTAACAGTCTATGCCATGCACAGATACTACTGCAGCATGATTTTTCAGATAAGGAAAAGGAAGCCCAGGTTATGTCCCTTGACCACATTTATACATTTATTAACTACAAGGTTGAAAGAAGTATAAGTGGACCATGATATAAAGGACGTTTGGAACTTCAACATGTTAAATATATAAGGTTGTGACCATTGTTATCTAATATTTTATTATTTTTTAGCATAATCTATATTTATACTGTAGCCCTTAGATTGTATAAACTTTGAAGCTAGGGAAAAATATTCAATTCCTTACACATTTTCACAGTACTTACTATCAGTCAATTTTGTACACATTTTTGTGCTGTTTAATCACACTGCAAAATACAAAAAATTAAGTCATCCTTTTAACCTAGGTCATATGCACTAGGCTTTCTTTCCACATTCTTTCTGATTATCTGGGTTCCAAAAGAAAGATAAATTTGAAGATAGAGTAAATAACCAAATCTGTGGAATGGAAAGACATGATAACTTGATATACACCCAGAAGACATATTGGTATGTGTTTACTTTGTACGGTTTGACTTCATCTGTTTTCATAAGTATTTGATCTTTTCAGAGAGAATTTCTTCTCATCTTTGAGAAATTGTTTTTAACAATACCATGATATTCTAAATATATAAGGTACAGAGAAAGTAGCTTATGCTTTTATCTGGTCTTTACATTCCTGTGATTCTTTCATCTTTTATTTCCCATAAGCACTTGAAAACTGATTGTTTCCACATATTGAAAAGAGAAAAGATCACAATCATATACTATACTCAAAACTATATATTGTTCTTTGTAGTTATTGTGTCTACACTACACGATATCCCTCTTTTATTACCTTGATCTTTAAAATTAAAAAAAAAGTTGTTTTGTTTTGTTTTTGCAAATCACTGTTCACATTATACAGATACATAACTCTAACAAAATATCTACAGTATAGAAGCTATTTTACAGAAAGCTTAAGGAGTTCACCCTTAAAATTACAGCCAGTAATTGTCAAGGCAGAGATCTGACCCCATACCAAAATGACATCTTCCAACATTAATCTCTTCATTTTGCTAAAACAACAAAAATACAAACTATTCATTCCTACCTGGTGACATTCTAAATAGACCCTGTCATGTTACCAATATTTTAAATTTTTCCAGGCAATGAACGTTTTTACTTAAACATAAGATATTAATATGTAAAGCAATACTGATTGTCTGCTTTCAACATTAATTATTTCAATTATCTAGGTTAGTTGAGGTATTTCTAAATGGCTCTCTACATTGAGGGAATTGAGTTGCCATTCGTATCTCTTCATTCTATTTGTTGACACACGTAATTTACATTTCTTTTCTCCAAAGCTCCCACATTTTCTCAAAGCCGACATTGTGAAGAATGATTTTAGAAAATGGGCTAATAGGAACAAATAATTCCAAGGTGAATTTCACAGGTTTTAGTGTAACTTGGCCTAAACCATACCTATAACATCTGTGCTAATTCACTGACAGCAGCCTTGGAAAATCATGACAAACGTTAGGTTATCCCAGTTATATAAACTGGAAAACAGCAAAGTATGTAGCTCATTACAAATGGTTGATATAAGGAGAAAACTTAATCCAGTAACTGAATGAAATACACATATGGAATTTTTGGTAATTAAACTGGCCAATAATCTTATATTTTAGGAACTAAGGATTAGCAGCATATAGCAGTTCATATAAACTGGAATCGAACAGTCCCTCCTAGCCTAGTCAAGTCACCAAAGCATGAAGATACTATGAAGGTTGTAAACAAGAAAATTTAAATGGCCATTAGGAAAATTTAAAAAATATGCATCTCAAAAAGTAATCATGGGATATCATACAAATGTGATTTTAGTAAATTCTTAAAATCTTAATAATTGATAAATTAATTGACAATACATTATTAGCATTTTAATTATTAAGATTATTAAAATTTTAATTATACTGGTCCATTAGATCAGACAAAAAGTATGATTTACTTACTTTAAAAAGTAGTCCTGTTAAAAATGCTACTCTGGTCCTAATGGTGCTTAAAACTAAGACTTGAAAGGATAAATCTGACCCACAAGTAAGTTAACTACCTACCAAAATGAACTTCAATACTCTTTGAAGGATGAAATCTATATACAAAACAACAAAAAGTTCACAACATCCAGCATCCAATAAAAATTACAAAATAGACCTAGAAGTAGAACAAAAAATGGGAACCAGGAAAAAAAATCAGTAAATAGAAACAGATCCAGAAATGACAGATATCACGGAATTAGCAGATAAGGACTTTAAAAACATCTACCACAAATACATTCAAGAATTTTTTTAAAAGAAAACAAGGACATAATAAGATAATGGAAACAAAACTAATCTAAATAGAACTTCTAAGTTTGAAAAAATAAAATTTCGGAAATGAAAAATTCACTAAATTGGCCTAATAGAAGAGTAGAGGTAATAGAAATAAATTAAAAAAAAAGACAAAACTAATGAATTTGGGGAAAAAAAGGCAATGAAAACTATCCAAACTAAAGTACAGGGATAAAAATGCTGAAAAAATATGACCAGAACATAGTGATAGGTGCAGCAAAAAATGCAATTTAATGTAGGCTTAGTTGGCGTTCCAGAAGGAGAGGAGCTACAGAAAATATTTGAAGAAATAATGGCTAAAATAAATTCCAAATTTGATGAAAATTATAAACCCAGAGATTGCAGAAATCTCAAAGTGAATCAACACAAAGAAACCACAGTCAAACACATATACTGAGAGCTGAAAAGGATTATTTTTAAAAATTACAGCTGCCAGAAAAAAAGATTCCTTATATATAAAAGGATAAAGATGATAATGACCAAAGACTTCTTATCAGAAACAGTGAAAGTCCAAAGGCACTGAGCAGACTTTTTCAAAGTGCTCAAAACAGACACTGAGAACTGGAATTGTACATCACATTCTCTATCACAAACAAAGTGAATTTGTTGACAGCACTACCAGATGCATTACAGGTTGTTCTTAAGGCTAAATAAAAATGATGAAAAGATTTTTTTCTGACTTGTTTCTACACAAAGGAATGAAAGATGTTGGAAATCATAAATGTGTTGGTAAAGGTGTCAGAGATCATTTTTCTTATTTTTAATTTTTTTAAAACCAATTCAATGTTTAAAGTAAAAATGAATGAGTAAATACCTATTCTCCTCAGATACGGGAGAGAAAACTAATAAAATAAGGACAAAAAGACAAGGAGTGCCCGTTGGATTGGGCAGAATAGAGAATATGAGTTATCCTTGCCAAAAAAAAGCAATAAAATATTAAGAACAGAAGCCAATCTGGTAGGTTGACACATAAATGATATTACTATTTTTATTTAGTTTTGGAAAGTAGACCTATTTTTTAAATACAACTACAGTATTAAGGTTAATATAATTGGTTTGTAATGGTTTTTTAAAATAAATTTATAAATATTTTTAAATTTACCCATTTCAATTTATAGAATTTCCAATATAGGCAACATTATTAGATATAACTGAGACAGGGGGTAATCACTGGGGTATGAAGAACAGGACATGTTGCCCTGGTAGAGACCAGCCAAGTGGGAATGCTGACATCCAACATTGTGGTCAGCTAGCTAAGCAGGACATGTGGATCACTTCCTGGAATGGCCAGCCTAAGAAACAAGGGGTTTTCTGATTCTCTAGTCCAACCCTAGCAACAAGTCCTAGGCAACGATATGGGCTTCCCAGCATGTCCCTAGCAACAGGTCCTAGGCAACCAGGTGGACTTCCGCCTTGACATGCTTATAAGCCCTAGCCACTGCATCCTAATAGCATCCTCCTTGGAGCCCCTCCTGCATAGCAGGAGCCCTTTTTGCTTCACTTCTCATTAAAGGCTTTGCTGGTTGCTCCACACTCTTGTCTGTTGGCCAAATTTTTTGTTACCTCTGAGACACGATCCTGAGAAAAACAACATCTCACCTGGTAACATAACCACATAAAACAAATCCTTTGGGGTTTTTCAGTAATGTTAAAGGATGTGAAGGGAGGATCCTGAGACCAGTTTTAAAAGTATTGCATTATAAAATGCTGCTTTCATAAACATAGATGTTGTAGACACAAAATTATTCTATGGTAGAAAATAAGATTCCCAATGGTACTGACTTATTTAAAAGAAGGCAATAAATTAAATGCTTTTTCTTATGGAAACTTATTATTCCTTTTTTAATGATATACAAGTATGACAACTATAACTACTGTTTGCATTTGAATCTCAAGTGATCATTACTGAATACAAAGAGAAAAAATTAACATCTGGATATCACAAAATAAGCCAATAACATAAATTGGCTCATGAATATGAATTCACCTACAGATAAGCAAGACTTGCAAAACAAATGAATAAACTCATAAATATTTCCTGAATTATTTATCAACTGGATCTTTTGTAAAGGATGTATTATGCAAAAATTCTGCTTCTTAAATAAATGACATTTGAATAGGTGAAAAAATGCTCTCCCATTATAATCCCTGGACACTGCCCTGCTATTAAAAGCAAAGAGAAAATGGAGATTTATATAATTGAACACCATTTGAAAATGAAGTACTAGCTTGATTCTGTTTACACATTAGAAAACTTTAAAAGTTTCAGAGATGAACTAGAAAAGAACAAAGAGTAGTATATCTCTTATCTCTTCAGTTTTTATGGGAGTTAAGGATGGAGTACATCTATTAACTCTCATTCACTTAGCTTCCTGTGTGATCTATGTGTACAAGATGATAGGGTCTTGTGTATATATGTCCAAAATATATTTATTTCCTTGTGAAAATTTATTTGAATGAATTAAAGGTCAAGTTATGTTAAAACTGTTAACTCAGTTTTGCATTGCCTTCCCCAAATTTCCTTTATTATTTGAAGCCCTATTTATTTCTACAGGATTCCTTTAGTCTTTCTCAATACCATATAACAAAATAATTTGTTTTCTCAGCACTGACATAGAGAATTGAAGTTTATTGTGGATTTTTACCTTACAGTGCTTATCGTTTATTTGTAATTTAATTATTTATACACATTTTACTTCATCAACTTCATTATCAGTTCCTTGAAATAAACTAGAATTGTGTATTACTCAGTTTTGTCTGTATTGATTTGGTACAAAGCTGAGAACTTAGTAGATGGCTATTTTGTGTTAACTAAAGTGAGTTAAACCACCTCAGCAAGTTTTATCAGTTCAGCTCAAATCTCCTGGTATGAGGACCAAAAAATAAACTATCAAAGGAAAATCAAGAGTGCCATCTTCATATGTTATATTATTATTGTGTATTTAAGAATACATTATTTCCTATTGCAAAAGGAAAAAAAATATGGAATCTATGTTCTTAAGTCTTGGGATAAATGCTAAGTATAGACTTTTGGTTTTATCCTCTAAATTATATCTAAGTCCTAATTTCTAAATATTAGGTGATATGAATTGAGGAACTGTTAGAGATGTGACCTAGAACCAAGACATCGACAGCATCTGCCACATCAAGGTTGAAGGCAACTTCTGGCACGCTAAGACACCCCACCCCTTAAGATCCAATCACCAACGGTCCCTGTAGCAGAACGCACCCTACCCCTACTCCTTAAAAACGCGCTTCCTCAACCAGGAGCTGCTGCTCTCCGCCTAGGGACAGCCACTCTCTCTTTCAGCTATTAAAATCTCTTGCATGGGTTCTTGCCTCCCTGAATTATTTCAGGGTAGAGAGGGTCGCGGTGAGATACCCTTTCAAAGGTTCCACTTTGGGAGTCAATTCCTAATCATGTCTTTACCTCATTCATTTTGTATGTTGCTAACAGTATCTCAATAGCTTCCTATCTGAATTTCTTCTCAGTAGTCATTTTTTCTTCTAATCCTGCAAACCACAGCCAAGTGAGTGTTATTTACATTCATTCATTGATTTATTCAATGGACTTAATGATGTGTCTATAAGGAAGAAAATATAATTTGCCCTCTACCCTTCTAGGTTCTTAGCTGAGACCTCCATAATAAAAGACAGATTAACAAAAGAAAAACAAGTTTAAAAATATATATCCCTCCTGTATACATGAGAGATACCCAGGAAAAACTGAGGAGCTCCCCCAAATGGCCAAAGCCATCACCTTAATACTATCTGTAGCTAATGACAAAGATATTGGGGGGTGGGCTGAGGGAAAACCAGTTCTGGGCAGTTACCAGGAAAAGCACAGTAAACAAGGGTGTGGTTGGTATGCAGATTTAAGTCATTGCCTTCTCCAATGATAAAGTCTCTAGAGATTTAGTCACCTTCCTCTTCTTACTCACTTTTACGAGTGGAGATTTCCTTTATAAATGTAAACATCTCTTACCAAAAGGTAACTTCTACTGAGTTTTCAAAGCTGCTTCTACATCTACTCTTTCTTAAAAATAACCAGCTCAAAATAACAATATGCCAAAGAGAGGGGTATTTTGGGGGTGCTGTATTTTATTCTCCTTCATGCCAAACACATAGGTCCTGGAGTGGCTAATCACACACCGTGACCCGGTCAATCAGGTTCCCTTCATCCAGAGTTGAGCATGTAACCCAAGCCGGAACACTGAGTCCTGCCCCAAGAATTTTTAATTGAATCAGGCACTGAAGACTCTTACTTCACTAACATATAAGTATCTGACCCAGACTGCTGGTAGCTGTGTCCTCAGCCACATGAAGAGTGAATGACACTGGTGATCAGAGAACATGGCAAACAGGCAGAAGGAACAAGCTCTGGATCCAATCAACCTCTGGTTCTGATTTTTGAGGGACTCTGGAGTGCCAGTTTTTTCTGGAATGTTTCCTTTTGCTATGTTGTAACTCTGGGGAGAGGAAATCCCGGGGCAAAATACCTCTAAAACTGAAATCAGTCAAAGGGAGAAATAAAGTTTAAAATCTGTTTATTGCTTACAAACTGCAGTCCTGGGAGTCTCTCTCTCCTACTCCAGCGGAAGCAAGATCACCCTCCCCTCACCTCTCAGGTACAGATAAGCCCTCTGTTGCCCAGGTAATTACCCATTGATATGGAGATGAACTTCTCTCCACCCCTGAGGATATGCAAATACACTAAAGCCAGGTGAGATATTCTGGAAATATCACAACTTTACCCACATATGTGAACTATTCCAACATTCTTCCTACACTCCTTCCATTAAGTAGAAAGATAGAAATGAGCTTGAAAATAAAGTTCAAGGAAAAACCACCCAAAATGCCCAAGCGGTGGTCCCACATGAAGACAGAAAAGGCTTCTGTAGCTCCAATGAAGCTCCCAACCCAGAGAAAATAAACCAATGAAACCAGTGAGGCCAAAATCAGTCAAGGGAAAAGAAACTTTTTATTTGTAGGCCGGCTCCATTTGCCGCCTTAGCCGCACCTCTCACTCGCCTGCTGCTGTCCTGTCCCGAGTGCACCTGCCTCCCCACCCCTTCCAGGAGAAACTCCACAGGCAGAGCCCAGCAACTGACAGGCACCAGACCGATTACACAGCAGGGCGGAGGAGAGCTTCTCTCCACCCCTTGCAAACACCTATTAATATGGAGATGGACTAAGGCCAGGAGCGAGGTTCTAGAAATTTGGCAGCTTTACCCACAGCTTTGCAGGAAGATAACTTCTTGCCTATCAGACCAGGCCAAACTGGTACTAACCAGGTCCCAACGTAGGCACAATTGCACAAAACTAAGAATTGCCCAAACTATACTGCCTCATAATCTCATTAAAATAAAATTACGGTTTTGCTCTGCCAGCCCCGATGGGCTTTTCTGTGTGCATTCTGGGAAAAGACAGGCGCACCAAGAAGAATGGGTGTAGAACTAGAGCTGTCAAATCAAATGACCTCACCCTGTCAATCAAAGAGGTGCCTCCCAGCTAGGACATGATAAATACACCCTCTCCTAAAAGTTCAGTGCCTTTGTTACCTTGACTCTGGCCCACTCCTCCCTTGGAATGTAATCAAGTAAAACTTTTCACTCTGCTTCGCTATTGTGACTCTGCCTTTCAATTCTTTGTTGCAGTTGGGACAAGAAGCAAGGAGAATGAACTCAACCAGTAACACTTCCTTCTTTTTATTATTATTACTAAACCAGTTCAAATTGAAATTATGCTGCTTACAAGCAAAGCAATGCTGCTATGCTAAAGAATTTTAAGGTATCTTGAAGGCTTTTTCTCTAACAGCTAAAAAGTTTAGAGGATAAAGTAAAAATAAAATCTTGGGTTCAGAAAGCACATTATGTCACACATCTTCATCATTAAGATTAGTCAATCTGAGTAATGAACAAAGATTAATAAAATACTGAAAGACAGTCTGAAAATCAAAGTTAAACTGAAATGAAAATAAAATGTCATATTCCCTTCAATTCAGTTTTCTAAAACTAATAGGCAAAACTCACCAGCATTTCATCCTCTAGTTAATGAGGTGGCAGTAAGGTTTTTTTCCTTATAATATGTAATCACAAATATTATTTTAAAGTAAGCATATGCTATATCAACATGTAAATATGCCAGTATATTTACAATAAAATACAGATTTAAGTAGTTCACAGTCTTAGTCATTCAAACCTTGGTTATCACACCCTTCATTTTACCCTTTACTCCAACCAGAGGTACTTTGGTAGAAAGGCTTGAGAAACTGTTTTATATATATACATATGTAAATATATGTATATATGTAAGTTTGAGAAAACTTGTGACCTTATCTAAATGCCTATGATGTTTAAGTTATAGCAGGGCTGTAACTGGCTCCTCTTTGTTACTACTGCAGAGCATCATACCTGAAATACTATATATTTAGTTGTACATTATCGCTCTCCCCCATCGAAGTATAAGTTCTCTAAAAGCTAAGACTTTCCTTTATTCATTGGTATAGCGTTGTCACTCAAAATTTCTGTTTGGTATATCATAGGTTAAATGTGTATATATACACACCCATATATGTATACCTAACTGGCGTATAATATAAAACATAGATAAAGAGCCAATGAACACCCCAAAAATATATATATAATTATAAAAGAAATAATTTTTGAATATTTATAAAAATAATATAGAGCTCAAAGCACACTGAACATTTTATTTACTTTAAACAATTGTGGGAAAGTTTTATTTTAAAACCTGACTGAGAAAATAGTTCTATATTCTTTTCTTTTACTTTCTGGATAAAAAAAGGTAATCAAGTTTAATTATAATTTCCCCTCAGGGAACATTCCATTTCCCCACTAATAAGAAAGAGACCGAAAATGTTGTAATAACTTAAAACCTTAGTCATGTATAGAAAATCATAATGAACTTAACTATAAAGAGTCAAATAAAAACAAAAGATATAAAAGAAAACTAAAGTGAAAGAGTGGTGAAATGCAGTATTTTGACAATCTTATATCCCTGTATTCTACTATGATATGAAAAAAATAAGCTCCAATGTATTGTTTAAAAAGAAAAGAAGAAAGAAGGGAGGGAGAGAGAGAGGAAGGGAGAGGGAGGAAGGTGAGTCAGAACATTACAGTAGCTGACTATGTGTTCTTAGAAAATTACTTCAGCCTTTTGGGGTCTTTCCAGACTGTGAAATGGGGCTATTTCTTCCTTTACTGGGTCATTGGGAGGCTCAGACATGATAATAAAAGTGATAGTATAAGTGTTAAGTAACAAAAGGTGTTTTCATTCATTCCCTTCTCTGTTCTGCAGATATACCATGCCAGGGACAACTACTGGTTTTGGGGGGAAAATAAGAAATTTTATTATTCTTTGGGAGGAGGTACATTAATTAAACCAATGGCTTTCTCAATTCCCAAGGGCTCTTTGTGCCTGCTTTGCCATAGAAATTGTGGACTCTTACTCGGGCACTGTAATATCTTATGGTCTATCTATATGTATGTGCTCTTATGCTTATTCAATCAGAAATCAGTTTTATTTCCATATTATGTAAAGAGTTCTCTCTGTGTGGTAGAATTTTTAATTTCCACCAAGATAAATAACTGAAGAGAAGCATTGGTTTCAAACAGGGGAAAAAAAAAGATCAAAATATGTTCTTTCCTCTCATCTAATCTTTAATTTTTAAGTTCCCTGTCATAAATTGAATAGATTTGAACACAAGATAAAATCAAGTATCAGCAGTAGTGGCCTGGGGAAGGAAGAGACTGCTGAGACCAAGAAGTAGCAGTGAGGGAGCTGTCCTAGTTACAAGGACCAAAAAAAAAAGGTCCAATTCAGGCTGGTTTCAGTAACACGAAGTTGAGCAAAATAGATGAGGTAGGATGGTAAACAGTTCTTTCATACAGCAACCCACCCAGTGGCTTAAAATATAAGAAATAAGATCAGTAACCTCAGCGGGAAGATCAGACACCCAACAGAATCCAGATTCAGGGAAAGGTTCCAGCCCAGTGGGACTGTCATAAATCTAACTGTGTTATTACCCGCATTGGTAAAAATAATAGAGGACTACTCAGCTGAGTAAAATCCAGACAATTTGAAAAGTCCCCTATTCAAAATCACATGAAAGTCCTGCAAAAAATACAACAATCATATTTTTAATTGAATAATGGAGTTCACACAAGGAAAGATAAACTTCCAGGAACCCAAACAAAAAGAGAGCCTGTGGAGACAGTTGATTTACAGATGGAATGGAAAAGCTTGTCTCTGTCTCTGGAGAAGCTTGCATGTCTCATTTTACTCTGAGCCAAGATGAGGGCAGTGGAATTTCAGAGGCACTGATTAAGGCGTCCTCTTTACGCCTCCCTGGCGACTTCCAGGGGGGCTTTGCCTATCTGATTGGATAAACCTGGCTTGATTACTTGAAGGGCCACCTGGAAAGCTTCTCTCTGAACTCTCCCATAGTCATGATTCCTCACACGGATCCCGGCGGTTCACCCCGGAGACACAGTGCAGCCCCTGTGTGAGTGAACAGGACCCTTGAGGATCTTGCCCATGAGATGACGAGGACGTCAGTGTTTGCTGCCTCTGCTTCTCTTAGCACACCATACCCTTCGCCTTTAATAAAGCCTTACATGAGTTTGCTGTGTGGAGTCTGGTGAACCCTTTCAAACAACTGGGGAAATCTTTGTTGAACTGATCAGATAGTGATAGTCACGTGAGCTGACACTGTGATATCACCAGGTTGGAAGGTAAGAGGTGACCTTTGCTCCTTTCAGACATGACGCGCTTGGATGTCAACACACTAGTAGGTTATCACAACCTAAGGCCACATCTTGAAACTGAGATCATCACCTGAAACTTAGACCCTTGAGAGTTTTTCCCTCAGTAAAAGATAAACTAGAAAATATTTGCCCACCAGCTTCAGAAGACATAAATGTTTTTCTCATCCTGGACTCTTTGTGGGAAAAAATAAAATGTCTTCTTTGAGAATTCAGATGCACAGGACTGATTACCTTTTGGGTTAGGGTTTGAACTCACATGACTGTAATAATAATCCCCCAAATTCATAGGATGGTAATCCTTGGACAATGACAACTGGAGAGGACTTGGCAGAAGCAAGAGCAAAACTCCTAAAGATGAAACAGCCTCAGTCAGAACCATGCAGTTTTCCCAAGGTAAATCCCAGAGATAAGCCCTAGTGTCAAACTGCACAGTATATGGGGAAACAGCCCATTATGGTGGCAATCCAAGGACACAATGTATAAAAAGATTATATCCTAAGAATTTTAATAATTAAGTTATGAAAGATTTTTTAAAAGGGGTTAAAATGATTAAATAAAAGTCTTTCTACAATGGACAAAAAGAACCCTACCCAAAATAACCAGACTGTGTTAAAAACCAAATACAACTTCTAGAAATTAATCGTCATTAAAAATCAAATGGAAGAATTAAATAACATATCTAGTACAACTCGGCAAATGATGAATTATTCCCACCACACACACAAAAAGATAACTATGTGAGATGATGGATGGATTAGCTTGACTGTGGTAATCATTTTACAATATGTATGTATATAAACCATCACTTTATATACATTAAATACACGTGTTTTTAATTTGTCAGTTATACTTCAATAAAGCTAGAAAAATTTTAAAACAAATGATGGGTTAACAAACTTCAAAACACGTGAAGAAATCACTTAGAATGCACTATAGAAAAACATAGAAATGAAAACCACAACAGTGAGATGAAGAGGCATAGAAGATAGAATGTGAAGGTTTAAATATGTCTAGGAAATGGGCCAGATGACTAGAATAAAGAGAAAGGTGAAGACAATATTAGAAGAGATCATGGCTGATGTTCCAGAAATGGAAGAAAGTTAGGAGCTCATATTAGTCCTCAGCAGGACTTCAACAAAATGACACAAGACCCACTGCCCACAAAACACAATGTGGTACAGCCATTCTCAGACATTTTGGTCTCAGGACTCAGTTAGTGTTATAATTAACTGGAGAAAATAAAATTAACCCCTTCCATGTTAACACAAATATCTATATAAAAAATAACCATATTTTCCAAAACTATTGAAGAAAGGGCCATTGTTTCACATTTTTGCAAGTCTCCTTGAAGATGACTTAAAAGAAGATCTATGGATCTGATGGCTTGTTCTGCCTTCAATCTGTCACGTGACCTCTTTTGAGCGAATGAGCGTGAAAAGGACATTCTCTAAGATTATTATGAAGATACTTTCCAACTCCTGAATCCTCTCACTGCTGATGAGGTGACACAAAAAAACAAAGAAGTATAGGAAGGATCAAAAAAAATATATATATGACAGGAAAAAAAAAAGAAGCAGGTAGACTAACCTCATCAGCCAAAAGAGTGATTAGAAAATATAGAATCATTAGTGACCTTTGTGACCTTCAGTTAGACAACAAGCAATAAATATATAGCATCAGAAGTAAAATATGGGAAAGAAATATAGTGATGTTTCATTTCATCAAAAATTAAAAACTTTGCATTTCAAAACACCATCAAAGTGGAAAAAAGCCACCTACTCTGAGGAAATATTTGCAAATAATATCATATGCAAAGGACTTATTAAAAAACAAATAATGAATACTAACAACTCAATAATAAGACAAGCAACCTAACTAAAAAAAAAAGGTGGGGGAATATATTTGAATAGACATTTAATCAAAGACATACAAATGGGGAATAAACACATGAAAAGATGCTCAATATCATTAATCATTAGAGAAATTCCAATTAAAGTCATTTGAGTGGTTATAATCAGAAAGACAGTAAAAAGTGCTGGTGAGAATGTAGAGAAATTAGAATCCTTATACATTGCTCTTGGGAACATAACACAGTGCAGTTACTGCATAAAGGAGTTTGTTTCTTAAAAAGTTAAATATAAACTTATCATCAGACCCAGCAATTGCACTCCTTGGCATTGCCTAAAAGAAATGATACCTATGTTCACACAATTCTATAAATTCACCACAAAAATGTAGTGTAGACCTAAAGGAGGTGAATTTTATGATTATATAAATTATATCACAATAAAACTTTTTTTTAAAACACTGTGGATAAAAAGAATTAATATTGTCAAAATGGCCATCCTGCCCAAAGCAGATTGAATGTAATCCCTATTAAAATACCGATAACATTTTTCAATGAACTAGAACAAATAGTTCTAAAATTCAGATGAAACCACAAAAGACCCCAAACAGCCAAAGCAATTCTGAGAAAGAAGAACAGAGCTTGGCGGTATTATGCTCCCCGACTTCAAGCTCTACTACAAAGCCACACTAATTAAAACAATGCGGTACTGGCTCAAGAACAGACCCACAGATCAATGGAACAGGATAGAAAGCGCAGATATAAACCCAAGCATATAAGATCAATTAATATATGATAAAGGAACCATGAATATACAATGGAGAAAAAACAGCCTCTTCAACAATTGTTGTAGGCAAATCTGGACAGCTACATGTAAGAGAATGAAACTGGATTATTGTCTAACTCCATACACAAAAGTAAACTCAAAATGGATCAAAGACCTGAATATAAGTCATGAAACCTATAAAACTCTTAGAAGAAAATATAGGCAAAAATCTCTTGAACATAAACATGAGCAACTTTTTCTTGAACACATCTATTTGAGCAAAGGAAACAAAATTAAAAATGAACAAATGGGATTACATCAAACTAAAAAGCTTCTGTACAGCAAAGGATACCATCAGCAGAACAAAAAGGCATCCTACAGTATGGGAGATTATATTCGTAAATCATCTATCTGATAAGGGATTAACATTCCAAAATATATAAAGAATGCATATTCCTTAACACAAAAAAAACAAATAACCTGATTAAAAAATGGGTGGAGGACCTGAATAGACACTTCTCCAAAGAAGAAATGCAGATGGCCAACAGGCATGTGAAAAAATGTTCCACATTGTTAGTGATCAGGGAAAGGCAAATTTAAAAAAGACTCTTAATCAAACTGCATAAAACCCAAAACCCATATACATTATTAACAAGATAAACCCATGAGAATATAATACCAAAGTGTAAAAGTAAAAGGAAGAAAAAGAAAAACTAGAGAACACCTACAAGAAAGTGGGTGTAGTTATTATCAGATAAACTTCAGAGTAAAAGAAAAAATAGAGACTTTCTAGCAATTATTTTACTGCTGTTCCTGTCAAAATTTTCTTCAAGTATAGAGCACATAGTAAAACAAAAGTTATAAAAATTAAAACTTCTAATACTCACAGACAGTATCATTGTCAATATAAAAAATCCAATCAAATGTACAGAAAAACTATTGGAGGCAATAAGTTCAAGTTTACTGGACTTAAAATCAATCTACAAGAATCAATTTTGTTCCTATATACCACAAATGACTATTAAAAATTAAAAATTTAAAAATACATTTATAAAATTAACACAATTAAATGCCACCTTAGAAGAAATCTAATGAAACAATGTAAGTATTCTAGAAAAGGTATAATAAAAATGTATTGGAATCCATAAGGAATGATCTAAATAAATAGAATTATTTACCTCATCCACAAGATGATCCAATCTCATAACAATGGCCAGTTTTCTCAAATTATCTATAAATTCATTGTGATTACCATCAAAATTTTAACTTGATCAGTTAATTCTAAAATTAGTAAGATAAACCAAAAGATCAAACATGGCCAAGACAATGTTAAAGAAGAAAAAGACTAAGAGATTTATTCTAACAGATAAAAAATAGTTATAGAAAGCCATCATTGTAGAAGTGTCTTACTTATATGGAGATACACAATCTGTTGGAACAGAAGAGGGAGTCAAGAGACAGATCCACACAGATGTGGAAACTTGATATACAATTGAAGCAATATTGCATATCGATGGAGAAAGAATGGACTGTTTAAGAATATGAAGCTGAGACAGGCATTCACATAGAGATTTTTTTTAAGTTAAATCTTTAACACAATACACAAATAACAATATGGAACTGATTAATGACTTAAGTGTAAAAGAAAAATATTAGCTAATTAAAATGCATAGAAACACTAAAATATAATCCATAGAACAAAAACCCTAGTGGCCAATAAATTGAAAACTTACTTATGATCAGGCAAAGGGCAAGTTCAAACTTACAGCTGATAAAATGTTGCACTCTAATTAAATTGGCAGAAATGTAAAAACCTGGCAATATCAGGCATTGGCAGGAAAAGGAAGAAAAGGGAATTTTCATGCACTTCTGCTAGAAGTGTAAAATGGTACACCCACTTGGAGGAACAGTGTAGTAATATATGGTACATATAGTAAAGTTGAAGATGTTTGTACACATTACCTACAACCTGGTAATTTTTCTTTTAGATATATAACCCTAAATCAAACTCAATTCACTTTAACTGATGGGGAACTTTAATATAATCCTGATGCCCAAGACATTCTGCAGACCTAAGCTAGACTTTCTGGGAGGTGGGATTCAGGCATTAAAGTTTTTTTAACACTCCCAGGTGACTTCAAAGTGCAGTCAAACCTCTACCATAAAGAAATATCAACAATATTTTGCAACTTGCACAAGAATGTTTACAGAAGCATTACTACAAACAGCAAAATAAATTTAAAAACCTATCTATCATCTATCTCTCTGTTGATTATCTATATATCTATATCACTATCCAAACACCATCAATGGAAAAAGGGATAAATAACATTAATATGTTGACTGGAGCTCCAAGTATCAATTAAATAAATCTTATGCAAAATGAGTTTGCATTGTTTAGGGTTTCAAATATTCGTTATAAAAGTGTTAAGAAAAAGAAACTGTATGGAATTATAAACAACAAATCCAAGATAATGGAGAAAGAAAGATAGAGAATTGGGAAAGGCAGCTCACATAGAGCATATTAACTAAATTGGAAATACTTTATTTCTTAGGAAAATGTTCTGAAGCAGGAAAATGGGACAGTGTAAGAGAACATTCATAGTTTGGGCTTATGGGTGTATGTTTCATCATTTTGCTTCTTAACTTCCATTTGTGTTACATATATTCTTTTTATGTATCAAATATTGTATATCAAAATTTTAAGAGATATAACAGGATAATGTTAAGATTGATAGTGGATACATGAATATTTCTTATACTAGTCTCTATATTTTTGATACATTCAAAGTGATCTATAATTTTAAAATTACTCTTCTCAAATAAATAAATAAACAGGAATTTGAGGCTAAGGAATTGAGGCAAGTCCCTTTCACAGAGATTAAGCCCTAATGATGGGAATCCTGTGTATTTATTCTGAAAATGTAAATACCAAATTCTCAGTTTGTGTAAGTGATGTGTTTGCTGTATATACAGTGAGATATCTGTCCACGTGTGAGATTTTAAGTTATGCTACAAGGAACAGAAAGAAAGACCAACAAACTAAAAATGCAATATATACTACTAAGTTATTTGAACCACTATGTAAGTATATGTGTACTACAAGTTCAGTGAGAGAAGAGAATTAAATATTAGGAACACTTTTCCACTTCCTCTATGGGCTTTGGATGTTGACTTTCAAATTCATACTATATTTTTTAAGACATTTTGGATCAATAATTTATAGCAGTCTTTAATTCAATATATTTGAGTAAGCAAGGTCAAAATAATTTCCAAATTACTATTAACCATAAAGTGGATCATAGTTTGGTTGATGACTGAGTGGAACAAGTCTTCCACAGTTCCCTCCAAACCAAGAATATTAAATATGAAAGACTGATCTTGTCTCACTGTTAAGGGGTGTGAATAAGAAGGGAGCAAGCTGAGAATGTTGCTGAGAGGTGGAAAGGCTCTGTTCCTCTGAGTTCTTAGACTCATCTTAAACAAACTGATTCATGAGAGTCGGAATTAAACTTAGATATTAAATGTTGTTATGGAAGTTTCTTGATGAAGTGTGAATGACACTAAATTAAACTGAAATGGAGTCCATAATGGGATAATTAAATGGAAAAATGTCTTCAGTGTATCAGATATATTACAGAATGAGGAGAAAATTAATTTATAAGGGAAATGCTCTGCTAAAATGGGTTAAAGCAAATGGTTTTGCTATTGTGAATAAATGGATTCTTCTTAATTTTTGAAGGATTATGTGTCATTTTCCTTTAAAAAATTTAAAGGAAACTCAACTTGTCTTCTTGTTTCTTTCATCCCATATTGTAGCTCATGGGATCTGAGAGCTTTGATCATAAAATTGCCTCCAATCTACCACCATGATTCTACCAGGACTATTCCTTTGTAACCAGAAAATATGGGTCCTTTTTGTTTTTGACATTTCTCATCTTGCTACAATTCTTTGGCCTCACATTTGCATCCTCCCATTAGAAAGGTTTCCTACCCTGACACACTATCTTGTTGACAAACTTACTAAGCAAATTCTCACTTTCACAGAAAGCAGCAACTAGGATTTCAGACAAGAAATCAACCTGGACTTTATTCAAAGTCAAACAGTTATTTTCCTTCGGACAAGCTATAGATTTGCAAAAACAGAGTGATTTTCTTTTCAATTTTTCACAGTCTTGAAGTAAATAACATAAAATATGTAGGATTCCTTACTGCTACTCTAAACCAGAATACTGTAATCAGTGAAATGGTGAAATTTACATTTACACTGATTTTCTTTTGATTACCTACCTCATGCAATCATCTAATCTAGACTTTCCTACCCCACATATTGCTTTTAGACTAACTATGGCTCTTATTACCAGCCAAGTTAAATTATGAAACATAAAAATAATTGTAATTGATATGATTTAAGGGATTGTGCTGTAAATGAATTAGTGATCATTTTTTCCTTATATTTAGGAAAGAGATTTCCATATATACATAGTATTTCAAATACACACAGAATAAAATCATAATTTATTCTAGCAGAGAAGTCATGAGTTTGATTTTATTCCAGATTAATTTCCTCCAGTCTGGTGTAGGGTCCTCATCAATTTCCCATTCCTGCTTGTGTTTCTTCAAAACTGAATCATCTTAAGTACTTTTTTTTACCTTATTTAAAAGACCACATAAAGATTAGTTATTTCTTTCTGGAGAAAAATCATGCAAAAAATAATAATATTCCATATTCAGAACAGATGTAAATTATGTTTACAATTAAACATTTCCCTCTATGTTTTTATTAATATTATTCCCTCTACCTGGAATACTTTTTCCTTTTTTCATACCTAGCCAACTTACTCATACTACAAAATCAGTTCTAATCTTATCCTATTTGTAAAGATTCCCTACCTCTCCTAGAATTACTTGAACCTTACCCTTTTTCCCGAGGGACCTTTCAACCACTATAATCGTGTAATTGACTGAGTCATAGTAACCAATAGATACAAACCAAAAAATGTCTCCAACTACAAAATGATCTTTTCAGGATTAGGAATGGCACTTGTTTTTTTCTGTATTTCTGGCCTTTAGCGTATGCCTAGCACCTAATAAGTGTTCAGTTAAGACTCTTTCAAAATGAACAAAACAATCATTTCAGCCTCAGAACTGAATCTGTGACAGTAAGGCTTCCCTTCAAATAGCCATTAGGCAGATCCCTACATCATCCTGTTTTGACTGAGATGAGTTTTATGTGTTTTTCTCCATCTGCCCCAAAGCAAATTTTCCCTCTGCCCAAACCCATCACTCTAATGCAAATGCGGATAGGGCCAGAATGATCTGGACCCAAATCCTAAAACCACTTTTTAAAATTTGCATTGGTCCTCTGTAAAGTGACTAAATTCTGAATCTCAAATTCCACGTAGGCTCATCTCAGCAGTCAACATTGCATCCTTGTATGTAAGGAAGGCAGAAGAAACAAGACAGTGAAAAGACAAGGAAGAAAGAACTTGAAGACAGGTGGAAAATGTAAGAGTGAAGATCTTTCAGATAGACTCTAGAATGAGCATGAACATGTGCAACTGACTTAATTTCATTTTTTAAATTATCAAAATAATTCATTTCTTCTTTTTCATATGGGGCAGTAGAAGCAGGAGTGGAGCTGCTGAATCAGTAGTTTGAGGAAGGCTCCACACTTCATTAGAGTTTTGTGACTTTATATCACGTGAGCAATCGCAGTGGTGATGGGAAGGTGGTAGGAGGGATGAAGAGTAAGTGTGCATTTTGCATCCCATGACATATCAGCGATATTTTCGGAAAATCAAGCCTTTTTTTCTTCAGAGTGCATCGCTTGACACTTAATGACCTCACCAGTTACTTTTCTTGCTTTAAAGGGTATGAATTTTAACAAGACTTTAATAATAGTGCAATGCAAATTTATGATATAGGGAGCTGAGACATATTTTAAACTACATGAAGCAGACTTAAAATAGACTGAACCATAACTGTGGTCATTCTCTTCACTTCTCATCTTATTTACTTTGGTGCCCTTGTAAGCAAGATTGACTCCCCTGCTTGCCATCACCGTTCTTTTATTTTCCAGACATTTCTTCCCAAATTATTTTTCTGCCCTCCACTTCTGAGTGCACTCTTTAATCTACTAATCCTTACCAACAATCGTCATTTTATTAGTCATGGACATTTTAACCCTTAGTTCTATTTTCTCAAAGTAAGTATTATATTGTTAAACCCAAGCACAATGTCTTTCAAAACATAAGATAATGAGTAAATACGTTTTTATACTATAAATAAACCATGCCTGGCATAAAAAGATGTACTGGGTGATTGCATTAACCTCCACGAAAGAACAAGCAATTTTTTTTAGAGAGAGTTTAATGATGTTTGGAGAAGATAAAATACTGATTGATTTAGCAAGTAATAAAAATCAGAAAAATCATCATCCCCTCAGATTTTTGTTTTTCAGATTAATCAATCCTAAATTCTAAAATGTACAGGGCTTCTGTTTTAATACCTTCCCACTAACTTCTTCCTCTCTTCCATCCCTTCTCCAGTCAGCATCAGCCCCATGCTTCATTGCTTTACTCTCTTGTTAACATTCTCAACATTTTGTTATTGTTTCCTGGCCTCTCCCATTCAGCAAATTTTCCTTAAAACACTACCCCAACTGCTACCATACCTCCTCTCCCTGCAAAGATAAAAGTCATCAGTCTCCAATTTCTTTATGAATTTAAATGCATCTCATCTATCTAGTTTTCCATTGCTGTCACCTAAAGCAATATCCCTGAGGCTCATCCTGCCTGCATCATGTTCTATCCTGGCTCCTTTAGGATCCCCATCCCCTCACAAATCCCTCTTTCTCCCACTAAATAAAAATATAAAAAACTTCTTTATTATATGCATAAAGCTATACAAAGCTTCTTTCCCTCTACTGCAAACAGCTCCAACAGTGTGCTGTTGATTGAATTGTGTCCCTGCAGAACTAATGTTGAAGTCTGAACTCCAAGTACCTTAGAATGTGTCTGTATTTGGAAAAAGGGTCTTGAAAGAGGTAATTAAGTTAAAACAGGGTCATTAGGGTAGGTTCCAATCCAGTATGACTGGTGTCCTTATAAAAAGAAGAGATTAGGGTACAGGAACACCAGAGGAAAAGACCAAGCAAAAACACAGAGACAGATGGTCACCTACAAGCCATAGAGGAACCTCATAAGAAACCAAACTTACAACTTGACCTCAGATTTCTAGCTCCTAGAACTGAGAGAAATTAATTTCTGTTGTTAAGCTACTCAGTCTATGGTCATTTGTTATGGCATCCCTAACAAATTCATGCACATCTCATTGGCCCTTACAGAAATTCAAACCTTTCTAATTTCAAAAACTCCTCCACTTCTGGACCCACATGTTTCTCTTTTTATCACACAATTTCTATCTTCCCCTGAATAGTCAAGCTCCTTGACTTGCAAATGATTCTACCCGTGTTTTCTCCACTTTTCACCAATTATTCAGTTCATTTAATTTGGATTCTACCCTTAACAGATATTGAAACATTTTTCTTTCCTTTTCTCCAAAATTTGATCTGGTTGACCACTCCCTCCTTCCTCAATACTTACTTAACTTGTGTCTTATAATACCAAGTTATCTTGGTTTTCTTCTTACCTCTCAGAGATTACCACACCACTTCCAGCTCTACGAAGCTCCTGCTTTTCGTCTATATTCGTTGATTTAGGGTTCAGCCATTGACTCTCCTTAATTCTCACTT
Organism: Smutsia gigantea; assembly: GCA_032199065.1. Classification (NCBI taxonomy): domain Eukaryota; kingdom Metazoa; phylum Chordata; class Mammalia; order Pholidota; family Manidae; genus Smutsia; species Smutsia gigantea. The sequence goes on from JAVSCE010020597.1 coordinate 444,107, forward strand.
TACTTTCCTTGATCATAATTTCTAATTTATATTTCTAGTTCAAGTTGTTGGGCTTCAAGCTCATTTAAAGAAAATGAATATTATAAATGGACAATTAAATCAGGACTCATTCTCTAGCCTTCCTGCCCTTTCCCCTGTGTTCTCTATCCCCACGATGACATCACTGTACACTTTCCCAAATGAGAAATGCATCAACCCTTAATCCCCTTTTCTCCAACATCTTTCAATCAATTTTTATACTTTTATTTTTTTTCTCCATTTTTATTCTTCTCTAAATTGCATCCCCAATGTTTGGGTTATGCCATCCTTCTTTCTAACGTGGCCTCCTAATATGTTGTGGGTAACACTGCAATATTTCCAGAATCTCTCACTTGGCTTTAGTGTATCTGCATATCAATAGGTGTTTCCAAGGGGTGGGGAGGATTAGTCCATCTACATATCAGTAGGTAATTATAAGGGTGTGTGAGGGTCTATCTGGACCAGAGAGATTCGGTGGGGTGCTCTTTTCCTGCAGCCTGGTCAAGAGAGAGACAGGACGACTGCTTGTAAGAAATAAACAGGTCTCTTAAACTTTATTTCTCCCTTTGACTGATTTCGATTTCAAAAGTATTTTGTCTGGGGTTTTCCCCCTGGAGTTACACATGTCTCCCATGATTCCATTCTTAGTCAAGAGATACACTGTCCATGGTAATCAGTTTGAAGCACTAATACGACTTAAGATGATCCTGCCTAAAATCTTTCAGTGGTTCTCCATGGCAGTCGAGATAAGGTCCAAATCACGGAGTGAGGTATATGAAATTCTCCCCAGATTTGTTTATGCCACCAGGATTACAGCTTGTCTGTTCCCACCCTTCATAGTCTATGTTCAATCTGTTTGATTCAATACTGAGTTGAAGTCTTGTTCTCTGATCTATGGTCCATTTTAAAATGTGATCCCTTTAGTTTATAACCTCCTCCTTATTCTTTTGCTTAGCTAATTAGTACTCATCAAGTCATAAACTACACATTTTCATTTTGTGGAATTTTCCATAGCCATCCGTGACTGAATTAAGTTTCCCTTTTATGTAATTCCATGGAATTTTGTGCTAACTTATTTAAATATTTAGACAAGTAAGAAGTCACTTTTGTTATGGTGTGATCATTTATCAGTTGTCTATCAGTTTCCATCAGTTTCTGGACTGCTTAAGGTGCTTAATAAAAACCTGTTATATGAAATACATATGTTTAAATTTTTCCTCAGATTATATATTTAAAACTGTGCAGCTTTTTCTGAAAAACCTATTTTCAATATTCCATAATGCATGCCACCCAGCACAGTGCTTGGCACATTAAAAACTTCAAGGACAATATGAGCTTGATAAAAACAAATGAGCCCTAAGAAATATAGCTAGTTCCCTTGTTTTGTGTATTATTTTAATAATGACTATGTTGTTAAGGAGTAATTGACAAAATTACTGAGAAAATTATTTAAAAAGACTTGGGAAATAGTAGTAATAGTCCTTAAACTCTGCACTCTGGCATGCAGTTAGTAATGCCCTAGAAATATTTATAGGGCCCTTTTCCTGTGCTTTGACTTCGTCAGTCTTATAAATATTTATTTCCCCTAATGTTGCATTGTTGATGAAATAAATCTCACCAAGTCTATTACATGACTTCAAAACTCCATTTCTCTTAAATAGAGGCATATGCATAACAAAACTAGTCTCCAGATGATCAGTAAAGAGAATAGCTAACTTTAATAGCTTAAAGGAATTCAAAGAGCTAGGGTATATCAGTGATATCCATGAGAAAATGTCTTACAAAACACGGTAAGTCTTCCGATGAAACATATTTACTTAGCTAAAGGCATTTTATGCAAACAAAACGCAAAGCAAACATAAATACTAAAAGTCTGGCAGCATTAGATTCCTGATTTTGAGAGGAGAGAAAATGAGGATAGACTATTCCAAGCCAAAAGCAACCAACGGGAAAACAGTAACATACTCTAAATAATTGTAAAGTCTATTTGCAGACATGAACAATTGAAACTACAGAGACCAACGGGTTCTTGCAACATCTTTGAGATTTTAGTCTAGAAAAGTACCTTGTACTGAGAGCTTTCCGAAGAATAAAGAGAAAAACAAAAATTTTTTTAAGTATTTTGTAAATAACTACTTTATTTTGAAAAACCTACTTAGAAATAACATTTAATAAGGATTTAAATTGCCTCTGTGAGAATGATAAAGTTTCCCTTCCAATCTTGAAGTAAATTGTAAATTGTCAAAGCAAAAAAAAGAACTCTCACACATACACACACACAATCTGGAAAGTCAGAGAATTAAAGCATGACTATTTTACCTCCAAACAACTGCTAGTGCTGAAAATATGCAGGTATTTATCTTGTTTTTTCAATGTCATGTGTGGGAAGGATGAACCTTAGGGTGAGGTTTAATTCTACCAGCAGCTATTGTTGATGAACCAGTAGAAGGCTGGCTTACTTTAAAAGACATTTGTCCTTAGTCTCTCAAAGCTCAAGAGGTCGGCAGCTGTAAAGGACATTGTTCATTGTTGAATATAATGAAATCTGTGCTTTGTGCTTTGGGGCAATAATTGGGAATATCCTTAAATTTGACTGGCTGATGGGGCTTGAAATTCAATTACTGTTCACTCAAGTATTGTTTGAACTATACAAGTTCGTTCTTTTGTAAAATTTAACAAATGAAAAGGAAGTACAGTGTCTTCCAGTTGAGAGATATAATTGGCATTGTTATTTTGTAATTATAATTAGTCTTATAATGTTCCATTATTTTTTGAAGCTTCGTCTGGGGTGGGATGGAGAGGAAGGCAGACAGGAGTGGAGAATAACAAAACAGAGTGAACTTGAAAAATTTGCCTAGATCACTTACATCAACTCAGCAAGTTTTTCCCCTTAATATTTTATAGCAATCATCTTTAGTATAAATAAGTGAGCCATAAATTTTGTCAGGAGGTCCAATCTCATTTAATTATTCTATTAAAATAGAGCATCTCCTCTCAAATATTGATGTCAAATGAGGCATCATTTTTGCTTAAACCAGCAACTGCCTCCTTAGTTTTTTTGGTATCCAAACAACTTCGTCCTCTCTGCAGAGGTGAAAATATTGGATCAGTCTTCGCTTTTAAACTTTCAATTTCCACATGATGGGTATCACTTATGTTGAAGAATAGCTACAATTTTCTCATCAGCTGAGAAAAATACAGAATGAATTACAGGTTTCCATGAAAGGACTGGAGCTTGATTTTTACAAACCTTCAATTTTGACACGTATTAACAAGGATGGGGCCTAGTTGGGGCTTCTTGTGTCTTAGAATGTCAACCATTCATCTTCCAGATTTGTATTTGTAAACAGCCATTTGTTTTACTTAGAAACTACTGATAACAAGCACAAAGAAACTATTGATAACAAGCAGGATGTCTACAGGTGACCAAGGGAACCTTCCTTTCAACCTTATCAGTGAGTGGGTGTGGCCATCAGCAAATAATTTCAGTTTGGCTTTTACATTCAAGTATTACTTTTAAAAATAAAGGACTATTTTGAAACTAAGAATAAATGAATATTAAATAATTAAAGCAAAAAGAATAGTAGATAATTGATTTTTCCTTATATTATCTAAATTTACCTAGCTTTACATGTAAGACTTTAGTCTAAAGCACACAAATTCAGTATACACCACAACCCTCAAGCAAACCATTTGCATGTGATTTCAATAATCTAGTTAAAAATTATTTCACACCCCCAAAAGGGTAATTCAAATTAGACTGCTAAAATAGTCTAATTCCAAACATTTACAAAGTCAAGTCCACAGTGACTAGATGGAAAATATTTAAATCCTTTATGTATTTCCTCCTCCTACCCCCACTTAGGCCTTTCAGATAAATCATAATCAGGGATTTTAATATCTCAGAACTAGTTATGATTCAAATAAAATTTAAACAAATGGTATTTTTTAACTGAAATATCATTGATATACAATCTTATGTTGGTTTCAAATGTACACCACAGTGGTTCAACAGTTACCCAAATTATTAAGTCCTCACCCCTCTAGTGCAGTCACTATCTATCAACGTAGTAAGATATTACAGAATCACTGACTATATTCTTCATGCTGTACTACTGTCCCCATGACCAACTTACATAGTTTGTGAATTATTGTGCCCCTTTATCCCCCTCCCCCTCCCCCACAACACACCGCATCCCCTCCCCCTTGGTAACCACTAGTCACTTCTCAGTGTCTATGAGCCTACTGATGTTTTTAAACAAGTGGTATTTAAAGTTTCAGAGCCTCCATTATACAGATCCAACTGTTTGGGTATCATGCGTTAAGCTTCACACAAAAACCTTGCTGAATAGAACCGGTGCCCTTGCTACTGTCAGTCAAAATAAAGTTGTTACAATCAGAAAATAGTTTAAAAACATGTCTGCATTCCCGTCATCCCCTTTCATCTTCTCTCCACCCAACAACATCTATACGCAATAGGAAGGCTAATAACAGGCTTTTATTTTTTAAATCAGTAAACTATTTTTTACAGTCCCTTTCCTCCAATCCACCTGAAGTTAGAACTGAACATTAAGTTGAAATACTACATCCATGAAAACACTTCATTTAAGTCAAAATACTACATCCAGGAAAAGAGTCTGACTATTTTGTTTTTTACATTGTATTATCAGTTTTATAAAGAGGTAATTTACATCATACAATGCACCCATTTTAAGTGTATAATTTCATGAGTTTAACAAATTATATACTGTGTTTCACCAACAATCAAGATACGGACCACTTCCAGCTCCTTGTGCCCATTCCTCTGGGTTTCGCTACAGGCAGTCATCCTCCTCCGAGTCCAGACGCAGGAAATGACTAACCTGTTCTCTGTCACTGGTACACTCCTTTACAGTTGCATTCACATAAGTGGAATCATGGGATATATACCCTTTTGTGTATGACTTCTTTCATTCAGCATGTCTGAGATTCATCCATTTTGTTTTGTCTAGACAAAACATCCAGAGCATCCCTAGATGTTTGACAGAGTTCACACATGAAGCCATCTGAGCTTGGAATTTTCTTGCAATTTTAGTTTTTTTTATTAGATATAGGACTAGTCAGATATTTTATTCCATTTGGAGTAAGTTTCAATAACTTGATCATTTTCATCTTTCAAAAACTTTCTCCATTCATGTAAGTTGTCAAATTTTTATCATAAATTTTTCATATTTCTTTATCCCTTAGGATCTACAGTAACTTCTCCAATTTTTCCTAATATTTGTTATTCGTGTGTTTCTCTTTTTGTTTTGATAAGTCTGGCCAAAGTTGATTATTTATCAGAGCTTGTCAAATGATCAGCTGTTGATTTCATTGATTTTCTCTATTGTTTCCTGTTCTCATTAACTTCTGCTCTTATCTTATCTCTTCTTTTTTACTTTCTTTGACTTTAATTTGCTCTTTATTTTCATAAGGTAGGGACTTGGGTCATTTGCTTTACATCTTTTCTCTTTTCTACTATAAAAATCTAAAACTGTAGATGTACCTTTACGTGCCAAGATGCATTTCACAAATACTGATTGATGTGTTTTCATTTGTATTTGGTTCAAATTTTTTCTTGTGATTTCTTCATTGTCCAGGAGGAGTGTGTTGCTTAATTTCTAAATTAGGGGGGAACTTTCAGATATATTTTTTTAGATTTCTTATTTATTCCATTGTGGTCAGAAACATGATTTCAAATCTTTTGTTTTTTGAGACTTGCTTTATGACCTAATATAATGCTTATCTTGGTTAATGTTCCATGAGTACCTGAAATTAAGTTGTATTGTTCTTGGCTCAGTGGAGTATTTTATAAAATCAATTAGTTCAAATTGGTTGCAGTGTTATTCACGTCTTCTGTATCTCCTCTTTCACTATCTACTTGCTCTTTCTATTACTGAGAAATGACAGTTAGACTCTCTAACTATAATTATGGATTTATTTATTTTTCCTTTAAGTTCCACAAGTTTTTGCTTCATGTACATCAAAGTTCTGCTATTCTGTATATGTTTAGGATTTTTTTATCTTCTTGTGAAGTTGTCACTTTATCATTACAAACTGTTCCTTTTTATCTCTGATGATCCTTTTTGTTATGGAATCTACTGTGGATAATATTAATATGGCTACTTCAGCATTCTGTTGATTAGGGTTTACCAGGTCTATCTTTTCATTCATTTACATTTAAGCTATAGTACTGTTTTGCTTTGTTATCTAGTTATCCAGTCTGCCTTTTTTCTATTGTTTAGACATTTTGCATTTAATATAATTTCTCGTGTAATTTCTCAAAATCTACCATTTGATTTATATTTGCCTCATCTGTTCTTTGTTTCTGGTTTTCTGTTTTGTTTTGTTTTGTTTTGTTTTACACTTTTCCTGTCTTCTATTAGTTAACTTTTGGCTCATTACCTATACCTGTTCGTTTTATTTTTTAATAGTTGCTCTAAGGTTTACAATATACATCTTAAACTTATCACCATACTTGGGTTAAAAATCTAGAAGTACTTTTTTTTTTTTTGCTTCCACAGTCATTTTTTCAAAGAAACTGAAAAATGAGAAAAATTATTTTATTTTACTCACATTCTCACCATTCTCCGTGATCCTCAATCCATGATATTTTCCTTCTGCATGAAAACACTTCATTTAACATTTCTGGTAGTGAAGTTCAGCTACGATTTATCTAAAAAGTCTTTACCTTCATTTTAATGGCTATTTTTTGAAATATAGAGTTACACTTCTACAATACTTGTGTAACACTTTGAAGATGGTGTCTTCAGCAATTCACATAGATGAAGCTTCTGGGCAGTTTTTAAATATCCTCTTTCTGTGCCTGAAATTCAGATGGCCCTAAGCAGGAAACTGAGAAAATCATATGGCTCACGGGGCTATTTTCCTTTTCTCAAGGGTAAAAGTCATGTGCTTCCTTTTGTTAAAAATATTCTATCATTTCATATATTACATCACAACTGATTCATTTACAAGAGGAGGATAAGTCAAATCCTTGATTATCTTTATGGTAGAAGTATTCAGAGTTCAATATATTACTAACAAAATTATGTTACATATATGTTCTATTATGATTCTGATGTGAGAAATCTGGTTATCAGTTACGTTCAGAGTACTTAATTAAGCCAACTCTTTCACAGAGAGGTGAATGATAGCTTGGCTTGTCTCTCTCTCTCTCCCTTTTTAAAAATTACGTCTCCAGAGAGGTACCAAATGCTAAACCCAATGGTACAATATAGAAAGTGGCGCTCTTATAATCCCAGGTAGTCTCCATAGCAGTCTCTATTTTTTCCTTGCGTTCATCTTGTGGAAGAGAGAATAAGAATTTGCCTCTGAAATAAGTTCGCGCACTAATGATGTTAGTTATAGGGCCTTTGATGTGATTCTGAGTATTTATGCTCCTCACCTTTTCAGACAAGTTTTCTGAGGCCACCCAGTGTAAAATATCCCCTCCTCACCATTCTGTGTCTTGTGTCACTGTGTGTCACTCAGAGCACTTAAAACTATCTGAATGTACAAAATCAATTTGATTCTCGACTGTTTTATTGTTTGGACACCCTTCTCTAATCTCTCCAAGAAAATTGTAATGTTCTCAGTTTACTAACCTTCTGTATTTCCAGTTCCCAGAAAAGTGGTACTATATATTAAATACCTCATAATGATCTGGAAAAAAAATCACTCATTTGTTTTTTTTGTCTTGAAGACATTTACATTCCTAAGCTGTTTCTTTAGGACCCAACAGGGTTAGCTATGAAGTAGTACCTCTGATCACAAAATAAAGTTCCACATCTAATGGAAACTCTCTTGACACAAGTAAATTAGTCCACAGTGAAAATGCACCAAGTTCAAAACTAACTGAATTGGCATTACCTAATGAACCTCTTCTTCACACAGCAGGATCCTTAAAAATCAAGCTGAATGAGGACATGTGCTAGTAAAAATGGAGTCTGTACGTTACGTTGAAACTGCTATGTTATTTTATTAGGAGAAACCATTTAGAAAAGGGGGCTGTTTCTAATACTAGCAAGATATTAAGTAAAGAATACTAATGACAATTAATAGCTGGCAACTTGGAAGTTACTTGAGCTCAAAGACAAATATTTTAATATAGAAGCAGGCCTTCTGAAAATCTTATTCCATTAGTTCCAAGCAGTGACAAACTTTAGAGATCACATTTTTTAAGAAACTCCAAAATTTCTGTTAACTTAAATATGGCTTTGAAAAAATCATAAGTAACATGTGTCACAGATAAGCTTAAAATGTGACCTATGCCTGACATTTATCTTCTTAGAAGACCAGAAGGTATTGCTAGTTTAGAAGTAGAAAATATTCAGATTTATATATATTTAGATTAAAGGTAATGTGACTAAATTTTTCCTGTTGTACTTATTTTGAGAACATAACTCACAAATCTGAGAACAGTTTGTCTTCTTGATCATTCTATGTTAAATTGCATTCCAACACTGGAATTCTGTACCGAGAATGAGATGCAGAGGGCGCTGTTGTACTAGCAGTCAGACAGCATGATGAAATTCAAGGAATTAACTCAGCAAGGTCAGTTTCTTTCACTTTGTTTACGAAACCAAAAAGCAAAAGTATTTTTTAACTGCTATTTGATAGTCATACTAATATTTGATAGTCAAATGATGCTTTGACCTCTTGCAGTATATTAAGAAAATTAGATTGTTGTGTTACTTATCCAGGAATTTTCTTACAGCATAGCGAAATAATCAAGTAAGTTAATAATCAGTGGTTGAGATTTATAGGGATCAGGTGGTACACATTTTTCAATTCTGGGGAAGATATGTATTGGCTTAGAGATAAGGTCAGTTTTAGGGAGAAACAATATGACGGATCCAGGATTCTCACAAAAAGATAAATCCTTTTTTTATCCATATCCAGCAGTCCTCAGTTTTTCATGATACTCATTTTTTGAGGCAAGTGCTGGAGATGTAATTGCCTCTTTGATGAAGATGAGTGTTCTTTATCTCCTTCTTTCTCCTGACAAACCATTAATATTCAGCAACAGTTCCACCTCAATTCCCAACCTTTGGGACCTTATACCTACACGTTCTCTTTTTACAGTGAAATCCAATCATCCTTCCTTTATTTCTCTCAAAAGGCACATTCTATCGTGGATTACAGTTATTTGTGAGCATGTCCCCCTCTCACTAGACTCCGAGAGCCACATTCATGCAGCCCCAGTCCAGAGACTTCAGAACAAGATCAGCCATTTGCCCCTCTCAGGCATAGAGGAGAGTCTGAGAACAGTTTGTCTTCTTGATTATTCTGTTAAGTTGCATTCCAGCACTGGAATTCTGTGTTGGAATGCAGGCGAGGCCCATGCTTGGCCAAGCGATACAGAATGTGTGTAACTTCCATTTCCAGCACCCCATCCTGTTCCTCTGTAATCACATCGCATCCCAAGGCCTCCCTTTCCCTTCCCACCAAGGGAATGGCCTCTCACTCTGGGATTTCACCTACGATAGGCCTCCTTACATGAGGCCTAAATAAGAACAGTTCTGGGCAACTAAGAAGTGTGTTCACTCCATCTAAATGTAAAACTATAAATCTTAAATATAGCCTTATTGGCCTTTATAAATGCTCTCTAGGAATCCTTGGAAGAAGAAGGCTTAGGAGTCAGAGAGAACTGGTTCTTAACCTTACCTCTTCTATGCCTAGCCTGTGTGATATTTGGAAACTGTCCTAGAGTAGTTTTCCCATATCTGAAATGTGGATTATGCCTTATTTTCTAGGTCACTGTGAAGTCTAATTCACATAAGTGAAAGTGTCTTTGCATAATAGGTATGTAATGAAATGTTGTGTTCTTCCATTCATTCTTTTCATGCTGCAGTTTTAATCTCCATTTAGATTTTTCTTTCTAATTGTTATCCATATTAACAGCATAGCACCTGGGCCTACACATTTAAAATGTATATAATTACTATGGTTATTTCTATTCTGCAGATATTTCTGGATTCTCAGAATAAGACTGCTTTTGTTTGTGTCTGTTCTGGTCTTACTAGCAGAAACTAAGTTTCTCTGTTCTACACTCTTTTTACTAAGGAATATTTGTAGTTAAGGTATCTAGAGACACAATGCCTTTCCACTTATGCATAATCTATAAAAGTGTTTATTACAAGTGTTTCTAGTGGCAAGAAATGAGAAACAGCCCAGTTATTCATCAGTTTGGAAACGGTTAAATAATTAGTGGTCACTCCATAATATTGAATATCATGTAGCTTTAAAAAATACATCATGTACACGATTCTGGTTTAATTCATTTACATATATATATGAAAGAACAAAATTAGGTTGCAGGTTAAATATTTCCAGTAAGATAGTCTCAGAAACAGAGTGAAAGGGCTAAAGAAAATGAGTGTACTTTAGTAAAAATAGAAAAAATGTTCTATATAGAAAACAAACAGTTAATTTCAAGGAGATAGAATTACAGAGAGATTACTATTTTTATATATATTCCTGTTTGTTGAGTTATAAAAACAAGTATGACTTGCTTGTGTAATATTAAAAATTAAAGAAAAACTTCACTTGCAAAAATTAAATTTTACTTATGAAGTTCACTTTTGATACAAAATCTTATAAACTCAGTATTATCTGATTTTTACATTTTCAAATAGTTTTATTATTCACCCATGTTAATTGAATAAATGAAAAATATGGCAACTTCACTTGTTTGCCTATTCGAATTTTGCCATTTAAAGTTAAATTTAGGTTTTCTAAAGATTATTGTGTATATAACCTTAAACAATTTATTTTTTATTAACTGAAGTCCTACATTTCAGTTTTTTTCAATATTTTCTGCTTAAATACATTATTTAGTTAAACATATTTAACAACTTATTCTAATAGAAATTATAAATTAATTTTGTGAATAAGACGAACATTTGCATGTTTCATAAAATAAGAAACTAAAAAAAGATGATTTCTATTTTTTTGTTTTGGTCTTTCTTTTTGTTGTATGTATTATATGTACTTACTGGATTTTTGTGGAGATATGACTATCTCCAGTCATAGTAACTTATTATATTCAATACCTACTATGACTATAGAATCTTCAAAATCCCAGTTCAGAAACAAAAAGTTAGAAGACAAAAACTTAAGCTCAAAACAAAATTTAACATAAAACGATTTTTTCAACACAGAAGATAAAACTGAGTGAGTCAAAGAAATTTCTGTTTCAGCAAGCCTGGCCGCCTCTCATGAATGGCTTCCCCAAAACCCTATTTCCAACCCTAGGAAGGCATTATTTTCAATTTGAGGAACAATAATTAGATATCACTATTGTTAATGGACCTATTCAATACTAGGCTCTGTTAACTAGACTCTACCATAGCAACAGCCAAGGTCATGGAGACGGGTTAGTATTGGGCATCAGTCACTTACGAGGCACTGAATTAAGTATGCTTGTATTCTAAAACCTTCAGTATTGATGAATTCCCAACATCAGGTATGAAACTATAAGAGACTTCATTTTCCACAACATAAATGTTCATTTCATCAAGAGCACTGAACGATTAAAAGTTCATATACCTCCACTTCTCTGATTCCTTAAGCCTGAGTGATTAATGCTTCCTTACATGAAGTTAGTTGGGTGATCATAATGTCTTGTAATTCTTAATTGTCATGACTCTATCCCTTACTATATTACCAGAACATTTAGAAATATTTTTAAAATCTCTTCCTGGCAAGTAGATTACTTTGGACCTCTTCCAACCTCAAAGGGGCAGATTTATTTTGATTGGGAGAGACGTGGATTCCGGGTATGGGTTTGCCTTCCCTGGTCCCAGGGCCTCCATCCGTACTATTGTCAGACTGATTTCTCCATTGACATGAGATTCTACAAAACATCTCACTGGACCAAAGAACTCACATGGTAGAGCCAAGGAAGGACAGCAGTAACACACAACCAAGAGGTCTGCAGTTCTTATCACACACTGTGCCATTAGCAGCCGGCTTCTAGCCTAAGAAGGCAATGGAACAGTCTGTTGGGCTGGCTGATGGGCAGCTAGGAGATCACACCCTGTGAGGATAAGGGTCAACCTTCAGGAAAATGTACCCACCGTCCGTCAACAACTCATATGATACTATGTCACCAAGAAGTAGAATCCATGGGTCCTGAAACATGAGTAGAAGTACAAGTGGCCAGGTTATCATCACTCCAGTGAGCCATTTGGAAAATTTATACTTCCCACCTTGCCCCTCTTATCTTTGCAGGTTCAGAAGTCTTAGCTCCTGCAGAGAAAATTCTTCACAAGGAGCACAGCAAAATGTCATTAAACTACACCTGCTGCCTGGTTACTTCAGGCTTCTTGTACCAAGACCTATAGGCAGAAAAAGGGGCCACCATCCTCATGACGGGAATTGACTTTGATCATCAGGATGAGGTAATGCTGCTGACACAAAAAGGGGGAGAGGATAAATTAGACATCTATGTGATCTAATGGGTCATCTCTTTCTTCTTCTTGCTCAGTTTTGATGGTAAATGGACAAGTGCAGCTGCTACAGTCCAGTATAAGCATGGTAATCAGTTCCAGAACCTCCAGGTGTGAGGATTTGGGCCACCACACCAGCTGAACAGAGATGCTCGCTCTGGGTGAAAGGCTGAGGAAGGTGGTAAATGACAGCTTCCACTCTCAGACCAGTTGCAGTGCTTGAAGCTGCAGAACATACCAGTACTACTCTGGCAATATTTCCTGGAAATGAGACCAACCACACTTGTAGAGAAACTATTTGCTGAGGTGCGAGCTTACTCTACAAAGCAAGTAGATAATGGAGAGGACACAGTGGCATGCCGCCCCCATCAGAGATACAAATTAGCCCAGCTGCCAGGTGCATTGGCAGCTAGTGGCTCAGAGCTCAGTCACTTTGCCTTTGGCCACAGAGAACTGCCTTGCTTAATGTTACACACTTCCCAAGAGCAGGGGTGCAGGGAGCCTGTATTTAATGACTGGTAGGTGTGGAGGCACAAAGCCCTGTTGCCCCCATTGGGACAGCTCTGGGTCCTCCTTGGCATTGGCTAAAGCCTTTGTTGTGACCTCACAGCACATTTTTCAATTCTCTCCCTGTGCCCAGTTGTCCCCCTTTCACTTCACTGTGGTCCCCACCGTGCTGCCCAATAAACTTCCCAGGACACAAACCTGTTTCCCACGGAACTCATCCTCAGACAGTCTCTTCCTTTGATTAAGTTAATCTAATGAAGTAACTGATGAGCATATACTGCATACTCTGCCATATGGATGATAGAGAAGACATAAGATGTGGTTTCTCCTCTCAAGGAATTTATAAACTTATGAGGGAGATAAACAACAATAGCTGCAGCATTCTATCTTACATATTTCATGTATTTATGGGCAAAGCAAAGGGCACAGATCACAAAGCACTGACATTATAGTTCTGAATAAGGCATTCTCATTAGAAGGCTTGGATTCAAATTTCAGTCCTACCATTCAGTAGATGTATGAGGTTATTGACTTCTTTGCAACTCAGAATCTTCAACTGTAAGTTGAAGATGATAAGACAAACTACCTTAAATATTGTTGTGAAGAATAAATAAGCTACATATGTAAAGCAGTTAGAATGGTGTCTAGAATTAGTCAGGGATGTAGTAAGTGGTCCAGAAGGGTTCATCATTATTACCATCAGTATGACCTAAAGCGAACAAGAAAAACTACCCAGACAAGGAGAGTTTGCACTGTGATTTGAATAATAGCCAATAATTATAACTTAGAGTTCAAAAGGGCTTTATTATTTATCAAGTGCTTGCATATACATTGCCTCATTTGATCTTAATAACAACTTGGAAAGGTTGATATCAATTTCATTTTGCAAATTGCAAAACTAAAATCAGAAAGAGACAGGATTTCTAGTCCATTGTTATTTTTCATGATGTAGTAGGAGGGAAAAAAAATAAAATAACCTAAGAGAATAGCATTTATGAAGGCAAAACTATACAAGGTGTATGGGAAACAAACAGGCCATAAACTGCTTAGTGGGGTATTTGGTTCACTACAGAAGTGGTGGTCAGAGTGCAGGCAGCCTTGACTTGAATGCTTAAAAAGAAAATGATAGAGCCATTGAATGGCTCATTTTAACACGAGAAAGAGATAATAAAATTGGTATTTTAGAATAAACATATCAGGAGTCAGAGAGAACAAGAAGTTTAAACGTGAAACAATCTAATGAGAATCCCAACTTGGAATAAAAGAGTACAAAGCTTTAGGTTAGACTTCCTCTTTCAGTTACTCTAATATATGTAAAAGGTATTTGGATTTGCTGAGTATCTGTTTCTTCCTCTTCCAGAACAGAAAGCTTTAATGATGCCTGTAAGTCATCCAGAGCTCTTGTTATGAATGTTAGATGATACAAAGCATTATATTACTGCTCAATCCATCCTTAGCTTGGTTGAAATGATGGAATATGGCAAAATTATATTCATGGGATTGTAACAGTTCTTATCTTTTGTTTTTCAAAATCTCCAATTAAGTGGCATTTTTGCCAATAACTTGGCCTTACGTGAAATGCTCTTCTGTTTGCAAAGTTGAAACAACTTTGTATAATAAGATTAAAATGTTTCACAAATTTGTTCTTTCCCCTTAGAAGACCCACAGACAAAAAAAGTGAACTCCACGCTTCGTACTTTTACTTTGCGAACAATGATACGAAATAGGAACAGGAGGAATAATTGCCTGACCTAATTAAAGCCTCTGAAAATAAATATGCTTGAAAGTTAAACTGAATTTCATTTAACAGAGTCACAGCCAACCTGAGACTCGTAAGTGAGCTTGAGAAAGGTCTTTGGCCCAAACTGCAGGGCCTTACTTACTCCCACGGTACACATACATACCATAAGTTCCTGAGGGAGATATATTCCGATGAAATAACAGCAAATCGAAGCAAAGTAACTTTGTGTTTTGTTTTCTATGAACTGTGAAGAAAAACAGAAGTCAGTGCAGACTCTCTCCAAAGAGACAATCTTCCAGTTCTCCTACTGCTAACTCATAAGAAATGAGTAGAAGAATACATGTCCAGTAACCTGTGGAGTACAGTGTTTCTACCTGCTAGAAAAGCAGCCTGATGAGGGCTTTTCTTGTTTTTAACTGCTGACCCTTCCCCAGCACCCCTGTTCCTTGGGGAAAGGAATCCTTGTTCCTGCTTTGAAGGATGATTCAAGACCAACAGTGTAACAAACAGTGGCTTACAGGGTGAATTTGATTAAGTTAGAAAACCTGACCCATATGAAATCAGCCATTCATTCACTTAAGCTACCGTGAACCCCTGAATTGTTTACCTGTAAAGAAGGAGCGCCTTGGAAGTGTAAAGAAATTGACAGCTCTGTGAAAGTTATCAGTCATAACAAAAGCCTTGCCTCTACAAACTTCACTATTATTTTTATAAGGCAAATAATTTGATGTTTGAAGGCACCTAAAAATCCATGAAGTGAGTGAATGGGACTACACTAAGAGTCTAACCATCTTTTCTCTATGGCTAATGGTTTATGTAAATGGATGTATTCCTAAATGGGGCATGTCACCCTTTGGTAATGCACTTGAACAAAGTGGTAGGATGAGAAGTAGCAAAAACTATCACTCTAATGCAGTGAAACTGATGGCTCTGAGATTGAATTTCAGGGAACACCGTGTGATGACACCTCACAAAACCACATTCACAAGGTGACAAATACATCACATTTACACAATTCCAGGAAATAGAGTGTATGAGTTAATAATGCAGAGCGTGAAGGTCATATTCTGTTCCAAAAACATGCCCACTGCTGACTGCTTGCTGACATTTTCATCCACAGCTAAGAATCTTGTGTGTGACAGATAACATTATTTGAGATGTATGTTTTATTTCTGGGTGCATGATGGATTGGTTGCTTTATGTCAGTGACAAAGTGGCCTTTAGTTCATCTCAACTGAAACACATGATAGAAACCTCATGGATAGAATAAGTTTGCTTATTTTTTATTAACTCAAGAATCTTCAGTTCTGTCAAAGGGCAATATCTGGGTATTGGAAGAGGGCAGACTGATGTCTTCCTTTGTTAGGCTTGTGTCATTTATGGGCTTCTTCCTATGAATCAGCTTTCCGACTCTCAGTAATCCTATCTGAAGATATAAAAATGGGTGATTATGAATCTTATTCTTGGTAATGCAATCAATTGCTTGCTACTTTCCCACTTTAGACAAAGAAACTTCCGAAGTAATGATGGCGAATCACCAATACCTTTTCTCTTGTAAACACCAATTTTTTTTTCTATCAGACAGCAGCTTTTCCTTCTTTTTGTTGCCTGAGTTCTACATGCTAAGCACTTGTGCTTTTGGATTCCAGAAGGATAAATAACTAGCATGGTTGTAGAGGCCAGGGGTTTCTGTGTTCTTGTGAGATAGTTAAAAATCTTCCAATGGAAAACATGTGTCGGCTTCTTAGAAAATGTATACAAACTAAATTTTAGAAAATATAAATATGTCTCGTAATTTCAAAATGGCAGTGAGAGATTTTGTTCATCTGGACAGATGTTTTATTTATTTATTTATTTACTGCTCATTAGGTTTCCTTGCATATTATTTGAACATATTTAAACCCCAATGCTTTTCTGATGCTTGTTCCAAATTCATATATTTCCCTACCAGGACAGCACTGATAATAATCAGGTCTTATATTCAACCAGTTCTGAAATGGCATACAGGCTATGAAAAAATTGAAATAATACATTACTAGAAAAGAGTAGAAAGCCTACTTCTGCTTGCTCCCTCACTATACAGCTCCTCCTCTCCCCCATGTCCACTGAACATATCTGGAGTTGAAAAATTTGGAACGTTGAGATAAAGATTTCTGCCAACTGAGAAATGACTGAAATTGGAGCTGACAGAAAGTGGGGGGACAGGTAGAAGAAAATAAACTTCAGGAGTTCATTCAAAATATGTCTTGTGGTACTTTATGGTCTACTATGGTCATTTTGTATCTAACTTTGAAAAGACAAATACTACATGATTTCACTTACATGTGGAATCGAAAATAGTCAAACTCCTAGAAGCAGAGAATAGAATAGTAGTTACCAGGGACTTGGAACAAGGGGAAATAAGGTGAAAACTACTCTGGTGCAGCTTTCTCTTCTCTGGCACCCTATCCCACTGGAATTCCAGCTGCTTCGGCAGCCCTATAATCAGATCTCTACAAGGTCAGAAGAGTATTTTGTTTCGGCTCTAGCTCCCCACACTGCACTCAGGTTAGACCTGGGTTGACCATGGGACTCACCTGGTGAGTTTTTCTTTACTTGGGTATCACAGTCCTGCTTTGTCTGTTGCCAAAAGCCTGCATTCTTTTCCCTGTTTTATAAAAATTCTGACACTAGGGCTAACCTACTACTAAATATTCCACCATGCTAGAAAGCAAAAGTTCCCTTGGATCTCCTTTTGTGCTTCTCATAAGCATTTCATAGTCAGTTAGACATGGCAAAAATAAACTCAATGACCTTTCTACCACATTAAACTCAGTTTGTATGTTTTTAATATTTTTTAAAAGCATAAGAGATAACAAAATATTTTAACTCGCAAGGACAGAATTAGATATCAGATATCAGAAAGTCTTGGAATCTTTGCTTCCATGAGGGACTTTGAGGAAAATAACCCTTTTATTGAAAATCTACTATGGCTCACACACAAAATACCAAACTAAGTCAATTCAAACAAAACATCCAGCAATTACATTTAATATTTACTATAATAATCTCATTTTGTCCCTGAAAACAACCTTCTGACACTTGTATCATGTACGTTTTGCACACAAGGAAACTTAGTTCCATTGAAGTTAAGTAAATTGCCCAGGTTGACAGACTTAGTTAATTTTCAGAGATTAACTGAACACCATTCTGAATTATTTTAAAGAACAGTCATCAGTGGTTAAAACAGGGATTTATGTACAACGTATTGGCATAAAATATGAAGGAAGAAAAAAGGTGACCTGTTCAGATATTCAAGAATATGGGTTCTACTCCTGATAAAACCACTGAGAACTTTCTCAGATTTACCTCTGACACACTGGTGAGCGAGAAGAGGACAAAGAGACACAAAAATCTCAATCATAATATAAGCTGGTCATGGGGATGGAAGTGCAGTATAAAGAATAGTCACTGATTCTGTAACATCTTTCTATTGTTGACAGATAATGACTGTACTAGTGGGGATGAGAATTTAATAATGTGTGTAACTGTTGAATCACTGTGTTGTATACTTGAAACCAATATAAGATTGTATGTCAACTATACTTCAACAAAAACATACACTTAAAAATAAAATACAATAGAAAGTAAAAATAAGTTGTAGAGTGAAAAATAATAAAATATTTCCCAGGCCATAGTTAAGTAAGAATAAAGTTTAGAATTAGGAGTCAGGATATAGTAGAGGCTACACAGGCCTTCTCTATTTCACTGTCTGACATAAATTTTAGCTTATGATGATGAATATAAATTTCCAGTTAATCGTATCTTCCCAACAATTCTTTTTTATGTTTAAGTTGGCATTATTTACATATTCCTCCAAGTGATTTCAGCACTTCAAAGTGATATATCACTGCAACGGTGGTTTGTATTTACTCTTAAAAGTTTGTATTTTTTCCCAAAGGTATCAATCATAAGACAACCAACCCAGATCATAAACCCTCCACATTAATCAGAGCTCAAAGCTAAACACATCTATAAATGTGATTCCTTAAAGCAATGTTTATTTCCTAAAAGCTTTTTCAATGAATGGATTTAGTTGGTTCTGGGGTCAAAAATTACTGTAAAATATTTCCAAAATGACAACAGTGAGTTACACAGAAAAATGGGGGAAAAAACTGTTGCTTTTCTTCACATTAAAGTATATTAAGTTAAATTCGTGGCTCTGATCCAAACTTTTCTCCCAAGGAATCTTTGTTTATAAACTCCAGCTCCAGCTCACCAGAAAGATGTAGAATGGTACACCTAGGGTCTTCTAAGTATGATCCCTAATCAAAATACACTATGTAACTTCACAATCATTGCCCATTTTGTCTTCTAGATGTGTCCAAGACCACTTGTTATCATAGCTTTCTACTTATATTAGTGTGTTTTAATATGATTTTTCAAATGTTTAGTTAATAACATTGGCCCATTTTGTTTAAAAATAATTACTGAGTATTACATTTCTAGTAACATCTTGGGCACATTTAAAAAATATTTACTTAGAGGTGCACTATAATCCCAATCACAATATAGGCAGGTCACAGGGAAGGCAGTTGAGCACAGAGAAGACAAGTAATGACTCTATAACATCTTACTATGCTGATAGACAGTGACCTCAATAGAGGGAGTGAGGACTTGATATATGGGTGAATGTTGAAACCAGTGTTGTTTATGTGAAACCATCATAAGATTGTATATCAATAATACCTTAATAAAAATAAATTTACTTAGAAACTTTAATTCAGCCAAGGTTTGTGTTTGTGCAAGAAGATTGGGGAGAAGTATCCCCCTGGAATGGATGTGGGTCTCTGAGAGTCAGGGGAGGGTAGCTGGTGGCCCAGACTGCCAGGGACAGGCTCAGGGTCAACTTTGGCTGGCAGATCCTACTGGTGGGCTGGGAAGAATTTGTCTGCATGAGGTTCTTGGTTTGGGGCAGGGGCCAAGCTCTAGCTAGTCTGGTCCCAGGAATGGAGAAGCAGAGTCCAACTTCTAATAAGAAGATATTAGAGCAGAGACCAGAATGAAGTGAGGAAGTAAGTTATGTGGTCATCAGGAAAGAGTGGGACGAAGACTTTCTAGAAGGGCAAACAGCAAAAGCCCTGAGGTCTGTGAGGGCTTGATATGTTCAAGGAACCACAAGGAGGACAGGGTGAGCACAGCATGGGGAAGAGCATAAGGAGATGGGTCAACAAGGTTAACAGGAGCCTGGATTGCATAGGCACTTACAGGCCACTTTAAAGAGTTTGCCTTTTACCTTGAGTGAGAAAAATGGAACCATGGGAGGCATTCAAGTGAAGTGAGATCAGCTGTCTTGTATCACAATATAAGCTGGTCATGGGGATAGAAAGGCAGCATGGAGAATTTAGTCAGTGATTCTGTAACATCTTCCTGTGGTGGCAGATAGTAACTGCACTAATGGGGGGAGGATTTAATAATGGGGGTAATTGCTGAATCACCGTGTTGTATACTTGAAACCAAAACAATATTGTATGTCAACCATATTTCAATTAGAAAAAGGAAAGAAAATAAAAGGGTCAAAGTGATTGCTGTGTTAAGGGAAGATTGCAGGGTGGCAAAGGCAGAAACAAAAACACCAGTTAGGATGCTATCGCCATGATCCAGGAGAGAGAGGAAGGCGCTTAGACTCAGAGCAGCATGTGCAGGTGGAATGACATCAGATTAGGGAAACATTTTAGAGTTAGTGTCTTGCAACCTCATTTTTTTAACTTAAAAATATACAGTGAGCATTCTTTATGTCAATAGTATACATCATCTACTTCGTATTTTAAATGGCTAAAAGTATTTCCTTTAATTATTCTACTGAACTTTATTTAAGCATTCTGATATTTTTGAGCCTTTTCCAAATTTTTATTAATGCGATTCTGGGGTGAACAGCGCTCCACATACAACACTGTCTGATCCAAAAATACTCTGTTGAAAAATATCTTAAAAGATAATTACAGAGAGTGCACCCACTTAAAACTCTTGATTTATACTATTAAATTGCTTTTGATAAGTTTTACTAACCAACACTTTGACCAATTGCTGGTGACCATGGTGATTTCTATACGTGCTAACCTTGACTGAGCGAAGTCATTCTTTTATGATTTCTGTCAGTGCTTCAGATTTAATGATTCCTGGTTAATTAATTAAATATAATGTTAATATCAATATTATAAATTAATTAAATATTCATGTTAATATTTTGAAGATAACAAAAGAGCATCTTATGAAATTAAATTATAGGCAAGTATGAAAGATATTCACTATTTGAAGCTTCCTAAATGCTCAGGTGTCCCTTGTTTTGCTCTGGGAACTAAATTATATGTAAACATTGTAGTATATGTACATATTAATCATATATGTAATTTATAATAAATATATGCATATGTAATTTAGTCATATATACAGTTTGGTTGAAATCTAGTTATATATATGCATATAAATACATATATATGTATCTTGCAATTAAGAGTAAAGATATTTTATTTCAAAAACATTGTATGGACATTGACACCTGCTGAAAAATTTTGATCTTCAATACTGCTCCTTTAGTCGTTGATTGTATTGATTAAAAAAGAAAGGCAAGAACGTAAATTTTAAAGGTCAGATAAAGTATCGGTATAGGATAACCACATGAACAAGAAATTTATATGACCGACAACGGAGATGAAAATAGGTGCCAAATTTTCTGCAATACTTTTGATGTAAAATATTTTATGTAGCATTTGTGCTACGACCAGAAATATCTTAAAAATGCTGATATTTCCGCATCCAAATTATGCTTCCCAGCATATCTCTTATACTCAGCTATAGCACAAAAATTCACTACTTACGTATTCTAATTTCACCACTCATGTACTCTAATTTTTGGTTTAAAAATATAGTCCTCTACCCCAAGGGAAAGGTTAAAGAAACAAATTTTTGGAAAACCTTGAGTCATGAATGTTTCATCGCACTGGGTCATTATCTTAATATTTTTATGGACAGTTTATTATAGATGGTTTTATCCAAGGGATGTCACTTAATGCAAAGAGATTAACAACCAAATTTTCAGATGAAGTTATTCTATAAAAGTAATTTAAAAACTGGCCTTAAAAGGTGACAGCTCTTATCGTGCTGTGTTTGAATGAACATGAATGTTTATCTTTATTAAGGCTTTCTTCACCTCTTAATATTGCCTTAATTATAGTACTGTGTAGAAAAAATAGTACCTTATCGAGCACCCTCGATGCAGGCATAGTTTGTTGTGTTAACTGCATCGTTTGTTTTGCTGTTAACAGCATACTTTGTTAAATTATAATTAAAAAATGTTAAAGGCCAAGTAAATACAGTTGTGTTGTAAAAGTTGTTTATTTTCTTGGACTTTATAAGTTTATAAAGTCACAGTTTGTAACTTGACCATTTTCAAAATCAGACTAACTTATGAGTCTCTAACCTCAGACTTTGTCTCAAATGCCTCCCAGGTGATCCTGGGGAATTGACTTTCTAATAAGGGAGAAAATTATCTCCAATGATGATTAACCCTGCTGGGTTTCACACTCAGATTACTGCTTCACAGTAGGCTAAGATAATTCTCATAATACAGGATAATTAGACTGAGTTTTTCATATAAAGTAATACCATAGTCAGAATTTCTAGGAAAAAATAATATGAAGTACCATTTTGCAGAGGCCCTAAAAGATTCTAGACACTGCATTTTATCTTATCTATCACACACAGCAACCTTATGACTTAGGTATGTATTATTATCGATGTTTTTCTCATGAAATATCAGAGCTCAGAGAGGTTGAGCAGTGTTCCCAAAGGCACATAGTAAATAGAGGCAGAATTCACACCCCTCTGTTCAACTAAAAAGCTCACACTCTGCATCACTGTGCCCGTGACTTGTACCAGAGGTGGTGTGTGTTCATAGTCAGGAGTCTGGGGAAAGCAGAGCACAAAAGGCTGCTGACTCCTGAGGCAAGCTCAGCAGGAATGCAGACGAGCAGTGGAATTCTAAAGGACCCTGGGGAGAGTCAAGTCCTTCCTTTGAAAAGCGTGAGTTTTAGTATTCTCAGTCATTCCAAAATCAAAACATGTGTAAATATTCCACTAGCCAATCCAAAGTCAGATATGCAAATTAGGATCTACTGGAAATACTCTGAATGGCATTAATAACTGTGACATCCCCCCCCCCCACTGTGGTTCACCTGGAAAGTCTTCACCAGTACTCAAACTACCCACGCAAAGCTGTTTCAGCGTTCCTCTCAGAACAAGAAGTTGCGAGTTGTACTGATCAGAATAATGATCTGTGTTTCCAAAACTTTTCATTGAAAATTTAAACTTAGCTCATTTCCTTAGCTTTAACTTTTATAGAAAGATCTACCAAAAATTCAAGGTCAAGGATTATTTTTCTATTGAAGGCTTAAATAATGGTGAAAATTATTATTAAATGATTATATTATTTCATTAATTTTATTAAAATTAGTAACTATTAGATTATTCAGTAATGATGAAAAATAATGGTGATATATCTTAAATTGAATCAGTTACAACCATTCAACAATCCCAATGTACCAATACTAATGAGCAAATATTAAACATAAAGCTAAATCTCAAAGGGTTCTCAAGAATGGTTAGTTTTAGAATTTGTTTCCTATAAGAATTTACTTAATCACATCTAGTTTTTCCCTTGTTGGGCCTTCTCTTTAGATCAATGAAAGATAAAAAGAATATTAGACAAAACTAGTGCGTGAACAAACTCCTTCAAAAGAATCTACTTTGAAGCAAAGGCTGAGTAACATTCAGCCACCAGTTATAGGAGATACCAAGGTGATTTTTATTATGTCCTAGCAGGACTGTTTAGTGGAATCTTTCGAAAATGGTAATTATGCAGAGAAAGGAAGGAAACTGGTTCACCACAATGGCTGCCAGTACAAATGAATTTATCAGTGAGCAAAGTAGCCAATCACCTACCTATGTGATGTTACTCCAAATTATATCCAATGCAACATCTATTAATCCCTACAAGGTTAGATTAGAGCCTTTCCTCCTAACGACCAGTTAATACACTTGCCCCTCCTAACATGGGCTCCAATTAAACTCCAGGATTAGAAACCTCAACCAGGAGACAAAATCATTTCTTTTTTTAATGGGTGTGAGTGGGGGAGGAGAACAATTCCAGGAGAAAAATAAAAGCCAGGTCCAACATAAGAGTGAAAAACCTGAATGAAACCCAAGATGGGCCAGGTAGTCAGCAGAAGTAGATCCACTCCTAGGCACAGGGACCTCAAAACTGAAGTAAGCCTCCTCTCAGGAGCCTGTTACACTTGCTCTTACAAAACAGGAACCTACTTTTTTTTTTTTCTTTAAATCAAGCCTGAAGTCAGGTTTCTGACATGAAGATTCAGAGACACAAGTTGAAAGAACAAAAAGGTACTTTAAAGATCACAGTCAGACTCCTTATTTTGACAAATAAAAGCACTCATGTGTAGAGAAATGAAGGAAGTTGCTTGAGTAAATACAATTAATAGCAGATCTGGTACCAGAATCCTAATCCATTTGTTCAAAATCTAACTCTCTTTACAACATAGCACATTAACAGAAGATACTGACCTGAGATAATGCAAGTTCTGATGAGCGTAAAGAATGGAACGTAAAGAAACATTTGGGTGAAAGAAGTAAACCAGAGAAACAGAATAGAAACCAGGAGGAAAACAGTTCAAGATGTCAACAGGTCAAAGGGCCCAGAGATGGGACATGGAAGAAAGCTAACAATTATTTCCTTCTCTGTTTTGCGGAGACTGAACCCCCAACCATTATCTAGACTCCACACAAAAATACAGCTGAATTCTTGGTACTTTTCCAGTTGGGATTGCTTATCTATGAGAACAAAGGGGATGACACAGCAGTCAAGGAAAACATACATGTCAGCTGTGTCTATTGGGTATAGAGTGCCAATGGGAAAGGGTACCTAAGGATATTTTTATTTCCCTTCCCCTCACCTCTGCTCAAATGAAAAAGGACTGTATCCTATCCAACTGAAGGCCACTTTGCAATTTATCTTTATTAGTAAAAATGTGGAAGAATGTTCATTCTTTGATAGTATTTTATCATCATGTGGTTTAAGGCCTAACTCACGGCTCAATATTAAATGCTCCCTTCTAATCTGGTGAGTATATGTGACTAATAAATTGCTGTTGACTTTATCTGCTTAGTGACTTAAAGCCTTATAGTAAGTGCCTGTTTTCAGTGTCATGTGTTCCTACCCTCATGACGAATCCCTCCCTCTCCAATGGGTGAAGAGGAGGAGATAAGACACATCACATGTTTACATTCCAGTCTTCTAAACCTTCCATAGCACTTTGGTAGATACCATTACAGTCAAGGAATCTAATAACTTCATTGTTTGCCGGGCTCTCAAGAGCAGCGATGGAGAAATGGCCATTGCTACTTAATCCTTCCTACCCTATGCCCTCATCTGCACTGCATTCTAGCAACAGAAACTGACCACCTCCTCTTGGGAACAACTCTTCATGTTTAGAGGATATGATGTGTGGTCTTCAAACTCACCAAACATTTCTAATTCCTTTAAAGTCCCTACATTCTATCCCTTTATTTTTTCAGTTGTTCTACACTAACCATTCCTAATTTTTTCCATCTCCAATATATCATGAAGACCCAAATGTGTTGTAACAGTGTTATGTTAATACTATGACCTTACAGAGAAAATTTTGAAATCACGTATCTGAGTCATGCTTGTAAAATAACTAATTCAGTGCTCACCAAATATTTTTAAACATCTTCTATAGGCTAGATTGTTTATTTATATTCACTTGTTGATTCACTTGATGGGATAGATCCTCTAAATGCACCAGTAACTGCTTTATAAATGGTCTTGTACTGATACACTGTGTTATTTGTTCATCAGTGCATTTATTTCAGCTTACTAAAGATTAAAGGTTGTCTCAATAGTAATTTGGGCTATTTTGAATGATTAAATTAGTTCTGCCTTTTCAGCAGGGCAAGTTAAAAAAAATGTTAGATTTAATTGATCATGTGTCGTATGTACTTCTAAATTTTCCTACTGTCATTCCAAGGTTATTTTAAAATTTAAGATCAAAAGCCAAAAGAATATTAACTTTAAGTTTATTTTAAAGAAACTTGACATCAAAAGGTTTTCAGGACTAGAAATTCAATTTCTCCCAAGTGCTAAAAAATAAAAAGGTAATCAAATAGACACTTAAGGAAGTATTGGAATGTTCAGTATTACATAGATATTGAAGAATTATATTATTTTTTAAAACTATAACAAATCCTTCTCTACCTATTATTGCTATTCACATGATATTATCTTGGGGGGCACCTACAATATCCTAGGCATTTTCCTTTGTAGTCTCTAATCACAGCAGTAATGAATGGGTTCAACTCAGGTGTTTATTTTTTCCTCCATGAGTTGATCAAAGAGTTTTTAAGTCACTGTAAGAATTCAGATTCCAGCTGAATGTTTATTAGTTAGCTTCTATAAAGGTTAACTTCCTTATCATTCATTAGGAAGGATTATAGTATATTTATTTCATAGGGTCATTGTGGGTGTTAAAAAGTATCTATATGAACCATTTATTATAGTGTTTGTCATAAGAGGTTAATATATGCTAATCATTATTATTATTGATAAAATATTACTGTGGCATTTGCCCTATCCTTTTAAATAATTCATTATAGGCCATAAATATGCAGTCATTAGGCTCCTAGGAGTTAGAGGGTGATATTTCTAAATTTTAAATTTCTACACAACTCCATAAAACAACAAACATCTGCTCCATTTATTTTTGCTTCTCACATTTGCCATATATAACAATTTTTGGAATATGGATACTGATATTAACTCACCAACTGACCCCTTGGGTTTGACTTTGTCCAGAATAGAAGTGTTGTGCCAATACATCTTAAATATCTGCTTAGGACTTTTAATAATGCAGAATGATGATAAATCCTATATAATGTTAGGTTGAAAATAACATTCATGTTATAGATAAAAATCCTTCATACTTTTAGTGCAACTTCTTCACATCTTTTATTTTGGTTATTTACATTTTTTTCCTGAGTAAATGCAAGCTGAATGGTGTCTTGTTTTATTTCCCTAGGACACTGATAAACAGCTTTGTCACGAGGAAAAAAATCTAGAACTTATTCTACAACATCCATTTATTCAAATGGCAGTTGACAGCATCTTACATGCATTGTACCTTTTGGATATGAACTCCATATGGCTGAAAACTAATAATTTCATCCTCAAGAATTAATACCAAATGCCATATATGTGATATTTTGAGGAAGATATTAATACACACCAGCCAGACTCTTAACACAGAACATTAGCTCATCTCTTTGAACCAGTGAAGATTGGGCCAATAATGGTTTTACAGAAAGAATATATAATTAGGATGCAAATATGTAATAAGGAAAGATTATATGATTACAGAGAAGTAGTGGGTTCCAAAGCTGAGTGAGCACAGAATCCCCTGAAGAAATTTTTTTTATACAGGTTTCTGTTCTCTTCCCCACATTTAATATATGAGAATTTCTAAAGGGCAGGACCTTCATATTTGTGCCTATGGAAAGAACCCCAGGTGGGCAGACTCACCAGTCAGGCTTGGGAATCACCCATGCAAGTCACACAGCATCCATCTAATTAATCATCTAGGTCCATGATTTTCAAAACTCCATCTAATTAATCATCTAGGTCCATGATTTTCAAAACTTGTTTGTATGTCTGCTTTTAGCAATGCAGTTTTTTTCTCATTATGTTTGTACAGAAGCAATTTGCAAGTCAGGTTAAAGAAGACTTCTTTTGGTTGAAAACTGTTTTGTGATCTGGGGCATCAATGGCTCCCGTCTCTTCCTTCCTCCTTAGTGAATTCAGAGGCCCCGCAGAGCCCTCAGAGTCCCTGGGACACAAGTATAAACCCATAATCACGCCCTAGGGGTACTGTGTTTCACCACTGAATTAACTGAAACTGCCAGAAGCCTCCATATAGTCTATCCTGTTCGTGTGGGATAGCTCTATACTGTCCTTCCTGAGCAGCTCCTGCGCGTTGTGCTCCGTGTACGATCACTGCGCTGATGGGCGCGTTAGCATTAGGGCCTCAGCTGACATCAGAGCTCATCACGAGGAACTGTGGCGAAGACTGCATTCCTGTATTGGCAGTAGACTTGTTGAGGTCACTGGCTGTTGTATCACCCCGGGGACTCTTCCTAGACCCCAAGCAGGAAATTCCCCTTCAGATTTAGGAAATAGAAAATCTGTATTGCTGTGAAAACTTGGATTATTTCTGTCTTTCTGGACAATGAGTCCTGGTTTATGAGGAGAGAAATGCTGGGGTTTTTTGAGAAGCTATTTTGTGTAAGCAGAGTCTCTGACCCCACCGAACGCAATCAAGTGGGAGACAGACTCTAAGAAAGTTCATTTTAAAACAAAGCAATAAGTTCAGTTCTAGATATATATATGAGTTGCTATGGAAACAAGAAGAGACATTCTATAAGTAATTACATTTCTGTTTTTGTCTTAGCTACAGGAGATAAGAACTAAATTGTGTGCTCAATTACAGCAATAATATGTACCAGAGGCTCCTTTACCCCATCTTACTTTATCTGTTCTATACTTTTAAATTCACATTATATATCTTTTTTTGTTACATAAAAAAACAAAGTTAAAGCATTGTACTCAAAATTAACAATTTATACAATTTCTTACCAGATGTTACTTGCTTTTTAAACTTCTTTTATAATTGCAGGATAAAAGACAAAATCAGGAGAATTTCATTAATTATATTTTATAAACACATGTATATTCTAAATAGAAAAGTGTTCAAAGATAGAGAACTGAAAGTTGAAAATGTGAGCCATTAGGTATCATTCATACAATCTGTGTAGTGGTAGAGTAAGAAGCCACCCATAATCTCATTTCTCTAAAAGGGGAAAAATCCATTGACTTAATGAAGCAGAAAGCTCAATACTCTTGATGTGGATATTGCTTCATATTAAAGAGCCACCTGGAAACTGGTTACTAGAATGAACCTCAGTATTGAGTTACAACCACATTTTCTTGTCCCATATTATAATTTTCATAAAGCCCACTGTCTCAGCACTACGGTAGCATATCAAATGCTCTCCTGTGGACAAAAGATTGGGCGACACTGTACTAAAGAGTAGGTCACGGTCAGTATGTGCTACTTTATTCCTGAGAAAGATGCTGCTTCCTTTCAGACAGGTAGGCAGTTTGAGTTACCTTTCCTTTGCTGGGGATGGTTCTATCAACAACGGTATTTATTAGTTTTATACTATCCTTTTCCTGAGCAGTTTAGAAAACAAAACAAAGCTGACTGACCCAAACAAATACAGACCCTACAACCCGGACCTCCACTTTTGAGGTGAGGCACTGTTTGCTCTAACCAGCTGAGCTCCCTGGTGCCTAAATGAACAGCAGGTGTTAGCTTTGCCTTTCTTCCCTCAAATTTTGTTTTACAAAGTAGTAAGAAATGACATGAACAATAATATGCATTTTCATCTTCTCTTTCATCTCCATTTTGTAAAAGTCAAACATCTTCTGGGGAGTAGTTCTGTAAATTCTGGACATGAAAAATTCTAATTAAGATGTCAGCTCTGTGGCTTGCTGAGTGACCTCTCCACAAGATACTCAACCTCAGTTTTTTTTATCTATAGAATGGGGACTCTACTGATACTTATAGCATAGGGTTACTGAGTTTAACAAATTTAAAAACTGTAAACTACTTAGAACAATATGTTAGAACACTAACTGCTATAAAAGGGCTATAGTTGGTGGTGGAGGTATGCTTATACTATTATTATGTGTATTAAGAACAATACCAAAATGCATCAGTGATATGTTTGAAAAATTTGTCCAGGCTTATATGTCAGCTTAATGACAAAATCTTCAAGTTGTTAATTCCCAAGTCCCCCAGCCCTGTGCCTTCTATCTTGTGAACCCAACTTTAGCCAGAGGCTTACTTGGTTTTTGGTTTTTGGTTTTCAGTGACTCAGTACTTTTACAATAGTTTGCAGTATCTAATGAACTGGTAGGTAGGTTTCTTCTTTCCTGATAATGAGAATTATTTAAAGAATAGTGTCTCTATTTCTTCAAAAATAAGTTTGAAGTTCACTGCAGCGGCCATACGAAATTTACAGCTGGCATGTATATGCTTCTTTCCCAAATCTTTATTTTTACCCTAGAGTCTGTTTCTGTTTACCCCATAAGAGCTGTTTCTGTCTTCCAAAACCTCCACATACAAGAACCCTGGTTTTGTTACCAATAGACACACTTGTAAATGCCACTTCTTGGTACAGGCCCAGGACCAATATTCTTTTTTGGTCCCAGCATTATTTTCTGAATTTAAAATTATTTATTTTGCCTTGCTATGTATGTGCATATTTATGTTTGTGTTCATATAGTTTTTGACACACTATTCCGAATAATTACCTGCAGTTCATGAATCCTCTGGAAGCTGCTAACCAATTTCAGAGAGACAAAAACATGCACCTGGAGTCTGAGGACCTCGACACAAATAACTGATTATACGACACTTCTGCTCCCCATGATTCGCTTCATCATTCTTCTTCAATATCAGCTTGATGAAATCTGCTTTTCTAAAGAATGTGAAATTTGCTGGAATTAGAGAAGAGATGGGGACAATTTGTGTCATTCTGGAGGAGGGAAGCAAAAAGCATGATTACCCTCTTCTCTACGTGGATATGTACTATTGCATGCAAAGATTAAAGCCGGTTCAAGAGTTACAGTTTAGTTTGATCTAAAATAATTCCTTAAACCAAACCTGCCCACATACTCTAATTAATCATCCTAATGATTTTAGGGCACACTTAAGTCCTAAATCCTCATCGTGGGTCATCAATGGAATACAGTACTAAGACAAGCAGAAATGATGTATTCCTACTAACAGGAAGGTTAAACTAAGCAGTCTCATATACACAAAAAAGAATAAATCCTGAGTAAACTAATACATTCGTTAGTGTGTTTGTCTTTGATATTTAAAATAGTTTTCATTATAATTAAGATTTTTAGCATAGATTATAACAGTTATATTAATATCACATAATTACATTGCATAGTAATATAATGTCAGAAAAAATAAGTTTTGATTAACTCTTGAACTTACAGGAGATAACTAAAATCAATCTTTGTATCTACGTACTTGCAGTTGAGGAATAGGAAGTGAAAAGACTATGTATTTGTTTGTCTTCGGGGAAATGTCTTACAGAGATATTCTTGGAGAAGCAAGATCTCTAAGTCCTTTTAACAGGTCTGTGAGCTTCTGGGAAAAGCCCACCCATTTTCTGAATCACGTACATCAGGTGTTGTGTAGAATGTGACTGTAGATGCATTCACAGTGAGAATATGAGTCATCTTCCAATTATAGCAGTATCGTATCTATGCCTTGAAAATGCATCTGCCTAAGAAAATTAGTGCCATCTTTTCCCAACTCTTAAATAGAACTACAGTGATAATAAGCATGTGAACAATGAATAAAATACTTGGAAAAATGTAATACTAGGATTATGATCTGTACTTTTCACTTTTATAATAACTTTAATGCCTTTGAAACCTATTTTCATTCAGAGTTTACAGTATGAAAATTTTCTATAATAGAATTACACTGATATAACATTTATAGACCAATAAAATAGTTCTATATTGTAGATGATATCTTTATACTGCTATTTAAAGAAAATAGTTTGTCTAAATATCAAAATGAAACACAATGACTTGGGGTATCAAGGAGATAGGAATGCATCAAAGATACGCATTTTAGGAAGTCTACTTTGATTTTCAAGATAGCAGGTGAGTATGATAGCCTGGCATTATAAAGAAGATAAAACTATATAATTCCTTTGCCCTACAATCTGAGACTACTTAGAGAAAATGTCTCAGGGCATAAAAACCAGAATTTGAATGCACTTTGGAAGAATGTGCAATTGATGTAATATACAGTTGCAACTTCCATAACCATATCCACATCCTTAGTATTAGTGGTCTGAAAGTGATATTCCCACCAGAAGCCAGCCAGAAATTAAATTGATATTATGGTTAATGTCACCGAACAGTGTCTCAGAGGTACTGAAATTTACCTCTCTGTCATTCATTTTATGCCTACAGAAAACTTATCTATGGTCAAACCAAAGCCCAGAGAAAATCTCCACATTCTACTTTGTTCTTCAGTAAAATAAATAAATAAATAAGAAAAAAGAAAGAGAGAAAAGAAAGTTTCCCACGAGAAAAAACTATTTTTATGGACTAGGTAAGGAGACAATAGATTTTTTTTATGTAGAAAAGACTAGGAAAAAAGAAAGTGAAAGTTACTCCTTGTATCGATGAATCTTTGCTTATTACCATCCACTCAGATCATCCATTCTGAACGAATCACCAGTTATTGGATTAAAATATCTGGACACTTTTAAGAAAAAAATTTTTTTTAAATTAAATCACTAATAAATTTGGTGACTAATTATTGATCAATTAGCCCCAGTAGAGAGGACTTAAGTTTGGCTTCCTCTCAAGTACCTCAAATCTCACTGTCTGCCCCTGGTAACGGTAGTGATAGACAGAAATGAGAGGCATGCCCAGGACTGCAGAATTTCCTTTTCCAGAGGGTCCCATAACCTGAAGCACAAAAGCCCTGGGAATGGTTGGTCATTTTTATGTGATTCCCCATAAATTATGGGTAGGTCGTTAGGTAGGATGAATAGTCAAAAGATAGAACATATAAGAAACAAAAGCAAGCATGGACCACTCAGTTAAATTTGAAAAGAACCAGGGAAGGAGTATATGTCTTCACACCTGTCATTCATGTACTTCACCCCTACAACAGCCTCAACAAACTTTCACTGAAGCATTTTTAAAGGATTAAAAATTAAAAGCAAAAACACTTCATAGCCAGAAATCACTGGCAGTTTTTTTAAAATAACTATTTTCTCCTTCATAATTTCAACAGTGCCTGTACAAGGTTCAGTAAACTTTTTTTCTGTAAGGGGCTAGACTGCAAATATCTTAGGCTTTGCAGACCATAACATCTCTGTTTCAAGTATTCTACTCTGCAATTGTAGTGTGAAAACAGCCATGGGTAATAAAGAATGGAAGGGCTTTGTATCCATAACATTTATTTATGGATACTAAAATGTAAGTTTCATATAATTTTCACTTGTTATGAACTAGTCTTCATTTTTAAAACAATTGAAATGTAAAAATTGTTCTTACCTCTCAGTTCAGTGGGTTGTACAAAAATAGGTGACAGGACCAGTCTGGCACACAGGAAGTAATCTGTGGAACCCTGATCTTATATATTCCTCTATTATATTTATTATGTTGATGTACAACTGTTTTACAGGATTGTGTCTTCCACAAACTGTGAATTTCTTGAAAGCAAGAATTTTTGCCTTGGCATATTTACATTCCCAGGACACACACACACACACACACACACACACTACCTATCATCGGACTCTATATTAAGAAATCAAAACACAGATCACTTTGATGATAACTTAAGATACATTTCAGTTAACTGCTCTTGGGAGTAAATTCTAGAAGAAGCTACGTAGAAAAATGAGGATATTGAGGGTTTAGTTTGAATAAGGGTGGTATTTAAAGAGTCGGTTCTAGTTCTAAGGGTCCTACCAAAATTGACTATTTCTGCTGTAAGGGCTTTGATCTGAGGAACAGAGAAAAAGTAAACAGGATACTGTAATAGATAGCGTTAGATTCCTCTCCAAAAGGTTGTAATTCACCTTCTGCTCAACAATTACAGGAATACCCTTCCCCGAGCCTCATACAGCAAAAAGGGTCAGATAGCTGGGCATCAGCAAAGGGCCTGACAAGAAACAGATGCCGCTCTCAAATTCGATAATGTGAGGAGAATATAATAAAGGAGGATTTTTACAGATGTTGGCAAGAGGAATGGGAATCCACAAAATATCATTACAGGACTGGTTAGAGCTGAGCGGTCTTACTCTCCATCTCCCAACAGCTACTGCCACTGCTTCCCTTGCAATTACTTTTTAATAATTAAGACTTTAATTCACCCAGAATCTGTTTTTATATGTGGTATAACCAGGTGTGCACTTTCATTCTTCCAGAAGGCTACCCAACTGTGTCAGCATCATTTAATGGAAAAGCATTCTATCATTAATAAATTGAATGATCATTTTTACATATATTAAATTTCTATCTACACTGAAATTAATTCCTGGATATTCTGCATTTATTGCTGTAATAAGTTTATTTATTAAAAGACCAAGACCAGAGAGATTTAATTACATTAGTTTTATAGTGTGATCTGACATCTGAAATGGAAGTTACCCACCAATGTTCTTTTTCTTTCATATTTTTCTTGGATACTTTAAAGCATTTATTATTTATTATAAAATGTAATATCATTTTTCCAGTTAAAAATGCATTGGTATTCTAATTAAAATTGTATTATTTAACATATTAATCTTGGAGTATTAATATTTTAATGACAATAAAACCTCCTATTGACAACACAGCATGACTTTACATTTATTCAGATAATATTTTATATCCATCAGTTTTAGTTAATAGCTTTCTTCATAAAGGCCCTGAATTTTTCCTCTTGAATCTCTTCTTAAGCTTTTCTAGTTTTGTTACTATTGGGACCAGAAATTTTTTCCATATATTTTTCAGTAATTTATTACTAGAGTTGAATAAAGTTTATTTTTCCCAGACAACCTTAACATACTATGTAACTGTAACAGTCTTATTCCAGTCTCTTGCATTTTTTGGGTACACAATCATGCTATCAGAAAAGAGATCAACTAAGCACAACTTTTCCAATTTTGCTATTGATATTTTACATATGCAAATGTATAGAGTAATAAAATGAAGACTTTCCCCTACTCCAGCCTAAAGAGTAAAACACTATAAACGTGACTGCACACGGCACATACACTCCTCTCTGATACCATTCTGTTCCCTCCCCTACTGAAAACTGCTATCTTGAGTCATCCCCATGAATATATATGCATTGTCATCCCCATGCCCCTGTGCATTGCTAAAACTACAGTGAATCACTTTGTTTATCACACTGAATTTATCTTCCTGCAATTCTTTTTCATTCAACCTCAGGTTTCTGAGATATATTCATGATGGTAGTTCTAATTTCTTTACGTTAATTAATATCTACTACCGAAGGAACATGTTACAATGTCTTTATCCATTTTCCTGCTGTTAGTGTTTCAGGGTGACTTCTGTTTCTATTATAAAACCTGCTGTTATGATGTCTTTTTATGCACATGGATCAGAATATGTATCTACAAATGGAATTTCTTGGGTGAAGTCTATTTTTATCTTCAACTTGAAAGGCTGTAGACAAAGTGCTCTTCAAAGTATTCTGTGTCATTTGTCATTTTATACTTCATCAGCCATTCTCCTTCCTCCCCTTTCTAGATACACTTACACATTTTTAAAATTTGCCAATATAATGGTTGTAAAAGAGTATCTCATTTGAATTTTGATTTGCATCTCTCCAACTTCTTGTGAGCATATTTTTAATATATATTTATTGGCCATTAAGATTTCCTCTTTTGTGAATTCTCTCTTCGTGTCTTTTATTCATTTTTCTAATGAATTATTTGCCTTATTGTACTGATTTGTCAGTTATTAATATGTTTTTGAAAATAACCTTTGACCACTGTATGCATTGCAAAATTTTCACCCAGTCTGTGGCCTTTTTTTGATTAGGGGTGAGGAAGAGGTTGATTTCTCCTAAAAAGTCTAAAAATGCCACAAGTGAAAGAAATTTCCCTATCTTCAGTGCTAGAACCATTCCTGGCATATAGTAGGTAAAAAAAAATACTCAATACATATTTTTTGGGTGAAATTATGAACAATATCTGTAATCTCTCTAGGTATACCTTAACATTTCTTAATGGCTACAGTCTCAATTTAGTATGCCTGTATCCCAGTGAATACCATATTGATTTTAAATTTTGAGATTCCATCATACATTATGATTTAGAAGGAAAAGCAATTTATATCTTTTTGGTTACAGCCTAACATTGTACCAAGTGAAAATCAGCATAGAGAAAGCATTTAGAGTACTGGTTGCTCAAAAAGTATAAGCCATGCCTTGCTCTTGTAAAAAATAACAAGAAAGTTGGTTAAAATTTATGACTTTTCCAAATATCTAAAAGAAAGCTGAGGAAAAGTGGAAAGTCCAGATATATTTGCAAATAAAATTCTAAATATTTGATATATGGAATTACATATGTTTATTATTTTCCTGATTTTGATCCCAGGGAAATCCTACAAACAATATTTTAATAGTCTTCACATCAAGAAACATTAAGTTAACATGATAGTTCTTTGAGTTCCTAAAATTTAAAGCAAGGCATTGTGGGAGGCAAGACTCTGAAGTCAAACAAGACTTGGATTTGAGTTTTGACTTTACCTTTAATGCATTTAATCTTTAGACCCTCCATTTCTTCATCTGAAACATGATAATCATATTAAATAGGATTGTGATGAAGAGATAATTTATACAAAACACTAGAGTGCCTGGTCTATGCTGTATTCTCATATGCTCATATGTTAGCTCACTCCAGATATAACTAACACATGACCCAATGAGAGTAAATGCCCAGAATTCTCAGACCTTTGGAACTACTCTATCCCAGAAGCAGTCAAAATCACACTTTAAAGATGTATCCAGAGGCAGAATACACAAGCAATATGAAGCACAGAAATAAGGAGATAAAAGAGAGAACAAATTAAAAGTAGTAGAGACTCCTCAAACAGTAAACACTCTTGGAACAGAGAATCAGAGAGACATTGATAGGTAAACAAATACACAACAGCAGCAAATGGAAGGCAGAGGAGAGCTGGAGAACTACTACATGCGTCTTAATACAGGACCGACAAGTACCCTTCGAAGCTGTGATAAAGGCAAAGCTGCAAAGAACTCTGTTACATCCTGTGCATCCATCAACAGAGCTATGTGTACTATTGAAGTTACCTTTGGGTAGAACATGAAGTCCAGAAACATTGCAAATTTCTTACCACTCAGAGAAAAGATTGACACCCAGCACATAATTGGGGCACAGTAGATATTTGTTGAGTGAGTGAATAAATATCTAAAGCAACTAAGAAACAAAAGGAGTGAAGGCAAGAAATGTTGAATTCTGCTCAACAGTTTCATCTCACCTGCATTGGGGTTCAGATGGTAGCAGTGTTAGGTGAGACTCTACATCCCAATTTGCCCAGGGAAGTCCCATTTTTCACCTGTTGTCACATTATGAGCAGTAGCATCTTTTACTCTCAAAAATGTCCTGGTCAGGATGATAAATTACATAAATTACATGGTCTATGCAGATTGACATTTAGTACAGATTTTAAATCTTTAAGAGAAGGAGATCTGGGTCCTAAAATAATTAACCCTGGCCCTTGACAAGAAACTTTCTTCAAGACAGGTGCTGTGTCTTTGAGACAGCACACTAAGGGACAGAGACAATTATTCAACTTTCATAATGTTAGGTTATAAAAACACCTTTTATTTTTCATTTTCCATAGGATATTTAGTCTCTATCATT
Source organism: Smutsia gigantea (assembly GCA_032199065.1). Taxonomy (NCBI): domain Eukaryota; kingdom Metazoa; phylum Chordata; class Mammalia; order Pholidota; family Manidae; genus Smutsia; species Smutsia gigantea. The sequence continues at coordinate 481,487 of JAVSCE010020597.1, forward strand.
CCAATATTCATTTGTATTCATTAGTCAGCCAAAATTTATTCTGTATAGGTGAACAAAACACACAATTAAATATTTACAATCTAGAACTCTGGATACCCAAGTTTCCAAACTACCACTAATGTCAAATATTCATAAAAAACTAGAAGCTTAATACACAGCAGCTTTGAAAACTGAAAATCCCAACATTTACCCTGTATTTCCTATATTCTCAGATGTGTCCTCAAGGTAATTAGACTTTTCTTTCTGAATTAAAATATTCAGATAATGTCTTTCATGAACAGTTCTCAATAAAAACTTTTTAAAAAGTCTTTATATCACTGGATATTTACAAGAAAGTAAAAGATTTTCCGTGAAATGCAGTAAGCTTCCCAGGAAATCAGTGTGAATTTTAAGGGTATTATTTTAGTTATATGGGAAGTCTAAAACACAGCTGTAGAAAAATAATAAGCAAAGGAGTTGGCTGTCAAATAATTTTGTTTTTCAGGTATCTTATAGATATCTATATAGAGCCCTATATATCCTATGATCTGTATTATACTCATGGAACATAATTTTAGTCCCATGGAACTACAGAAAATTAACAACCAGGGAAATATTTTAAGTTATCAGTTGTATTTTTACCATTTTACAAAATAAGAAAACAAGAATTAGAGAAATTACTGATAGCACTTTTTTAACCTAAAATAAACTTTTTAATTCCTATTCAGTGCTCTTCCCATTACATTAACATTATTATTTTTGTTAGTTTATTCTGATAACAACTTTTTTCTGATGGTTTCTAGAGATTCAATATCCATGATTTTAGGCAGAATTTCAAAAATTGGACTTTGCTTTGCTGATTTGATCATCTTTTTATATTTCCTTAGGAAAATATTATTTCAAAAATATGGTCTTTCATGCTCAAGGATAACAAAACAATTGTAGTAATTTTTCAGTGTAGAAATAATTGAGGAATTGGGTTTAGTTTGGGGAATTTTTTAATTGTTTTCCTTCCTGCCAGTGTGATATCACTGATTGAACTTGTGAACAGAAATACTGAGATGAAAAATGTTACTTCAGGAACAAAACAGCAGCAGACTCGCAGACTCCAAGAAGGGACTAGAGGTTACCAAAGGGGAGGGGTGGGAGAGGGCGGGTGAGGAGGGAGGGAGAAGGGGATTGTGGGGTATCATAATTGGTGGACATGGTGTGTGTGTGGTCATGGGAAGACAGTGTAGCTCAGGGAAGACAAATAGGGACTCTGTGGCATCTTACTACACTGATGGACAGTGACTGCAATGGCGTATGGGGGGGACTTGATAATAAGAGTGAATGTAATAACCACATTGTTTTTCTTGTGAAACCTTCATAAGAGTGTCTATCAATGATACCTTAATTTAAAAAATGTTACTTCAGAATAAATTGCATGAAATTTGTATCACTACTTAGATAATATATAAAATATAATAGCTCTAATTGAGCACTTGATATGGATTCTTCACAGTGCTTTTCATGTACTATCTTATTTAATTACTACAACAATCTTAAGATCAAATACAACATAGACTATCCATTACAGTTATATTATACCATCATTGATTATCATTACAACAATGATTATCTGTATTTAGAGTCTAGGAATATGAATTGCCCAAAGTCACAGAGCTAATTAAGTATTAGAGTTGAATGTGTTATTTATTACTGCCTACCAAATCACCACAAACTTCATGTCATAACACATAATTTTTATCTCATGGTTTCAGTGATTCAGGAGTCAGGGCAGGGTGTAGCTGGGTCCCCTTCCAGTGTCTTACAAGGATGAATGTTTACCATATTCTATTGCTTACAAACAAGTCACAAATTCTGCCAACTTTCAAAGAGAAGAGACTCACTGGGACCACTTTTGGGAGAGTGTCCACATGGGAATTTGAACCCCGTATGTTGCTCCAAGAGTCCATGTGATGGACACCAGCACCTTCAGCTCAGCATACAATACCTCTGCCAGGTAAACAGGCAAGGTGTTGGAATTGGTTTTGAAATGTATTTTCTTAATTGAGGTAAAATACACAACACAAAACTCCCCATCTTAAAAACCACATAAAAACTGATAGATTTTAAAGTGTAAAATATAGTGGCAATTAGTACATTCAAAATGTTGTGCAAACATCATCACTTTCTAATTTAAGAACGCTTTCCTCATGCCAAAAAGGAAAGTGCATATCCACAAAGAAGTCACTCCCCATTCTCTTCTCTCTTCAGCCTCTGGGTACTGCTAATCTGGTTTCAATATTTATGGATTTGCCTGTTCTGGATATTTCATATAAATGGAATTATACAGATGTGGCCTTTTGTGTCTGGCTTCTTTCACTCAGCATAGTATTTTCAAAGTTCATCCATGCTATAGCATGTTTATTTCCTTTTCATGGCTAAATAATATTCCATTGTATGGTTATGTCATATTTTATCCATTCATCAGTTCATGGGCATTTCAGTCATTTCTACATTTTTGCAGAGTTTTTTTTTTTGGTTACAAACATTCACATACAGATTTTTGACTGAATATATTTACAATTTTCCTGGGTGTGGAATTCCACCTAAGAGTGGAATTTCTGGGTCATATGGTAATTCCACGTTTCCTTTATAAGAAATGGCCAAACTGTTTTCCACAGCAGGTCCACCATTTTACATTCCCCCCAGCGATGTATGATGATTCTTATTTTTTATATACTTGACAATACTTCTTATTTTCTGAGGTTTTAAAATAATTATTATAGCCATCTTATTGGGAGTAAAGTTTTATCTCATTGTGGTTTTTATTTTCATTTCCTTAATGATTGATGATGCGGAGCATCTCCTCATGTGCTTATTGGCCACTTGTACAGCTACTTTGGAGACATGTCTATTCAATTCCTTTGTCCATTTTTTTAATTGTTTTTTTTTCTTCTTGCTGTTGTTCAATTGTAAGAGGCTTTTATATTTTCCTCCATCATATCAAGTTATTTGGCTCCATGTTAAAGCAGGCCTTGTGTATGAGACAATGGCAACCATTCTAAAATTCTGAGAGTTTCATAAATAAAAATTTAAAGTAAAAGTTTATTTATTGCATGTGTCCTGCATACAAGATACCAACACAATAGGGCATGTAAAGATAAAGTCACAAGATTCACAACCTAGCATTAGATTAAGACTTGATCACATTAACAAATTTTAAAAAATGTATTGGAAGTAAAGTGCCATATGGAAGATACAAACATGTGTTACTAGCATTAAAAAAGCTTAAGTAGATTCTAGTTAGGTAGGAGAATGGTGGAAGCAACAACAAGGGAAAATTCTATAGAAGAAAATATATTGAAGAAAAGAAATTATGGGAAAGGGTAAAATAAACTAAAGCATAGAAACCATGGTTATAAGGTTAAAAGTGCATTTGGAAAGCTAATGTTCCAAACCAGGCTGGTTGGAAAGTTGCTTATACTTTGAGAAATAGCAGTTAATTTGATTGAGAAGATTTACTATTATTCTCTCCTATAGTGACCCTTCCTTTCCCACTCTCTGCCAGCTTTGATTGGACCTTCTCATAAGGTCCAGATTAAATACCTTCAATTTTCTAAAACCTTCCTTGAAATAAATAGCTGCTTCTCTGCACAACTAGAGCATTTTATTTGTCTTTCCCTCATGGTCATTGCCAATCATGAGGATAGAATGTATTAGGCTAAAACTTCCTTATGGACAGGAAAACTCCAAATTCTTTGTACATAGATGTACAATAGAATTTAGTGAGTTTAAACACCAAAATCATTGAAATGGAACAAAGATAAATATCTATGTAAAACCATGAGTTCTCAACTAAAAAATTCCAACATTATCTAGCAAGTAAATGTGTTTTTTGAGAGGTTATAGAGTAGTTAACATTTTAAAAATTATATTATTCTTTATTTAATTCAAAAATAAATTTTTGGTAAGTTAATATATTCACTAATGGTTAAGAATGTTATATTAATGATAACACATTGAACTGAATTCCTCAGGTTTAAAAGTCGAAGTCCACTAGGATATCATTAAAACTTCTAAAGTAAAAGGAACATGTGGTATCTATACACAATGGACTACTATTCAGCCATAAGAAAGAAACAAATCCTACCATTTGCAACAGCATGGATGGAGCTGAAGGATATTATGCTCAGTGAAATAAGCCAGGCGGAGAAAGACATTGTGGGAAATCATTTGTGGAGTATAACAATGAAGGAAAACTGAACAAACAAAACAGCCACAGACTCACAGACTCCAAGAAGGGACTAGGGTTACCAAAGCAGAAGGGTAGGGAATGGAGGGTGGAGAGGGAGGGAGAAGGGGATTGAGGGGTATTATGATTGGCACACATGGTGTGGGGGGGATCATGGGGAAGACAGGGTAGTACAGAGAAGGCAAATAGTGACTCTGTGGCATCTTACTACACTGATGGTCAGTGACTGCAATGGGGCATGGGCGTGACACGATAATAAGGGTGAATGTAGTAACCACATTGTTTTTTCATGTGAAACCTTCATAAGAGTATATATCAATAATACCTTAATTAAAAAAGGAAATAAATAAGAAATATTAAAGCAATTTTGAACACATAAGAATCTAACAATTCAAATGAAATAGACTTCCTTTGACAGCGCTCTCAGGAAATAGTGGCCAAATTTTCAAGGAAATGATTGCCTTAAATGGAAATCAGAAAAAAATAAGGTTTGTAATAAATTTTGTTGAGTGAATCAAGGTTTGTTTTCCCAGGGGAAAAATTATGAGGTAGAAATAAAACTAAAGAAAACTAAATTATGATATAGTTCATTGAGGTGTAATACCTACTCTAGGCATTTCATTCAAAATAAGTCCAAATGTATTTGTACCACAAATTTCAAGGAAAGACTAGTTAAATAGATAGGCTGTGCTAAAGAATATTCCAGGCATTAGCTTTGTTAATGTCTAAACATCTTGTGGTATTTCAGGAAGTTCAATTCCTCATATATAAAGCACAGGCAATTACAGCTTCAATTCTGTGAGTCCTATGTATATTGTGATCTTTGTAATTTAAAAGTCACTCTTCATCACTATGATGGCAAAATTGTTTCTTTAAAGAAGAGTATAAGCACCGTGTCTGTGTTTCATGTCCCCCAAGAACCCTGGCTTAATTAAATAAATCAACCCTTCATTAAAGAAAACTTCTTTGCACTAAGTTATTCTGCACATCTTGCTGTGGAGAATACCAAGACAAACAAAACATATTCTTTCTGTCTTTAACTGCACTTTGTACTAGTGGGGAAAGATATCTACACAGAATCCCTGTAGAAAATACAGACTGAGGGAAGTGCTATGACAGACCTGTGGTCCACTTTCCTCAGGTTACAGCACTGTGCAGGTCACACTCACGACCCCGTTACCTGTCATAAACTGTTGTCTTCTGGCTCTGCCCCAAGCCTCAAACAGGAAGTCTGGACACTCAATCCCAATTATGCACAAACAAGGCCAGCAGTCATGTTATTTCGCCCCTTACCTGTTTTCTTACCTAGACTCTAATCTGCAGGGGGGTAGAGGTGGTTTGGTGGGAGCCATGCCTATCTGGTTTATCAGTGTCTCTGGTAACTAATATTGCACTGTGTTCATAAACGTTGGCTGACTAGATAAGTGTATTGTGAGCCAAGGGTACTATGCAGGTAAGTGTCCTGTGTGTTTGTGCTCTCCAGACCCTGTGGGGCCCACCTTTTCCCACCCTTGCCACCTGTGCTTCTGCAGGGTGGTCCCCCATGTCACTGGCGGTGCTGTTTTTGGAGCAGCTTCCCTGTTCACCGTGGTGCATCGCTACAGCCTGATGTCTGATGTTCTCTCCCACTCTATTTTCACTCCTCATATACCTGTTTAGACTATTGTGCCCAATCTGTACTCTAGCAGTTACCCCACCTCAAGGATAGGGTTACACCCTCCTACCCAGAGGCAATATATTGTCTACATCACAGACAGGAAAGCAAAGCTTTTGAGCGACATTAGCTTTAATGCACTCATCACGCAATCCCTTCACCGGGGACGTGGACTCAGGTCTAAACAGCCTGCCTGTTACTTTACAGCCCACTACTGGTTGTGACCTGCAGTTTGAAAGATAATGCTTGCGTTGTGAGGGCTATTCCCATGGGAGTTCTCGTTATAAATAACGGAAAGTAGATCTTGCTAATTTAAGTAGAAAGTGAACTTAGGAACAGGATACCAGATGTCACACAGAATCAACAAAGAATTAACAGAAATTAAGGCAGCCTTCTGCACAGCAGAGACAAAAGGCAAGGTCAGGCCACATCAACTGTTTGGTTAAAGTACAGCTGCAGTGCTCTACCACTAGCCATTCACCTATGATGGCCCCAGCAGTGAATGTCACTTCATAGCCACAGCTGCTGTGTCCATGACCCCTGACTCCACTGCTGTGGCTTCAAGTAAGTCCCCTTGTCCCTTTGTGTGTGTGTCTTCCTCCGGATGTGAAGTCTGGATGGAAGCATACATTTGACTTATAATAGAGCCTGTGTACAGCAAGGATATTCAGAAGCTGAGACGCTAAAAAAAATACCAAATGTAAAGCACAAGGTTCTTTTCAATATCGGTTACTTAATATTATTTATAACTTATTGGATTCAATAGAATCTTCAGGAACCAGTAGTTTAGTTTCCATCTTCTCTTCTACCAATCGCAATGCAATATGGATCTGAGGAGCAAAGGACAGGAAGGATGACTTTGCCCTTGATAGTCAATGGGATGAGATCTTCTCTTCGGTAAAGGCAGAAGAAACACCTGCTATTCAAGGTCCCATAGCAGATGCTCTGCCCCTCCACCCTTCTCTGTCCACCCCTCCCCAAAATGCTGACTTATATGAACTTACATAAACCATAATCCCTTGGCTTTTGGTTGGGTTTGGTCAAAGAGGACCTTAGCAGGAGATCAGAGGGAGGGAAAAGAGTGAGTCTATTTATTTATTTCCCATCACCATACCTGTGAGTCAGCCTTGAGCTGGCTGGTACCTTCTTTTGAAGGTCATTGATTCCCTAGGGCAGCTGACTTCTCAAGAATATCTCTTTCCAGACCTATTTGTTCCCTTCTCTTGTCCCTTCAAGACTAAAGAAGGTAACAATCCTGTTTCTTCACTACCTACACCCATGTCTTAGTAAATAGCCTCATTAGTAAATAACCTCTCTGTGAATTACCCTATTTGAAGTATGCTGTCTGCTTCTTCTTAGGACCCTGGCTAATACAGATCATATCTCGACTTTGCCAAAATGACACAAGCTTGGTTAAGACAAAAATCATTTGACCTTAGTTCTTTACAAAATGTATAAAATAAGAATAATCGTGCTGCTTGAGAATTTAACTGGACAGGTTATAATAAATATGAAAAATGCTAAAAAGGAGTCTACAGATTATCATTAGTAATAGCAGTAAATCAATATTGCAATATAGCTGAATTTTGATTATAAGGATCAAATGCGACGAAATGTAATAAAACATAAATATTAATTGAAGAATAAAAAGGACAATAAAATTTTCTCACCCCACTTCTTTAAAAGGACTCTTAGTACTGCTATTTTTAAATAATCATTTCAATCCCAAGTAGAAGCAATGAAATCCTGGACATGTTCCACTAATATCAACACACTATAGTAACAGAAGAGCCTAATTTGATTAAAATGACTAATTGTCAGGCAAAATTAATTCCTTAATAAAGGAAACATCTCAGTGCACCACAGAGAAGGATACCATCTTTGAAACAGTAAACAATGTTTTTGTTTATTTGCAGTGCTGAGGTGAGAGAATAATATGGGAAGATGATACTTGAATATCGTTTCAGTTTTTCTTGCTCTCAGAGATGCCCCAAGAGAGATGAGAGAACCTGACAGCCATGGCAATACACTTCAGATGAATCCCAGAGCTCCACAAAGGGCCTAAATGGAGGATGCTACTATAGCTGAAGCAACAGCTTAAGTAAAGGACACACAGAAGGCAATTCCCACCAGAAACTTCAAAAAAAAATACATGAGCATCATTCCACTTTCCATGAGCCAATGTGAAAAGAACCCACGTGACTTGTTACTGCTTTTAATATCATCTGCCCACCTGTACCCTTGGTAAGTTTTAGGGAAACCTGAGCTACCCAAAAAAGCAAAACATTAAGTCTGCAACAACCACTCTCAATATGTTGATGCACTTCCTATTTCCTATCAGTCTCTCTCCTTCTCTCTCTTTCCAAGTGCTACAAACAGCACGTACAGGTGAATTATTTAGGGTTATGCTAGTAGCAGCTCTAACAAAAAACTTCTCGGTGGCTCAGATGTGTTAGAAGCTTATTGTTTGCTTTGAATCCTGAGGAACTACATGTGTGTGTGTTTTGGGGGTTGGGTATGTTCGAGCAGACAAGTTTCTCCATTATCAACCCATTCATTCTGAAGTCACTATGGCCATCTCTGTCTACTCAGGGGAAGGGAAACAAGTACAGAGAATCTTTCTTCAGAGGTATTTGGGAGTAGGTTGAGGGAATAATTTCTACAAATGCTCCCTTAGTGCCCAATCACCCGACCCTACCTAGCCACAAATATATTCTAGCTATGTTGCCAGAGAACAAAAGGAAATGGGTTTGGGTTAACACTTTGCTGATACTGTCATAACAAATTGATCCTGTTTCGTTTTTCTTCCCACTTAATTTGTCATGATCTTTTGCAAGTTTTATTTGAAGAGATCAGATTCAAAAGCCTCACAATACCCTATCATATGGATGTACAGTAATGTGCTAAGTTATTTCCTCAATAAGGAGTTTATTTAGTCTAGGAGTGTTATAAATCATACTGCTCTGAACATTTTTATACATTAATTATGATTTATATACGCACTTTGCCAGACAAAATGTACAAAAGAGGAAAACAAGGGCTAAGAACATTTTAAAGTGTCTTGGTCATCTTGCAAGTTGTTTCCCAGAATGACTGGACCAATTTACATTTCCGTGGGAAGAACACCATGGGGCTGAGCTCACCCCGCCCTTGCTGGTACTGATTAAAACCATCTCATACCTATTTGCCACTTTGATAAACAAGAGTCAATAGTAATACTGGCTAAAAGTGTGTTTCCTTGTTAAATATGTTTTTGTGAATGCTTTTGCATTTTTGTTTTCTCTTTTGTATGTTTTTCATCTTATGCTCTATATATTATCTATTAAAATATTTTGAAAAAATGTTTTATGTATCATCTGTATAGGCTATAAACCTATTTAATTTTAAGCAATGCTCATATCAAAATTTCAACCTTCTATATTTTTGGCTTTTCATTTGTATGAATGTTCCATTTGGTAATTGTGGTGGTTAACTTTTTGGTCGACTTGACTGGCCAAGAGGTGACCAGATTAAATGTTATTTCTAGGTGTGTCTGTGAGGGTGTTTCTGGAGGAGATGAACGTTTGAATTGGTGGACTCAGTTACGTAGATTGCCTTCCCCAGTGTGGGTGGTCACCGTCTGATCTGTTGAGGGCTTGATCAGGAAAGAGGAAGGAGTAATTTGCCCCTTTTTTCTGCCTCCCGGTATGAGCTGGAACATCTCATCTCATCTTCTCTTGCCCTTGAAGCCAGGATTTACATCGTTGGCTTCCTAGGCCTTTGGACTTGGACTGAATTACACCACTGGCTTTGCTGGGTCTTCAGATTGCAGGTGGCAAATCATGGGACTTCACAGCCTCCATAACTGCACATCCCAATTCTTCAATTAATGTATGGATGGATACATTTATGTATCTATATATATAAACATATAGATATGAAATACAAGCACACCCTGCTGGTTCTGTTTACCTGGAGAACCCTAATACAGTAAACAGTCACACATACAAACATAGATCATAAATACAATGGAAGAAACTACGAAATCATCTAAGCAATAGCATTCTGTTTCACAATAAGACAAAGATTTCAACTTTCAGAGCATTTTTGCTTTTGCTTTTTTTTTTAACAATAACTACTTAACCCATCTTGAACTGATTTGGAAATAGTGTGTGAATAAAGAAAAATAAGAGAAAAATCAAACACTTCCCTCACAGCTAGTTTGCCAATTTTCTCAACATATTTAATCGAACAATCATTGAATCACCACTTTGTTTATTTTGTCCTAAATTAATTTGATGAATTCACATGATAATTGAGGGTATGTACGTTACCAACATCATCACTCTATCACTAGCATTTCATACTGCACAAGAATAATAATCCAGTGTAGCAATTGCCACTTAATTTGAAGTACATTCTTTCTGAAAACTTTGTATATAAATGAGCATCATACTGGCAAAAGAAAAAGGGGAGGCAGTGGGGGCCTGAAAACTATAAGTCAGACATCAAAAAATGCAGTCTCTTTATCACAATTACAGTTGTCTCTATGTAAAATTATGTCCTGTGAAATTACATGTGAAATGGTTAAATGATTTAAAAAAGCATTTTGAATAAGGAGAAAAATCTTTATCTTTTCAATTAAAAAAAAGAACAGGCTCCCTACTCTAGATCCAAATTATGTTTTGCTCAGGGAAGAGGAAATCATAAGAATCTTAAAAATACACTGTAACATGCATAACCAATGCTTGTAGCAGACAAATGAAACTTCTTTTAACTTCGATGTATATGTTCAGTCCTCAAAGATTTTGAAGTTGTACAGTTATATTCCTTCTTTCATTAGCTATTCAGTCAGAATAAATATTTTAGGTAACCAGAAATCTTATATTCAGATGATCTTTATTTATATGATTTGTGGCTTGAGCAAGATAGCAATGTTTGATCACGACAGAGGAAAAAGGGTTTTGGCAAAAGGCAATGTTTCTTAAAATTAAATTATTGAACTGTCATTGTCCAAATTTTCCCTGGAACAGAATTTCTCCCGCTAAAGTAGAAAAGCTGTTAAAGCATTTTTGTTGTTTCAAAAAAACCTTGAAATAAACCATTTCTTCTAAACATGACAAAGAACAAGTGTACTTCTTTCTCCCCTTATTTCAAAATAGGCTTTTAGAGAATGATTGCCTCAGTACTCCTGTAACCTCCGTTTCTTATCTCTGTGCAATGAACTATAAAGAAATGATAAAGGAGAGTCCCAAATCCAGTATTGCATGAACTGCAGGATAATTTTATAAATGGGGATGATCTGTTCCTCTTCCCTTTATATTTTCTATCTAGGGCTGCAAAATATTGCACAAGACATACTTACGCTAAAAATTATTTATTAATTTGTTGTTTATCTAGAATTTAAGTTTAACAGTGTGCCCTGCATTTTTATGTGGTAGATCTGGCAACACAACTTTTATTCCAGGAAGTTCTCTGAATGTGGGCTCATCTTCTCCAAGTATAACTTCTCACATAACATTCAGCCCCAGCTTTCCACCTGCCTAGTAGATGTTTTCATGGGGTTCCCAGGGGTCTCAAGGGCAGCATTCCTGAAGCTGAACATTTCATTACCACACTTCTAACAAGGTAAAAGGACTGCTCAACTCAACGTACCCGAACACAGCAGATCCCTATTCATATTCCACAAGGATTTGTTGAGTGCCTACTGTTGAGTGAACATAACAGACAAGTGGTCTGTCTCTGCGGAGTTTTGCCTTTTCTTTGAGATCCTCTATAATCTGGACCTATCCCAGGTCTCCAAATGGATTGCATATGGGTTGCTGCTATTTTCCTACTTTCTTCATAAACATGCCTTCCTTATTCTTGCCTCTGCTTTTCTTCACTTTCTCTACATATTCCTACTCTTCTCCATAGTTCTCAGAGTACTCCTTAACTCAGACTAACAACAAAGGAGGGAATTTATTTGTTTATATTACAAATCATCCAGAGGTAGAGCTAATCCTTCTACAAGGCTGGATCCAGTGGCCCAGAGATACCACTAGTCTCTGTTTTCCTTGTCTGTCCAGGCACAACTAGACTTCTTAAAGGCATAGTCTTTCCACCTGCACACCATTGTTCCCATTCACTCAGGCCACTGCAGTTGGCTTCCACCCTCATAATGTTCTTGTGAGAGTCACCAGGAGCGCTCTCTAAGCACAACACAATCAACACTTCACTAATCTCATCTAACCTGATTTCTCTGATACATTTGACCTTTTGTCAACTTTTGCATCTTGTATCTCATGATGTCTTCTGTTCCTTATCTTTTCTTCCTCTAACCTTTTCACAGACTCTTCTACTCACCATGTTTAGAAAAACTAACTGTTGCTTTTCCACAGGGTTTTATCACGTGTCCACAGAGGTGACACACCTCCACCCTCAGCTACCGGACTAAGTCAAGAACATACAATTATTGTTTAATGAATATTTTTGTCAATTGATTGAATATTCTTAAAATTTACACCTGAGTGATACCCCAAGTTTCTCACTAAATAAAAATTTAAATATACAAAAGAAGAGATAATATTTGGTCCCAATAGTCAATATTTTAAAACCACTGTGTCTATTTCATTTTAATGATAATTCCCTTATGGAAAATTAAATGAAATTAGGAAAAAAAAACTTAGATAACTTTCTTCTCTAGGAGCTATTATTGTTTTGATCTTATATGTGACTGGACAACTCTGAATTTTTACCATTATAAAATATTCTGTTACTTGTTCAATTCTGGAATACTGTCTCCTGAAAACAACATAGACTACAAAGCCTCCCAAAAATGAGTGACTAGAATCCAGAAGAGGTTCTTATTCATGTCAAATGAAAATTTGGCAATGAAACACAGAGGGCTTACAACTTCTGCCTACAGAAATTGATCAGTATAATATGAGTGAAAAACAAAGCTAACACCTATAGATGTTTACTATGTGCCATGTATTGTTTAAAATTATGAACTTATATGAACTCATTAACGTTCTACCTTAGCTAAGGTCACATAGCTTACATGTGGTAGAGTGAGGATTCTAGCTGACTTCCCTTAATCCTACATGATTCTGTTTCACTACACTAGGCTGTAATAGACCAGGAGCGGATATGGTAACTATTGTTTATTGTTTCATTGAAAAATATAAGAAGCCATTTAAAATCCTAACATGAAAATGTTAAGTTGGGAGATTCAAGATGGCAGTGTGAGAGGTGAGACAAAGAACTCCTCTCAAAATCACAGATAGTGTGAAAATATAGTTAATACAACTAACCCTAAAACAGCAACAGGAAGGAAGGCTACACCAGACTGCATACAGACCTCACGAACAGAGCACAGCTCACAAAACAGGGTAACATATGAAACACTTGATCCAGTGGGACCCAAGCCCTCCCCCCACAGCAGCTCACTGGTGGGAGAAAGAGAAACAGAGCAGGGGAGGGGGTGGAAGCCTGGGACTTCTGAACACCTAGCCCTCGAGATCTGCTTTGCAAACAGAAATCTACATTGTGTGGTGCCCTGGAGGATGGGGAGTTGGGACAGGCTGAGTGCTTGAGAGACAGATTCTGGCTATTTGTAGAGGACAGGATCCACACCGGCCACTCTGAGACAAGAGAAAGGCAGGGGGTCTGAGAGGCTTCTTAGCAGCGAGAGGGGTGCTGAAGGCATGGGGTTTGCATGGAGATTTCTGCACGGGAGAAGGGATAGGGGGACAAGGTTGTCTGGGCATGCTCTGCCCAGCAGATTGGGAACTATGCGGAATTCAGGCACTCCATCCCTCTGGCTGGCTACTCAGCACCGTGGCCCCCGACTGTGATATGCAGCCTGCTGAGCCTTCCTCTAGGACTGACAGCACTGGCTCACAAACCTGCAGTCACTGCTCTGGTGTCAGGCCAGCCAGTGAGAGGCCTCACCTACAACAGCTAGAGACACCAAGCAGAGAGGCTTACACCTGTGTGCTTGGCCCACTGGCTCTGATACAGGAGACAGACAGGGCAGAGGGGAATCAGGAAACAGATCTTTCCTCCCCCCAGGCACCAGCTCCACTCCCCTACGAACACCAACCTCACTCTAGGGGCTGAGCAGCTCCAGAGACTGGAGCTTCTGGGCAATAGAGGGCACCACACAGAAATATGAAACGTCAAAAGAACATGGTACAGACCAAAATCTCACAGACCTAAGAAACAGGGCCAAATGAAACTGAACTCACCAATCTTCCTGAAAGAGAGTTCAAAATAAAAATCATAAACATGCTTACGGAGGTACGGAAAAATACTCAAGAACTCAGGAACGAATTTAAGACAGAGATTCAATCATTAAGAAATTCCATATCTGAAATGAAACATACAATGGAGGGATTTAAAAGCAGATTAGATGTAGTAGAAGAGATGGTAAATGGAATAAATTAGAGAAGAGGAATACAAAGAAGCTGAGGCACAAAGAAAAAAAAGAATCTCTAAGAATGAAAGAATGTTGATAGAACTGTGTGACCAATCCAAATGGAACAATATTCACATAACAGGGGTACCAGAAGAAGAAGAGAGAGAAAAAGGGATAGAAAGTGTCATTGAGGAGGTAATTGCCGAAAATGTCCCCAATCTGGGGAAGGAGATAGTCTCTCAAGCCATTGAGAGGCACAGATCTCCCAACACAGGGACCAAAGGAAGACAACATGAAGATATATAATAAATAAAATGGCAAAGATCAAGGATAAAGACAGACTTTTAAAAGCAGCTAGAGAGAGAAAAAAGATCACATGCAAAGGAAAACCCATCAGGCTCTCATCAGATTTCTCAACAGAAGGGAGTGGCATGATATATTTAATGCAATGAAGCAGAAGGGCCTCGAACCAAGAATACCCAGCAAGGTTATCATTTAAATTTGAAGGAGAGATTAAACAATTTTCAGGTAAGCAAAAGGTGAGAGAATTTACCTCCCACAAACCACCTCTACAGTGCATTTTGGAGGAACTCCTACAGATGGAAGTATTCCTAAGACTAAATATATTTCACCCAAGAGTACAGAATATGATTCATACATACAAAGAATAGAGGAGAAGAAAAAGGAGGAAAAAAATCTTTAGGTTGTGTTTGTAATAGCATACGAAGTGAGTTAGATCAAACTGTTAGATGGTAAGGGAATTACCCTTGAACCTTTGGTAACCACAAGTCTAAAGCCTGCAATGGCAATAAGTACATACCTATCAATAATCACCCTAAATGCAAATGGTGCGAATGCACCAATCAAAAGATGTAGAGTTACAGAATGGATAAAAAAACAAGACCCATCTATACGCTGCCTACAAGAGACTCACTTCAAACCCAAAGACATACACAGGCTGAAAGTAAAGGAATGGAAAAAGACATTTCATGCAACTATTAGGGAGAAAAAAGCAGGTGTTGCAGAACTTCTATCAGACAAAATAGACTTCAAAACAAAGAAAGTCACAAGAGACAAAGAAGGACATTACACAATGATAAAGGGATCAGTCCAACAAGAGGATATAACTATTATAAACATCTATGCACCCAACACAGAATCACCTACATATGTGAAACAAATACTAACAGAATTAAAGGGGGAAATAAAATGCAAAGCATTCATTTTGGGAGACTTCAACACACCTATCACTCCATAGGACAGATCAACCAGACAGAAAATAAATAAAGAGACTGAGGCACTGAACAACATATGAGAACAGATGGACCTAACAGGCATCTACAGAACACTCCATCCAAAAGCAACAGGATACACATTCTTCTCAAGTACACATGGAACATTTTCAAGAATAGATCATATACTAGGCCACAAAAAGAGCCTCAGTAAATTTAAAAAGATTGAAATTGTACCAATCAGCTTCTCAGATCACAAAGGTATGAAACTAGAAATAAATTACACAAAGAAAATGAAAAAGCCCACAAACACATAGAGGCTTAATAACATGCTCCTAAATAATCAAAGGATCAATGACCAAATAAAAAGAGATCAAGCAATATATGGAGACAAATGACAACAATTATTCAACACTGCAAAATCTGTGGGACACAGCAAAGGCTATGCTAAGAGGGAAATATATTGCAATAGAGGCCTACCTCAAGAAAGAAGAACAATCCCAAATGAACAGTCTAAACTCACAATTATGAAACTAGAAAAGGAAAAACAAATGAGGCCCAAAGTCAGTAAAAGGAGGGACATAATAAAGATTAAAGCAGAAATAAATAAAATTAAGAAGAATAAAACAAAAGAAAGAATCAATGAAAGGAGAAGCTGGTTCTTTGAGAAAATAAACAAAATAGATGAACCCCTAGCCAGATTCATCAAGAAAAAAAGAGAATCTACACACATAAAAAGAATCAGAACTGAGAAAGGAAAAATCACCACAGACACCACAGAAATACAAAGAATTATTAGAAAATACTATGAAAAATTATATGCCAACAAACTGGATAACCTAGAAGAAATGGACAGCTTTCTAGAAAAGGACAACTTTCCAAGGCTCACCCAGGAAGAAACAGAAAATCTGAATAGACCAATTACCAGCAAAGAAATTGAATTGGTAATCAAAAGACTACCTAAGAACAAAACCCCTGGACAAGATGGTTTCACAGCTGAATTTTATTAAATATTTAGTGAAGACCTAATACCCATCCTCTCTAAAGTTTTCCCAGAAGTAGAAGAGGAGGGAATACTCCCGAACTCATTCTACAAGACCAACATTATTCTAATACCAAAACCAGACAAAGACACCACAAAAAAAGAAAATTACGGACCAATATCCCTGATGAACATAGATGCAAAAATACTCAACAAAATATTAGCAAACTGAATTCAAAAATACATCAAAAAGATCATCCATCATGATCAAGTAGGATTCATCCCAGGGATGCAAGGATGGTATAACATTTGAAAATCCATCAACATCATCTATTACATCAATAAAAAGAAGGCCAAAAACCACATGATCATCTCCATAGATGCTGAAAAAGCATTTGACAAAATTCAGCATCCATTCATGATAAAAACTCTCAACAAAATGGGTATAGAGGGCCAGTACCTCAACATAATAAAGGCCATATAAGACAAACCCACAGCCAACATTACACTTAACAGTGAGAAGCTGAAAGATTTTCCTTTAAGATCGGGAAAAGACAAGGATGCCCACTCTTCCCACTTTTATTCAACATAGTTCTAGAGGTCCTAGCCACAGCAATCAGACAATACAAAGAAATAAAAGGCATTCAGATTGGTAAGAAACAAGTCAAACTGTCCCTCTTTGCAGATGACGTGATATTGTATATAAAAAACCCTAAAGAATCCACTCCAAAATTACCAGATTTAATATCTGAATTCAGCAAAGTTGCAGGATACAAAATTAACACACAGAAATGTGTTGCATTTCTATACACTAACAGTGAACTAGCAGAAAGAGAAATTGGGAAAACAATTCCATTCACAATTGCATTCAAAAGAATAAAATACCTAGGAATAAACCTAACCAAGGAAGTGAAAGACTTTTACTCTTAAAACTACAAGACAATCATGAGAAAAATTAAAGAAGATATCAATAAATGGAAACACATCTCATGTTCATGGATAGGAAGAATTAATATTGTCATCGTCAAAATGGACATCCTGCCTAAAGCAATCTACAGATTCAGTGCAATCCCTATCAAAATACCAACAGTATTCTTTAATGAACCAGCACAAATAGTTCTAAAATTCATATGGAACCACAAAAGACCCCGAATAGCCAAAGCAATCCTGAGAAGGAAGAATAAAGCAGGAGGAATTATGCTCCCTGACTTCAAGCTCTACTGCAAGGCCACAGTAATCAAGACAATTTGGTACTGGCACAAGAACAGACCCATAGACCAAAGGAACAGACTATAGAGAGCACAGATATAAACCCAAGCATATATGGTCAATTAATATACAATAAAGGAGCCATGGATATACACTGGGGAAATGATACCCTCTTCAACAGCTGGTGTTGGCAAAACTGGACAGCTACATGTAAGAGAATGAAACTGCACTACTGTCTAACCCCATACACAAAAGTAAACTCAAAATGGATCAAAGACCGGAATGTAAGTCATGAAACCATAAAACTCTTAGAAGAAAACATAGGCAAAAATCTCTTGGACATAAATATAAGCAACTTCTTCATGAGCATTTCTCCCTGGGCAAGGGAAACAAAAGCAAAAATGAACAAGTGGGACTATATCAAGCTGAAAAGCTTCTGTACAGCAAAGGACACCATCAGTAGAACAAAAAGACATCCTACAGTAAGGGAGAATATATTCATAAATGACATATCCAATAAGGGTTTGACATCCAAATTATATAAAGAGCTGACGCACCTCAACAAACAAAAAGCAAATAAGCCAATTAAAAAATGGGCAGAGGATCTGAATAGACACTTCTCCAAAGAAGAAACTCAGATGGCCAATAGGCACATGAAAAGATTCTCCATGTCACTAATCATCAGAGAAATGCAAATTAAAACCACAATGAGATATCACCTCACACCAGTGAGGATGACCAACATCCAAAAGACAAACAATAACAAATGTTGGTGAGGATGTGGAGAAAGGGGAACCCTCCTACATTGCTGGTGGGAATGTAAATTAGTTCAACCATTGTGGAAGGCAGTATGGAGGTTCCTCAAAAAACTCAAAATAGAAATACCATTTGACCCAGGAATTCCACTCCTAGGAATTTACCCTAAGAATGCAGCAGCCCACTTTGAAAGAGACATATTCACCCCTATGTTTATTTCAGCACTAGTTACAATAGCCAAGAAATGGAAGCAACCTAAGTGTCCATCAATAGATAAATGGATAAAAAAGAGGTGGTACATATACACAATGGAATATTATTCAGCCATAAGAAGAAAACAATTCTTACCATTTGCAACAACATGGATGGAGCTAGAGGGTATTATGCTCAGTGAAATAAGCCAAGCCGAAAAAGACAAGTATCAAATGATTTCACTCATCTGTGGGGTATAAGAACAAAGAAAAAAACTGAAGGAACAAAACAGCAGCAGACTCACAGAACTCAAGAATGGACTAATAGTTACCAAAGGGAAAGGAACTGAGGAGGATGGGGGGGAAGGGAGGAAAAGGGGGTAAAAGGGGCATTACGATTAGCAGATGTAATGTTGGGGGGGCACAGGGAGGGCTGTACAACTCAGAGAAGACAAGTAGTGATTCTATAGCATCTCACTATGCTGATGGACAGTGACTGTAATGGGGTATTTTGGGGGGACTAGATGAAGTGGGGAGCTTAGTAACCATAATATTGCACATGTAATTGCAGATTAACGATACCAAAAAAAAAAAGAGAAAAGCAGTCACTTGCAAAGTGCTCTGTGCTTGAAAACAGACTGTCACATACATTGTATTGGAGCCTCAATAAGTTAATGGCCTTATAAATTAAGTAGTTTTAGTCTTCTCAATTTACAGACGGGGAAACTAAGTCTCAGATAAATGGTGCCTTGTCCAAGGTCATGAAATTTTTAATGATGAGGCCATGAATAACTATCCCTGAAGCCATTTTTGTCATTGTCTCATGTGAGCGCACTGCTCAACACAAGTTTATTAACAACAAAAAGAGAATCATTAGGGAAAACCGTTAAAATGATCTTAACTAATGAAATACAGAGAAATATGTAAATTGGTCAGGAAATTTAATAGGGAACAAGTAATACTGGTGATTCAAATCCTATTACTACAGTTAGATGCTTTCTAAAAAGAGATGTAAAAATAAGCTATGTGTTTTTAACTACAGCATTCTATTAAGTGGTTAGTATTCCACTGCATTTTTATGAGCAAACATTTTAATTGGCAAATTCATTTATATTTATAGTGCATATTGGTGGTAGGATAATCCCTAATTTTCACCGCTCACTACAGAATGAGATTAAATGGCAAAAAGAGAATGGTTGAGTTTTTTTTCAGCTGTGTATTTTCATTTCTCCTATAAACCAGGGCTTCCATCAGATAGTTAAGCAAATAACATTCCTAGCTATTCCTGTGGTGACTATAAAATGGATTTATTTCTAATTTGCAGTAAATGCTTAGACTGTGCTTTTCCAGCTAAATAACTTTTGCCCTCCTCACAGCACACTGGGTATAGGAATTTCCTCTGAGCAACGAAGATCTATGGGATTCCTGGGATAAGTGTTATTAGGCTATAATTTTATTGACTTAAAATTAGTATGTGGAAAGCAAGCCCTGGAGAAATTCTTCTGTGTCATTTTTCTGAACAAAGGACAACCTAGAATACTGACCAAAATAAGGTAAAATCAAACTATCACTGTTAAAGAAACTTCTCCTTAAAATCTATTTGGCAATTTTTAAAAAATCAAACTTAATTGGAGATGATCCTTTTTCAATTGCACAATCTATCATTTCTAATCTCCATCTTAATTCACGTTCTGTCAATAAATACCTGAAGAATCACAAGATCATGGATCAATAGATTGCTTTATTCATGAAAGTCATATTGATATCTAGGACATGATCAAGAATTTAAACCTCAAACTGCTCATCAAAAGACTTCAGCCTCTCATGATGAGCAAAAAACATTGTTTCTCCTAAGAAAGCAATTACTCCATAGTTGATATAAATCTACAAACTCTGATACATTTTTAACATGTTTAATTATACCCTGTGAATGAAATCTGACACAAAGAAATGCTCAAGAATGGGAGACTAAGTGGAACATTTCCTGTTTCTCTGAACTTGAACTAAATGCTGGGGACAGAAAAAGGACAAGTATTCCACTTTCCAGAGAAAGTTTTAAACAAGTGGGAGCACAGAACCCTTCTAGGCTTTACTAATAGACCAACTGCTTCATTCACCCAACCATTCTCAGCCATTTCCAAGCCATATGAACAGGAGACCAGTGATAAGGAAGAGAAATGGAATCACTGGAATGAAAAAAGAAAGAATCCAAAAATGGGGGGCTGGGGGTCCCATTTGGGCAAAGTGATTACCTGTAAATGACTACTGACTTACCTATGAGAAGGTGGCCCAAGAAAGGGGAAAAGGGCCCATATCAAAAGGTCATCCTAATCTGCCCACCAAGCAATGCAATGTAAGAGGACTGTTCAGGAGCATAATGGATACCTATGGACAATCCAGTCACAGCTGGCCTGAGCTTCCAGCATCATTCCTGCTCAGAAACGGATGGAACCTGGTCTGCCCTAGTAACACAACATAACAACTAAGTGTAGGGAACTTAGAATGAAACTAGACAGATGAGAAGGCAGAGGACCCTAAGAAGTAAAGGAAACCCTTGAATAGGACTGAATTCTTAAGTGAAAATAACTAATAAATCCCTGGTTTGTTTTCATTTGGACAAAACTTAATTTTACCAATAATGAGGGGACAAGAGAGCTCATGATAAAAGTTAAAATTGAGTTACTGAAATATAGATACACACACAAACATCTGAGCTTTTACTTGAAATTTACACATTGCATTATAATTTTATATTAAATATATGAATCATTTTTCAGACCCAAAAAACAAAAACAAAACCTAAAAATGTTGGCTTTGTGGCAATACAGATTTGCGGTAGATATTTAAAACTATTACCATTAACAAAATTCACACTTACGTGAAATGCAATTTCAACAAAACTGCAGTTTAAATTTTCAAGTTCTGTCAAATACCTGACACCTTAGAGTAGTACAACAAAAAATAAGGGTATCTTTCTTAATCTTCAATCCTATTTTACATTGACTCAAAGCTAACTTTATTATGGTTTATACTTACAGAAAACAATAATAATTTAGAAGGTTCCAGCAGGCCACGGATAGCTACCCTTACTGGAACCAAACATTGATTTGCTTATAAGTTCTCACAAAATCTTTCCATATTGATTTATGTGCCTTAATATTTGATATAAAATTAAAACAGTTCTTAATATCACTGACTCACTTAGCCTCTATACACTACCCACTAGAATATGATTTCTGTCTGTTTTGGTCCCTACTACATCCCTACCACCTATAATTGTCCCTGGCTTACTGAATGTATGTTGAATTAAAGAGTAAATATTTGACTTTTAGCAGATAGTCCAGTGCCAAATATAGATGAGGTACTGTTATAACCTGAATTGTGTCCCCCCAAAATTCATATATTTGAAGTCCTAATCCCAATGCCTCTGAATATTGCTGTATTTGAAAATAGGGCCTTTAAAAAGATAATTAAGAAAAGGTCAATAGGGTGGGCCCTAATCCAATATTACTAGTGTCTTCATAAAAGGAAATTTGGATATCAACACATAGTGAGGAATAACCATGTAAAAACAAAAAGATGACTACCTGCAAGTCAAGGAGAGATGCCACAGAGAAACCAGCCTTGCACGTACCTTGATTTGGGGTTTCTAGCCTCCAGAATTATGAGAAAATAAATTTCTATTTAAGCTCCCCAGTCTATGGTACTTTGTTAAGGTAGCCCTAGCAAATTAATACAGATATTTAATGATCTTTTTCACTCAGAATTTTAAAAATGCATAGAATTTTAGGGAAAAATGCAATTTTTAATTAAAGATTTCATCATGAACCAATAATCAGCTATGATCACAAAACATGGTACAGTGAATCAAAAGTGAATTAAATGCACTAGTTTCACCCCTCTCATGATATTAAAACATTTGTGAATCCGTGTCAAACCCTATAATCCTGACAGAATCCTCCAATGACCATATATATAGAGTATAAGCTTGTTAATTTTAGTTGCCCGATCCAGGACCAGTAATTATTAGATTCCAAATAGAGGTAAAAGTCATAATATAGAGAATGACACGGGGAGGGAAGGTATAGATAACTGACCTGCCAAAACTGGCTCGACCCAACATGGAGGAGAAGTTGACCCTGACTTCACCTCAAAGTACATTATACGCTCATTAGCATACTAAAAACCACACCACTTGGCACCAGACAGTTCTGAGAAAGACCATCTAAGGACGAAGAGAGGATGCCACCCCATTTCCCAGAAATTCCCTCCCTATTCTGAGAAAACCCCAACTAACCCAATGAATATGCCATCCCTGCTTAAACTCCACCTATAAGACCACCGTGCCCCAACCCCAGCATGCTGCTCACCTCCGGAGAACACTTACACTCCCTCCTTGAGTGTGTACTTTACTAAATTACTCTTTGCTTTAAAAAAAAAAAGATATGAATGACCACAAAAGCCAGTCACAGAGTAAAATGTTTCTAAAGTTCTAGAACTTTAAAGGTAAATGAAAGTCATAGCCCCGAGCAAACAGAATTCACATTGAACAGCATTGTTTACTGGAGAAGTGTGAAAAGCAATTGAAGCCAAAAGATATCACTTAATTGCCAGAGACCTAAAATCTGTTATTAATCCTGTTAAAGAGGCATGCGTCTAGTGTTAGAATCATCTTGGTCAGGCTATATCCCACTGATTGAACTAGACAGAAAATCTATAAGTAGAGTGATGCACTCACTTAGATTGTGGGTTTACTGCATTTGAAAAGAACCATTAAATTTGAGGCACTAATCTAAAAGTTAGGATGTTCTTTGTTCTATACCAGATGGCCCATTAGTAAACCAAAGGAGAATAAGGCAAACTATGACAAGAAAACAATATATTTTCCTCTCACATATAGTATAGGAAAAGAAAAATTGCTTTCTATTAACTAAAGAGTCCAAATGACCAACATTTATTAAAATATCATATATATAGTAATGTTAAAATATTTAAAAATTCAATGAAATTCTTGTATAAGAATGCTATACACAGTTAACTGTCACTGACTTGTTCAGAAATAGTTTTTCTTCAATTCATTAAATAGTAATCATATCAACTTGCAAAATGATAGTGCATATGATAAAAACTCAAGACATCAAAGAGGTGAATGAAATGCACATATAATATGAAACAGCTGTTGGACTAATAGACATGTAAGAATGAAAAAGCTGGTAAAAAAATTATTATTCAAGATTACCCTTTAGTTTGCAAGGTGAGATACAATCTTGAAGTCTAGTTTGAATAAATATATATTATGCAACATACTCCAGGCATATTGTGTTTTGAACTTCAGGAAATTTGATGTATAAATCACCATTATATTGACCTGCCATACACTGACTTCTTGGTTGCCCTAATGTCTCCAAACTAAGTTGGAACAATTTGTTCATATATCACGTTATCTTTAACCCACTCAACATTCTGGCAGCCAAATGGATGTGTGATCACCTGCTTTAATTATCTGCAACCTAGTTCTCTTAATTTATATGATCTATAGGATTAAATCACCACTCTATTGGCTCCCAAATCTAAATCCCAGATTTCACTGCTAGATAAACATATAATTAACTAGCTATTGGAGCTCTCTATCTCTAGGGAATGACCAACACATCAGACTTATAACATCTAAAACTGAATTAATCATCTTTTCTCAAATTGGCTTTTACCCCTGTAGGGTGATAACACCTCCAATCATCCAGTAAACCAAGGTAGAAACCTGGATTTAATGCTTAACTCCTTCCTTTCCTCACTCTTTGCTTTTCATCCAAGAAATCACCATATTGCAAATTTCATTTATTGATATTTATAGTAAGTGTCCTCTTGTCCCCAATCCTATCACCAATGGCCAAGTTCTGTTTACCTATCTAGCATCTAAACTTCACCTTAAATAATATCTTTATAAAGTTAAACATCTTAGATAACTAAAAGTTCTCCATGACCACATTTCTGACTCCCCTCTTATTTTACCCTTCCTGACTCTTATTTTATATTTCAATAGTTCTTATGTGACTCATGTCCCTTACAGCCTATTCTGTTTTTCATTCCTATCCCATTGCTAAAGTTGCTCCCTGGGCTTGGAATCCTCTTCTGTTTTATTTTCACATGATTAATTTCTGCTGAATAGTTAAGCTTGCTGAAGGTAGTGTTTCTTGAGAGTCCTCTGTGTTCCTTCCTAGACTGAGATATATCCATACACAGTACTTTCTTAATAAATATCCTGTGTCAGCCTCTTTCCCTGCATTTCTACATTATTTGGTGGGGGGGGGGCTGTTTGTTTTCTTCTTTACTTGTATAAGGGCAACTTCAAGGAAGGGACTACGACTCACTAAGTAAATTTCTCTTAAAGCTATAGCACAATGCCCAGCCTATCACATACAATACATAGTGAATGAATAAATGTATGAATGAATGTCTTAAGGAGAGACAGATAATTACACAGATGAGATCCTATTTCCTCCCCTTGATTCCCTATAAAAGACTTGATTTAATAAATGAAGATAATCATGACCAAGGAACTATTTATCTATTTTTAGAGGAACAAAAGACCTTTAACTGAATTGGTTTTTTCATTTCAATGCATTGTCTTAGTCCTTCTCTTTGAAGAAGGCACACATTGATTGAAAAAATTAACCTAAATATTTTTATTCAAAATTCACCAAAATAAAGAAGTATAAAATAAATATAAATAGTCAATCTTTCAAAAAGATTTTTGGTATGTTGGCAGCATGTTTGCTCCCAGTGTTGTAGTTTGAAACTGTTCTCCATTCTGGGGACACTGTGTACCTGAAAATTCTCTTCAGATGTACAATCATTATTACTTTTTCAGTAATCAAGTCAGCTTCGGGGCTATATACACATATTTAACAGAACGATGGCTGGGAACTTGGTGAATAGTCTTTTAAAAAAGTTTTTAAGGTGGTTATCCTGGGAGTAGAAAGGCAAATCTACTCTATATCATCTGAACTATTTCAAGTAGATTTGAGCCATATTCCCTCAGAATCTAATGCTACCCACATGTGTTGGGCACTAGCTCATCTTTCCAGATAATGATTAGCCCTATTTTCTATCTTTCCAAACAAATTACATGCCAACAAAAGAAACCCTAATTGGGTCTGCAGAGAAAACACCTTATCCATAAGAAACTTTTTGTAATATACATCGCAAGCCAAAGAACATTTCTCCTAACAATTTAAGAGAAAGAGTTATCAAAGGTACTAACGTAAAAAAATGTGGCAAAAGTATATTGCTTCCTGAGGTTAAAGGAGACACCAAATATTTCACTATCAAATCCTCAGTTTTTTAAAAATCCCCATTTTGATCAAAATTTGTTTATGACATAACAGCTATTCTAGGACAGATTGCTATTCACCATCTTATTTCACCTCTGAGTTGGCACTGAAAACGTTTCCTTATGTATTTGCCTGCTCTTCTACATCGCATCACAGAGTGTAAAAGGTAGGCAGGAATCTTAGGAGTAATCTCCTTTATAGGTACACAGACATCTCTTGTAATAGTACAAAGCCAAACTCCAAAGAAACAGAACCAGTAGATAGGGAAAAGTAAGTTACCAAGCCACTTGGACTATAATTTGCTGAGATTTGACTTTCCCTGAGTTTTTCGCTCTCAGGTTACCAATGCTATTGCAACATGGACTCCCAGAATTAGGCCGCTTATCATTTAAAACTGCAGTCCAACGACAAGCACAGCATCTTTTCCTTGGGCTCTTTGACAAGCTGTGCAGTCACAGATGGAGAGCATAGCAGAGGTTGTGGCCTGAACCCCTGTCTGAGCGTCATACATGGTGTGTCATCTACAACCATCCCTTTAAATGCTTATCTAGGCCACCACCCTTCCTGTGCATGGAAACCTACTTTGCATCACCTGCCCCTGTGCCCAGCACAGATGACTGGACCTGCAGATGGCACCTGACACAGATGGGCTACGCCGTGTGCTGGCTTGCACCCTATGTCACGCTGTGGCACCTCATGCCCTTTCAGGAGCCTGAACTGAAGCATGGAAAGAACTTGACAGGTAGCAGTGGGCACCATATGTGCCAAGTTTCCCACAGATAGTGTTATGGCCATGTGGGGCCCAAGGCAGGCTGAAGTGAGGTTGTACACAGGTAACGGTGCAGAATTAGAAACTCAGGAAAAACAAGATGAAAAAGAGGAATATAGAGAAAGAAACTATCTAGGCTTCTGAACAGATTGGAGGTAATAGTCAGTCAGTCCCTAGAACAGCAGTTCGATTCTTGATACAGCCTCACAGTTAAAACCCCTTACCTGAGGGAATGTGGGTATAATCCTTACCTTCTTGTTACCAGTTTGCCTGAAAAAAATGTGGCAGTAACAAGCCTACATTGTCTTTAAGTGCCTCACACATAAGAACACAGGAATGGCCATTTCCGACATCTCTTACCTCCCTATAAAACCAAACTCTGCCACTAATTTTTTCCTTCCATCCTGTCAAAAATCTGTTTGAAGTGGTGTGGGAGCAATACTACCCCCTAGTCAGGGACACACAGTCAGACACATACTGAGCTCAAATGAAAGAAGACACTTCACGTATCTTTCTGGCTACTTTTGAAATTTTAATGAAGTAAAAACTCCCAAGCCAAAATCAAGAGCAACTTGAATAAAAATAATTCATGAAAGAAATTTCAAGACATGTTTTTTTAGATATTGTAGGAAATCTTAGGGAATCCAAAATCTGTCACATACATGAAATGATGCAACTCATCATTCACAGGATTAGACTCCAACCAGAATATTCCATGGGCATTTACGGACATTTTCCTTAATCATTATGGACATGACTGTGAGATGACATTACTGCTTTTCTTTCTGATAAGATAAACTAGTAAAAATAACTTTATTTTACAAGCTCTTATTTTACAAGTCATTGGAAAAGCCAAGATCCTGGACGCTATACAAGAAAATCCAAACTTACAAAAGCAGAAATGGAGGGATGCCAAGTTTTATTATAAATATGTTTGTTATAATTTGTTTAAGTAGAGGTTCCCCTATAATATCTAAACAGATCATTGATTAACAGAACAGCTGGGGCAGGAAATGATAGAAGCATCTGTCAATTTTAAAACAATGAAAATTCAGAAGCAATTCAAAAACATTTAAAATTTAACCATTAGATTAAATTTCTAAGATGTTTTCTGAAACTCTATCCACCGTACATAGGAAACTATTAACTCTAAATAAATATTAGGTTTCTCATGAGTGAAGACTTAATGAAACAAGGCATACTCTATCTCCCCACCAAGGAAAGGAAAGATTTTTAAAAACCTCACATCTTCAATTCTCCAACACACCAAATTTAGGGAAAATCTGTTGAAGAATAAGAACTAAGTTTTCCCAAATGACCTATTGGGTAAAGGCCACATCAGTTTCATGGATCCATCTACAGATTTTGATTACTACCATGCAGCAAACCTCCAGGCCTCCATTTATCTGTAAGCAAATGAGCCCACTCAGGGTATGTCTGTAACCTACATGTTACTGAGCATGAAGTGATTAAACAGTGCCCCTCTGAACCACTGCTGTGCTGAAAATAGAAGTTTAATGAGACATTAAGCATCGTGGAGTGTTTGTACACAAAAAAGGAATTGTTTTCAGTGTCTACACAAATAAAAGATTAAATTTCACAACAAAAGTGTCTTTAATAACTGCTCCCATGATCACACTGTGCCAAAAAAGGGAGATTCTATAAAGAGTATGTAATCCCCAGAAAGACTTTATAGTTATTATTAATAGAGCTTTAGAGAGAGGAAACTGACACCCTTAAAAATGTCTACATACCCTCTCAAATATAAAGCTATTATAAACCTAATTAGTGCTTTGTCATTTTATTTTTAAATGTTATTAAGATTACTGAGAATTTCCTGATCTGTAAGGAGTTATGTGATTGCATTTTTATGTCGTTATTGATCATAAAGATTCAGTGAATGACATAGATTCCCAAAACAACGACACCGATTGCCAATCTGGTCATTTCTCGGATTCCATGCCTGCCGTGAAAATGTACAGTTCTCCAAAAAATGAACACACACACATACACGTCTACAGCACATAAATTGTATATGCACTTTACTGGGACATTCTATATGGAGAGCAATTACATAAGACATGTAAACATCAGCCAATAGACATATGAGATACATTTTTATAAATATGGATTCTATTTCATGGTGCATATGGTAATAATTAAACACTTATAAATAAGTAATAATTTTGTAGTCAGAATAAGTTTTTCTACATGAATGTTTCCCAAACTGTGTATTCCCAATCATGTTACATTTAGTTCTGCTGAAATGTGACATATGTATCCTAAAAATCAGTGTGCTATGTAAAATCCTGGAAAACAGGGACTAGAGCTTATGGGAAAAAATGGGGTTAGATATGCAACACTTATAAACATCATCAGTGGCAATTTTTAAAAAAGATGGAAGCCTAATAAAAACAGGAGAGCCATATCACACATGTGTAGTCGTTAAAAATATGTAAAGCTACAACAAATACGGCACTTTACCTAGAAAAAGACCTGCAATTTGCTTGAGGAAGTGAATTTCAGAAGGGTTACAATTTGTGAGTTACTGTGAAGTGGTAGAAGCAGTATCTGGAATTCCATGAGACATTGCCACACCAGAGACACAAGGTCGTGCTTCATGACCCATGAGGTGAGGTGAGGTAGCTCATAAATGTTAAAAGTGTAGGTGTTTTATCACCCCCATGGGTCTCAGTTAATATGGGTGCAATTTCCCACAACCACTTACTGCTTCGCTATACAAACTGCAAAGACAAACACAAAATTTGTGTTATGCTCACAATGTTCCCTGATATATCAGTTGAGTTTGGAACAAATTTGCATTTTCAAAATCAGCATTATAACAGAACTGAGTGTACTTGGTACTTGGAAAAGTGGGAGAAGGTAAGTTCTGTGTTCAAATAAGTTTAGGAAATAACTAAGCAAAATAGAATTTTTTTCTAATAAGAAATTTCAGAAACTTTATATGGTAATGTAAATTCGGAAACTTCAGGAAGGCAGTGAGTTTGCAATGTTTTCCACAATTATTTGACCTTGGAGGGAACCCTTTTAATTCTGTGGAGGAAAAAACATTAACATCTAAAAAGTACTATTTTATGTGGCACAGTTTGATAAGTACTTTTCTTTAGTAATTTTTCATATTCACTGTTATAAAATATAAAACAAGGATTTTGCTCATAAGAGAAATATATTGTGATCCAACTCAATTTGGTGTGTATTAAAAAAAATCTGCAGTGAATTTTCAAAAATACCATTAATGTGTCTAACATTGTTGACTATATTTTTCTTGACTCATAGAGAACTATAACTATGGCAGACAATTAAAATGCCTCCTTGGAGATGACAAGCTGCCATCTTTTCAGCATGATACAATCAAGGTCTTATAAATCTACACCAAAGAATTAAATTGGAGATTCTAAATGTATATGACTTTCTGGGACTTTAGTGTAATCATAATGTCTCTAAGTAAAATCTATTTTTGTGTATAACTAAAAGAAACAGCTGTTTTCAATCCCTAATTTTACCTATTGTATATACATGTATATATGGACATATACACACACACACATATATAACATAATATACCTATAAATAAATTTTACACAGTAAGGATGACTGTGCATTAACAAATACAAGGGAAGACGGGATACAGCAAATGCAAGGGAAAATCTCTAGTGTGCTGGTAGTTTACAATGCGAGTTTGAGGGAAATGAACTTGCCATGAACGAGAATAGTAAGAAGTGAGTTTGGTAAGGAGAAAAAAAGGAGTCAGACACACTGGTAGAATTGTTGAGAAAAATGAACAAGTCAAAGATATTCTGAATTTTAAGCCAAAGCAAATGGAATAATTACGCCACCAAGAAAAGTAGGTAACAGAAAGTCAAAGCTGAGTCAGAAAGAAGAGTATATAAAGTTAACTTTCTGATGATTAAGCGAGTCAATAATTTCTTCTCTAGTGCTTACTTATTAGGTATCTCACTACTTATGCAAATTCAAAATAAGGGAAACAAAGGATTTTCATGTAATTTGGGTTTGTGGCTTATAAATTGCTCTATTAAAAGTTTTAAAGCCAGATTTCCAGGAAGATGGCGGCATGAGCAGGGCGGCAGAAATCTCCTCCCAAAACTACATATATCTGAAATTACAGCAAATACAACTATTCCTAAAAGAGAGACCAGAATACACAGGAAAGCGCACAGCGTGCAGCTACACCTGAGAGGAGACGGCACCCCATGAGGAGGGTAAGATATGGAGCCGCGACCCAGCGGGACCCGAGCACTCACCCACCCCAGTGCACCGGCGGGAGGGGAGGATTCAGAGCCGGTAGGGAGTGGAAGTGCACCCCACAAAATAACCAACCCTGGTGATCTGCGCCGGGAGCACTGACACACATCGTGCAGTGTAGTGGAGATTGGAGAGACAGAGGGTGCAGGATCTGAGCTGGGAACACGCGAGGGTGCTTGCAGCCGTCTCCCGGGAAGGGAAAAAAAAAGAAAAGAAAAGCGCACACTTTTTTCAGTGGTCTTAAAGAGACAGGAGCCCAGTGGAGGAGCTGGATCACCCCGGCACACTCAGCCCAGCAGGCTGGGAGTCCTGGGGAGTTTCGGACCCCTTAGCTGGCGACTGGGAAAGGGTAGCCGCACTTACACTTCTCACAGAGATCAACAGCTTCCCATTCGTTCCCACCACGGCCAGAGCTATGAAGGGCCCTGCAGAGTGGCACGGCCATGGCTGCAGAGTAGTGGAGAAACAGTGCCACCTACAGCATCCCCACAGAATCTACTGCCAGTGGGTGTTTTTTTTGTTTTGTTTTGTTTCGTTTTTCTTTTTTTTCTCTTTCTTTTTCTGTTCTTTTCTTTTTTTCTTTCTTTCTTTCTTTTTTTTCTTCTTTTTTCTTTTTAAAGTCTTAAAGAACCCAGTTGACATACGTGGCAACTATCAGCGACCACTTCTATAGCCATGAAAAGACAGAGGAATATGGTCCAGAATAAAATCAACCGGACAACCCCAGAGAGGGAGCCTGAAGGGATGGAAATGCACAGTCTTCCTGAAAAAGAATTCAGAAAAAAGTCATAACCATGCTGATGGACCTACAGAGAAATGTGCAAGAGCTGTGCGAGGAAGTGAGGAAAGACAATGCAGAAATCAGACAAGTGATCGACAGGTTTAACAGCAGACTGGATGAGATGCAAAAGACTGTTAATGGAATAGAAATCAGAGAATAGGAATACAGAGGAGCTGAGGCAGAGAGAGATAAAAGGATCTCTGGGAATGAAAGAATATTAAGAGAACTGTGTGACCAATCCAAACGGAACAATATTCGCATTATAGGACCACCAGCAGAAGAAGAGAGAGAAAAAGGGATAGAAAGTGTCTTTGAAGAAATAATTGCTGAAAACTTTCCCATGCTACGTAAAAAAATAGTCTCCCAATCCACGGAATCCCACAGATCTCCCAACACAAGGGACCCAAGGAAGACAACACCAAGACACAAAATAATTAAAATGGCAAAGATCAAAGAAAAAGACAGAGTATTAAAGGCAGCTAGAGAGAGAAAAAAGATCACCTACAAACGAAAACCTATCAGACTATCAACAGACTTCTCAACAGAAACCTTATAGGCCAGAAGAGAATGGCATGATATATTTAATGTAATGAAACAGAAGGGCCTCAAACCAAGAATATTGTATCCAGCACGATTATCATTTAAATATGATAGAGATTTCCACACAAACGAAAGTTGAGAGAGTTTGCCTCTCATAAGCCACCACTACAGGATATCTTAAACGGGCTGCTCTAGAAGGAAGAACCCCTAAGACTAAAAAGATGTCACCAGAGAAAATAAAATCATAGCAAAGAAAGCAAACCATCCAAATACTAACTAAAGGCAAAGAATAAAACAACTAGTATATAAAGAATGGAGGAGGAAGAATAAGAAGGGAGAGAAATAAAGAAACATCAGATGGTGTTTACAATAACTTAACAAGAAAGTTAAGTTAGATTGTTAGATAGTAAGGAAGCAACCCTTGAACCTTTGGTAACCACGAATCTAAAGCCAGCAAAGGCAATAAGTACATATCTATCAATAATCACCCTAAATGTAAATTGACTGAATGAACCAATCAAAAGACACAGAGTAACAGAATGGATAAAAAAGCAAGAGATATATGCTGCTTACAAGACACTCAGCTCAAACCCAAAGATATACACAGACTAAAAGTGAAGGGATGGAAAAAGATATTTCATGCAAACAACAAGGAGAAAAAAACAGGTGTGGCAGTACTTGTATAAGACAAAATAGACTTCAAAATGAAGAAAGTAGCAAGACATAAAGAAGGACATTACATGATGATAAAGGGGTCAGTCCAACAAGAAGATATAACCATTATAAATATATATGCACCCAACACAGGAGCACCAGCATATGTGAAACAAATACTAACAGAATTAAAGGAGGAAATAGACAGCAATGCATTCACTTTAGGAGACTTCAACACACCACTCACTCTAAAGGACAGATCAACCAGACAGAGAATAAGCAAAGACACAGAGGCACTGAACAACACACTAGAACAGATGGACCTAACAGACATCTACAGAACACTGCACCCAAAAGCAGCAGGATACACATTCTTCTCAAGTGCACATGGAACATTTTCCAGAATAGACCACATACTAGGCCACAAAAAGAATCTCAGTAAAGTCAAAAATATTGAAATCCTACCAACCAACATCTCAGATCACAACTAGAAATAAATTTTAGGAAGAAATCAAAATGGCCCACAAATACATGGAGACTTAACAACATTCTCCTAATTAATCAATGGGTTAATGACCAAATCAAAACAGAAATCAAAGAATATATGGAGACTAATGACAACAACACAAAGCCACAACTTCTGTGGGACGCAGGAAAGGCAGTTCTAAGAGGAAAGTATATTAAAATCCAGGCCTGTTTAAAGAAGGAAGAACATTCCCAAATGAACAGTCTAAAGACACAGTTACTGAAATTGGAAAAAGAAGAACAAATGAGGCCCAAAGTCACCAGAAGGAGTGACATAATAAAGATCAGAGAAGAAATAAATAAAATAGAGAAGAATAAAGCAATAGAAAAAAATCAATGAAACCAAGAGCTGGTTCCCTGAAAAAATAAACAAAGTAGATAAACCCCTAGCCCGACTCATTAGAGAAAAAGAGAATCTACACAAATAACCAGAATCAGAAATGAGAAAGGAAAAATCACGACGGACCCCACAGAAATACAAAGAATTATAAGAGAATATTATGAGAATCTATATGCTAACAAGCTGGAAAACATAGAAGAAATGGACAACTTCTTAGAAAAATACAACCTTCCAAGACTGACCAAGCAAGAAACAGAAAAACTAAACAGACCAATCACCAGCAACAAAATTGAATCGGTAATCAAAAAACTACCCAAGAACAAAACCGCCGGACCAGATGGATTCACCTCTAAATTCTACAGGACATATAGAGAAGAAATAACACTCATTCGCCTTAAAGTTTTCCAAAAAATAGAAGAGGAGGGAATACTCCCAAACTCATTCTATGAAGCCAGCATCACTCTAATGCCAAAACCTGGCAAAGACCTCACAAAAAAGAAAACTACAGACCAATATCCCTGAAGAACGTAGATGCAAAAATACTCAACAAAATATTAGCAAACCGAATTCAAAAATACAAGAGGATCATACACCATGATCAAGTGGAATTCATCCCAGGGATGCAAGGATGGTACAACATTCGTAAATCCATCAACATCATCCACCACATCAACAAAAAGAAGAAGAAAAACCACATGATAATCTCCATAGATGCTGAAAAAGCATTTGACAAAATTCAGCATCCATTCCTGATTAAAACTCTCAACAAAATGGGTATAGACGGCAAGTTCCTCAACATCATAAAGGCCATATATGACAAACCCACAGCTAGCATCATACTTAACAGCGAGAAGCTGAAAGCTTTTCATCTAAGATCGGGAACAAGACAGGCATGCCCACTCTCTCCACTGTTACTCAACATACTACTGGAGGTCCTAGCCACAGCAATCAGACAAAACAAAGACATACAAGGCATCCAGATTGGTAAAGAAGAAGCCAAGTTGTCACTATTTGCAGATGATGTGATATTGTACATAAAAAACTCTAGACTCCACTCCAAAACTACTAGAACTAATATCTGAATTCAGCAAAGTTGCAGGATACAAAATTAACACACAGAAATCTGTTGCTTTCCTGTACACTAACGATGAACTAACAGAAAGAGAAATCAGAAAAACAATTCCATTCACAACTGCATCAAACAGAATAAAATACCTAGAAATAAACCTTACAAAAGAGGTGAAAGACCTGTACTCTGAAAACTACAAGATACTCCTAAGAGAAATTAAAGAGGACACTAACAAATGGAAATGCATCCCATGCTCTTGGCTAGGAAGAATAAATATTGTCAAAATGGCTATACTACCTAAAGCAATCTACAGATTCAATGCAATCCCTGTCAAACTACCAACAGCTTTCTTCAATGAACTGGAACAAATAATTCTAAAATTCATATGGAACCACAAAAGACCCCGAATAGCCAAAGCAATCCTGAGAAGGAGGAATAAAACAGGGGGAATTACACTCCCTGACTTCAAGCTCTACTACAAAGCCACAGTAATCAAGACAATTTGGTATTGGCACAAAAACAGACCCACAGACCAGTGGAACAGAATAGAAAATCCAAACATTAACCCAAACATATACAGTCAATTAATATTTGATAAAGGAGCCTTGGATATACAATGGGGAGATGACAGCCTCTTCAGCAGCTGGTGTTGGAAAAACTGGACAACTGCATGTAAGAGAATGAAACTGGACTACTGTCTAGCCCCATACGGAAAGGTAAACTCAAGGTGGATCAAAGAGCTGAATGTAAGTCATGAAACCATAAAACTCTTAGAAAAAAACATACACAAAAATCTCTTGGACATAAACATGAGTGACTTCTTCATGAACATATCTCTCTGGGCAAGGGAAACAAAAGCAAAAATGAACAAGTGGGACTATATACGGTTGAAAAGCTTCTGTACAGCAAAGGAAACCATCAGTAGAACAAGAAGACACCCTACAGTAGGGGAGAATATATTCATAAATGACATATCTGATAAGTGTTTGACATCCAAAATATATAAAGAACTCGTGCACCTTATCAAGCAAAAAGCAAATAATTCAATTAAGAAATGGGCAGAGGACATGAATAGACATTTCTCTAAAGAAGAAATTCAGATGGCCAACAAGCACATGAAAAGATGCTCCACATCGTTAATCATCAGAGAAATGCAGATTAAAACCACAATGAGATATCACCTCACAGCAGTGAGGATAACCAACATCCAAAACACAAACAACAACAAATGTTGGCGAGGATGTGGAGAAAAGGGAACCCTCCTACACTGCTGGTGGGAATGCAAATTAGTTCAACCATTGTGGAAAGCAGTATGGAGGTTCCTCAAAAAACTCAAAATAGAAATACCATTTGACCCAGGAATTCCACTCCTAGGAATTTACCCTAAGAATGCAGCAGCCCACTTTGAAAAAGGCATATGCACCCCTCTGTTTATCACAGCACTATTTACAATAGCCAAGAAATGGAAGCAACCTAAGTGTCCATCAGTAGATGAACGGATAAAGAAGAAGTGGTACCTATACACAATGGAATATTATTCAGCCATAAGAAGAAAACAAATCCTACCATTTGCAACAACATGGATGGAGCTAGAGGGTATTATGCTCAGTGAAATAAGCCAAGCTGAAATAGACAAGTACCAAATGATTTCACTCATATGTGGAGTATAAGAACAAAGAAAAAAACTGAAGGAACAAAACAGCAGCAGACTCACAGAACCCAAGAATGGACTAATAGTTACCAAAGGGAAAGGGACTGGGGAAAATGGGCGGGAAGGGAGGGATAAGAGGGAAAAAGGGGTATTACAATTAGCAGACGTAATGTTGGGCGGGCATGGGGAGGGCTGTACAACTCAGAGAAGACAAGTAGTGAATCTATGGCATCTCACTACACTGATGGACAGTGACTGTAATGGGGTTGGTGGGGGGGACCTGATGAAGGGGGTAGTGTAA
Source organism: Smutsia gigantea (assembly GCA_032199065.1). NCBI lineage: Eukaryota > Metazoa > Chordata > Mammalia > Pholidota > Manidae > Smutsia > Smutsia gigantea. The sequence goes on from JAVSCE010020597.1 coordinate 518,355, forward strand.
TAACCATAATATTGCACATGTAATTGTAGATTAAGGATACCAAAATAAATTATTTAAAAAAAAGTTTTAAAGCCAAAGTAATTAATGCTAGCTCCTATAATAGATAAATACCAATACTGCAGTAGCTTAACACAGCAATATATATATTGCTTGCCCATATCGCAATTCAGTGTAGTGAGTGGGCTAGAGTGTGGAGGGACTTGGAGGAAAGTTCTCGCCTCTGTGGTTATTGAGACCCATGCTCCTTCCATGATATGGTTCTGCCTGTTAACAAGAGACTTCAAAGACATTCTGCAGTCATCTACTAATGGGAGGGAAAGTGTGTAGAACCACGAGGGAGATAGTTCATCACTTCTACCCACATTCCATTAACTACAATGCAGTCATAAGGCCACATCCAATTTTAGGGATGGATGGAAGATGTTAATCCAGTTCAAAGCTCAGGAATATTCCTTAGCATTATTTCTGTCACACAAGGGGAAGGAGATAAAGCCCATTCCTAAATAACTGAGGACTTGAAAACAACTCTGAAATAATTCTCTTTTATTGTCACACACTCTACATTGCTAAAACCAAAAATAGTCATAGGAAGAAATGGACCCTTTATAAAATTCCATAGCCTGGAGTTCAATTAATTTGAAGATAACTTTGCCACAGTCTTTCAAAATTAGGTTAAGCAGGACATCCAGAAACTTTGATAAGTTATTAGCATCCACTCTTCTTGGTTTGAACAAGTTGCCCAGGTATGTGTGGGTTTCATTTACAAAGACTTCAGCTACAGAGGTAGGTTGGCTGCCTTAAAAAAAAAAAACTGAATTCCAACCTCTCCACATCCTTACCAACACTTTTAACCTTTTGTTTTTTTGATGATAAGATGAGATCATGTCCCATTTTGGTATTGATCTGCATTGCCCTGATGATCAGTGATGTTAGGAAACTTTTCAGGTACCTGGTGGCCATTTGTGCGTCTTCTTTGGGGAAATGTCTATTCCAGCCCTTTGCCCATTTTGATGTCAGTGGTGTTTTGTTATCTGTTTTTTGGCTTTCGGGTTGATGGGGGGGGGGGTTGTTTGTTGCTATTCAGTTGTAGGAGATTCTTACATATTTTAGAGATTAATCTCATATCAAATTAGAAGGTTTTCAAATATTTTCCCCCATTCCATGGATTATCTTTTCACTCTGTTGATTGTTTCCTTTGCTATGCAGAAGCTTTTTAATTTGATGTAGTCCCACTAGCCTGTTGTTGATTTTGTTGCCTGTGATTTTGGTGTTAAATCCAAGAAATCTTTGCCAAGCCCATTGCCAAGGAAGTGGCCCAATGGGTAAAAAGTGTCAGTTATGCAAGATGAACAAGTTCTAGAGATCGACTGTACAGTATAGTGCCTATTTTTAACAATATAGTATTGTGCACTTTAAAATATGTTAAGAGGATAGATTTCATGTTAAGTGCTCTTACCATAAAACAAAACAAAGTACACAAAATAATACAAGAAAATTTTTGGAGATGATTAATATGTTTAGTACCTTGATGATGGTATGCTGGGTATATGCATATGTCCAACCTCATTAAAATGTTGACAGTAAATACATGCATTCTTTGTATATCAATTATAACTCAATAAAGCTTAAAAACAGTATTGCCTAATTATTGATCATTTTCTGAGTTCAGTTAAATAAAGTTTACATTAATGTTGTGATTTTTAAATATTATGAATAAAATAAAACTTTTCCACCTATGATAACAGAAACCCTGCAGTGGAGAAATATCAGATATCAATGCATAAGAAATGAATCCCTTCCTAAACCCTTTGATAAACTGTAGCTGCTATATAGTTCTTCCATCGATAGCACAGTCTACCTGTACTATCAAATATTCTCCCTGTGTTTCAGGTTATTTTAAATTGAGGCATTACTGCCTGGGTTCTTAATTCAAAGAAATTGAGAGGGTAAATAAATGCAATGTCCTGGCCAAAAAGATAATGTATCTATTTCAGGCACACACACATGCATACACACACACACACACACACACACACACACACACCTCTCTTTTAAGCAGAAATAAACCTGGGTTGCCTCAAGATGGCTTGTGATGATTTCAGAGAATGTCCTCTAGACACCATGTTGTTTTCCTTGAAAACTTGGAAAGGGAAATTCAGCCTCTCACATCCTGCGTGCTTCCCAATTACACAAGCTCCTGCATGTAAGTCAGTGTTGCCCTGCAATTTGTGTCTCTGGAACATCCTCGGTGCCTCACAGACTCCACTGCACTTCAATTGGTCAGACTGAAGCAGGGGAGGAGCCACGCTGCACATTTTTTTTCCTCCACACACACCATGAAAATCAGCAGCAGCTACTAACTCTCACAGCAATACTTCAGGCTGGGAAGTAACACCTGCCAGACAGCTGATGTGAGCATGTGCACACAGCTTCGGCTCCCCATGGCACAGCAGCTACTAGGAAAACTATTTTGAAAAGACCTGAATGCATAAGACTAAAGTTAAAGTGGAAAAGAGGACAAAAAAGCACAGAGAAGACTTCCAGCTGAGAATGAGTATTTTGAAGCCTAAGATTTTAAAGTGAAATTGATCAGAGTACTACCTGAAAGAGACTAAAAATTCCATTTCAAGCTTCGGAGCATGTGACATTCACTTACAACAGGCATGCCAATTGTAGCCTCACCAGTTTTGGACAGATAAAGATTTTTGGAGAAAAATCGTGGAGGCCACCTGATCCAGGAGGCTAGATCAGTTCAAAGGGGATTTGAATCCACTCAGCACAGGATGAACTCAACTCATCACCATGGAATGTACGCTTCTCTCCACTTCTGGAACCGCAGTGCCTACGGACTGTACAGCAATGCCAGTGAGCCCCTGGGAAAAGGCTACTCGGATGGAGGCTGCTATGAGCAACTCTTCGTTTCTCCTGAGGTGTTTGTGACCCTGGGTGTCATCAGCTTACTGGAGAATATTCTGGTGATTGTGGCAATAGCCAAGAACAAGAACCTACATTCACCCATGTACTTTTTCATCTGTAGCCTGGCTGTGGCTGATATGTTGGTGAGCGTTTCGAATGGATCAGAAACTATTGTCATCACCCTACTGAACAGTACAGATACGGACGCACAGAGTTTCACAGTGAACATTGACAATGTCATCGACTCAGTGATCTGTAGCTCCTTGCTTGCATCCATTTGCAGCCTGCTTTCGATTGCGGTGGACAGGTATTTTACTATCTTTTATGCTCTCCAGTACCACAACATTATGACGGTTAAGCGGGTTGGGATCATCATAAGTTGTATCTGGGCAGCGTGCACGCTTTCCGGCATTTTGTTCATCATTTACTCAGACAGCAGTGCTGTTATCATCTGCCTCATCACCGTGTTCTTCTCCATGCTGGCTCTCATGGCTTCTCTCTATGTGCACATGTTCCTCATGGCCAGACTTCACATTAAGAGGATCGCTGTCCTCCCAGGCACTGGCACCATCCACCAAGGAGCTAACATGAAGGGGGCCATTACTTTGACCATATTGATTGGGGTCTTTGTGGTCTGCTGGGCCCCATTCTTCCTCCACTTAATATTCTACATCTCTTGTCCCCAGAATCCATATTGTGTGTGCTTCATGTCTCACTTCAATTTGTACCTCATACTGATCATGTGTAATTCCATCATCGACCCTCTGATTTATGCACTCCGGAGCCAAGAACTAAGGAAAACCTTCAAAGAGATCATCTGCGGCTATTCTCTAGGAGGGCTTTGTGTTTTGTCTAGCAGATATTAAACAGGATGGAGGAGACACTAAAAACATTCGTAAGAGACTTCTCCATTCTTACACAACCTGAACAGTGTGCTCCAGCAACAGCTTTTCGTTCTGTGTGGGCATTGGTTGAGAATACCTATTGTATACATTTAAGTTTATGATTTTTGATAAGAAGAAAGGCCCAGTCTCTGTGTGTTTTGAAGGTCATGCTACTTTTTGGCTGTAAAATGTTCATCCATATTATAGGGTGTAGGCATTATGGATTTACAAAAAATGAAAAAGAAGTCCTTATCCAAAGCTTAACAATGTTTCTCTCTTATTGCACCAGGACTTGACACTTTGCTTATTTTAGTAACAGAAATCACAATCTCATTAAATATATTCTAATAAATGATTTCTTATATTATACCATATGATCCTGTATTACCCTATACAATCTGTGCATTGAAATGTAGAGATTTGATTCTAGCACTTAGGGGGAAATGTTGAAGAATAGATATTAAATCATTGTTAAAAAATCAGCTGAAACTGTAAGTCATTTAATAAAACTTATTTATTCTCTCTGTGCCAAAGTAGAAATGAAGCTCCTATTGAGAAAAAAACAGGTACTCAAAAAAGAAAAAAGTGAGAATTTGAGTCAGAAAATTATGTGTGTTTCTCAAAGACAGAGGGATTGATTTGTCCAAGGAAACAGTCTGATGTTCCAGGCAGGCAATTCTGTTGTGGGGAGGAGGGAATAGCAGCTATGGAGATTAAAGTGTTTTGGAAAACCTAAGTTAACATGTCAAGCTGAGCTTCGTGATACCAAACTATTTCCAACTATTATTAAAAAGCACAGAGAATAAGGTCCTTCTGACCCTCCAACCAGGGATCCAGTGTCTGCTGAAATATCCAGAAAAGGTGGTGCTACACTGAGAAATTTGGTTTCTAGTCTCTAAAGAAAGATATGATTAATATTGAGTTCTTTCACTTTTCACATGGAAGTGGCTTGTTATTTACTTATTGCTTATTTTTTGAACTGGAGTTTAAGCACTCATTACCAAGGATTTTAATTTTAAAGCCAAGTCTACAGTACAAATATTTTCAGGCAATATTTGTAGATATCTAACATAAGGAAACCTCTGATGCTGGTACATTACAAGCTGGAAGGGAGGTGCTCCCTGAACCCCAGAGAATATCTTAACAAACATTAGCCTTCTACAACCACATTTTGTAGAGTAAATACTTGTTTTGCTCCAAAATAATCCCACAGGTTTATTGGCTAATAAATAATAAAATCTGTCCTGTCCAATTTATGTGTACTTTAAAATTAAGAAAGAGAAAATATGTTAGGCTGAGGTTACCAGTAAACTATCCTTTAATTTATTTTGTGCTGTCTTCAAATGTTCATGGGCAGAGATAATATGCAAAAGTACTTCCTAATTCAAATCTAAACATTTTGCACATTGAGAAGTCCTGAGAAACACTTTCAGCATTCAGTATAATAATGAAGGTAAACTTTACAAATGAAAGGTGGTACTGAAGCTTGATTTACTGCAATTCCTCTATTTCAATGCAAAAAGTAACTGTGAAGCTTTAAATACAGACTAATATAAAAACCCAAAGCTGTAGCATGGCACAGATGGCAATTTTGTCTTTATTACTATTCCTGTGTTTCTTTGATGTAGGGACTGTGAGAAATCCCAGGGACTGGAAATATGAAAAAGATAACTCTAAGCCCCATCTCCTGTGGTGCCTGTCCTTCCAGTCTATTCTATTTCCCCTTCAAGTGTCATCTCAGATGCTGCTTTGTCCGCTGGAGCTAGCCCACTTCTCCCACTGGAAGGAAATCTGGCTCCTTTGCCTTCACTTGCACACCTCCTCCTGGAGCAGGTTACAGCATTAGGACCAGTCCTTACGCTGCCCCACCAGCCTCCCCTATATGCCTGGGGCACATGAGGCTTCTGTTTCTGTAAGTGTTAAGACTGTCTTAATCATTACTCCTGTTCTCGAACTATGCCTCTATTATGTTACTCTCTCTTACTCTAATAAAACCAAGGGACACATAATAATCACCCAAATTCCAGAGTTTACATTAGAGTTTAATCATGGTGTTGTATATTCTATGGGTTTGGACAAATGTATAATGACATGTATCCACCATTATGGTATCATACAGAGTATTTGCACTGCCTTAAAATCCTCTGCGCTCTGCCTGTTCATCCCTCTTCCCCTCCTAACCTCTAGCAGACACTGATCCTTTTTCTCTCTGTAGCTAAGCCCTGTCCAGAATGTTGTACAATTATATACATCATACTGTACATAACTTTCTCAAATTGGCTTTGTTCACTTGGTAATATGAATTTAAGATTCCTTCATGTCTTTTCATGGCTTGGTAGTCATTTATTTTTAATGCTGAATAATACTCCATTGTATGAATGTAACAGTTTATCCATTTACCTACTGAAGAACATCTTGGTTACTTCCAAATTTTGGCAGTTGTGAATAAAGTTGCTATAAACATTTCTGTGTGGACATAAGTTTTTAACTCCCATCAAAGAGTGAGAATTAACTTTTTTAACTTCAGTACAAATGTGATGTATATGTCTTTAATATTGTGTTAAGGGTGGTTAGTATTTGAATTATGCTGGTCAGGGGTATACACTCCAGACATGGTTTGTGAGCAATATCAGATACCTTTACTGAAACTTTCACCAGGAAGATCAATTAGTAAGCATAAGGTCTGTAAAAAATGATTTTTCATGGGTGGAATGAGTGATTTTCAAGACATGTTGACTTAAAATGTTATATAGCAATCACCTTAACTTGCATGAACAACATGGAAGATTTCTGCCCACTTCACAGCTAACCTGACACGTTAGACTCTATGTCCAAAGCTCCAAGTAGCCCCATGTGTTCCCTCCTGCTTCAAAACAGTCTCTGTTCACTGAACTGAATACTTCAAATTACTAAAAAAATTTTTGAAGAATTATTTAGTAACATGTAAATAAGTACTGAATTCTAAGGAATACACAAAACAATATGTAGCATAATACTAATGTCTAAAGAAAGTGCCACCAATCTACTTATATAACTCCTACATTTACTTTCTGTAACTCATGAGCAATTAGCAGTCATTCTCCCTGGGTGATAATACTCATGGACATGTTTACTTTCTTTGCTGAGTGTGTTTGTATTATGCAAATTTACAATGAACATTTTTAATGTTTTAATCTTTTAAAAGCACATTTAGACGTTACAACAGAAGGATGGTTGATGGAAATACAACTGCCATACTACCAATGATTTGCAGAGAAAGAGTAAGTGTAAAAAGAGGTTAGTTTTGAATGAGAACAGAATCATCTCATTCAACCCTCTAAGCAGACTCAGAGAGACTGCAGAATGTCACATGCATAATCAGTTTCAGCATCAAAACCTGAGACCCAGGTCCTGACATCCCATCCAGATGTCCCTTCACCAAATTTCAAGAACTTTTCTTCCGTAAACAAGTGATTTTCCTGTCACAGAGATCTAGGACTGAATTCTGGTGATACCACTTTAGAGCTGTGAGATTTTGTTAAAGTTAGTTTTCTTATTGTTAAATGTGCATAATAATACCTGTCTAGAGAGAATCTTATAAGGATAAAAATAAATTATAAGATCAAGGATGTAAAGTTTCACAAAACAGTGCCCAATACACATAGGCACTCAAAAATGGTAATTAGTCTTATTTTTAAAAATACAAAGTAAGTGAATAAACCCACACATGAAGGAAGACTAATTAGTTTTTCTCCCTTTTTCAGATTCTCAACACTATCAACAACACATCTAGGTCTTGGGCTTAATTATATATCTTTTCTTAATGTTTAATAATTTTCTTGAATTTGACCTTTTCTGTATAAATGGATATATTTAAACATAGTAGATACACAAGCATACCTGTATTCTACAAGGATAATTTGTTATCACTGATAATGCTAATTGTTTTAAATTTTTCAGTGCCACATTTAACACTAATTAGAAAGCCAAAGTGAAATACCAATTAGCCCATTTCTCCAAAGATTAATTGATACTCATTAAACTTTATGCCATAAACTTAAATGTTAGTACAAAATAAAATCATTATCTAAGCTTATGTTACTGATATTAAATGGAAATCTTTGAAAAAGACCATAAATAATGAGTTTATAGTCACATCTTGATACTCAGCTATTAGTTATTAAATATTGATCAAAGCTAAGCACATAAAAGGAGAAAGAACATAGGGCTTGGACTAAGGGAATACTGAGTTCATATCTCAGATTTATCAGCTCTAGAACTTTGGGTAAGTTGCTGAATTCTCCTAAACATCTATAGTCCAACTTTTAAAATGAAGATAATAGTAATATCCATGATCTCACCAAATGATTAATGATAACTATTTTAGATAATGTAAAATAATCTCTTTAAGGGATCTACTATAGTGCTTGTCACTATAGGTAACTATTATTATAGTGATGAATCAAATCATACTCAAAAGGTTATCAGAGCTTAGATCCTAAAACAGGCTAAATGGTGATATGGACATAGATAGTCTCATTTCCCTAGAGTGGAGAGACAAGAATGCACTCAAATCTGTTTTCAGCATTTCGTTTATTTCTAATAAGCAAACCAAGTAAAATTAAACCCCTGTGTTTATTATTTTAAATATAAAGAAATTCTGAACCCTCCCCAAAAAACTCAGGGGAGGTAGCAGGTGGAATTGGGCGGGAAAACACAGATTGTTTCAATGGCTTCAGTAATGTTCTAATTCTTGTGTTGAATAATGGGTTTAAAGAACACTTTGATATTATGCTTCACAACTTAAAAATATGTGACATATACTCTTTTGTATGTATTCAGTATTAAATTAATAAACTGCATTTATTTCATAATGTGTTTGGTAAGAAGGAACACGCAAAACTATTTGCATAGGACAAATAAAGGATTCTTGGCACAATTCAATGCTGCCACTTTGAGGGCATAAAAAAAGAAGAGCTTTGGGGCACCGGAAGAGCTATACAACTCAGAGAAGACAAGTAGTGGGGGGAAACAGATGAAGTGGGGAGTTTAGTAACCATAATGTTGCACATGTAACTGTAGATTAATGATACCAAAATAAAAATAATAAATAAATAATTTAAAAAAGAAGAGCTTTGATCTATAGTAGTCATGGGCTGAATTTGGCTCTGGGTCAGTGAAACTAATAATTATAGCTTACAAATATTAACAGTGTTTTTACTGCAGAGAAACATCTGGAGGCTCCATGAACACAGAGCCAAGTGGAAAATTTCTGCAACTCAATCAGTGAACTATTCAGTTAGATTTTTTATGGGCCTCAGCTGCAAATGAAACTATTATGGTTCAATTTTTAAACCTAACGTTCTAAACAGTGTGAGAAGTTTCACACACTCAAACTTCTGAATAAATATAATTAAAAAGTGAAAATGTAACAATACGTTTGGTCATAATCCCACTTGAGGGGAAAAAACCACTCACATAAAAATTTTATTTGCAAAAAGTTTGCCTCCTCAATTCAAAGTGTGTTTCATTTGTAATACTAAAGTTTCAAAATAGCCCCATTAAAAACAATGTATGCCGGTTTTATATAAATCTCACAATATCCTGAAGAGTTCACTTAAAATAACCTTTAGTATAATATTCATGTGATATTCATATTTTTACTGAGTTCTTTCATTCAAGAAGAAAACAGGATAATTCTCCTTTAGAGAATTCTAAATAATTAGAATTTTTAAAAATAATTCTTTAGAATTATTCTGTGATTTTGTTTATATAGGATGATTTACATAATGTTGAAATTTGTGCCTCAGATAAAATTTTTACCTATTAGTTATATAGTTCTTAACTATTTACTGTCAATAGTGGAAAGAAAATCTATACATTTTCACCTCTGCCCTACCTCTAATCTTCTTTAAAACATCACATCTCTACCTTTTCCACATCAATGTCTTATTTTCACCTAAAACTTAACAAGGCTTAAACGGAATGCTCATTGACACAAATATGACTTCCTGTTTTCACTCTCTTTATATATTCATCATTCCCCCTGGAACAGAAACTCAAACTTTACCTCGCACTGACACTGTAAACTTAGGTGAAATTAGTGAGATTTTGAATAAAGATGAGGTGCATAAAGCCTAACGCTTGACACAATGTGTGCCTATTGGTATGTACAATGGAGGAATATGGGAACCCTGACTCCTGTGAATGCATAAACCTTGTGCAAAATAACGTGATTGACATGATCGACTTATTTTGTTTTGTTGGTCTTTTTTGAGAAACCTGCTTAAAAACCAAGCACAGAGAAGTCTAGGATACCCTGTACACCTGACGGTCATGAGCATGCACAGAAATAGTGGAGGACAGCCCATGAATGATCCTCAGTGTCCTTGAGTCTGCACTTCCTCCCCATGTCTCCTAATCTCATTCCTGTGACACTTTCGTCCCCAACACTAGCTCTTGTTAATGTGTCCAAGTTCCTTCCAATTACTAAATCAGTTATCAGTTTTATCCTTATTTTATTTGGACAAACTCAAACTTGAATAGTTGTCACTTCCTCTTCCTTGCTGTATTTGACTCACAGAACTCCAAAGTCCTTGGCTTTCCTCCTACCTCAAAAGTATTTTCTCAATCTCCTCTGCAGCTTCCTCCTCTCTCTTCCAAACACTTACCAGCTGTATCCCCCAGGGCTCAGAGCCTTGTACTGTTCGGTTCTCCTCCCTGTCTATCCTCACTCATTTGGTCATGTCAATTAGTCTCAAAGCATCACACACTATCACCGTCCTGAAAACTCCACATGTCTATCTTCAATTCAGATCACTTCAATTATTTTCTGAACAGCTATCCTTGGCGTTCTAAAAGAAATTTTGTCTTAGTTCAGGCTGCTATAACAAATTACCATAGACTGTGGGGCTTAAACAGCAAACATTTGTTTCTTACAGTTCTAGAGGCTGGGGAGTCTGAGATAAGGTGCCAGCCAGTTACCTTCCTGGTTGCAGGTGGCTGTGTGATGATGTGGCAGTGGCGGCGAGAAAGGGCTAGCCCTCTTCCCCTTTTTATAAAGAAACTAATCCCATCATGGGAGCTCCAGCCTCATGACCTAATTACCTCCCAAAGGCCCCACCTCCAAATACCACCACCTTAGGGCTTCAGCATTTTAGGGCAACACAAACATTCAGTCCATAGCAAATCTTAATCTTACAAGTCTATTTTGAATCCCTAGTTTTTTCAACCAAAACCTCTCTTCTCACTCGGCCCACATCTGATGATGGCAACTGGACCTTTCAGCTGATCAGACCAAAATATATGTCACCACTAATTTCTCTTTGTCTGACACTCCACTTCTGATCCATCAGGATATATTGTTGGCCGTATCGTTAAACTATACCCAGTGTCTTCCCTCTAGTACTTAGAATGGAGCCCCTCTGTAAGAAGAGCTCAATAGATGTGTGATAATAGAAGGTAGAAAGAAATATGCAAAATAGAAGGAAAAAAGCTGAGACTGGCCACCCTGTTAATAGGAGTATTTAAGGGGTCAGTGAACAAGGCTAGGCCATGAAGGCATGATCACAGAGGTAAGAGGAAAACTAGAAAGACTGATATGACTGAAGACAAGGGAGGAATGGGGCTTAAGGATGAGTTGTACTCATTTAGGTAAAGAAAGAACTGAGAGATGTTCAGAAATTTCCCAACTAGAAATTTAGTGTATTCTATTTGAGAATGAAATTGCAGAGATGACTGAGGTTTTGATGAAATTATGAAAAAACAGGAAACATGAGAAAAAGAGCCAATTTCTAGGAAAATGTTGAAACAGATACCAGAAACTGTGTTTCATGAATTCACAGAATGGAAGACAAAGCAGTACAGAAACAGAGAACCCACTTCTATTGACAAGTGTGCTGAACTGAATGGGCATATAGTATCAAGAGATAATTTTCTCAAGGAAGATCATATGCAGAGACAAAAAACCAGTACTGACTAAGAGGCTGAGAATACTGAATATTTACTGAAAACTCTCCATAGTACAGCTAAATCATTTCCCCTGATTTTCCATAAATGGCTGTCTTTTCTTTTGAGGTTTTTACTGTTTCCTAGTTACACCAAGAAGTAGCTCTGGGAAGAGCTCTACTTATGAACTGTACATTTCTAACCACCAGTTGAGTATGAAATGCCAACACCTCCCTCATTCCAGAGGGCAGATGACCAGCTCAGCACTCACCAGGACGCAGCACTATTAAAATGTCTAGGCACATTCACCCTTTTCTGTCCAGAGCAAGAAGCCCCTTCAGAATAGTCTATCATTCATGGCTGGAGTGAACATCTAACTTGGCAGGGCCATCCACTCCTTGCAGCCTGACTACATATCAAATGAGAGCTGGAGCCCCAGCTGCCAGGAATAGCAGACTTCAGGACCCGGGAGAGGCAAGATGAAACCACCTGTCGTTGTGTACTTTCTGCAGCAGAAAGGGGAAGCTCGCCGCTCTCAGGCATGGGTGATAGCCAGTGTGACTGCAGGAAAAGCGCTCAGCAGAGCTAAGGGTATGTCAGCACACAGACAAAGTGGTCAAGTGCAATAGATAGCTGTACTGGAAATAATTTTGGCTTCAATGCCTTTTTATTGAAATTCTCCTCCAGAGTGAAGGCCCAGGGTTAAATAACCCACAACTCCACCATAATAAGCACTAATCCCCTGTCCATGGCTTCCTTGATTAGCACGGAGACCACCTCAGCTGCAATCCTAGGGATGCATTTTTTTTGCTTTATTTATTCATTTTGACACTTTAGCAATTGGTCCTGTAGTATATTATTATGTGATATATTTTATTGTAAACACTTGAAAAGAGTCTCACGCAATTTTTGGATTAAAGGAAGATGATCAAATTGAGAGAGACTATAGTAGAGCTAAATACTGAGCCTTTTATCTTTCAAGGAAAATATGGAAGAACATACACAGAAAATTCTAAAGGACAATATGCATGCACACACACACACACACACACACACACACACACACTGGTGTAGAAAGGTATAGAAAATGAGCCTGTTGAAATGAGCTTATTTCATTTAAGTCAATAATTTCCTAAAAAGGCTCTGTTAACTGTTACACTTATTCTGCTATGCATGGATACACTGAACTGCTTTGTTATTAACTTCAAAATAAGAGTGAACAGATTACCAGGAGGAAGTTTCTCAGAAGTCTGGTTAACAGACAGTCTCCGTAGGTATCGCAGGTCTGGAAAACAGTGCCAACTGGGGGTTTATAAACCAGGCAGCCTGGATTTTAGAAAAAGTGACTCATTAGGAGGAAGAATGGTCAGTTAGGCAGAGAAACTTCAATGAAGACTTCACGGTGTTCTACCACTTTCTAAAATAAGTTGCAATTAAATGTCAGTGAGTGGCCAGGAAAATGAATCGTATGGCAAACCATTTGGCAGGCAGCACCGCAGTGGGGAAGTTTAATGAAAACTTGGGAGAATCTTATGAATCAAGGTTATCTGGATCGATTTAACCTGAAGATGAAGACATCTTCATTTGATTATACTAATCCTAAGAGGATGAGAACTTGAGAGCAGCAATAAGCAGAGTAGTCCAAGTTAGCTTCTCTTCTTTTGTTTTTTTCAAATGTAGTGCCAACGACCAACACTGTCCTCAGCTTAGAGGTCACATTCTCCAGTTGCCAAATCATTATGAGCTCTGGAGCCGGCTCTGCTCCTGCAGAGACTGAACGCAGACCAGTGAGAGGTTCTCTGCACCTACAAAGGGGTCTCTGAAATGGTGGTCACTGGCCGCCATTCCTTTCAGACTTTTCATTCCTTTTTTCTTCTCCTTAGGGAAGATGTAACAAATTCTTTGGGATATTATAATCTCCCTTCATTTTATTTATTTGTTTGCTTGCTTCTTTGTTTTTACAGAAACAGAAAGAGCAAAATGGTTGCTTCTAAATAAAGGCTAGTCTCATGGAGAATATAACCAGTGGTTCTGTAACATCTTTCAATGTTGACAGAGAGTAATTGCACTAGCTGGGATGAGGATTTAATAATGTGTATAAATTGAATCACTGTGTTGTATACTTTAAATCAATATAATATGTATATCAACTGCAATTCAATTAAAAAAAGAGAAAATAACTAAATAAATAAGGGCTAGTATCACCAGGGTATTTGCCAACAATATGTATTCTTTTCCATTGTTTCAGATAAAACGTTTATTATTCAGGATGGATCACCGAGATACCTGTGACACTTACTGTTACAGAAAAAAAGTGTTTTGTACTCATAGTCCCTGGTACATCAGAAAAAAGGGGAAAAATATTTTCATGGCAGCCACGGAGGATTCTCAAGCTCATGAGATGATTCTGTCAGGGGTTTTCCGTGAACACCCCAATCCTTATTGCTTTATAGCTGTTTCTGGAAGCAAGCTGCATCATGTTGTCTAACAATATATACCATAAGCTTTAAATTAGAAAGGTCTTTGCCATTAAGGGCCTGGATTATTTTACAGACCTGTTATAATTCTGTAGGATTTTGTCTCCAGCCAATATCCCGAGAAAATCTTTATCCAAAACACCCCAGGTAAGGTGTTCTGGCAAGCTTCATCTCTACAGCATTCAAGAAACAATGATTTAAAGTGGTAAGTATCATGTATTTTGTAACAGGCAAATTCAGTGTCCTGAAGATTCACAGATTCTCAGTTTACGAAGGACCCTGGGTGAAAATTCCAGTGCGGTACCTGCCAGGAGGCGCCTTCTGCCCTTGTTGTCCCTGTGCAGCCCCTTTGGCTGTCCTCCTCCCATCACATCTCTTTTTCCTGAGTCATTCTTCTCTTACAGAGTCCAGCTACTGTCTAGTTTCGAATTTTCTAGCTCATCTCCTTCCTGCTAATCCAGGACACCCACACGTCTCCCTGGGAAATTTTACTATTATTAGGTAGCTCTTGAGATTCCTTATCCAGTTTAATCAATGATAAAATGCACCGCTTTCTCAAACTTCTCTTGGAGTTTATCTACTGTAACAATTCTTATCATTTATGCCTCTTTTGAAATGGGTAGACTATCCACCTTCAACTGAATTAAACAAGAGAATTTACTGCTCATGCATGTTCACATTTTATAAACAGTTGTGATTTCTGTTGACACTGCTTCCAGAGGCCCATGTGATATATTCAGGACTCAGTTTTTGTTTCTCTAGTCTGCTTCCTACAGAATGAGCGCCAGCTCCCATCTCTGCACAGGCGGCCCTAGGGTCTCTGCTCCTAACTGCAAAAATGGCCGCCACTGTCTCAGAGCCTTCATTCTATTAATTTCCTGAGACATCACTTAGTAAGAGAAAGAAAAGGTGTCTCCTGCTCAAGTACTGAGATTCACCGCCCCTTATTGTCTCTGAGTGACTCAGTGTAGCCAGGTCATGGGATCTGTTAACTGGCCTCTGCCAAACAATGCCAGTCCACCCGGGGTGGGTGAATTACCCAAAAGACATTAGGGTGCTCCTCATAAGACTAGGGAAGGCTGCCTGGTGGTACCTAATGAACATTTGCATATTTGCTCTAACATCTCCTGCACACACAGGTCCTCTCAAGGATGTGCTGACTTTACAGGCTGATCTCTGCTGAATTCCTTTTAGTTTTCCTATATGGTCATAACATTGCGATAAACTCCAGCTCTCATATTTTAACTGCCCATTGATAAGATTAAGGAGCATATTCCTGACATTCTTCTCCATCTGTCCAGCTGCTAATTTATACTCATTATCCATTTTAGCCACTGAGTAAGATTTATCACTTACGTATTTCATCAAAAATAGCTGTATGACATCATGCCTATCGTTAACAATTTTGTATCATCCACTTAAATATTTGTTAAGAGGGTACATCTTATGGTGTATTCTTACAACAATAAAAAGAAAAAGAGTACAGCTATTACTGATTTCTACCCCAGATAATGTTTTATTCTTAGCAGTGGACACTATGCATGGGCCCTGGGGCCTCCCCTTCAGTAACTGAACTTGGTAAGAGAGAAAGAAATTGTGCTTCAGGGATCCTAGCCAACTAGCACATAGGTATAAAAGCCAGATCCAATAAATTTTTTAAATGCATTTTGAATGTCAGAGCTAAGTTAAGACATTAAAATTCTAGTATAAAAAAATAGCTTTCAAAGATACAAAATATTTACATGATGAAAAATGCAAATTAAAAGATGAGTCATAGAATGTATAGTTAATTTGTTTCTGACACAATTTTGCCTTTGTTGGTAGGTTTTTTTACTCTTAGAATCTTTATTTTCAAAGTGTAGCCCTCAAATCAGCATCACTGGAATTACCTGAGAACTTACTAGAAAAGCAGAATTGCAGGCTCTACACCAAACCTGCTGAGTCATAATCTGCATTTTAACAAGATCTGCACATACACTGAAAACTGAGGAGCATCGTGCTACATAACAGGAGTCTATCAGTTAGGATGTCTTTAGTGGCAAGTAACTGAAAATCAAATAAAAGAGTCTTAATAATACATGAGAAGAAATGTCTTAATCTAAGCCTTTATTTTGAGAAGCTAGGAAAAGCAAAGCAAATCAAGCCCAAAGTAGATAGAAGATAAAATAGAAGAGCAGTAATTAAGTAAATAGTAAACAAAGGCATAATAAAAAAATCAACAAAGTTAAAATAGGTTCTTTAAAAGGATTGATAAAATTGATCAAGTTCTAGTAAGATTTATCAAGGGACAAATAGAGAAAACACAAATGATCAATATTGGGAATAAAAAAGAGGGGATGATAGCTTCTACAGACATTAAGAGATGGTGAGTTAATTTATAAAGAACCATACATTAATTCATTTGACAAGGCAGATAAAATTGAGAAGTTCCCTGAAAAACATTACTTACAGAAATCAACAGAAGAAATAGAAAATCTGAACACTTCTTTTTCTACAAAATAAATTGAACTGATAAATAAATGTCTTCCTATAAATAATATGCCAGACCCACATGGTGTCATGGGTAAATTTTCCCAAACTTTTAAAGAAGAAATAAGACTAACCTTGTACAAAATGTTCCAGAGATGAAAGAAAAATGAACTTTTCAATTTATTTTATGAGACCAACAAACTTGTCAACAAAATGTGACAAGCAGGGAAAATTACAGACCAATCTCTCTCATGTACATCAATGCAAAATCCTAAACAAAATATGAGCAAATCAAATCCAGTAATATATGTAAAAGGATTATGCATTACGACTAAGTGATTCATGTCCAGGAATGCAAAGGGTATCTTAACATTTGTACAATTCCACACTAATTTTTAAAAAGGAGAAAAAAATTTTATGATCATTCCAGTAGATATAGAAAGTACATTTGATATAGTAGAATCAAAAAAGATGAAACTCTTAAAGATACACCCAATAAAGTATATGCAAGGCCTTTACTCTGAAAAGTATAAAACATCAATGAGAAAAATTAAAGAAGTCCATATAAATGGAAAGAGATGTCATGTTTATGGATTATAAGATTTAATATGTGAACAGGACAATTCTGTCTAAACTGGCCAAAGCTCTGATTCAATATCAGTCAAAAATCCAGTTTGTGTATATTAATAAACTGATAGTAAATTTTATACAAAAACACAAAGGACTCAAAAGAGTGAAGACAATCTTGAAGAACACAAAATACTTACCCTGCAAGTTATCAAGACTATTATAAAGGTATAGTAATTATGACAGTGGTTTGGGTACAAGATAAAAAATATAGACCAGTGGACTAGATAGAGTCCAGACACAGAGTCACATATATTTGGTCATTTGAGTACAATAAAGTATAATGGAAAAGAAAGGTATATTTCAATAAATGTGTAAGTTACCTGGATATTCACATGGGGACAAACTAATTCTTGACCCCTACCACATTATACAAAAATAAGATATGTCAAAGATTTATATATGAAAGTTAAGATAATAAGACTTTTCAAAACATGGGAGAGTACATTCAAAAACTTTGTATAGGCAAAGATTTTTTTAAGAGGACATAAAAAGCACTAACATTAAGAAAAATTTGATAAAAATTGACATTAAAATTAAGAATTTCTGTTCATCAGTATACACTACTGCCGATAGGAAGTCTTCCCAGTTTCAACCAAACATTCTTACTTAAAAGACCGAATAGGCTACATTTGACATGGTTACCTAGAAGGGTGTTGGTCAGGGAACCCAGTTTGCCAGGAGGGCAGCATCGAGTGCCCTCTTCTGTGGGGGTCTTTTAAGCAATACAGAGCAGTACAGCACAGTTCAGGTGCAACGAGATGAGATCCACACCACATGGGTGCAGGATCCACCCAGCTTAAATGCTTCAGTGATGCAAACTAAACTCTTGTAACAAAATCAAAGGTCTGGCTTCCAGAGTCTCCTCAAAGGGCATGCCCAGTTACAAGAGTTACCAAACTGAGGAAATAATAGTATTTATAGTTCTCCCACTTCAATGTTTATGAATTGGGACATTTTTACCAAAGGCAACACATTTGACATCTTACCCTTATAAGGTTGCCTGATAAACAGAAAAAGAAAGTTAACTGAAGGTCAAATTCAAATTCTCAAGAAAAACAGAGTATGGCTATTCACATATAGACACACACACATGCACATACACATACAAAAAGAAAAAGGCAGACACCTAATAAAAAAATAGGCCAAAGACTTACAAAAGAGAATATTAAAAAGGCCAGCAAATTATGTAAAAAGTGCTGAAATGTAATTAAGCAACAGGGAAATCTAAATCAAACCATAAAGAGATACCACTATACACACCAAAATTTGCATCTGCTACTGTGAGATTATAATAGGTTAAGTCACTTTGTAAAACTCTGACCATATCCACTAACGTGGAACATATTTATATGTTATGACTTGGCAGTTTTATTCTTATGTATATAGTCAGAAGAAGTATATACGTGTTCATCAAAAGATATGTGCAATGGAAATCTAATGCACAGCTAGTGATTATAGTCATAAAACCATATTATAAACTTCAAAGTTGCTAAGAGACTAAATCTTAACTGTTCTCCACACAAAAAAAGAAATGGCAAATATGTGACATTATAAAGGTTTTAGCTAAAACTATTGAAGTAATAATATTGTAACATATAAATGCATCAAACCAACTTATACAACTTATATAATTTGTTTGTCAATTATATCTCAAAAAAGAAAAAACTTGTGCAAGCATTTTCATAATAGCACTCTCTGTAATAGGGTGAAATTATTTGTGAAACTGAAAACAACCCAAGTATCTATAATAGAATTGGTTAATAAATTATAGTTTATATTAATATAGTATGCAAAAATGAATGGACTATAATTATTCCTAACAGCCTGGATTTATCTCTCAATCATAATATTGAGTAAAAAGGCCAGACACACAAAGCTACAAACTACAATTCTCTTTCAATAAAGTTCAAAAAAAGGATAACAGACACCCTGATGTCAACGGCTAACTTTGCGAATGAGGAGAGATGAGCGGCGCATTTCAGGTTCTGAAATAGTCTGTTTCTTGCTTGGGGTGACAGTTATGATAGGGAAAAATTTACAAGGACAGCAATTTACAAGGACAGCAGTCTAGCCCAGGTAGCTCCCCGGTCTCCCCCTCCCCTTCCCTCCCCACTCTGCCAGGGGCTCACTCCCTAAACTCACTCCCCCCTGCCTGCTCGCTTGCTGTGCATGTAGGAATGTTACAGATACAGAAGCAGAAAGATATATATTGCTCCCTTTGCCTTTGTTCGGGGCTCAGACTTTGGGAGATTCCTCCCCTCTGAGCCCACTGGTGTGAAATAAAGCCTCAACACTCCAAGACCTCCGAGTGCCGCTTGGTTCTTCCATCACTGATCCAGTCCAGGTTTTCCAGTATTTTCCATAACAGTATTTTCTGTAATATTTGGTTCCCTAACCAGGAAACCCAACCACGCTGGCCCATTGTTGTCACCGGTTTGGGGCAATGGCCGGGCGGTGATGGTGATGGAACAGGAAATCACAACGGAGAAGGTGCACCCTGCCTGATCTTCAGGCAGTCTCCCACCCAGTCCCCTGGGCCAGCCCCGCTCCGCTGTTCCCGTTGGACTCAAGGAGGCTTGGTTCCGACATTGAATCCAGTAAGGCCCCGGGGCATCTGACCCAGCCAGTCCCACCCGTTGGGGTGGAAGGGGAGCCTGATCACCTCCCGGAGACTTCTTAGAAGTCTCACAGATAGACATTCCCAGGGGGGTAATGTTTAAACTCTGGTCTGTGTGTATATGAGTGAGTGTGCAGGGCAGCTGAAGTCATTCAGTCTGCACTGAATCTGTGATTCCACGGCCTGCGCTATGGAATCTAAGTGGGCCCTCATCTGCATTCACAGTCAGCCATCATGACATATCAGTGATTCAGTTTAGGCTGATCTGGCCCAGAACTTACACGGGTGCACCTTAGCCAAGGCTGACCAAAGTCTCCGCAAGGAGAGTGAACGGCTGGGCATCTGACTGATGTCCTCTCTAGAGGAGGCACCCATCCCTTGTCTTTTGTTGCAGCACCATCCACGGACATGTCATGGGGTCAGGGCACAGTACACCCACAGTCCTTGACACTATGATCAAGAATTTCAGGAAGGGATTTTCATAACACTACAGAATAAAATTAACTCCTGGCAGGTTGAAAACCCTGTGTGAATCTGTATTGCCCACTTTTAATGTATGGTGGCTTCCAGAAGGAACCCTAGTTGTCCAACAATCCGCTGAGCCTGGCAGGTCATCCCTAGAGACTCAGGTCACCCTGATCAGTTCCCATACTTTAACTCCTGGTTAGGAGTTGCCCAGACTCTTCCCCCTTAGGTGCGATTCACTTGCAACAGGCAGGGACAGGGTAGGGTCTTAGTTGCCTCAACAAAGAAGCCTGCAAAGAATGGGCAGAAGCCTGACCCTCACAAATTCTTGCTGATGATCCAGAGGAAGAGCCAATATTGTCCCCACCTTATGTTCCCCCAACACCCAGCTCCCAGTCCCAGACACCGCCGTCAGCCTCCCTGCTAACTCCAGAACCAGTGGACCCACTTTCCCGTGGACCAGCAGCCAGATTGCGCCCTTGGCCAGGAGCAGCACCCTTCACATGCTGGTGCGAGAGACACAGGAGCCCTAGAGGTGTGATGAGGACGGGACCACCCAGCCAGGCCGGTCCATGCTTTACTACCAACCCTTCTCCATGACTGACCTCCTCAATTACAAACAGAACACCCCGTCAGAAAAGCCACAAGCCCTGGTTGATATGGAATCCCTCTTGCAAATCCATCAGCCGACCTAAAGAAACTGTCAACAGCTTCTCTACACCCTGTTCACAATGGAAGAGAAGAGGCAGCTGGGGTCCTTGATTGGAGTGCATGGGATGAAATCGCTGTCCCTGAAGAGCGCCCCGAGTGGGACTTCACCACCCTTGAGGGACAACCTGATATCAGGATGCCCTCCTCCAGGGGATCAAAGTCAGGTCCAAAAGCCTATGAATATGACCAAAGTATCTTCAGTCACTCAACAACCAGGAGAGCCTCCTGGGGACCATCATGAAAAACTGTGTGAAGCTGATCGCATCTGCACCCCCTTCAATCCTGAGTCACCAGGGAGCCCACAAATGGTCAGCACCTCATTCGTAGCTCAAGCTGCTCCAGACATCAGACAAAAGTTCCAAAAACTTGAAGGTTTTGCTGGGATAAATATCACTCAACTGATTAAAATGGCCAACAAAGTATATCTAAACAGAGAAGTTCAGGCTGGCAGAGAGGCTGAAAGAAAAATGAAGAAAAGAGCCAGCTTCCTGGCAACTGCCCTAAAAGAAAAAGAGATGACCAAAAAGCAGAGAAAAGCTGGCTGCCAAGCAGGGGGAAGCCTAAGATGCCCCTAGCCAGGGACCAGTGTGCTTACTGTGAAGATATGGGGCATTGGAAGAACAAATGCCCCAACAGAGGCAAAGCCCCAAAGCCGAGTCGCTGCCGGGAGGACCCTCACAGGGAAAGGCTCATTAGTCTGGCAGGAACAGACTCAGATTGACAAAGACCAGGCTCTCTCACGCTTGGCCCCCATGAGCCCACAGTCAAAATAAAAGTGGGGAGACAAAGACAACCCTTATGGTTGACACAGGGGCAGAACACTCTGTGGTCACCCTCCCTATAACTCCCTTCAGTAAAAAGACTGCAACTATTCTCGGAGCCCCTGGGACATAAGCAGTCAAGCAGCACTTTTGCCAAGACCACCAATATGAACTTGGAGGCCACAAGGCCTGACATAAGTTTATCTACCTGCTGGACTGCCCCGTTCCCCTCCTTGGCCAAGATATACTCTCAAAGCTCAGAGCCCAAATAACTTTTGAATGAACTGGAAGCACCAGCCTCAAAATAAACCCAGGCCAAGAAGAGCCAGGGTCCCTTGTACTGGCAATAATCACACCCAGAGAAAAGGAGTAGAGACTATTCTGTGCCCAGACCCTCTCAAGTAGCCCACCTGAATTCAGAGCTGCCTTCCCCTCAGTATGAGCTGAAGACAACCCACCTGGACTTGCTCATAACTGAGCCCCTGTCATTGTAAAATTGACTCCAGGGGCCCAGCCACAAAGACAGCAGCAGTACCCCCTCTCACAAGAGGCGAGAGCAGGCATCCAGGAACACCTGATCAGACTCAGAGAGGCAGGAATTCTAATCGAGTGTCAGGCACCCTGGAACACCCCACTTCTACCAGTCAAAAAGCCAGGAGGAGAGTACCGGCCTGTTCAAGACCTGAGAGCCATTAACAAAGTGACTCTTTCTTTACACCCACTGGTCCCAAACCCGTACACCCTCCTCAGCCAGATCCCAGAGTCGGCCAAATGGTTCACTTGCCTAGACTTAAAGGATACCTTTTTCTGCCTCCGGCTGGCCCCTCAAAGCCAGCTCTTGTTTGCCTTTGATGGACTGAACCAGACACAGGGCAGCAGACGCAGTTATCCTGGACACAGCTTCCACAAGGGTTCAAGAACTCACCCACTCTCTTTGGAGAGGCATTGGCCGCAGACCTTGCCAGCTTTCTGAGGGAAGCTATATGTTGCACCCTCTTCCAGTATGTAGATGACCTCCTCCTTGCCAGTGACACCCTGGAAAATTGTGTGAAAGGTACAAGGGCCCTCCTGCAACTCCTGTCAGACTCAGGATCCTAAGCCTCATAGAAAAAAAAAAGCACGAATCTGCCAGCAGTGAGTCCAGTACTTGGGCTTCCTCCTCACCCAGGTAGAAAGGGCACTAGAGCCAGAGAGGAAAAAGGTTGGTGACTCCTTGCCCCAGCCCTGGATGAGGGGGGGCATGCGAGAATTCCTAGAGGCTGCCAGGTTCTGCAAAATCTGGATTCTCGGATTCTTGGCAATGGCAAAACCTCTCTACAACCTCCTGGAGGAGCCATACCGAGAACCCCCTGTCTAGACAGAAGAAGCAAGTGCCACCTTCCTAAAAGTAAAAGCTGTTTCAGAACAGGCACCAGCCCTAGGCCTGCCAGATACAAAAACACCCTTCAGTCTCTTCATACATGAAAAAAGTAGCCCTCAAAGTTCTCACATAACTGTTAGGCCCTGGCAGCAGCCGGGTGCATACCTGTCAGAATTAAAAAAAAAAAACTAAACCCGATTGAGGCAGGATGGCCACCCTGCCTCAGGACACTGGCAGGGACAGTTCTATTCATTAAAAAGCAGATAAACTCACTCTGAGACAAAAAATAAATGCCAGGGTAACCCATATTGTTGTGTCCCTCTTAAACACACAGGGACACCGATTGCTCTCTAACTCTCAGCTGGCACAATACTAAAACTCCTCAAGGCTGTCTGGCTCCCAGAAAAAGTAGCAATTCTGCATTGCAAAGAACACCAAAAAAAGAAAACAATGCTGTAACACAGGGGAACCAGGTGGCCGATAAGGCAGCTAAAACAGTGGCCAATAAAAACAGATAAAGCTCCTTCCCTCACCATGGCCCTAACACCCCCAGTGGAGGTCCCTCCACCCAAGTACACTGAAAAAGAGAAGGACTGGGCCATGGCTGAAGGAGCCATCCCTCCAAAAAAAAAAATGATGGTTGCTGCCTGACAGACACATCTTTGTCCCAACTGCAACCGGAAGGCATCTAGTCAGCAAATACCATCAGCTCACCCACCTAAGAAAAACTACACTAGAAGCCCTCCTCAAAAAGCAATACTAACCTGCCTTTGTAGCAGATGCAGTACAGATTTTAACTAAATCTCTCAACATTACCTGGAAACCACACTGCATACAGGCCACAAAGTTCAGGGAAAGTGGAGTGAATAAATCGCACCCTCAAAGGAACCCTAGCTAAGTTTTGCCAAAAAACTGGTCTCCGTGGCCAGACCTACTGCCCCTGCCTGTCCTGTATGCTCGCAGCACACCTGGGACTCAAAGCTTTTCCCCTTTTGAATTAGTGTATAGACACCCTCCCCCGTGTCTAGGAAGCCTCCCAGGGAGCCTACACCAAATAGGAGATAAGGGAGCAAGAGAACAGCTCCAAGCCGTGGGAGCTACCCTAAATAAGCTACAACAATTCATCATGGAAAGAGCCCTGATCTCTCTAGGAACCCCAGTACATTCCTTCCAGGCTGGGGACTCAGTCTGAGTTAAAGATTGGAAAAAGTATCCCCTCAAACCTCAGTAGACTGGTCCCTACATCGTTGTTCTAACTACTCCTACTGCCCTCAAGGTTGCAGGCATCACTCTGTGAGTCCATCATTCCAGAGTGAAAAGGGCCCATCATCTGAAGAAGAAACACATTAGTGGAAAGCCCAGTCAGACCTCCAAAATCCTCTCCACCCCCACATCCGACGATTGCCCTCTGACTAATGGACACCTGCATGCCAGAGATCCTGGCTTTCATTGGAGTGGTGTCTTTCATTCTAGGCATTGGACACTCTGCTGCTGCCCCCTCTGACTAAACTGTTCCTCAAAAAAATTGCCCTTCCTATTGTCTACTGGGTAATCATTAAGTTGTTTTGCTGTGCTTACCTGTCTCTCCTGGCTGAACTCAAGTCTCAGCCTGCATTTCCGAAATACCTCTCTATAATGTTTAACTGTACAAAAGTTATAAAGTGTATAGTGAGCCTGAAGGGTGCTACCTCCTTTCCCCCGGTGAGATTTCCCGGGCGAAACAGGCTGCCCCTTTGCTGATCCCTGCTCTCGTTGGGCTCAGTGTGGCTGGATCAGCTGCAGTAGGCAGAGCAGCCCTAATAAAAGGAGACTTAGGGCTCGTTGTCCTAACAGAAGTTGTTCAAGATTTAGAGCAGCTTGAAACCACCACGATTCAGCTGCAAGATCAAATTGATTCCCTGGCTGAAGTACTGTTGCAGAATCACAGAGGACTGGACCTCCTGTTCATGTCCCAGGGAGGCTTATGTGTAGCCCTTGGAGAAGATTGTTATTTTTTAGGCAAATCTGGCATAGTTAGAAGCTCTCTAGCCAAGGTAAAAGAAATCATCTGGCATAAGAATAAGATGTTAGAAAACAAAAAGTCTTTGTTCCAAGGATGGTTTGAATGGAATCCATGGCTAACAACTCTTCTAACTGGCCTTGCTGGGCCAGTGATTCTGCTGTTCCTTAGACTATTAGTGGGACACTGCATATTTAACTGGCTCATTAACTTTATCAAGGAACGCGTTTCCTCCATACAGCTCGTGTATATGCGGAGCCACTATGACCCTGTCATAAACCAGGGAGATGATGCCGTGAAACAAAGTGTTTAAAGGGCCATCAGAGGGGGAGTGATAGGGAAAATTTTACAAGGACAGCAATTTACAAGGACAGCAGTCTAGCCCAGGTGGCTCCCCGGTCTCCCCCTCCCCTTCCCTCCCTGCTCTGCCAGGAGCTCACTCCCTAAACTCACTCCCCCCTGCCTGCTCGCTTGCTGTGCATGTAGGAATGTTACAGATACAGAAGCAGAAAGATATATATTGCTCCCCTTGCCTTTGTCTGGGGCTCAGACCCTAGGAGATTCCTCTCCTCCGAGCCGGCCGGTGTGAAATAAAGCCTCAACACTCCAAGACCTCCGAGTGCCGCTTGGTTCTTCCGTCAGTGATCCAGTCCAGGTTTTCCAGTATTTTCTGTAACAGTATTTTCCATAACAGGTACATGAGGATGTTTACTTCATGAAAACTCATAAGGTATATAATCAGATTTTTGCCCTTTCCTAGATATTTGTTATACTTCAACAAAAGTATTATTTAAAAGGTGGGAATGGGAGTTTCCTGGCTCACAACATTGTCAAGTTGAGAGTGCCAGTCAATCATGGCTTGTTCAGGGATTCATCTCTGTTTCTCGGAAACTCTTCCTTCCCTCACAGGCTAGATTTACTGTTATTTTGTTGCTTAACTTATGTTTATGAAATAGGTACCAACAGTAAGCAAAACTTTGTTCTTTATTGTTCACATCCAAGGAGAGAAAAACCTTGCTTTCCAAAACACCCAGCAAAGGCCTGCACATCCTTCTCATGGCTTCAGCCTGAGCCAATGTGGGGTTGTGGAAAAGCTTGAGCTAATTTATTTAGGCTGAGTCATTGCCCACCCCTGTCATATGGCCGGGCAAGGGAGATGTGAATATATTGATGGGCCTATGCCTGTTAGGACCCACCCCTAGAGCTACGGATGCAGTTCTCCAAAGGAACCTCTGCTCTTAGGAAGGGAGATGTATTAGCTAGAGTTCGAGCAGGTTTGGCTGTTAGATCCAAATGAGTTATCGAAAAGAGTTTAACAAGGAGAATATTTACACAGTTGTGGGCAAGGGTAAGGAAAACAAGAGATGCTAAAGCACCATGCAAAGCAAGAGCAGGTGACAACCTTAGACCTAAGTAAATAAGGGAGGTTATAGTTGGAGGAACCTGGAGAGATTAGACACAGCCCCAGAAGGGGTGCTCAGTAGAATCTGGGCTTCTGTAAGAGGAATTCAGCCAGTCCACAGACACATATTAAAGAGAGCACCAGGGAAATGAGCACCCTGATCACGTACTTTTCTTTACCTCTGATCTCGCTCATTGTCCAATTTCTGCTGGAAGCCAGAGGGAAAGGTGGGCGCTGGTGAAGTCTGTAATATTGAGCCTCCCAGGCACAAAGTATGGTATAGATGAGCAAGGAGGAATCAAGAGAGAGCACATGGAAGATATTCCATGAAAAGGCAGAAAAGATGCCTTTGCAGACAATCTATAAACATCTGCTATAAAAACTAAGTCATAAAGGCACAAGGTTAAAAAGAATATCACAATCTTGAGCTGTGTGATGGATAGATGAGTGTATATACATGTCAAAATCCATCAAGCCGTACTCTTATTATTTGTGCACTTTATTGTACATACCTCAATAAAAAATAAAAATAATAAAATAAATGCAGTTACTGTTACATGGAATTTTTTATTTTATGTTATGCTTCAATAAAAAGTTTTTGAAAGAAAAAAAAGGACTATCAGAGGACAACTCCTGGACTTTACTCTCCAACCCTCCAGTCAGCCATTTTGTGTCATAAACATTTTCAGTTTCAGGAGACTTACTATTTTGTAAACGCTACAGCATAGGATAGAATTCATTAGAGCAGAATCATCTCAGTAGAAGCCCTCTGGGCAAAAATCCATGTTTTCATACCCAAAGCTGGATCATTCAGCTCTTTCTTTAAACTTATGACCAGCTGTCTTAATAAATCCAAATCTTCCTAAAATTGGCCAAATTCTTTTCCTGTTCATTACAACCCTCCAAAAAAAAAATTAGAAATGAAGGAATATTTTAGAACTGAGGAGAGGACTGTGGGATCTAGTTAGAAAATGTGTTTGCCTGGAAGGATGGAATCTGTGAGAAAAGAAAGGTTTGAAAATAAAAATAAAATACTGTCAGCATCTCGGGAAAATTAAAGTGTCATGTTTCTATTGAACTGCTTGTTCCTGTAGAGAACAAGTTGTGGGCTTAAATATTTTATAGACACTGTACCTTTCTAGACTTCTTTTTGTAGGATTTCTCTCTATAGAAGTTTCATAAGTTTTACAAATTTTTCCCATGAAGTTTCGAATGTAGTAAATAGTTAAATTTAAAGATAATTTAAACCCAACTGCAATTGGCCTGCTTCTCTTTTCTACCAAAGTTCTTATTTAAGGAGGTTTTCTTTCAATTCAAGGAAAAGAACTAGAATTACAGAATTCAGACCTTAGGAATGTGAACTGTGTTGTAAAAATTTCTACATGTTGAATTTATTGCAACATATCTTCATTCATCTTTATGAATCACACACACTAAAACTGCAAATGATCCATTAAGTGTTGCAAACAAAATGAAGAATTTTCATCACAATATTTCTATACTTCTAAATAAGTTTATTACAAAAAGATGAATAAGTTACAAAGCAGCAAACCTATGAAGAATCTAAATTAGCTAAATTTAAGGCACTGCAAGATATATCTGATCTCAATGCAATATATGTTTTAATGACATACACAATACTTGTATTCAATGCACTTTGATATAATTATATTATATATATTCAAGTAAGTGCCTATATTCAGGAAGTTTTGCCAAACAAAACTGTATTAAGAGCCTTACAATACATTCTAGTCAAAATTTGCTCCAAGTAGACTTGAAGTTCCCTAAATATCTTGAATTTATACCCAAGGACAGGTTTTGTCTTTCCCATAGTGATTTCCCAATCTCTTTAGGTTATCCTGAGTGCTCACAATGGAAGATATATACAGTTGTCATAGTATTTGCTCACCCAATGTCCATTTCATTCCAAATAATTGCTCTAAGCAAGTCATGATAATTGTACCCCATTGCCAAAATGGGATGTGATCAAATCCTGGCCAAGAAGAATCTCCTCACTAAAACAAGAAACACAAGATAGCAATGGTCCTTCATTTTACCATTAATATTGTTTTGTCTGGGCATGATGCCTTGAAGTGCTGGAGTCATTTTGCAGCCATTAGGTTAGTCAGTGTGAAAGAAAATACTGATACCTTAGAGATGGCAGAACCTAGAGATAGGAAGGACCTGGCCACTAATGACATCGCTGGGCCACAGAACTAACCAGCCCCAAGGCCTGAACAACATGGGGCCTCAGTTTCCTTATTTATAAAATGGAGAAAATTATAATGCTCACCTTAGGGCTCACCATCAGAAATAAAAAAGTCAATCTACATGAAATGCTTAGAATAATGCCTGGCATATAATATGATCTCAATAATAAGAATACTTGTTATTGTCACCTTAATTCTATACTTCTTAACTAACAATTGTATGAGTTATTCCATTTGTCATGTATGCTTTTTTAGGCAGGATTTTCTATTTAGTTACAGCAGAAAGTATCTTAACTGATACTGAATAACTGCCCCCAAGTATCGAAGGTTGAAAAAGATGAACATTGAAATTCCAAGATAACTTATTTTCCTCTGGACGACTGTTATATACACCCATTCTGCTTTATTTAGCATCTGAGAAAGACTAAAACGAGTGATGTGAAAGGGAGATGACGGGCTTTCTAGGGATTGCCCGCATGCTTCATCCTCTCAGGATTAATTGCAAGTGTTAGCTAAAAATTAAGTGATGTGATTTAAAGGCCTCTATCCCAAGATTTCTCTCTACCTAAAATTCTACTATTTAGAATATATTTTATTGGAGAAAAACATTTTTGAGGGGAGTGCAGCTAGGAAAATTGTCCGTTATTCACATCGCACTTTAAATTTAGTTCAGTAAGGATGCTGTCCCAACATCTAGCTTACTCACAATAGAAACGGAGGAAAGGAAGACAGGAGAGAGGGAGGCACTGCTTTGAAAGGAGATTGATATGCAGTTTCCAAGAAGAGGGTTTTAAGAGAAGAGCTACATGGCCAAAGGATTTTCCAGTTAAGGATGATGGATTCTGGAAAAAAGTAGAAAAAAGATGCAAAAATTATGTACGAAGTAGAGATAAAGGAATGAGTGGGAGGTGGCATAAGGGGATCTTGGAAAGTAATGAGAGAATTGAGAGTCAATACATAAAAGTTGACACTAACACTACAGAAGCAGATGTGCTCTATCTTCCAACTCATTACCACTGTGTGGTCTCCTCTCCTTCTATGAGATCCTAAATAGAACAAGGCATAGCTTCACATTAATTCTTATTTAACAATTCTTTTTAATAGTGCAAACACTTCCTCAGTGATAGTAATAAAAACCACCCAAATTCAGGTACTCTAGTGGAAGCCATATCCACTTTTTGGGATATACTTTTTCTGATGTAGCTTCCACAGATAATGCAATGACCTCAAAAATAGGATGTTTTGCTTTTTATTCTACATCTTGTTTCAACAGATTTGAATTAATATTCTAAAGGTATGCATTGCATTTTGATCTTTAAAATAACCCCAAAGAACAGAGCACTACTTAACCCTAAGATGTAGTTACTTTATTCAGTTTCATTTTTATTTCACTTACTGATAAACCATTTTTGTGAGAAAACAAATTCACATGATAAGCTTGAACTAGAATTCCTAAGATCTTTTCTAGCTTTAAGCACTATAACAGATGGATTATTAAATTTCTTTCTATCAAGTCTATAATATTAGATTTCCTTTTTTTCCCTCCTCAAGAAATTTAGTGGCATTTTTAGAAATCTAAGCCTTAGGAAGTCAAAGAGAAGGTGAATTCTGTAACTGTAGACAATTTAACTTTCAATCAACTCTAAAAGTGTCAACTGGAATGCTTTGGCATTTGAATGAACATTTCTGAAAATTTATTATGCTCTAGGTTCTAGTGAAAATCTTGTCATGAGAAGAAAATATTATCAGCTTTAATCACTGGAGTTGTTTTAATCATGCCTTTATCAAGCTTTAACAGCATAGCACTCAAAAAGGGAAGGGGCAAATGGAGCAAAGACTTTTCAGATGCAAGCTGTGATCTTCAAACTGGAACCATCCTGGAAAACCATCGTGTGCGGTATCCGAGGGAACAGGATCTGTGATAATGCCTTTTTCTATAGAAACTCTGAACACTATGTTTTAAGCTCCTTAAACTCTCAAAAATTCCCTTTCTTGGTAGCACCCCAACGGGCCAGACACATCTAGATGAGATGCCAAACAAGAATCTTTGGCTTAAGATCAATTTGAAAAAACAAAAAATGAGATGAAAAGTGAGAAAGTTCATGCTCAGAAAGTTCTGAAGTTGATGAAGCCAAACAGTATTGTCCAAGGTGAATGAAAATCAATGAGCTATAACTTCCTCTAAAAATCCTTGAAGTTCTCTGCTCCTGCTATTTGTTTTGACTTTTCTTGGCTTCTATATTCCTTGTTGAATTGACCCTGATTTGCATATACAAGTACTGAGAATCTCTTCAATATGTTCTTTCAGAAAAGAGGGTCCATAGTCCCCTTGAATAAGGTATCCTAATACTGGTGCCTGAGATACCAACTAAATAAAGGTCAGTAGTGGCTTACTCTATCTTTAGTTTCAGTGGACAACCCAAAGATCTAATCCTGTGTCTAGAAAACCAGAATCCTTCTGTAGACTCTGGAATAAGACTTGGTGGTACAGATTTGAACTGATCTAGAGCCACAAAGATATACAAAGATACTATTATTTTGGAGGACTTATCTTACCAATAAAAACTTATGGAGACTTTTGAGAAATGATTCCTCCACTCCTGGTAGCTACTAGATATAAGAAGTCTGTCTTAGTCAACTCAGGCTGCAATAACAAAACACCATAAACTGGGTGGCTTATAAACAACAGGAATTTATTTCTCACAGTTTCGGAGGCTGGGAATCCAAGAGCCAGGTACCAGCATGGTCAGGTTCTAGCGAGGGACCTCTCTGATTAAGAAACAGCTGACTTCTCATTGTATGCTTACATGGCAGAAAGAGCATTAGCTCTCAGTTCCCTTCTTATAAGGGCATTAATACTATTCATAAGGGCTCCACCCTCATGACCTAATACATCCTAAAGACTCTACCTTCAAATACATTCACAATGGGGATTAGATTTCAACATACACATTTCTGTGGGACACAGACATTCATTCCATAATAAAATCAGTTGCAGGTAAGTCAGTATACTGTACTTTGGACCTGCCCAGGAGCACCGAGAATTTGAGACTGTTGGCTGTTGTTCTATGGCTATTTTGTGCCTATCTATTTAGATAAGCATGATGGTTACTGATTACACGCTCGTTTGACAGAAATGGTGGTTCAAAGGTATATATCAAACATATGTCATATGGTACCACCAGGAAATATTTCCTAGATAGACATTGTGTTATATTCTCTCTGTTAGAGAAAAGAAATTTAAGTCATTTGAGATTTAGAAATAGCTATTTCTGTCTCAAAATACTTTTTGAGAAATACTTTACATTTTGACTTAACTTTTTGAAACGTAAAAGTTGCTATTTAGTCAGTAAAAAAGTATCTCTTAGAAGCAAGACAGAACAGCATGAATATATGCTAACTCATATATCAGCTCAATGTTCAACCATGATTACAAGACTGAATTTGTATGGTATTTAATTCTGCTGCTATTCAAGTAACAGATTTTCAGACATGAGATACTGAATCTTTCTAGTCAAGCAAAACCAGTAAAAATGAGAGAAGTGAAGGAGTCAAAGTCATTACAGGATGGGACCAACCAGGAGCAAAAACATTATCATCACAGTAGAATCCACTGAGAGTGTGGTTGATAATGTTCAGTGCCAAGAAATACAAAGACAATGCCTGCATGAAGCTCACAACTGACTTTGGTAGACAGCTCAATGCCCTTTAAATTTTAATTATGTTTTTTTAATATCTAAAAGTTTCAAAGAAATGACAAACTCAGAATTTCACAACCCAGAAAATGAGAGCCAAGAATGGAAGAGGTGGCCTTAAGTGAGGTCTTGAAGGAAGAGAAAGCCTACATTAGAAGAAGGAGCCAGACAAACTGAAAATGAGTGTGACAATGTGCACATCAGGTTCAGAGAATGAGAAATGGCTGAGATTTGCTGAAATGTAGCTTCAAAGGAGGAAGAGTGGAAGTTTCAAGAGGAAAGTCCTGGTGCACAGGGGAGTCTTGATGTTGAGAGGATTCTGATTCTCTAATGTGATATTTTCTTAATGTTTTCAAAATATGTACAATAGTAACGCAAATCATAGTAATTCTTTTCAAAGTTCAAAAATACACTGAGCACTTCCTATGAATGTTAAACAGTATTAAGTACTTTTAATGACTTAGCTAATATAATATTCATAACATCCTGGAGACAAACATTTTCTATTAAAATTTTACAGGGAATAAATATTGGGACTGGTGAGGTTTAGTAACCATTCCAGGCTTACGTACCAAGGAAGAGGTAGATGAATCTCATCAATATGGAGCACCTCTAAAATATCTCAGCTCAGCATTATTTCCATTATCAAATGTATAGTTTCTGAGTTTACAGTGTGGCCTTCAAAGAAAAAGAAACTGCTGCTGGCAGAATTGGTCCGTATTTGTTTCAGAAAGACAACATGGATTAACTCACTCCAGTACTTCTGCCTTCCAGGAAATATGTCTTAGTTGAGGTAAATAATTCTATCCTTCCTAGAGTCCCAAGGCATCTTCTTTTAGGCATTATAAATACAATCATTAATCCTTCTGCCTGGTCTGCATTTAATGTCATAAGCAACCCCCTATCCCATGTGATGTTTAAATTATAATTAAATAAACATTCAAAGGCCGTTTGTGGCATTAAAGTAAAATTCTTCACAAGCATATTTGGGCATACAATTTAGAAATCAAACAATACATAAATACTGAAAATTCATAATGCTTTATTCAGTTCAGCTGAACAAAGAGTGATCCAGAAATGACTCATTAAGCATAGAATATACTGTCGGCAGGAAGAGGACAAGGTGATGATTCAGTTTGGTGTAAGTGGGTGGTGTGACAATGTTTTGGCATTTACTGGATAGGCTTTAAACATCCGAGGCATGTGGGTTTTCGTGATTTTTGCGACACACAGAGTGTCTAACTTACTGAGCCGTGATTTCTGTGTGAAACTTCCCTCTGCCTACTTGATGCTCTTTCGGACTGGCAAACAGGTGCAGAGAGCTACAGCCTGCAGTGCTTCTGCTGGCGTTCTTTTCCTACCAATTCCATCACCAAAGTTTTTTTACATAACTCCTCTATAATCCTTAAAATCCACCACCAAACATGTATGTGACTAGGGTTAGGTTCCAAATACATTCACAAAGCAAACCAGGCACATTGTCATGATGCCCTTGGAAAAGGGGATCCAAATCTTACTTCCTATCCTTGCCTTGGGCTCCAAAACTCATACCAGGCACCAGAACAGATGTTAAATTTTCCTTTGAAGTGGCGCAGTCTTGTTTCAGTGTTGGCCTCTCTGCATCTTCTCAACAGATAACTAACTGA
Organism: Smutsia gigantea; assembly: GCA_032199065.1. Classification (NCBI taxonomy): domain Eukaryota; kingdom Metazoa; phylum Chordata; class Mammalia; order Pholidota; family Manidae; genus Smutsia; species Smutsia gigantea. Next base: position 552,523 of record JAVSCE010020597.1, read on the forward strand.
ATGTCAAGATAAGATTAGAAAGGCATCTTTATTCCGTGTTGAATTTCTCTTTACTCATATTTTAGGGTCTCTTATCCGGGTCCATCTAGCTCCCTATTTGTGTAGTCCCCTTTCACTCACTTTGAAGGGCACAGGTTGAAGAAGCTTCAGCCCAATTTCCAGGACAAGCCTACCTCAGACAAGAGGGTTCAGTAAGCAATCCTGAAACACTCTGTCAAATCATCCATCCTGATGATCACCTGTTGCTTTGCATCCCAGTTCCAAGCATTGGGAACTGGGACTTAGGGTGACTACAGCCAGCTCTCTGCTGTCTGATGTCACCACATGCTGCCTGTTAATGCTGCATCCTGATATTTTGTACCTGTCTCTGAAGAACTATGTGACAATGTGAACACCTGTTCCCATGCTTGCCATGGGTGAAGAGAAAAAGGTCCTGACACTAGGTGCTTTCTACTGCTTGCCTGATATGCAGTACTGTCTACACCCTGGGCCGAGTGGGTTATTTTTTTTTTTTTGCCTATTATTTAGATGCTCTTTTGCCTGCTGAATCACAGCTGGCCCTTGGAAAAAACAGGTTTGTACAGTACTGATCCATTTACAAAGATTTTTTTCGAGAAATATATTGGAAAATTTTTTGAAGATTTGTGCCAATTTGAAAAAAAAATTCTTTTCTCTAGCTTATTTTTTTTGTAAGAATATGGTATATAATACATATAACATACAAACTAGGTGTTAATCGACTGTTTATGTTACCGGTAAGGCTTCTGGTCAACAGTGGGTTCTTATTAGTTAAGTCTTGGGGATCAAAAGTTATACAAGGATTTTCAACTGCATGAGGAGGTTGGCGCCCCAATCCCCTGCATTGTTAAAGGGTTAGCCTTACACCCCTTCCTGGTCCTGCCCCTTGGTGTGTTGGCCCCAGCAGCAGCCCCAGCCTTGTGGATGACAGAATTCCAGGTGCTGGCTTCTGCTCTGTAGCACAGTCCCACTGCAGTTCTCAAATCATATCTAACTGACAGAGTTTTCACTTGGCTCAGTTTTCACTCCTTTTACTCACATGCTATGTGGCCCCAGCAAATCACTTTCTCTCTCAAGCCTCAGTTTTCTTATCTCTAAAATGGGGATAATAAACTCTAGTCATTGGTGTATGTGATTAAGTTATATGACACCTATAAAGAAGCCAGTACAGGTTTTGACAAATAATACACACCCTCAAATATTAATTACATTTCCATTCACCTTGAAGTATGATATGAAATGTTATGGAAGCTAATTTTATAGAACTAAAAGTATGCAGAAACAAAAAAGTAAAACTCTATTCAAATTAGTTTTTCTTTCTACTTCATGCAGGCATCTTAAATCCCACTAAATGCATAAAAAGGTTGGGGGGTGGGCAAAATAACTCAGGAATGCTGAGTGTAACTGTGGTTTACCTATATGTACAAAAGAAACAAATACAAAACACTTTGTAGTTTGAATCACAACAAACAAATCATTGTAATTACTGACACTGCTCCAAATCAAAATGTGGTCATTTAATTTACACAGAAGTCTATGTAGCTTGCGTTGTATTTTAAGTATTTCTTTTTTCCTTTATATGGATTTAAACACTACTTGCTCTGTCCCTGGGAAACATTCAACTAAAATTTTACTTGATAGATGGCCGGGAAGAGTTGTATTCTGTAACTAATAAGGCTGAGAAATCGTAAAAGAGGTGAACTTTCCATGGCCCTTCCCTGCTTCAGTCAAGATCGAAACATTCAGTCTTTGTGAAATATACTGCAGAGGATAAATCCCAGGGCAAGGCCGAGCCTGCAAGCTATGTGGATTTTCCAGGATGGAGAGGGAGGAGGGGGAACAGGTTCTCCTTATAGAGATTTAAAGAAGTAGATATTCTGTTGCAGGTGGGAGGCAGACCTCAAGACAAAGATCATATATTACGGTTTCTGAATGAGAAATTTTCTTCTAACCCCTTGGACATCATCTGCAGCACAGCACTTCAACTTCTTATATTCTCCATGGCAATTACTCTGCATTGGCTCCATCTCTTCCACAAGGTAAGAAACACCTGTGCGGTTGGATATGGTGGTTTGGTGGGGAAATTAAGGAAAGTGTGTTTAAATCCCGACAAGCACTTCTGTTACATCTCCTTTAAGTTCTATGCAAGACCAGGAATACCAAGAAGAGGGACAGGGATTGAGTAGAAGAAAAAGCCACCAAAGAAAAATAAAGTCCCAAGTGTAGAACTCAGTAGTGGACACGAGCACACACCTCATCCCTAAGTTTACTACCAGAAGGTTACTTTGAAGTGGGGGAGTGAAACTGTGTTCAGATCACATTTTTTCCATCTGGTTTCCTGATTAGAACCATGACATGGGGAAGGGATAGGCTAAACTGTGGCCCCCCTAATGCACTCGTTTAAGTCCTAACCCCCAAGTACCTCAGAATGTGTGACTGTATTAGGACATAGGGTTTTTAAAGAAGTGATTAGGTTACAGTGAGGTCACCGGGATGGGCCCTAATCCAATATGACGTCTCCTTTATAAGAAGAATTAGAATACAGACCTTCAGACGAAGACCATGTAGAGATACAGGGAGGAGAAGACAGCACCTACAAGCCAAGGAGAGCGGGCTCAGGAGAAACCAGCACTGCCGACCCTTGATCTCAGGCTTCCAGCCTCCAGGACTGTGAGAAAATACGTTTCTGTTGGGTAAGCCACCTGTCTGTGGTACTTTGTTAATGGCAGCCCTAACAGACTATTACACAGGTCAATAGAAGAAAGAATCATCACATTCAGAACAACACAAAAGAATTTTGGATTCCCTTACAGCAGATGTAAAACTCCCCTTCTCAAACTTAGGAAAACACTGCCAAAGTAGTTGGCAGAAATGATAGAAAACGACCTCAAGAGACAAGCGAGTGGTTTGACTAATTTGAAGTCAAACTGGAGGTTTCTTCAAAATTCAGTGAACAGGTTTCTCTTTGAATGTACTCACTATCACATTTTATTGTGGACATTCAGTAGTTAAGCACATCCACGTCAAATCATATAAGGGCTGCGTGATCTTGAACAAACTTCGAAACTCCCCAGTAAAAATGCCAATCAGATCATATCACTTCCTTTCCTAAAGCCCTGCAGGATGATCCATCCCACTGAAATCAAATCCAGATCCTCTCTGTCCTTCATCACACCTTCCACGATCAGGCCTCTTTTCCTGCTGGGCACATCCCCTGGGCTTTTTCTGAGCTGCATCTCCACCCTGTCTATGCTGGCCCAATAGCACACTCCTGTCCCCTCAGGCCTTTCCACCTATGCTTCCCTTTTGGAGAAATCATCTTCCCCAGATATCCACAGTTCCATTTCTTCATTATATTCAATTATCTAAAGTATCACACTTTCCAAAATATTGTCCCATCCAGCCCCTTTCCCTTCCCATGATTTATTTTCTGTGCCACTTGTCACCACCCAATATCATGTCAAAGATCCAGTTTTGAGTATGTGTTGCCTGTCTGCTCCTCGAGGTACAGGCTTGGGAGAACTGGGTCTGGGTTCTGTGTAACTGCTAAAGCTCCAGGACCTAGAACAGCACCTGGCACAGGAGTTTGGTTCCCCATTTGTTAAAGGAATGATAAATGGGATGTTATTTGTATACCCTTTATCGAATTATTTTTGAGATCATTTCTGCATGGAATTATTTGTGCAAAGTGCTTCATAAGAAAAACAAACGTTTTTAGTTGTTATTTTATAGAAGAAGTAGAAAGGAAAATAAAAGTCATGACAGGCAGGAACGGCAAAAGTTTCATGCTAATGCTTCAGCTACAGAGAACAACTTTACAAACCACACCAGAGAGTTCTCCCCCTAAACTCAGGCAATGTGGATTAAAGAGAGCAGGCTTAAAGGGAGAAAAACAGCCTAGCAATGGCCTGGAATCAAAATGAGTGAAATGTGATGCTTTCCAAACCTCGCATTTCCAATGTATGAGGTAGAAAACAGGATTAAGGTTGAGGAGATGAACCTTTTTTCAAGAAACAACTTTTTGGCAATAGAGGTAAATAGAATATTTTGCTTGAAGAGTCACAAATTCCAGAAAGTTCTGACTTATCTATATCACTATAAACAAAAATGTCCATTAAAAGCCAAAAATAAATTATTTTTTGTATTATTCACACCACTACCTCCCTCTACTGGCATGAATAATTAAGAACTAACTATATGGCTCAAACATCAGTTGAAAACAAGTTGACAAGAATGTTGATCTGGGCCAGAGTTACATGAGTGCATATACATGTCAAAATTCAACAAGCTATACACTCAGATTTGTGCAGTTTATTGTATGTATCTTAATATAAAATTTTAAAAAACCAACAAGAATATTAATTGCCAAGTACATACCCCTCCCCACCTACATATGCTATTTCTGTCTAACTTCCGAGTCAATAAAATCTGGGTCTTAAAAATGCTGAAGCCCACAGTGTGAATTTTATACCTTGATTTCAGGATACATAACTGATAAATTGCATTCTATTTAGGTTACCTAACCTCTTCCTTCTCATCCTTGGCAAATTTTCCTCCATTTTAGACCCTTAGTTTCTTCAGCTCCTAAATCCTCTTGACTGTTTGAAGTTTTCTCTTTTCCTCAGAATCTTAAAAGAAGTGATAATATTCATGTTAACAGATGACTAGGGAAAACATTTTCTAGACTTCTAACTGGGAATGAGACAGTCTCATTTATCAGAGCTATGAAGTAAAAGAAATAAATGGGATGCAGATTAAACAGGGCATTCTGCTAGCTGCCTTGGACAAATGGTCTGAGCAGATCTTTGGAATACATAATTTTTTAGATTATTCACTTTTATGAAAAGCACCAGTGTGTAAATTTCCTACTGGATGAGTTTACATAAGACAACCCTGAGATTAAATGCTTAAATGTGATTAAAGTCACATTAAAAGTAAAACCTGTGACAATAAGATCTTATGGAAAAAATAAACATTTTTTTACCAAAGAATCTCACCTAAAAACCAGACTTATGCTCTTTAAACCTACTGCAAGTGAAATACAATGATAGGGCATTTTTTCTTTTATGGAGGGATTTTGAAAGATATATAATTAAAGTCATATGAAAATTTGCAAGTAGAGTTAGAGAACTAGAGATAATTAGAGAGAAATGAAATCAGTGAGAATGCTATACTTTTAAAACAGCCTAAACATAAGGAAATACTTTTAAAAAATGATAGCAAACATGAAGAGTGATATCTAACTAAAAAAAAAGTTGGTCTTATTTTAGAAATTTTATGTGTAAAATAAAACAAATATCATCATTGACCAATAGTATCATATCAATTATGTGTTCTAACAGAAAAAAAAGGCATGTGTGATAAAAATAAAATCCCACTAAAGAAAGAGAATATTGACTTGAAGGGAAAATCTTTAGGAAATGTACAACTGATTGCATTTATTCCTCAAACAAAATAGCTTTTAGAAAATAGTGAAATTTGCAATATTTATCCCAGATTCACTCATACCCTCAACAAATATGTCTTGTCTTTTTAATATATGAAAGAAGACATCAATTCATATATACCTTTTACCTACTGATATTTCATTTTTGTTGGTGTGGAGCTTTTTCCAAATTTAAAAATATTTATCTGCTAACTTCCAGATATTTAGCAGTAGCATCAACCCCATGAAACCAGTTCCCCCAAACCAGAGCAGTTTGCTGTTCGTGTTTATCATCCCACAATGTGTCCATTCTGAAAGATCAGGAGTTGTGGTTAATCACATGCTATTCCTAATTAATGATTTACAAAGACTGATTAATTTGTGTGTCATATAAGATATGACACATCATTATTTGCCATCCTCATTGTCATTAGTTTTTTCATCCATACTCAGAGCATTGTCCATATATCAGTTAGAATTCTCTCGTGGAGTCAGTGTGTGCAATGAGTACTGGGAATGTTTTCCAGGAGATAGAATTCATGACCAAAATTGCAGAGAGAGTTGAGAAGAGAGCAGGTTGACCAGAAAAGTAGTTTTGTTACAGGGAGTGGAGGTAATTGCTTCATCTCAGTGCAGCATAAAGTTCCTGAAAGAAAAATTAATAGACACTCAAGGTGCTTCTAACCTTAAAAGGTTAAGATTCTGAGAGTAATCAGAAAGCAATTAACTAGAGGTATTTTTGCTCTTAGATCACGCAAACAAGATTGTATACCTTAATCTATAGTCCTAAATTTAACCTTTAGTTTACCTGAATTGTTCACTGATTTTGTATGTAATAAACTTCAGACTTTAAAAACTAAAGGGCATGATTCTATAGCATCTCACTACGCTGATGGATGGTGACTGTAATGGGGTATGTGGGGGGGACTTGATAATAGGGGATCTGGTAACCACAATGTTGTTCAAGTAATTGTACATTAACAATACCAAAATAAAAAATTTTTTTAAAGTTTGTCCATCACAAAAAAACAAATAAATAAATAAAGGGCAGTACATCATGATGAAAATTAATGGTTGAAAAGCCATAGGAGTAAAGCTGATTTATTTGATAAGTTCTCTCTTTATACAGGTAGAGGTTTTAATGAGATGTGCTCAAGTTTTGGTCATTTATTTCTGATTATGTAGTCTTGATATTGTTTCCTCCTAATTCTTTGTATATCAACTGCTGAGCTGAGCTAAGAACAACTCAGATTCAAGATACTGCTCTCATCTGAAAAGGAATATGAAATTAGAATTATCTCGGCAGGTCAGAAAATTTTACTAGGACCCAGCAAAAAATAATTATTTTCTTTCAATGAATTTTTCAAGTGGAAAGAATGACACACCATTAGAAATGTAAATGAACCAACTTCTTTGCATATCTATAGAAGACTGGACTGTCAGTAAAAACTGAAAAAACACAAAATCCTTGCATTCATTTAGGAGGAAGACGACATTTCCAGAATGTACCACTACCTGTAATAGGGGCTCTGCTCAGCGCAATGGTTATTTCTCTGCTGTGTAAGTCTCTCTCTTGCTCTCCCTCCTCCACCCTTTATTCTTCCAGTTTCTTCTTTGATTAGCATTGTTTACTTATTTGCCCTCCCCACACCCCTTTTTCCATGTTCATGCCTAAGAATTACCAGCAGCTTAATCTCACTGGAGACTGAAAAGATTTTCACTCTCTGAAACGATTGACTCAAGGAGGTCCTTCAAACCTAGTCTGAATAAAACAGAGCATGAGGTTTATCCAGTAGAGGACCTCCTTTCCAAGCTCTAGAACAAAGCACTTAGCCAAAGAGCTTGCTGCTGGGAATCTCTTCTCACAACTTTCCTTTGAGGGCCCCTTCTCATTTTTCAAGTCTTAAGTCAAATGTCATATCCTCAGACAGACTATCCTGCACACGACTAAAGACTATCATGATTCTAAAATTACAGGGAGAGAGCTTGAGAGGGGCTGGGAAGAGGAATCCACAGTTAGCCTTGATTTGCTGGGGAGCAAACACATATAAAAACAAAAGACAAGCGCGCAGGTCTTAGTGACCCAATTTCCATTTTTCTGGAAGTTGTCATCTCCCTTCCATCCACACTGCCTTTAGCACTCTGCATCTCTCTACCTTGATTTTTAGCAATAGCTTCGAACCCTTTAAGCCCATCATTTGTGTTTCAGACAAGCTGATCTTTCTTTAAAATAAATCTGATCAGGTCTCTCCCTTGATCCCCTTCATCTGCAGGGGTGCTGTGTGGGACACACACAGTCCTTCATCTATGCCCACCTCTCTCCAAAGCCATAGCTCCCACCTCTCTCCCACACCAATGCTTTACTTCTGACATACTTAACTTTTCGTAATATTTGCCTGGGTCTCTTTCCTCACTGGGCCTCTTTTCTCTGTCAGCCATACCAATCCCTTCTTTGTTCGTCCAGCTATTACCACTTCTTTACAAAAACTCAGTTCAGGTATATGCACACAGGGGCTTCAGGATCCCACCTGTCTGGGCTGGCTCAGATGCCCTCCTCTGGTCTCCCGGAGCATCCTCTGAGACTCTATCATAATGGCTATCTCACCAGACTATAACAGCTTAAGGAAAAAATACAAGTTAAAAAAGACATGTTTTCCATACTGCAGAACAAATATAGTTTCTCTTTAGTTAAATCTTTCTGTTCCTACTGCTGTAATGACTGGATCTATTTGGTTTTTGCCTGGATATTTCTTTTTAGCAGAAAGTTAAATTATAGAAAAAAGATCCCAGCGAAAAAGTTTACTTCAGTTACCTGAAGGACTCATGATTCAAGTATCATGGGAACCAGTAATTTTTTTCAGTTAAGATGAATCACTTGTGTGGAAATCTTATCCCAGGAAAGCAAAAATATGTGTGAGAAACTGAAAAAATATATCCTTGTTGTCTGTGCCTTAAATAAGACCACTATCATTTAATGGCCCTTTAACCTTTCACGGAGAAAAACAACCACAAATTATGTACCTAACTACTGGGCAATCTCACATATCATTGCTCACAAGGTACATGGGGTGAGAGGGAAGATGGATGAAGGCAAACTCTGTCATCTATGATGGAAAAACTATTTAGATCTCATGATGTAATAGGAAACCTTTGGCAAGCTCACCATACCCTAAATAAAGCTCACAGCCAAGGCCTTACTGTCAATTTGAATCTAGTACTTATAAAATCATAGAAGGAACACAGCTTCACCGTACATTTAGGGCAGCAGAGTTTAAAGGTGACAATACTATGGGACGGCATAACTGCGTAGGGTTGATTTCCATATCTTGTCCATAGATATCAAAACTCCTCTGTCACTAAAAACTACCTGTCCACCTCTTCACTCTCTACCTTGTTCCGCAGAGGGTCTCTGAACATGTGCCAGAATATATCAAATAATTTTGTATATAAATATCCATGAAAGTTAATATTTATCAAATAGTGACCATGGGCCAAGGACTATGCTAAGTGCTTTTCATGTATTGTCTCATGTAATACTTACCACAACATTGGCATGTATAAGTTTTTTACTGTCCTTACTTTACCATTATTTCAAATAAATAAATAAGATCAGTTTAGAGGAACACAAAAAATATCTTGGTTATGCCTCTTTGTGTCAAGAAAAAACATGTCAGTTCTTGGTGGTAAGCTAATGTTTTCATGTACTTAACCTAAAATGTTTCCTCTTGTTGCCTTTCACAAAGACAATGGTCAGTAACTTTAGCATAACCCCTAGAGTAAACTCATCAGCAGGTTTGAGGAAGCTGTTTCCTTTAAGATTCTTGAATATACGTTTAGGAGGAAAACACAAAAGCCCACCTGAGGACAAACCTGTGAGGTGAAGGGAGAAACTCCATGGGACCCAAGCCCCCTTTGATTGAACCAACTGGTGAAATATGCACACGAAATAGGTGACTACGATAACTCTATTTCCCTTAGCTCATTGGACAATCTGTAACACTGATCACTCTTTAACCACTTCCTTCCTCTTAAATCTGAAATTCTTTACAATGTTAGCTTCTGTGTTTGGCTTTATAGCCCTTTAAACATTTGTGTTCTTCAGGGTCCTGGGCTTGGTCCTTTTTCTCTCCTCATTCCATACACTCTCCTTCAGTGTCTCTGCCTAGGTCACCACTACCAACCACAGGCTGGTAATACCCAATTCTATAGCCCCACACTTCCAGTCTCTGTCACTGTCTCTGTCTCTCTCATACATACACACATACGTACATATAAACAACATACATTAATATACATTACATATATATCTATGTCTCTCTCTTTCTTTCTTCATTCCTTTCTTTCAGTAAGTATTTGCTGAATACTGACTGTGTGCTAGTCATTGTGCTAGCTACTGGGGATACAGCAAGATGCACAAGGCTTCTCAGACAAAAACCAAGGATCATCACCAACAGATCTGTACTGTAAGATGTGTTAAAAATATTTTCAGGCAGAAGAAAAAGGATAGGAGTCAGAAACATGGATCTACACAGAGAAAGGAAAATGTCAGAGGAGGAATAAATTAAGATAAAATGAAATCTTTTATTATCCTTACTTTTAGTTGATTTAAAAGATAGCTATTCATAGTAATAATAGTAAAAATGTACTGGGTGATTATAGGATATCATTTAATGAAATTTATTATAGTAATGGCACAGGAATGGGAGGAAGGTCATGGGAATTCTCTATTATAAGGCACCCACCCTATAAATGAGTGAATTAGTGTAATTTTAAGGTGGACATACAATGATTAAAAATGTATGTTGTGGAGAGACTTCCGGGAAGATGGCAGTGTGAGCAGGGTGGGGGAAATCTCCTCCCAAAATCATATGTATTTCTGAAAATCCAACAAGTACAACTATTCCTAAAAAACAGACCAGAACATACAGGACAGCACATAGCCTGCAGCTACCCCTGAGAGGATTCGGCATCCCGCGAGGCAGGTAATATACGGAGCCATGACCTGGTGGACCCGAGCACTCCCCCACCACAGCGGACTGGCGGGAGGAGAGGATTCAGAGCCGGGAGGGAGTGGAAGTACAGGCCAGTGAAATAACCAGCCCCAGTGATCTGCGCCGGGAGCGCTGACACACATCTCACAGTGTAGAGGAGATTGGAGAGACAGAGGCTGCAGGATGTGAGCGGGGAATATACTTGGGTCCTTGCAGCCGGCTCCCAGGAAAAAAAAAAGTGTGCACTTTTTTCAGCGGTCTTAAAGAGACAGGAGCCCAGCGGAGGGGCAGGATCGCCCCGGCACACTCAGCCCAGCAGGCTGGGAGTCCTGGGGAGTTTCAGACCCCTTAGCTGGGGACAGAGAAAGTGTGGCCGCACTTAGACTTCCCACAGAGACCAACAGCCTCCCATTCATTCCCCACCGTGGCCAGAGTTATGAAGGGCCCTGGGGAGCGGTGCGGCCACGGCTACAGAATAGTGGAGCAACAGTGCCACCTACAGCATCCCCACAGATTCTACTGCCGGTGGGCATTTTTTGTTTGTTTGTTTGTATTGTTTTGTTTTGTTTTGCTTTTTGTTTTTTCCTCTCTTTCTTTTTTCTTTTTTTCTTTCTTTCTTTTCTCTTTTTTTTCTTTTTAAAGTCTTAAAGAGCCCAGCTGACATACATGGCACCTACCAGCAACCACTTCTATAGCCATGAAAGGAGAGAGGAATATGGTCCACACTAAGATCAACCAACCTCAGAGAGGGAGCCTAAAGGGATGGAAATGCATAATCTTCCTGAAAAAGAATTCAGAAGAAAAGTCATAACCATACTGATGAATCGATCTACAGAGAAATGTGCAAGAGCTGAGGGAGGAAGTGAGGGAAATGAGGAAAGACAATACAGAAATCAGACAAGCGATCTATGGGCTTAACAGCAGACTGGATGAGATGCAGGAGACTATTAATGGAATAGAAATCAGAGAACAGGAATACAGAGCACGTGAGGCAGACAGATATAAAAGGATCTCTAGGAATGAAAGAATATTAAGGGAACTGTGTGACCAATCCAAACGGAACAATATTCGCATTATAGGAGTACCAGCAGAAGAAGAGAGAGAAAAACGGATAGAAAGTGTCTTTGAAGAAATAATTGCTGAAAAATTTCGGACACTGGGGAAGGAAATAGTCTCGCAGTCCACGGAAGCCCACAGATCTCCCAACACAAGGGACCCAAGAAAGACAACACCAAGACACATAATAATTAAAATGGCAAAGATCAAAGATAAAGACAGAGTATTAATGGCAGCCAGAGAGAGAAAAAAGATCACCTACAAAGGAAAACCCATCAGACTATCATCAGACTTCTCAACAGAAACGTTACAGGCCAGAAGAGAATGGCATGATATATTTAATGTAATGAAACAGAAGGGCCTCGAACCAAGAATATTGTATCCAGCATGATTATCATTTAAATATGACGGAGGGATTAAACAATTTCCAGACAAGCGAAAGTTGAGAGAGTTTGCCTCTCATAAACCACCACAACAGGATACCTTAAACCAACTGCTCTAGAGGGAAGCACCCCAAAGGCTAAAAAGATGTCACGAGAGAAAATAAAATCATAGCAAAGAAAGCAGACCATCCAAATACTAACTAAAGGCAAAGAATAAAACACCTAGTATATAAAGAATGGAGGAGGAAGAATAAGAAGGGAGAGAAAAAAAGAAACATCAGATGGTGTTTACAATAACTTAACAAGAAAGTAAAGTTAGATTGTTAGATAGTAAAGAAGCAACCCTTGAACCTTTGGTAACTACGAATCTAAAGCCAGCAATGGCAATAAGTACATATCTATCAATAATCACCCTAAATGTAAGTGGACTGAATGCACCAATCAAAAGACACAGAGTAACAGAATGGATAAAAAAGCAAGATGCATCTATATGCTGCTTACAAGAGACTCACCTCAAACCCAAAGATATACACAGACTAAAAGTGAAGGGATGGAAAAAGATACTTCATGCAAACAACAAAGAGAAAAAAGCAGGTGTTGCAGTACTTGTATCAGACAAAATAGACTTCAAAACGAAGAAAGTAGCAAGATATAAAGAAGGACATTACATGATGATAGAGGGGTCAGTCCAACAAGAAGATATAACCATTATAAATATATATGTACCCAATAAAGGAGCACCAGCAAATGTGAAACAAATACTAACAGAATTAAAGGAGGAAATAGACAGCAATTCATCCACTTTAGGAGACTTCAACACACCACTCACTCCAAAGGACAGGTCAACCAGACAGAGAATAAGTAAAGACACAGAGGCACTGAACAACACACTAGAACAGATGGACCTAACAGACATCTACAGAACTCTACACCCAAAAGCAACAGGATACACATTCTTCTCAAGTGCACATGGAACATTTTCCAGAAGAGACCACATACTAGGCCACAAATAGAACCTCAGTAAATCCAAAAATATTGAAATCCTACCAACCAACTTCTCAGATCACCAAGGTATAAAACTAGAAATAAATTTTAGAAAGAAAACAAAAAGGCTCACAAATACATGGAGATTTAACAACACTCTCCTAATTAATCAATGGGTTAATGACCAAATCAAAACAGAAATCAAAGAATATATGGAGACTAATGACAACAACAACACAAAGCCAAAACTTCTGTGGGATGCAGCAAAGGCAGTTCTAAGAGGAAAGTATATTGCAATCCAGGCCTATTTAAAGAAAGAAGAACATTCCCAACTGAATAGTCTAAAGACACAATTACTGAAATTGGAAAAAGAAGAACAAATGAGGCCCAAAGTCACCAGAAGGAGTGACATAATAAAGATCAGAGAAGAAATAAATAAAATTGAGAAGAATAAAACAATAGAAAAAATCAATGAAACCAAGAGGTGGTTCTTTGAAAAAATAAACAAAATAGATAAACCCCTAGCCAGACTCATTAAGAGAAAAAGAGAATCTACACACATAAACACAATCAGAAATGAGAAAGGAAAAATCACGACGGACCCCACAGAAATACAAAGAATTATAAGAGACTATTATAAGAATCTATATGGTAACAAGCTCGAAAACATAGAAGAAATGGACAACTTCTTAGAAAAATACAACATCCTAAGACTGACAAGCAAGAAACAGAAAAACTAAACAGACCAATCACCAGCAACAAAATTGAATCGTTAATCAAAAAACTACCCAAGAACAAAATCCCCGGACCAGATGGATTCACCTCTGGATTCTACCAGACATATAGATAAGAAATAACACCCATTCTCCTTAAAGTTTTCCAAAAAATAGAAGAGGAGGGAACACTTTCAAACTCATTCTATGAAGCCAGCATCACTCTAATACCAAAACCGGGCAAAGACCTCACCAAAAAGAAAATTACAGACCAATATCCCTGATGAACATAGATGCAAAAATACTCAACAAAATATTAGCAAACCGAATTCAAAAATACATCAAGAGGATCATACACCATGATCAAGTGGGATTCATCCCAGGGATGCAAGAATGGTACAACATTCGAAAATCCATCAACATCATCCACCACATCAACAAAAAGAAGAACAAAAACCACATGATCATCTCCATAGATGCTGAAAAAGCATTTGACAAAATTCAGCATCCATTCATGGTTAAAACTCTCAACAAAATGAGTATAGATGGCAAGTACCTCAACATCATAAAGGCCATATATGACAAACCCACAGCTAACATCATACTTAACAGCGAGAAGCTGAAAGCTTTTCATCTAAGATCGGGAACAAGACAGGGATGCCCACTCTCTCCACTGTTATTCAACATAGTACTGGAGGTCCTAGCCACAGCAATCAGACAAAACAAAGACATACAAGGCATCCAGATTGGTAAAGAAGAAGCCAAGGTATCACTATTTGCAGATGATGTGATATTGTACATAAAAAACTCTAAGGACTCCACTCCAAAACTACTAGAACTAATATCTGAATTCAGCAAAGTTGCAGGATACAAAATTAACACCCGGAAATATATTGCTTTCCTATACACTAATGATAAACTAACAGAAAGAGAAATGAGAAAAACAATTCCATTCACAATTGCATCAAAAAGAATAAAATACCTAGGAATAAACCTAACGAAGGAAGTGAAAGACCTGTACTCTGAAAACTACAAGACACTCCTAAGAGAAATTAAAGAGGACACTAACAAATGGAAATGCATCCCATGCTCTTGGCTAGCAAGAATAAATATTGTCAATTACACTTCTTTAAAAATTTTTTTAATAGTTGCCCTCTAGTTACAACATACATTTTTTCACATGTCCTAAAGTGTTTTTATTGTGATACACATAAAATCTACCATTTTACTCATTTGTAAGTGTACAGTTCAATAGCATTAAATATATTATGTACCATCACCACCATCCATCTACAGATTCAATGCAATCCCTATCAAACTACCAACAGCTTTCTTCAATGAACTCAAACAAATAATTCTAAAATTCATATGGAACCACAAAAGACCCAGAATAGCCAAATCAATCCTGAGAAGGAGGAATTATGCTCCCTGACTTCAAGCTCTACTACAAAGCCACAGTAATCAAGACAATTTGGTATTGGCACAAAAACAGACCCACAGACCAGTGGAACAGAATAGAAAATCCAAACATTAACCCAAACATATACAGTCAATTAATATTTGATAAAGGAGCCTTGGATATACAATGGGAGATGACAGCCTCTTCAGCAGCTGGTGTTGGAAAAACTGGACAGCTACATGTAAGAGAATGAAACTGGACTTCTGTCTAACCCCATACACAAAGGTAAACTCAAGGTGGATCAAAGACCTGAATGTAAGTCATGAAACCATAAAACTCTTAGAAAAAAACATAGGCAAAAATCTCTTGGACATAAACATGAGCAACTTCTTCATGAACATATCTCCCCAGGCAAGGGAAACAAAAGCAAAAATGAACAAGTGGGACTATATCAAGCTGAAAATCTTCTGTACAGCAAAGGACACCATCAGTAGAACAAAAAGATATCCTACAGTATGGGAGAATATATTCATAAATGACATATCCGATAAGGGGTTGACATCCAAAATATATAAAGAACTCACGCACCTCAGGAAACAAAAAGCAAATAACCCAATTAAGAAATGGGCAGAGGACATGAATAGACACTTCTCCAAAGAAGAAATTCAGATGGCCAACAAGCACATGAAAAGATGCTCCACATCGCTAATCATCAGAGAAATGCAGATTAAAACCACAATGAGATATCACCTCACACCAGTGAGGATGGCCAACATCCAAAACACAAACAACAACAAATGTTGGTGAGGATGTGGAGAAAAGGGAACCCTCCTACACTGCTGGTGGGAATGCAAATTAGTTCAACCATTGTGGAAAGCAGTATGGAGGTTCCTCAAAAAACTCAAAATAGAAATACCATTTGACCCAGGAATTCCACTCCTAGGAATTTACCCTAAGAATGCAGCAGCCCAGTTTGAAAAAGACAGATGCACCCCTATGTTTATCGCAGCACTATTTACAATAGCCAAGAAATGGAAGCAACTAAGTGTCCATCAGTAGATGAATGGATAAAGAAGATGTGGTACATATACACAATGGAATATTATTCAGCCATAAGAAGAAAACAAATCCTACCATTTGCAACAACATGGATGGAGCTAGAGGGTATTATGCTCAGTGAAATAAGCCAAGCCGAAAAAGACAAGTATCAAATGATTTCACTCATATGTGGAGTATAAGAACAAAAAAAAAAACTGAAGGAACAAAACAGCAGCAGACTCACAGAACCCAAGAACGGACTAATAGTTACCAAAGGGAAAGGGACTCGGGAAGATGGGTGGGAAGGGAGGGATAAGGGAGAAAAAGGGGCATTACGACTAGCAGATATAATGTTGGGGGGGCACGGGGAGGGCTGTACAACTCAGAGAAGACAAGTAGTGATTCTATGGCATCTCACTATGCTGATGGACAGTGACTGTAATGGGGTTGGTGGGGGGGACCTGATGAAGGGAGTAGTTTAATAACCATAATATTGCACATGTAATTGTAGATTAATGATGCCAAAATAAATTATTTAAAAAAAAAGGAAGGAAACTGACATGTGCCTACGGATGAGTTTCAAGGACTTGTTAAGTGAAATAAGCCAGTCACAAAAAGACAAATACTGTTTAAGTCCACTTTTATGAGGTACTTAGAATAATTAAAATCAGAGTAGAAAGGTGGTTGCCAGGGCCTGGGGGAGAGGATGAAGGGTTTAGCGTTTTAATGGGGACAGTTTCAGTTTCACCAGATGAAAAAGTTCTGAAGATGGATGGTGGTGATGGTACATAATATATTTAATGCTGTTGAACTGTACACTTACAAATGATTAAAATGGTAGATTCTATGTGTATCACAATAAAAACGCTTTAGGACACGTGAAAAAAATGTATGTTGTAACTAGAGGGCAACTATTAAAAAAATTTTTAAAGAAGTGTAATTGATATGCTGAAGGGAGATAAAATGGAATCATAAAAAATAATTCTCAAGTAAAACCAGGTAAGTCAGAAGAAGCCTCTAGCAATGAACAGAAAAAGTTACAAACATGGTTGTTATTAATCCAAATATATCAATAGTCATTTTAAATAGAATAATCTAAGTGCATGAATTAAAAGACAAGGATTGTCAGAGAGGATGAAAAAATAATACCCAAAGATATGGGTCTTTAAATAAAAAGATTCTGATAGGTTAAAAGTAAAAAGGATGGAGAAAGATATACCATGCTAATACTAATCAAAAGAAAGCTAGTGCAGCTACATAAACTTCAGACACGTCACACAACAAAATAAGGAAAATTATCAAGAATAAAGAGGGGGCACTACATATCAATAAGTGGGTCAATTCTTAAAGAAGTCATAACACACCAAACAACAGAATTCCAAAATATGTGAGGCAAAAGACAGGACTGAAAGGAAGAATAGACAAATCCACTACTGTAGTTGTAGGCTTAAATACTGCTCTCTCAGTAATTGACAGATCTGGTGTGCAGAAAATCATTAAGGGTATATTGGAACTGAATAGCACTATCAATCAACTTGATCAAAGTGACATTTATAGAATGCTCCATCTAACAGCTGAAGAGTGCACATTCTTGTCAAGCTCACATGGATCATTCACCAAGTTAGACCACATTCTTGGCCATAAAACCCATGTTAAGAAATTTAAAAGAATAGAAATCATACAAAGAATATTCTCAGACCAAAATGGACTTGAACTAGATATCAAAAACAGAAATACAGTTAGAGCACCCTAAATATATGGATATTAAACAATATCATCTCAACACATGGGACAAGGAAGAGATCTTAAGAAATTAGGAGATATTTTGAAGGAAATGAAAATGAAATATATAAGTCCACATTGCATTGGGCTTGATGATTAACAGGGCTGGACACCAGGCAGAGGTGGAGCACTGGAGCACTGTGGAGGGCTCAGACACTTGTCACTTGGGGAGGACAGGTGTGCTCTGTTGATCCCACTGAGACCAAACACAGAGGTAGCAGTTTGAAAGACTTACCAGCAGTGGGAAATGTGCCAGAGGGGCGGCAGCTGGAGGGAGCTCCCTTAGGAGGAAAAAAAGGCAGGTGATGATACTTTCCCAAGCCTCCGTCAGTCTAATTGGTCAGGTGCTTAGGGGAGCCAGCTCCAAAACTCTCCATATCCCTCGCTGGTGGCCCAACCCTGCAGTGGTGCTTCCCTGTGTGTCCACCACGCCCCGCCTACTCAGCCCAACAATGGTCCCACTTTGCTAACTGGCAGACAGAGGGTGGACAACACTTTCCCAGTTTTTCTGGTCCTCCCTTAGCTCAACTATCCAGATGCTTGCAGGAGCCAACTCTAAACTCCACTTGATCTACTGACTCAACCCCAGTACCCCACAGCATATCCACTCCATCTGGCACTCTCAGCCCAGCAGCAGTCCACCATTGCTCACCAGCAGGCAGAGGACAGCCATGCCCACAGTGAATCCCAGCAGGAGCTCCTCACAACACACAAAGGGCACAAAGAGGTAAGCTGTGGGGATCTGCCACTGCCAGCAGACAGGCAGAATGATAGGCCTTGCCCAAAGTCCACAAACAGCAATTACAGCTCAGCTGCAAAAGAGAACCAGGCACTGGTGAGCACAGGGTCTTGAGCTTCTGAGCCCCACAGGACACCAACTTCATAGAGCCACTACTTTCAAGACCAGGAGGCATAGCTGATCTATCTAATACAAAGGAAGAAACACAGAAACCCAGACAAAATGAGGAGGCAAAGGAAAAACAAGACAAAACACCAGAAAAAGAGCTAAATGAAATGGAGATTAGCAATCTTCCTGATAAAGAATTCAGTGTAACAGTCATAAAGATGCTCACTGAACTGGGGAAAAGAATGAGATATAAAATATGAAAAGAGCCATTCAAAGCTAAAGAATACAACAAATGAAATGAAAAATAGAATAGAGGGAATTAATAGCAGACTGCAGGAAGCAGAGGAAAGAACCAGTGTAATAGAAGATAGAGAATTACAGAGTAAACAAGCTGAGGAACAGGAAGAAAAAAGAATTTCTATATTAATGAGACAATGCTAAGAGAGCCGTGTGACAACTCCAAATGAATATTCCCATAATAGGGGCCCAGAATTTGAAAACAGAGGCAAAGGGTTAGAAATTCTTTTTTTGCTGGAAGCTTCCCCAATAAGGGGAAGGAAATAGACATCCAGGCCCTGGAAGTGCAGAGAGTCCCTAAGAAGATAAACCCCTGGAAGACATAATAATAAAAATGGCCAAGATTAAAGATAAAGAGAGAATCTTCAAAGTAGCAAGAGGGAGCCAGACAGTTTTCTATAAGGGAAACTCCATAAGGCTATAAGCAGATTTCTAAGCAGAAACTTACAGACCAGAGATGACATGAAATATTCAAAGTATTGAAAGGAAAGAGCTTATAACCAAGAATTCTCTACCCATCAAGTTTCAGAATTGAAGGAGAATCTGAATTCAGAATTGAAGGAGAGATTAAAAATTTCCCAAACAAACAAAGGTTAAAAGAATTCACCACAACTAAACTGGCCTCACAGGATATGTTAAAGGGACTACTGTAGATGGAAATATTCTTAAAGATAAATATTTTTCATCAGTCATAAACCTACAGTAAAGGTAGTAGACCAATTATTAAGCAAGTATGAAGTTCAGAAAACAAAAGTAGTAAGATCAGCTATACACAAAATCAGTCAACGGACACACAAAAGATGTAGATTATTACATTTATATATAAAGTACAGAGGAGGAAGAAGAAGAAAAGGGTAGTATTCTTAGATTGCATTCGAAATAGAGTGACCACCAACTTAATATAGACTGTTATATATTTAGGAAACTATCATGAACCTTATGGCAACCACAGACCAAACCCTATAATAGATACACAAAAAATGTTTAAAAAGGAATCCAAGCATAATACTAATGAAAACTATCAAATAAAAAGAGGTGAGTATAGTAGAGGAAAAAAGGAATAGAGAGGAACTACAAAAGCAACCAGAAAATGATTAATAAAATGGCAATAAGTACAAACCTACCAATAATTGCCTTAAATAGAAATAGACTAAATGCACCAATCAAAAGACATAGGGTGGCAAATGGATAAAGAAACAAGACCCATCTATATGCTGCTTACAATAGACTTTTCATACAATAGACTGCTTACATTTCATATCTAAAGACATATAGAGACTGAAACTGAAGGGATTGAAAAAGATATTTCATGCAAATAAAGGAGAAAAATGCAGGACTAGCAGTACTTAGACAAAATAGACTTCAAAATAAAGAAAGTACCAAGAGACAAGGGCATTACATAATGATAAAGGGGTCAGTCCAACAAGAGGGTATAACAATTGTAAGTATCTATGCATCCAGCATGGGAGCACTTAAATATATAAAACAAATACTAAAAGACCTAGAGTGAAAAATAGACAGCAGCACAATCATATTAGGGGATTTTAATTCCCCACTTAAATAAATGGATAGATCCTTCAGACAGAGAATAAACAGGAAACAGAGGCACTAAATGGCACACTAGACCAGACAGACTTAACAGATATATACAGAACATTCCACCTAAAAGCAGCAGGGTAAATATTTTTTTTCAAGTGTGCATGGAACGTTCTCTAGAATAGATCACATATTAGGACA
Source organism: Smutsia gigantea (assembly GCA_032199065.1). Classification (NCBI taxonomy): domain Eukaryota; kingdom Metazoa; phylum Chordata; class Mammalia; order Pholidota; family Manidae; genus Smutsia; species Smutsia gigantea. Next base: position 573,193 of record JAVSCE010020597.1, read on the forward strand.
TAAAAAGAGACTCAATAAATTTAAAAGATTGAAATTGTGCCAAGCATCTTTTCAGACCATAATAGTATGAAACTAGAAATCAATAACATGAAGGAAAAAAACCCACAAACACATAGAGGCTAAATAACTTGCTTCTAAATAATCAATGGATCAAAAGACAAATCAAATACCTAGAGACAAATGAAAATAGAAACACAATGGTTCAAAATACGTGGCATGCAGCAAAAGCAGGTCTAAGAGGTAAGTACATAGCAACACAGGCCTACTTCACCAAACAAGAATGATCCCAAATACATAATCTAACCTCACAACTAAAGCAACTAGAAAAAGAACAAACAAAAATGCAAAGTTAGTAGAAGGAGAGACATAATAAAGATCAGAACAGAAGTGAATAAAATAGAGAAGAATATAACAATAGAAAAAAAATCAAACAAACCAAGAGTTGGTTCTTTGAGAAGATAAACAAAATACATAAACCTTAGCAAGATGTATCAAGATAAAAAGAGAGAAGACACAAATAAAAAAACTCAGATATGAAAAAAGGAGGAGTTACAACTGACACCACAGAAATTCAAAGAATTACAAAAGAGTTCTATGAAAAATTATATGTCAATAAATTGGACAACATAAAAGAAATGGACAAATTCCTAGAAAAGTACAACTTTACAAGACTGACCCAAGAAGAAAGAGAAAATCTGAACATACCAATTCCAGTAATGAAATTGAACTGGTAATCAAAACACTCCCAAAAAATAAAATCTTAGGACCAGAAGGCTTCATGGCCAAATTTTACCAAACATTTAAAGAAGAGCTAATACACATCCTTATTAAAGTATTCCAGAAAGTAGAAGAGGAGGGAATACTTCCAAATTCCTTCCATGAGGCTAGCATCACTCTAACCAGAACCAGAAAAAGATATCACAAAATAAAGAATTATATACCAATATTGCTGATGAACATACATGTAAAAGTCCTCAACAAAATATTAACAAACTGAATTAAAAAATACATCAAAAAGATCATCCATCATGAATGAGTAGGATTTATTCCAGGGATACAAGGATGGTGCAATATTCATAAATTAATCAATGTGATACACCACATTAACAAAAGGAAGGATTAAAACCATATGATCATCTCAATAGATGCTGAAAAAGCATTTGACAAAATTCAATATCTATTCATGATAAAAACTCTCAACAAAATGGGCATAGAGAGTATGTACCTCAACATAATAAAGGCCATATACACCAAGCCCACAGCTTAACATCATACTTAATGGCAAAAAACTTTCAGTTCTTCCCCTAAGATCAGGAACAAGACAAGGATGCCCACTCTTCTCACTTACTCAACATAGTACTGAAGTTCTAGCCACAGACAAGATAAAGAGATAAAAGAGATACTTCTTAGTTCCAAACTTATAAAGAAGTAAAACTGTCACTATTTGCAGATGACATGATACTATATATAGAAAACCCTAAAGACTCCACCAAAAAACTATTACAACTAATAATTGGATTTAGCAAATTTGCAGGGTACAAAATCAATATACAGAAATCTACTGCATTCGTATATACTAACAACAAACTAGCAGAAAGAGAACTAAGAAAAAAAATTCAATTTACAATTACAATTACATCAAAAAGAATAAAATACCTGGGAATAAACCTAACCAAGGAGGTCAAAGACCTGTGCTCTGAAAACTATAAGACATGGATGAAAGAAACTGAAGAAGACACAAATAAATGGAAATCTATCCTGTGCTCATGAATACAAAGAATTAATATTGTCAAAATGGCCATCTTACCCAAAGCAATTTACAAATTCAATTCAATCCTTATCAAAATACCAATGGCATTTTTCAATAAACTAGAGCAAATAATCCTAAAATTGGTGTGGAACCACAAAAGACCCTGAATAGCCAAAGCAATCTTGAGAAAGAAGAACAAAGCAGGAGGTATCACACTCCCTGATTTCAAGCTACACTATGGTAATCAAAACAGTATGTTACTGGCACAAGAACAGTCCCAGAGATCAGTGGAACAGAAAAGAGAGCCCAGATATAAACCAATGCATATATAGTCATATAATATACGATAAAGGAGTCATGAATATACAATAGGGAAAAGACAGTCTCTCAATAACTAGTGTTGGGAAAACTGCACAGCTACATGCAAGAGAATGAAACTGGATTACTGTCTACTCCATACACTAAAGTAAATTCAAAATGGATTAAAGACCTAAATATGAGACATGAAACCATAACACTCTTAGAAGAAAACAGGCAAGAATCTCTTGAACATAACATAAGTAATTTTTTTCTAGATACAACTCCTTGGGCAAGGGAAACAAAATCAGAAATGAACAAGTGAGACTACATCAAACTAAAAAATCTTCTGTACAACAAAGGACACCATTGACAAAACAATTTCCAAGTGAGTTATTTTCTAAGGAAAAAGAAACCTGCTCACTGTTAAATCTCCAAGAGTTAATTCTAATTTTAGTTTAACATGAACTACAGTGTTAACATAAACTATCATGATGGATATTTACTTTGCATTAAATGATATTAAATTAAAGTATTGCTAACTTGTTTTAGACCTTGTATTGTGATTTTATTAATTTAATATATTAAATGTGATATGTTTTATAGACTTTTTAAAGTCATTCTCCTTTTAAAATATATTCCCTCTCCTGGTGTGAGGTTTCTGAGGATTCCTTATAGAAGGAAGATAAGGAACTATGGAATATACTGCTCAATCATCTTGAGCAGGTGCGGTGCATTATTATAGCATCTCTCACAGAGGTAGCTGGGATCATCCTTAATCTCAAGAATAGAGACATAATCATTTCTTCCTAAAGATCTTGTTACATTTGTTTATCTAATTTAAGAATATATGTAAGGGCCTAGTTTCAAAATTCTCAGGGGTCAATAGTTTTGGTGTAGCTACAGTAGATATATGGATTGCATTACAAATGTTTCTAATAGACAAAACAAATAGCTCTTGGCAAAACTTAACTTTTCAACTTCTTTATCTGAGGTCATCCATAAATAGGTTTTCAAGTAAAAGAGAACTGAACTGACTGAGTCAAATTGCAATGACCTCTGAAAGTAATCACCAAGGAAGAAAAAAATGGAAGAAACAAGATGGGTCAATAGTGGTTACTAAACTTTTAGAGCCAAGATCACTTTGAGGGTCTGGTTAAAACAGTGGAGCCCTTAACTCCCAAGCACACACACAAAAAGATTTTTTTCCAGTATAATTCTTCCTGCTGGAACATGTATTCTACAAAGGAAAGAAAAACAGTATTTACCAAGCTAATGCTTCTCTCAATCTTCCATTTTCATTTAAAAAATCTAAGCCAATTTCTTTTTAACCAAAAGGAAAGAATTAACTCCAAGTTAGAATAAATTTTAATTCTTCTCAAAGGTCAAGTTCTAAATGAAGGTTGCTATGCTTTTGGCTGGAACAAAAGCTGAAAATCATAAAGTCAACTGGCCACATGTGTGACACTTTTTTTTTTATCAAATAACTGATTCCAACTTGCTTTATTACTGTAGCATGTAAGGAAACCCAATATGATTTAGGAATTTTCAAGCTGAAAACATGTCACATTAATTCCTTTGTCCTGGTGGAAATGAAGTCATCTTTGACTAGGTCTTCATCATGAAAGAAACAAAAGAAAAAAAAGGAAAGAAATAGAATTGAATTGAACAATAGTTGCCTTCAAAGTGTCTTCAGATTTATACCTGCAGTGAAGCTGGGGTTTTAATACTCAAAAAATTCTTACTGTGATGAAAAGCTCATATACTTGTTTCCCAATCTCCTCATTACACAATGGCACCCTATAGAATTTCTTATAGAAGGAATTCTATAAGTAATTTTTCATCAGGATTTATAATGGAGAATGTAGGACCTTAAGCAAGAAGATAGTCCCTTTTTCTTTTTCCAAGAACAGTGATAATTCAGCCCAATCATGAACAAACTCCACTTGAAAATGGTTCTGAGTGGACTCTATTTTTCTTTGTTAAAAATATGAAAAAAGGGACTTCCTCTGTCAGAAACTGAATCCATGTTTTTTTCCCCTGGGAAAGCCAGAAACACTTGTACCATAAAATAAACAAGTTTCGTATTTTGCTCCCTCTTCTTCACAAAACTTCTTAAATGTGGGCAAATACATACTGTTTTCTAGTAAAGTGTAACTTTCTTAGCAATATAAAAGACAGTTATGGACTGAGGTCAGGGAGAATGGTTGCAATTCATGCCCATGTAGGAGGAAAAAGTCATGAGAGGGGGGGCTTTTTCCTTTATAAAGTAGAAAAACCAAGTGTGTTCTCAATCTATTAAACTGCCATCTATTAGAGCACCAAATTTTCCTTTCAGTTGAAATTTTGCTTAGAAAAGAAACATTTTCATCATCAGAGAATATGTACTATTGTGTAACCAACTGCCCAAGGCTTAGCAGCTTAAAACAACAATCATTTATTATCTCAGGTCTTACTGATCAGGAGTTAGGGAGCAGTTCAGCTGGGTGGTTCTGGCCAGCATCTCCGGGGGTCACAGCCAAGATGTGAGCCGACGTGTTGTCATCTGAAAGCTGGACACTTCTTCAAAAGTCCACTTGCACTGGCTCATTCACATGGCTATTGGCAGAGAGCCTAAACTTCTTGCTGGATTTGGCTAGAGGCTTAGTGTCTCATCACATAAGCCTTCCATAAGGCTACACATGACAGGCAGCTGGCTTCTCCCAAAGCATGTAATGTGAAAAGAGGAGAGAAGCCCTATTGCCTTTTATTAGTTTTTAAGTCACACACCATCACTTCTGCTTTATTCTATTTATTCGAATCAAGTCCCTAATTCCAGTGATACTCAAGAGGAGAGGAACTAGGCTCCACTTCTTGTGTGACAAGTATCAGTCAATTTATGAATGTATTTTAAAACATCACAGGCTTTGCAGTTTCCTACAGGGCCACTAGATTATGAAATCGTTGAGGATGACAGTGTACAAGCCAGACATGGAAACAAGAGGTAAATTATACTGGAAGACATCAATTATTTTATACTGACACTTGCTGAAGAGAAATTAAACACCTTAATTCTTCCAACACAGTTTTAAATTTTTTATAGGAAATATCTAAAGGAAATATAGAGTACGTGGAATTATTTGATACAGACCTTGCTTACAGTTTCTTATTCTGTTCCATGATTGTATAGTTTTCATTTGAATTCACTGATCATTTGCAGGACTGAAGAGAATCAACTTCAAAGGAAATCTAAGAAATCAGAAGAGCATCTCAGAGGTCTCCTGACTCCTGTAACTTCTGTGAGCTACTTCTTTAGAAACTTATGTCTAAATTCTAAGTAATTATTTCCTTCTTTTACTAAAAATATTACTGTCCATTATGTGACAATGTTAGCTCTATAGTTGTTTATATCTTAGCCAACTTTAGTTTGTGTGCTTTATTCTGACTTAAATAAGCACACTCTAACTAACACTGAATTCCCATTGCTAATATTGAGTTACCCACCCTACTGGAGGCCAACATTGATACTGATAACTGTGAAAAGAAGTTTCAAAAACAGAAATGGGTTTCTGTTTCACTTTGATATACAGAAAGACAATTTTTGCAGAAGTTACCTTCCCAACTGTGACTTCAGGTTTTAAACTTGTTTGCGTGCCCCAAAGCACACAGTCTGATTAAGAAAAGTATTAAGAAGAACCTATCTTGGGAAAAGACATAAATTGCTGGCTTAACATTTATCATAGATATGTCATACATAAATTACATTCTGTTATTAATGGTTCTGTTGTTAACAATGAAGTAAATTTAATTTCAAAACATCAGCTTTGTAACAGGCCTTTTGTGCATCTACTGGTTTAAGCTGGGCAAAGTACATACCAGTACAGACCTGGATAAGGGCCCTGATAAATTACTATTTTTTTTAAGTCCTGACTTTAACACTGGATTTAAGTTTGCTTTTAAGTGAAGTGAATTCCTAGGCATAGTGAAATACATTTAACTTCGGTGAGAAAGGGAGGAGGTGTGATTGGTAACAGATAAAATCTAACAAGGAATGTGTGTTTCTACACAGAGTGCCATTAGTGGAGGTTTCATAGAAAAGAATTAAGAGAAACCCTGAAGTAATGGCCCATGTCGATCCATCAATCACACTCGGCTATCAGAGGTACTGAATTACCCAAGGCTTTAGTGTCAAGTGGACCAAACTATTCTTAAATGGAATTTAAACTCCCTATGGGGTGTTAGGCTTCATACCCAACTAGGCAGGGATAAGAATCCGACAGGACATTATAACACAACAGGGCTCTCTAATAATACTAACAACTTCTACAAGGCTCTTAATCTTTTTAGTCATGTACAAGTAAAATAAACACAGAATCCCCCTTGAGAAACCCAGTATTTCACTCAGTGATCAGTAAATGTGAATAGAGTAATTGTGTAAGTGAAATGAGTTCCAGTTAAACTGCCATTGCTATTTAAGAGCAAAGCTCCCTTTCCTAATAGTTTCCATGTACCTAGTCAACTCACTAAGATTGAATAGTCAACTCAATGGAGTTGCCACTGACTCCTACTTTCTGGTGTTGCCTTTGCTGAAGCCCATCCCAAGACACTCCTCCCTGAGAACTGCTATCATCAGCAGTCATCCACCGTTAAGTACCTGTAAGGACCTGAAACTAACTCAAGTGAGGAAAGTGAGTTAGATTGGGAAATAATACAGAATGGTGGGAATTGTGGCAAACTTGTGAACTTAAGTCCTATCTAAAGGGGCTATGGATACATAGCCTCAATCCCCAAAATTTCCAGATCTTTTTTTTTCAAGAGATGCTGGAAATCTGAATTATGTGAAATTGCCGAAGTTTTAAATGTTGACAATGTTTGAACCAGCACAAGACAAACAAAACACTTCTGCATGTGCCTCTAGGCGGCTGCTTTGCAATCTGTTTCATATTGTTTCCTCTTCTTTGCGCATGTTACTACAATCTCATCAGTCAGGCTAATGCATGAAAATAAAAAATAAAGTTTCAGGTGGCATTGGCACCCAAAAGATCTTCATCCCTGATGAAACTGGAATAATTGAAAAGAAGAAGTAGATCTTCAGAAGGAAACATGAGAAGGTGCCTGAAGTGTTTTATGTCTGGAGAAAATTCTCCTTGCCTATAGATCCTCACTACTCTCAGTACTGTTCAGTTTTGCAAGAAATGTTCTATTTCTAGACATCTGAACCCTTCCCTAGGAATGAATGTGGATGTTGCCCTCAATTTGTCATTTTTTACTGTGGTATGATTAGAATGTCTGGATGACTCTAAACCAGGACAAATAACTGAGCTGAAATGAAAGTTTTCAGAATCATCAGGAGGAAAGATATTAAGAAAAATAGATTCATAGATCCATGTATTCAGCAAGTTGTTACTGAGTGCTACAGTGTGTCAAGCCTGTGCTATATATACTTGACACAATGGTAAACAAAACAGAAAATTTTGCATTTTCTCATGAAGCTGATGGTAAGTAGATGAACCCAACAATTAAAAAGCAAGTAATGGAGCACAGTGGTGTGATGATATTGTGCAAATAGGGTGTGGTAAGCCTGTAGTCATACTGCTCAGACTCGCCTTCAATGAGGGGTATGCTGACCAGCTGTGGGGATCGTGGTCAGGACACAACTGTCCACACTCCAGCTGTCAGCAGCCTCAGGGCCTGTTTCAGCCACTGAGAGCTTCCTCACCCAGGGTCACCCCCATCCTGCAGCAGCCTGCGTGCAGTAAGGGAACGAAGAAGAAGAAGACAAGGTCGGGCCATTTCAGTCCAATGCGGACAGCTCTTATGGGCAATACTCGTTCCAGAGCATCCCTTCTGTTGGCTGAGGCTATTTTATGCCTTTCTTTGCAATCCTGTTCCCTTCCATTTCTTTTCACTGGAGAGGATCCTTAATAGACAACTAACCCCCCAATCTCCATCTTGACATCTGCTTCTAGGGAATCTAACCTACAACCCAGTGGATAGAAGAAACATTTAACCCAGCAGTAGGGGAGCAGTCAGAGAAAGCTTACCAGAGGAAGTAGCATGAAAGCTAAGATGTCAACCCGGATGAAGGTTAACAATTCATTTTGCAAGATAAAGGGGAACGGGATAAGAAGACCAGGATCAAAGTTCTAGCAAAAGAGAAATACAGAAAGAAAGAGCTTGTTTTGCACAGGGAAAGAAGCAGGAGATGAAAGACAGAAGTGAAGCCTAAAGCACCTCACAAGCCAATTGAAGGTCAGAATTTATCATAAGAACAATGAGAAACCACAGGTGGATCTAATTAGGCAATCATTCTGCCTGTAGCAGAGACACATTTGGACGGGGACAGTGCCAGAGGCAAGGCACCCAGATAAGCAATTGATATCATTTGGTTAAGAGGCTGTGGTGAAAACAACTAGACACAAGAAACACAGAATCAGTAGGGCATTTGCTTTGTTAAATATGAGATAGTTAAGAGAGGGGAAAATCAAAGATGGAAGTTGTTTTCTCATTGGTAACCTCTCAGGAATCATGAGAAAAGGAGAAGGTTTTAGTGTATTAATCAGGGCACTCCAGAGAAACAGAACCAATAGGATGTATAGAGATATTATAGAAGATTTATTATAGGAACTGGCTCACATGGTTGTAAGAACTGAGGAGCCCCACTATCTGCCATTTGCAAGCTGGGGACCAAGAAAGCGGGTGGTATGATTCAGGGCGAGTCCAAAGGCCTGGGAACCAGGAGCTCTAATGTCCAATGACAGGAGAAGATGGACATCCCAGCTCAAGAAAAGAAAATTCTCTCCTCCTTCACCTTTTTGTTCTATTCAGGGCCTTTTGCTCTATTTGGGCCTCTAGTGGACTGGATGATTCCTGACCACACTGGGGAAGGTGGATTTTCTTTCCTCAGTCTTTTAAATCAGGTGCTAATCTTATCCAGAAACACTCTCACAAACACAAATATAGAACTAATGTTTTACCAGCTATCTGGGCATCTTGTAGGCCAGCCAAGTGGACACATAAAATTAGCCATCACAGTTTGGTAGGGATGATTTCAGCTTTAGACACGATGAGACTGATACAGAAATCTGTTGTTCAGGAAGGAATTGTCAGAATCATCAGCATATCATCAGCACAGTGTTAGCATAACAGAATCAGATTCCATCATTAGCCTATCATCATATCAGCACATGTAGGTGCTCACTAAAGCTGTGGGGTTGCAGAACATCTCAGGGGGACATTCCAGTGAAAATGATGAGTAAAATGATGAGTAAATGCCAACACTGAAGAGACAGGCAGGGGAAAGGCAGCCTGCTTAGGAGAGAGGCCAAGTCAGAAATGGAATTACATTATCTACAGAATTTAGCAGCTCCTTATGACACTGTGGGTAGGCAGAAGCTAGATTACAAGGTCGTCAGGAGAGAACAGGGCAGAGGTGGTGTGAGAGCAAGAGAAACTCCATTTTTAAAAAAGGCCATCTTAAGAAGGAGGCCTCAACCCTGACCTAGTTCTAAGAAAACTTTGTTCCAGTTACTGGAAAAACCACCCATTGTTCCAGTAACCTTCACTCCAGATAGTTCCCCTAGCAATGCTCCTGTCCCTTAAAGATAACATACCTTACATGTTACATCAGCCGGCAGCCTGGTACCAACCGGACTCAACCAATAAAGAATGTATAAGCCACCCTTACTTTAAATCATCCAATCAGCAGAGGCCAGGTGCAAGTTCCTTTCTTCCTGCACCTTGTAATGCATAAAAACTTTGTCTGCCCTGGGCTTGGGGCTCACACTCCTGACCCGCTGCGTCAGTGAATGTTGTGGGTCCCAGCTCGAGCTCGAAATAAACGACCCTTTTGTATTTGCATCAGAATCAGCTCCTTGGTGGTCTTTCGGGGACTCGTGACTTGGGCACAACATTTGGGGGCTCATCCGGGATCCCCAAGACCCCCAGGACTCCCAGCCCGGAGGGTCTGAGGCAGCCGGTAAGAACTTTGTGTATGTGAGTGATGCAAACTTTATGTCTATTGTTCGTGTTGTGTGTTGCGCTATGCTCTTTCACTTTCTGAACGTCAAGCCTGAGGCTGAATCAGAACACCCCATAGTAGGGCCAACGGGCCCATCTGAGGGGGCGCCCCATTAGTAGGGCCGACAGGTCCATTAGTAGGGCCGACAGGCCCATTTGAGGGGGACGCAGTGCCCCTGATCTGTTTAGGACCTTTGGGTCCTAATTTGAGGGAATGAGGCAGGTCACCCCCGCCATCATCCCACTTCCGATTCTGCTTCAGAACGACCAAGGACATTTTTTTGTCTTGCTTTTTGTCTGCATTACTTGGTGGGCTGTCGGTAGCTTTTTATTTTGAGAAAATGAGTCAGACTCCTTCTACTCCGTTATCTCTGATGACGGACCATTTTAAAGAAGTTAAGGGAAGGACACAACCATCCCCCACCGGGGAAACAGAAGCTGCTCCGAGAATGGAGGGCGGAGGCGCTCTGGTAGGAAGCCCGCCCTATACCAGACAAAAGGCTCAAAGAGAGCAGTCTGCCTCCACCGCTTGCCCCTGTGAGCCATCGGTCCCCCAGACACGGGGAGGGAATCAGCCCCATCACTACTGGCCTTTTGCCACTAGTGACCTCTACAATTGGATATCAGTATCTTTGTATCAGTTTATCTGAGTATGTGTTCTTATATGAAAAGTGTTGCTAACTGTAGTTATTGCGTCTCAATCTGTATGTTTATGCGTCTAGTAAAGAAAAATGTTTTTCTACATCTGGATGGTATTAATAAGCATTAATGCTAATTTAAGTTAAACTGAAATGGACATGTCCTATGGTTATCAGCTGCCTGTTTACCTAAAGTCATTTCAATTGATGTTATCTGTTAAATCTTTCAAGGAAAAATGCTTAAGCTTAACTCTGTGTAATGCTCAGTAAAAGTTTCATGAGTAATCTAGCACAGTTCTGAGTAAACCAAGTGTAACAAATGAATATCTTACTAATAATAATAGTATATTAATGTATAACAGTGTATATATCTGCAAACAGCCTAAGAATTTTGTGGTAACCAAAATTCTTAGCGTTTTGTTAAGTTATATGAAGATGTTTTGTGCTCAGTAAAAAATTGTGCTGTAAGGCACATTTCCAGAAATGATAAAAAGTGTTCATAAATGTATCAATCTGAGGAATGCTGGTGTTACAGTTTACCATAGCCTATTTTCAGTGTTACTGAAAGTTAAAGTTCCTATTGGTTTTAAGTTCTAATTAAAACATCTCTGCCTGCTAGATAAGATGTGTGTTTTAACAAGAGAAAATATAAGAGATAGAGATTCATTTTATTTAAGGAAAAAGAAGGTAACTGTTCTGAAGTGCAGCTGTTTATTTAAAGAGGAAGAACAGTGAATATAAAAAGAAAGTTGTAGAAAGTTTGTGGAAAAATTGATATAGTCGTGCTATGTAAAATTAAAGCAAATGAGTCTTGATATCAAGTACACAGCAAAACTAGAATTTTGTTCTCAGTTAATAAGACAAAGTTTTCTTAAACTGATTAGTCTGCTCTTAATGTTAAGAGATTGCAAAGAACTTTCTAATTGTTTTTATCAAAGCAGTTTCTCATGCTTAAAGTCTCAGTGAGTTGTCTGAGTATTTAAGAAAATGAAATCTTCATATTAAAAGGACTGTAAGCCAAATGTTGTTAACAACTGAGTAACCTGTATTTGCATTTAAGCCTTTTTATTGTGATTCTAGTTAAATACCTATAATCCTATTTAAGCAAGTGCCAAAGAAACTTTCTTCTGACAACTTTCCAAAATCAAATTACCTGTAATTAACTCTCATATTTTCCAGAGGGCCCCTGGAACATGTCAGAGGAATTTTTTTCTCATTGAGAAGGTATTTGGCTAAATTAGCTTATTTATCTGATATATAATTACCTGGAAAACACTGCCAAAGAGAATGATGCTAAACTTTGTTGCTGGATGTTTTGTGTTGCTGTTTTATTACTCCTAAACTAGTAAAGATGGTTTTGTGGCTTTTTGTTTCAAGTGTTACTGATAAAGCAGTGTTTTAAGCTTTTTCTTAAGCTTACAACATTTAGTAAATGACAATACCTTTGTAAGCAGAATTGAAACATTTATCTTTCTCTCTACCTGATCCCTCCAGAATTTAACAACTCTCAGTGACTATTTTTATATTTCATGGCAGAATGTTTATTTGCATAAGTTCAATAAGAATCTGCTTTCCTTGTAAGAAGACTGATTAAAAACACTGGTTATATTACCAAGGCTTTGACTGGAATACTATTCCTGAGAGACACGTGTGTAAACTCATATTAACAGACAGCTTTAAGGAACTGAGTTCGACTTTATAAAGCCAACAAAGACCCTTGGAAGAACTGGCCTGGTACCTTGCTTACAGGATTCCCAGCAGCCTTACCAGGTGAGTAAAGAAGGTCACTTCCTGGAAGGTGCAGGGACCTCAGAAATGTCTTGGGGACCTCAAGAGGAGAGGAATTCACCCAAATCTACAGGTACTGCAGGCAAAACCTGATGGCAAGACTGGCTTGGCTTTCTGGCCCTGAGAGGCCTTTAAAGTCCAATCTGGGGACTTCCGGGAAGATGGCGGTGTGAGCAGGGCAGCAGAAATCTCCTCCCAACACTATATTTATCTACGAAAACACAGAAAATACGTCTATTCCTAAAAGAGAGACAAGAATACACAGGAAAGCACACAGCGTGCAGCTACACCCAAGAGCACTCGGCACACCAAGAGGTGGGTAAGATGCGCAGCCGCGACCCGGCGGGACCCGAGCACTCCCCCACCCCAGTGCACCGGCGGGAGGAGAGGATCCAGAGCCGGGAGGGAGTGGAAGTACACCCCGCGAAGTAGCCAGCCCCGGTGATCTGCGTGGGGAGCGTTAACCCACATGGCACAGTGCAGTGGAGATTAGAGAGACAGAGGGACAGGATCTGAGCGGGGATGGCGCCAGGGTGCTTGCAGCCAGCCCCGGGGAAGGAAAAAAAAAAGCACGTGCTTTCTTCAGCAGTCTTAAAGAGACAGGAGCCCAGCAGAGGAGCTGGATCACCCCAGCACACACAGCCCAGCAGGCTGGGAGTCCTGGGGAGTTTCAGCGACTGAGGAAGCGTAGCCATACTTAACACTTCTCAATGAGATCAACAGCCTCCTATTCGTTCCCACCCCTGCCAGAGCGATAAAGGGCCCTGTGGAGCGGCACAGTCACAACTGTGGAATAGTGGGGCAATAGCGCCACCTACAGCATTCCCACAGAATCTACGTCCGGTGGGCATTTTTTTTTGTTTTTTTTGTTTTTTTCTGTTTTTTGTTTTGTTTTTGTTTTTTCTTTTCTTTCTTTTTTCTTTTTTTTCTTTCTTTCTTTCTTCTTTTTTTCTCTTTTTTTTCTCTTTTTTTTTCTTCTCTTTTTAAAGTCTCAAAGAGCCCAGCTGACATACGTGGCAACGATCAATGACCAATTCCATAGCCATGAAAAGACAGAGCAATATGGTTCAGACCAAAATCAACCAGACAACCCCAGAGAGGGAGTCTGAAGGGATGGAAATGCACTGTCTTCCTGAAAAAGAATTCAGAATAAAAGTCATAACCATGCTGATGGACCTACAGAGAAATGTACAAGAGCTGAGGGAGGAACTGAGGGAACTGAGGAAAGACAATGCAGAAATCAGACAAGCGATCGACGGGCTTAACAGCAGAATGGATGAGATGCAAGAGACTGTTAATGGAATAGAAAACAGAGAACAGGAGTACAGAGCAGCTGAGGCAGAGAGAGATAAAAGGATTTCTAGGAATGAAAGACTATTAAGAGAACTGTGTGACAAATCCAAACGGAACAATATTCGCATTATAGGAGTACCAGAGGAAGAAGAGAGAGGAAAAGAGAAAGAAAGTGTCTTTGAAGAAATAATTGCTGAAAACTTTCCCTCGCTGGGGAAAGAAATAGTCTCGCAGTCCACCGAAGCTCATAGATCTCCCAACACAAGGGACCCAAGGAAGACAACACCAAGACACATAATAATTAAGATGGCAAAGATCAAAGATAAAGACAGGGTATTAAAGGCAGCTAGAGAGAGAAAAAAGATCACCTACAAAAGAAAACCCATCAGACTATCATCAAACTTCTCAACAGAAACCTTACAGGCCAGAAGAGAATGGCATGATACATTTAACGTTATGAAACAGAAGGGCCTCGAACCAAGAATATTGTATCCAGCACGATTATCATTTAAATATGATGGAGGGATTAAACAATTTCCAGACAAAAGAAAGTTGAGAGAATTTGCCTCTCATAAACCACCACTACAGGATATCTCAAATGGACTGCTCTAGATGGAAGCACACCTAAGGCTAAAAAGATGTCACCAGAGAAAATAAAATCATAGCAAAGAAAGCAGACCATCCAAATACTAACTAAAGGCAAAGAATAAAACACCTATTATAGAAAGAATGGAGGAGGAGGAATAAGAAGGGAGAGAAATAAAGAAACATCAGACTGTGTTTACAATAACTTAACAAGAAAGTTAAGTTAGATTGTTAGATAGTAAAGAAGCAACCCTTGAACCCTTGGTAACCACGAATCTAAAGCCAGCAATGGCAATAAGTACATATCGATCAATAATCACCCTAAATGTAAATGGACTGAATGCACCAATCAAAAGACACAGAGTAACAGAATGGATAAAAAAGCAAGACCCATCTATATGCTGCCTACAAGAAACTCACCTCAAATCCAAAGATATACACAGACTAAAAGTGAAGGGATGGAAAAAGATATTTCATGCAAACAACAAAGAGAAAAAGCAGGTGTTGCAGTACTTGTATCAGACAAAATAGACTTCAAAACGAAGAAAGTAGCAAAAGATAAAGAAGGACATTACATAATGATAAAGGGGTCAGTCCAACAAGAAGATATAACCATTATAAATATATATGCACCCAACACAGGAGCGCCAGCATATGTGAGACAAATACTAACAGAATTAAGGAGGAAATAGACAGCAATGCATTCATCTTAGGAGACTTCAACACACCACTCACTCCAGAGGACAGATCAACCACACAGAAAATAAGTAAAGACACAGAGGCACTGAACAACACACTAGAACAGATGGACCTAACAGACATCTACAGAACTCTACACCCAAAAGCAAAAGGATAAACATTCTTCTCAAGTGCACATGGAACATTTTCCAGAATAGACCACATACTAGGCCACAAAAAGAACCTCAGTAAATCCAAAAATATTGAAATCCTACCAACCAACTTCTCAGATCACCAAGGTATAAAACTAGAAATAAATTTTAGAAAGAAATCAAAAAGGCTCACAAATACATGGAGACTTAACAACACTCTCCTAATTAATCAATGGGTTAATGACCAAATCAAAACAGAAATCAAAGAATATATGGAGACTAATGACAACAACAACACAAAGCCACAACTTCTGTGGGACACAGCAAAGGCAGTTCTAAGAGGAAAGTATATTGCAATCCAGGCCTATTTAAAGAAGGAAGAACATTCCCAAATGAATAGTCTAAAGACACAATTACTGAAATTGGAAAAGAAGAACAAATGAGGCCCAAAGTCACCAGAAGGAGGGACATAATAAAGATTAGAGAAGAAATAAATAAAATTGAGAAGAATAAAACAATAGAAAAAATCAATAAAAGCAATAGCTGGTTCTTTGAAAAAATAAACAAAATAGATAAACCCCTAGACAGACTCATTAAGAGAAAAAGAGAATCTACACACATAAACACAATCAGAAATGAGAAAGGAAAAATCACGACGGACCCCACAGAAATACAAAAAATCATAAGAGAACATTATGAGAATCTATATGCTAACAAGCTGGAAAACATAGAAGAAATGGACAACTCTTAGAAAAATACAACCTTCCAAGACTGACCAAGCAAGAAACAGAAAAACTAAACAGACCAATCACCAGCGACGAAATCGAATTGGTAATCAAAAAACTACCCGAGAACAAAACCCCCGGGCCTGATGGATTCACCTCTGAATTCTACCAGACATATAGAGAAGAAATAACACCGATTCTCCTTAAAGTTTTCCAAAAAATAGAAGAGGAGGGAATACTTCCAAACTCATTCTATGAAGCCAGCATCACTCTAATACCAAAACCTGGGCAAAGACCTCACCAAAAAAGAAAATTACAGACCAATATCCCTGATGAACGTAGATGCAAAAATACTCAACAAAATATTAGCAAACCGAATTCAAAAATACATCAAGAGGATCATACACCATGATCAAGTGGGATTCATCCCAGGGATGCAAGGATGGTACAACATTCGAAAATCCATCAACATCATCCACCACATCAACAAAAAGAAGAACAAAAACCACATGATCATCTCCATAGATGCTGAAAAAGCATTTGACAAAATTCAGCATCCATTCCTGATTAAAACTCTCAACAAAATGGGTATAGAGGGCAAGTACCTCAACATCATAAAGGCTATATATGACAAACCCACAGCTAACATCATACTTAACGGCGAGACGCTGAAAGCTTTTCATCTAAGATCGGGAACAAGACAGGGATGCCCACTCTCTCCACTGTTATTCAACATAGTACTGGAGGTCCTAGCCACAGCAGTCAGAAAAAACAAAGACATACAAGGCATCCAGATTGGTAAAGAAGAAGTCAAATTGTCACTATTTGCAGATGACATGATACTGTACATAAAAAACCCTAAAGACTCCATTCCAAAACTACTATAACTAATATCTGAATTCAGCAAAGTTGCAGGATACAAAATTAACACACAGAAATCTGTTGCTTTCCTATACACTAATGATGAACTAACAGAAAGAGAAATCAGAAAAACAATTCCATTCACAATTGTATCAAAAAGATAAAATACCTAGGAATAAACCTAACGAAGGAAGTGAAAGACCTGTACTCTGAAAACTACAAGACACTCCTAAGAGAAATTAAAGAGGACACCAACAAATGGAAATGCATCCCATGCTCTTGGCTAGGAAGAATAAATATTGTCAAAATGGCTATACTACCTAAACTACAGATTCAATGCAATCCCTATCAAACTACCAACAGCTTTCTTCAATGAACTGGAACAAATAATTCTAAAATTCATATGGAACCACAAAAGACCCCGAATAGCCAAAGCAATCCTGAGAAGGAGGAATAAAACAGGGGGAATTACACTCCCTGACTTCAAGCTCTACTACAAAGCCACAGTAATCAAGACAATTTGGTATTGGCACAAAAACAGACCCACAGACCAGTGGAACAGAATAGAAAATCCAAACATTAACCCAAACATATACAGTCAATTAATATTTGATAAAAGTGCCTTGGATATACAATGGGGAGATGACAGCCTCTTCAGCAGCTGGTGTTGGAAAAACTGGACAGCTACATGTAAGAGAATGAAACTGGACTACTGTCTAGCCCCATACACAAAGGTAAACTCAAGGTGGATCAAAGACCTGAATGTAAGTCATGAAACCATAAAACTCTTAGAAAAAAACATAGGCAAAAATCTCTTGGACATAAACATGAGCAACTTCTTCATGAACATATCTCCCCGGGCAAGGGAAACAAAAGCAAAAATGAACAAGTGGGACTATATCAAGCTGAAAAGCTTCTGTACAGCAAAGGACACCATCAGTAGCACAAAAAGACATCCTACAGTATGGGAGAATATATTCATAAAAAACGTATCTGATAAAGGGTTGACATCCAAAATATATAAAGAACTCATTCACTTTAACAAACAGAAAGCAAATAATCCAATTAAGAAATGGGCAGAGGACATGAATAGACACTTCTCCAAAGAAGAACTTCAGATGGCCAACAGGCACATGAAAAGATGCTCCACATCGCTAATCATCAGAGAAATGCAGATTAAAACCACAATGAGATATCACCTCACACCAGTGAGGATGGCCAACATCCAAAACACAAACAACAACAAATGTTGGCGAGGATGTGGAGAAAAGGGAACCCTCCTAAACTGCTGGTGGGACTGCAAATTAGTTCAACCATTGTGGAAAGCAGTATGGAGGTTCCTCAAAAAACTCAAAATAGAAATACCATTTGACCCAGGAATTCCACTCCTAGGAATTTACCCTAAGAATGCAGCAGCCCAATTTGAAAAGGACAGATGCACCCCTATGTTTATTGCAGCACTATTTACAATAGCCAAGAAATGGAAGCAACCTAAGTGTCCCTCAGTAGATGAATGGATAAAGAAGATGTGGTACATATACACAATGGAATATTATTCAGCCATAAGAAGAAAACAAATCCTACCATTTGCAACAACATGGATGGAGCTAGAGGGTATTATGCTCAGTGAAATAAGCCAAGCCGAAAAAGACAAGTATCAAATGATTTCACTCATATGTGGAGTATAAGAACAAAGAAAAAATACTGAAGGAACAAAACAGCAGCAGACTCACAGAACCCAAGAACGGACTAATAGTTACCAAAGGGAAAGGGACTGGGGATGATGGGTGGGAAGGGAGGGATAAGAGGGAAAAAGGGCATTAGGATTAGCAGATGTAATGTTCAGGGGGGCATGGGGGGCTGTACAACTCAGAGAAGATAAGTAGTGATTCTATAGCATCTCACTACGCTGATGGACAGTGACTGTAATGGGGTTGGTGGGGGGGACCTGATGAAGTGGTAGTTTAATAACTGTAATTTTGCACATGTAATTGTAGATTAATGATAATAAAATAAATTATAATTTTAAAAAAATTCCAATCTGAAGTTCCTTATAAAAAGTTCCAACAAAGTACATTTAAAAGAGCCTATGTAACCAATTGCTCTTCTTGCTGCACTTATGCAAATAATCAAGCCAAGTGTTAATTATTTTCTTAATCTAGTTACTAGTAATAAAAATGAGGGTGATTTTAAAGAAAAGTATTGTTTCAATAATGCAGTCTTATCTATACTGAGTCCTAATACTAGTCATTGGGACATAGACTAGATCCAGAATTCTAGTTTCCCCAAGATACCTAGCTATGATTCTTAATTAGAGTTTTACTATTTCTAGTCCTCATATTCAGCCATGCATTCGTCAGTCTCCTTGTCAAGTCAGGATGGAAACTCCCATCTTCTGACCCCCTCTTGACTGACCATTGATAGAGACCTAGCTGCACCCCTTACTGCGCCCCCTCTCAGCATGAAGCAGCCAGAGCAGTCGTCACCCCCTTTCCCTAGCAGCAGCTAGAGTTACCATCTGTAGAAGGGGGAATGAGACAGAGACTGGGTGTAGTCAGAGTAGGGGGAGGGCCTCTGGAAGAAGCAAGGCAGAATGTTTGCAGTCAGAGCAATGTAACTACATGCAGGAAACCCCCTACCAAAACTGTGTTAAACATTAAGCTCTAGAGTCTTTCTTCAGTGAGATCAGCTGAGGCTCAAAGGGCTAAAGGCGGCTTAGCCTGGAACGTTTGAGTGTTCCGCAGATGGGGGAGGGTGTCTCGGCATGGCTCATGACTTTGCTGTGGGCAGCTCTAGCAGGCAGATGGCAGCCTGGCCCACCTTGGGGGCAAGGCAGGTGGTACAGGTCCACACCCTAAGCCTTCTATATGTGGCATGAGATACATCCTTCCTGCTTTAATGTCATTAGAATGCAAAAGGAAATATCTAAGCTGCTCTGTGCATACAGTAAGACAACGAATTTAACTGCTTCTGTATTATCTGAACTCAATCAAAAGCTAGGAGAAGTACGAATTGTAGTGCTTCAAAATTGTGCTACCATAAATTATCTTCTGTTAAAAGAACATATGAGATGTGAACAGTTTCTAGGAATGTGTTGTTTTAATTTATCTGATTTTTCTGCTTTTGCTATGTATTTGTATTCCTATTCTCCTAGGGTGTGTACAGGGTGCAGTTGCTAATCTTTTAAAGCCAATAGATACTTGTGCTACTTTTCAAAAATTAACTTCAAGAAATAAGTGAATCATATGCTGACTCCCCACCTGCATTTGCTGCAAGAATATAATCATGTATATTATGATTTTATCCAGAATTATGGCTGTTGGCTGTCCTCTCTTTTATATGTTATCTCCCTGTTTAGTCCCAAGAGATGGCTGGTTAGCCAAAGACTGGTAAGATTCCTCACAGGAGGAACCACCTAAGACAGGCACAGTCACAAGGGACCTCAGGTGAGCAACATGGGGGCCAACTAAGGTGAGGCATAGAACCTCACCCCCCCCACCCCCCCAGATGAGAGAGACATTCCCTGTGACAGGCTGTGTCACAGGTCGAGCCCAACTAAACATTTCCGTCATTTAAAAACTTTGGGCCCATGACTGGACCCAATGTACAAAAGAAGGGGAGAATGTGAGAGCAAGAGAAACTCCATTTTAAAAAAAGGCCATCTTAAGAAGGAGGCCTCAACCCTGACCTAGTTCTAAGAAAACTTTGTTCCAGTTACTGGAAAAACCACCCATTGTTCCAGTAACCTTCACTCCAGATAGTTCCCCTAGCAATGCTCCTGTCCCTTAAAGATAACATACCTTATGTGTTACATCAGCCGGCAGCCTGGTACCAACCGGACTCAACCAATAAAGAATGTACAAGCCACCCTTACTTTAAATCATCCAATCAGCAGAGGCCAGGTGCAAGTTCCTTTCTTCCTGCACCTTGTAATGCATAAAAACTTTGTCTGCCCTGGGCTTGGGGCTCACATTCCTGACCCGCTGCGTCAGTGAAGGTTGTGGGTCCAAGCTCGAGCTTGAAATAAACCACCCTTTTGTATATACATCAGAATCGGCTCCTTGGTGGTCTTTCGGGGACTCGCGACTTGGGCACAACAGTGGCACCTGCTGTAGAAACTTCTCAGGCTGTACAATATGAAAGGAAAGGGCCAGAGCAGGGGTGGGTGCTGCGGGTGATGGTGAGGATGTGGAAGGAAAGGGCTGCCAGAGGGGGCGGGTGTTTTGGATGCTGATAAGGACGCTCTGTTCTCGCTGCTTTGTTGCTCTTGTTGATTCTGTCTTAATGGGAAACATTGGTTTCAGTGGCTAAAGGAAGGGACCAGTAGTAAAGGAGACAAGACTGAAAATAGCAGAGGGGGAGCCATCTAAATATCCTGGGTGGTAGGAGAAGGGATCCAGAGAATAGGTGGAGAAATGATCCCCAGAAGGAAGGAAAGATGCTTCTTGGTTTGGCAATCCAGTCTTAATTTACAAAGGTAACTCAGGGATGATAAGAAGAGGTTAGTGCTATTGAAAATTTAATGTTACAGTTCCACCAAAACCCAGAGGCACAGAGCTCACCACGCAGGGCCACAGGAAGAACACCAGGCTTTCGGCAGGAGGTGGAAGACAGGAGTGTGGGTAGCACTCAGGCCCTGGCCTTTATTGAGGTTTCTGTTTGACAGACAAGGCGGGGCAGAGTAAATGGCTTAGGGTTGGCTAGTTTGAACAGTATCAGTGGGCTCTGGGCCAGAAGGGTGATGTCTAGGTGCTTGGTACTTGGCCATGGATGACTAAGCATTGGGTTACTGTCTCCGGCGTGTCTGTACTGGCCAGACAGATGAGCTATAGCTCTGGATTGGTTAGTTTTCAAATCAAAAGCTGAGTCCTTCCATGTCCCAGCTGAGTCCATTGCTATCTCTAAGAAATGACTAGCTCCAGAAGGAGCAGTCTCTCTCCCACCAGAAAAAGAATTTTTTATGTAGAAAATAAAAAAAAACATGATTAATACACTCGAATCATTACATGAGAGAGAGGAAGAGGAAAAGAATGGGTGGGGAGAGTTAAGTTCTAATGTCTAGAAGGAAATTTGAGTTGTTCGTCTTTTTGGATTCTATAATTTCTATAAAGCAAGAAAGCAAGCCAGCTGCTGAGAGCGCCTGGGGAGTAGGCAAGATTAGACAATACAGATGATGGTTTTGAAAAGGAGCTTTGGAGATCAGGGAAAGGACCTAATGATAAGAGAATCATAGTAGGTCGTTGTGCAATCAGTAAGCTTTCTGCTTCCACTGATTATTTACTTCCTGCCCATCATAAATAACAGGAAGTTTTTATCCTTCACACAGCATGTACTTCCAGCTTTCTTCATATGGGCATCTTTCCCACCCCTCTTCCCATGGTTATTTTAATAAATGAACATGGACCCACACCCCAGGGCAAATCTGCCTCATGCAATCTGAAAGGGAAGTTAAATTCAAAGAAACTGGTTTATAATGTTGCTAAAGAACAGAATTCCTAGAATCATGGATGCAGAACTGAAAGAGACCTTGCAGGCCCCTCAGTCTACTTGTCCTTCTACTGCCATCCCGGAGAGAGGGCCGTCAGTGTAAGGTACCTCTTAAAGTGCCTCCAAGGAGATGACTTTCTGAAGTACCAAAATATCTTACTAAAGGAGACTTCAAAAAATATAGGATTTCCCCTAGCAAGAAATCTCAAGAGAGTTCCTTTATGAAATTGCAGGCTTATTTAGTAAATTAGCACAAATCTTAGTGGTTACTATAATTCAAAACTTCTCAACAATAGCTTTCACTGAAATGACATTATGTACGAGTAGAGTCATAAATAAATGAATCATGGAATGTAAATATCTATGTCTTATGAATAACCATTTTAGAAAAATCAGAATTTATAAAATAAATGAATAATAAGATTATCATTTATACTCTGAAATGATGGCTTGCCTCTGTAAAGATTTCCCACAGGAGCATATTCTTTTAGTAAAAATCTGAATGTATTTGATCTAAAAGGATCTCTTAAGGAAATTTTTATCCTCAATCATGCCCTGTTTAATCTTCTACCTCTCTCACTCTTATTCCCATTTGGCTCTGCTCCTTTCTATAAAGAAAAAAAAAGTTCAATTATCACCCATATTAAGATTAAACAAAAAACAGTTGACTTCAATATGATGGTTAGATAGGCAAGCAAGTAAATGGATGGATGGATGGATGGATGGATGGATAGATAGATACATAGATACATAGATACATAGATAATAAATAGAAATATAGATAGATGATAAATAGAAATATAGATAGATAAATGGATGGATGATAGGGAGATGATAGAGTTCCATATTGCCTTTCAGCATTCCCATGGCATCCTATACATACACTTAAAACAACTGCTACTATTTCTTACCTGCTTTGTTACATAGCAAAGTGTCTTACATACATAAATTTCCCATAGAAAGTTTTAATATACTTCAATTTACACATGGGGAAATAATTGCCCAAGCTTATATAATGCTGGAGACACTGTTCTGCAGTCTATGTTTGCTATGGATTGAATGCTGTGTTGCCCCAAAATTCATGTTGAAACATAGTCCCCAAATTCATGGTAATCTTGAGGTGGAGCCTTTGGGAGGTGATTAGGTCCAGAGGGAATATTGGTTAAGATTGGGATTCTTAGGTCAAGAATGGGATTCAAGCCTTTATAAAAGAGACCCACAGGGCTTCCTCCCACCTTCTGCCATGTGAGGACACAGAGAAAAGATGGCCATCTATGAACTCAGAAGCAGGCTCTCTCCAGACACTGAATCTGTCAATATTTTTATGTTGGACTTCCAGGCACCAGAGTCATGAGAAATAAATTCCTGTTATTTATAAACCACCCAGCCTATGGTATTTTTTATGGCTTCCCAAATGGTCTAGGGCAATGTTCTACCTCTTTTTCCCTTTAGAGTACTTTGAGAGCAGAAACTACACTTATATGATTTTGAATATCCAAGACCTTAGAAAAAACAAGCTTGTTTCCTGAATATTTGATATTCAGAGATCTGTGACAGTGCAGACATGTATGAATATAATAAATGGTTTTGATATTTTACTCTCTTTTAAAACACAGAGCATGAAAATATGATACAGTTACATGTCCATTTCTGTCTACCCTCCCTGACTTTCTTGTGAGTTTCTTAGTGCCACGAATCACACCATATTCACTCTGATTCCACGTGCCTAGCAAAGGTGCTCAGCAAACCCAAAAAGTTAAGTTAGTCATCAAAACTAAGGTTGGCTTTCTCACTCCATTTTATTATGTGCCACATAAATACCCAAAACAGCAGAAATCTTTATTAAATCCCCAGTGCTACCCCCAGCACAGCAGAAATTGGAATTACTCTTTAGTGAAGTTTATTGTAGTCCACCGCCAACCACCACAATCTATGTGCTTTTTCAAAGGCCATACAGGTTAACTGAATTGGGGATAAGACGCAAACATGACTCAATTATCCCAAGGCAAACAGAAAATATTAGCACCTTTGCCAAAGTTTAGAAAAGCAAGATAAGAATTCCACTTTAAAAATATATTTACCATAACATAGTTTTTTACAGCATTTAGCTATCTTTTTTCTTAGATTAGCATGCTATTATACCTTTTTGTGAATCTATATCATGCTTTGCCAAGTAGATTATCAGCTCTTCGATGGTGATTACATTTCATTATGAACAGTGCACACATATGAATGCTTTCAAATTGTTACAATATGGTGGGGCAGGGGAGACTGCTGAGCATCAAGGCAAGGGGGAAACCTCCTCCCCACACACACCAAGGAAGCAACTACAGCAAATACAACTAAACCTGAAAATGACTGAAGAGTACAGAACAGACCTACAACTGGTGAATAAGAGAAGACCACACAGAAAAGGGTAAAGTGGCAGAGCCGAGATCAAGCAGGATCCAAGCTAACCCCCTATCCCAACCCAAAATCAGTAGGAAGAGGAAGGGAACAAAGAAGAAGTAGGATCTCAGGAACTCTGCATACCTGGCCTTGGAGATCTGCTCTGGAAATACATGTTGCATTGGCTTCTGGTGATTGTAGGGCTGGACACCAGAGACAGGCAGAACACTCTGGGCAGCTGAGACTCCAGCCACTTGTGGAGGACAGTATGCTCCACCAGACCCTCTGAGACCCAACACAGAGGCAGCAATTTGAAATATTTGCTAGCAGTGGGAGGAGTACCAGAGGGTCAATGGTTGGACAGAGATCTCTAAGCAGGAGAAAGGACAGGTGGGCAATACCTCCCCAGCCCTCCCTTGACCCAACAGGTCAGTACTCTTTGGAGGCCCAGACACTCCATCCCCTTTGTTGGTGGCTCATCACTGAGGAGATTCCCTGCACACTGCTGTCACCCCAGCCCTCTCGGCCAAACAGCATCAGACTTTGTTGCTTGGCAGGGAGAGAGGTTTTCTCAGCTCTCTCAGCCCTGTCTCAGCCCACTAGGGATGTGCCTACAGGAGCCAGTTCAGAGTGCTCCTTTCTCCCTCAAGTGTCCAAGCCCGATGCTGCCTTCCTCACTGCCACCAAGGGGTGACTGTGCAACTCACCGAAGCCATTGTGTGATGGCAAGCCTGGCCACCTTAGCACAACTAGCAACCTCCACGCGACCATGAGCACTGCCACCATGCAACTTGCTGTGCAACTGCCCCACCCAGCCCATTAACCCATCAGCCCCACCATCGCCAGAGGGCAGCCCCTATAATCTAACAATGAACCAGCAGAAAGAGAAATCAGGGAAACAATTCCACTTACAATTGCATCAAAAAGAACAAAATACCTAAGAATAAACCTAACCAAGGTGAAAGACCTATACTCTGAAAACTGAGACTAGCATGAAAAAAATTAAAGAAGACACCAATAAATGGAAATCTATCCTGTGCTCATGAATAGGAAGAATTAATATTGTCAAAATGGCCATCCTTCTCAAAGCAATTTACAGATTCAATGCAATCCTTATCAAAATACCAATGACATTTTTCAATGAACTAGAACAAAGAGTTCTAAAATTCATATGGAACCACAAAAGATCATGACAAAGGCATCCTAAGAAAGAAGAACAAAACTGCAGGCATTAAGCTCCATTGACTTCAAGCTATACTACAAAGCCACAGTAAACAAAACAGGATGGTACTAGCACAAACATACCCATAGATCAATGGAACAGAATAGAGAACCCACATATAAACCCATGCATATATGGTCAATTAATATATGATAAAGGAGCCATGAATATACAATGGGGAAAAGACAGTCTCCTCAACAAATGGTGTTGACAAAAGTGGACAGCTATATGTAAGAGAATGAAACTGGATTACTGTCTAACTCCATACACAAAAGTAAACCTGAAATGGATCAAAGACCTGAATGTAAGTCATGAAAACATAAAACTCATAGAAGAGAACATAGGCAAAAATATCTTGAATATAAACATGGGTAACTGATTCTTAACATCTCTTTGGGCAAGGGAAACAAAAATCAAAAATAAATAAATGGGACTACATCAAACTAAAAAGCTTCTGTACAGCAAAGGACACCATCAGCAGAACAAAAAGGCATCCTATAATATGGGAGAATATATTCATAAATAACTTATCTGATAAGGGTTAACATACAAAATATAATAAGAACTCATACACCTTAACACCCAAAAAATAAATAACCTGATTAAAAAATAGGCAGAGGACCTGAACAGACACTTCTCCAAAGAAGAAATACAGATGGCCAGCAGGCACATGAAAAGATGCTCCACATCACTAATCATCAGGGAAATGAAAATTAAAACTGCAATGAGATACCACCTCCCACCAGTTAGGATGGCCAACATCCAAAAGATAAGAAAAAACAAATTCTGGTGAGAATGTGGAGAAATAGGAACCCTCCTACACTCTCGATGGGAATGTAAATTGGTGCAACCGCTCTGAAAAGCCATGTGGAGGTTCCTCAAAAAGTTAAAAATAGAAATACCATTTGACCCAGTAATTCCACTTCTAGGAATTTATCTGAAGAAAACAAAATCTCTAATTTTAATATATGCACCTCTATGTTTATCACCACATTATTTACAATAGCCAGGCTATGGAAGCAACCTAAGTGTCCATCAATAGATGAATGGATAAAGAAGGTGTGGTACATATACACAATGGAATATTATTCAAACATCAAGAAGAAAGAAATCCTGTCATTTGTGACAACATGGATGGACCTAGAGGGTCTTATGTTAAGTGAAATAAGGCAGGTGGAGAAAAACAAATACCATATGACTTCACTTATTTATGGAATATAAAACAAAACAAAACAAACAGAATGAACAAAACAGCAGTAGACTC
This sequence comes from Smutsia gigantea, assembly GCA_032199065.1. Classification (NCBI taxonomy): domain Eukaryota; kingdom Metazoa; phylum Chordata; class Mammalia; order Pholidota; family Manidae; genus Smutsia; species Smutsia gigantea. The sequence goes on from JAVSCE010020597.1 coordinate 600,319, forward strand.
AGAGGCACTGAGAAGTGACTAGTGGTTACTATGAGGGAGGGGACTGGGTGGGGGGTGGGGCATGAGGGGGATAAAGCAGCACAAATATTCTCAATCATTATATAAGGTGGCCAAGGGACAGTAGTATAGCATGGACGATATAGTCAGTGTTTCTGTAACATCTTTCTATGTTGACAGACAGCAACTGCACTAGTGAGGGTGAGGATTTAATAATATGGGTAACTGTTGAACCACTGTGTTGTATATTTGAAACCAATATAAGATTGTATATCAACAGACCTCAATTGAAAAAATTGCTACAATATCTTTGAGACATTGTAAATGTATATTGGGTAATGGGATTGTCTCTTCAAGCAGAATACCTAAAGATATCCAAGGTAGAGATATTCTCGGCATTTCAAAGATAAAGAATGTTAATTTGGTATCTAAGTATTGTGTACCAGGCAACTTATAATAATCCCTGAGGTGGAAGAGTTAAGAAGCAGAACAAATAGCAGTGAGAACTAAGAAACAAAAACTCTAAGAGGCATGAGTTATTGATTTATGGATAGCTAAAGTTTCGATTTACTCTAATGGAGACAAAATGGGCAACAAAGACAGAGAAGGATTTTGTTCCCAGAATAATGCTGGGGAAACCAAATGATACATAATATGATTAGACCTGAAGTTCAGCATTTAGAAAGGTTGGAGGCTTAGACATCGAGGAAGCCTTGTGCACTGTCACCCTGAGGGCACAAGACTGCACAGGAGCAGGTTCAAAGGGAGTTCAGCAGAGAAAAATGGCTGAGACCTCTAACGTCTGCAAACTGGCCCTGAGAAATAGCTATCGGTTTTACAGGTGCTGCAGCAGATGGTAGAGAAAGGAGGCTAGATTGGCCCATGATGGCTTTTTTCTCCAGTCTTTCCTTCTGGGTAAGGGTCCTTCCTTTCGCTTCTTATCTCTGCTGTGTTCCCACAATTCTCTCTGCTTCTCTGCCACTCTCCCATATTGCCTTCTCTCTCTCTCCTTTCTTTGAAGCTCATCATGTCTTTCCCCATCAGCACCACTTATCTGAATTGTCACAAAGTACAACTTTAAACATTTTTTAATAAAATTAATAGATAATAGACCAATTACATGTAAATATAAATAAAATACATTTTTAATAAAGATTTGTAAATAATCCATTTGCATTCATTTAGTCTTTTTCACTAAGAAGGTGAAATAATTTATATTTTTCTGACACTAAAATCTACAGCAACTTGCAAGTAAAAAAATTATCTATTTCAATAGAAACATGAAAGCTCATTTTGGACATGTTTAAGAAAATTGATTTTGCCCCTGCAGAAAATTGATTTTGCTCTTTGCTTCAAAGAAAATTGCCCAGAATTACCCTGTGTTTTAGTATATGTTATATAAAAAAGATAATCATTAATTAACACTGATTTCTCCCTTTCTTTGCTCTTTATTTCCAGTCTGATTGTCCTGTTTCCTAGCTTGCATTTTCTTTTTCAATGCAGGGAGCTAAGTCTTGAGCTATTAGTCAGTATTTTATATCTATTTAAAATATACTAAGTTTCGCTCTTAAAGAAGTAGTTCAAAGGAGTAAGAGGTATTGACTGGATTTGATGAACTACAAAAATAACCCTAAAATACATGTAAAAGTTGGCTTAAAACTTCTCATGGAATAGGTAGTTTAAAACCTAATTAGGATTCTTTATACTTTTGTGTTTCATCAATGAACTTGCCCATTTGGGAGTTAATATTTATTGAAGATTCAATAGGTGTGTACAGGGGCTTTGGGCTCCTTATTTCTGCTCCACACTTCCGAAGATCCCTGAGGTGACGTCAATCCTGAAAACACCCAATTCTATCCCCTGACTTGGAGAGAAGGAACTTTTATATTTTCTTCCTCTTTTTTTCCCTTAGCCTGGGAAACAGTATAGATGGGGGACAAGGGAGGAAACTATAGATTCTGGCATATGAACCATGGGATGACTTTCTCTGAAGAAAACAACAGCTTTAATGATATATGTGCTGCATATGCGGTGTGTGTATCAGAAATAGGACACACTCCATGCTAGGAGTGTGAATCTGGTACCCAAAATGTAAGAAAATATAGGAAAAGAGCATGGCTCCCAGATGGCCTAAGATTGGTTGAAGATTTTACTCCTAAACCCTCTCACTCCTTTCAGCATTCATTTAGGCCACAGAATATATGATATTCTAGCCCTCCATTGATAGCTTAGCAAAGAAAAAAAAGTCTTAGACCCATTGGGAAGAGAATCATTAACTTATTTACTCTTCTGGGCAAAAGCGTATCTGTGCCGAGCTCCTAAAACATGAACAAAATGAAAACGCATGGCAAATATGGAAACACACCAAAACAATAGTAGAATCGAAAGAGGTTTTTTTACAAAGCTAGGGTAAAACTAAAAACATAGAAGACTGACTGAAAAAGAAAAGAAAGAACATTTGGAAACATGATTTTCCCTAAGATAGACAATTCCACAAATGGAAAAGAATATATATATATACATATATACATACATACATACATACATACATGATGCAAGAAAATTTTCCTGGAATTAAAAAAACCTGCATTTGTAGGTTAAGAAAGGATACTGTGACCCATAACCTTTAATACAAAATATTTAACACTAGTTCATGTCCTACTTGAATTATCAAACTTTAAAGATGAATAAAACATGCTTAAATCTTCTAGGCACAAATTCCAATCTGAAAGAGAAAAAGTCTTCTGCCTTCTCAGGAAGACCACTTCTCCAAACATTAACTGTTGAAGACAATGGAACCACCTCTACAAAATTAGAGGTGGAGAAGAGGGAGGAAATAAAGAGTTACCCAGTGGTGTTAGATCTGGTCAAGGTATTTTTTAAGGAATTTAACAGCATGAAAAAAACTAAGAAAATATGGTATCCATATCCTCCTTAAGGAAGAGAGGTGGGGTATGATAAACCACTGTGTCAAATCAACAAAGAATTCAGCATTGGAAAAACTGGAAAAGGGACTAATGGTGACTAGAGTCCATTTCATTGCATACACTGAACAACTGTGGGAATTACAGTTAAGGAACAGTGAAGCTCATATATCTGTACAATGTAAAATATTGGTAAACTACTGAAAGGGGAGGTGAGAAAAGAGGAAATGGGAGAGTATGTCAATATTAACACACCATTTGTCAGAGCAAGAAAGGATTAAAACTGTCTAAAAATGAAATATATATGAAAAATACTGTCATTGCCTCTTTTCTCATAATCTGTTTTTGTAGCCGTGAAAGGATCTTGTAAGAAATGCCTTTTGATTAAGAAATACTTATTAAATATAATGAATCTTTCAGTCTTATGTATATCTTTTTTTGTGTTAAAATCAGGTAAAAACAAACCTTTTACTTAAGAATAGTATTTTTTATATAATACTGTATTTATGAAAGTGTTTCCATCCACCCATCTATCCATGTGTCCATTTCTCTGCATAAATGTCCATAGTAAAGTATCTAAGTTGATATATAAGTGACAAAACCTGAATGTTGTTTCTTCCTGGGTGATAAAATTTGAAGGAATGTTTTTCAAGTTCTTTCCTTTGTGCTTTCCTGCACATACACAGCCAAGTATTCTGCAACATTGTGATAACCACATAAAAGGTTCTAAAATGCAGGGATTAATCCATGCATCCTCATGAAATAATTATTGGGGGAGTTACAGTAACTAAGAACAAAACAAAGTAGAAGGCTAAATAATTGTTGCAAAAATGCTTCACAAAACTGAAAGGAAATGTCAACCTCAAAAAATATCTTCAAGGAGAATATGTTTGTCTTTATTTTTATAGAATGTAAAACAAGCATGAACTGTTATAACCATGCATTGTATTTACAAAGGTCAAGAATTTGAAGGTGAAGAGACTGGAGAAAACAGAAGTAAAGAAAAAATGCATACAAGACTCTTATCTTAAACAGGTATAGATATATAGAAAACGGTTCAATGACCATCTCGATTTTACAATTAAAGACAATAATATAAAATAAAGTTTTGAAAAATTTTGATTTATTGCTAACAATTTAAACAGGCAGGAGAGTCTATCCAGATTTACCCAAGCAATAGAATTGTACTAAAAGGGTTTTTTTTCAAGTGAATCTTCATTTTTTAATCATGCAATATTATTATTAAAGAATGCTTTGTTCTTGTGGGTGACACATGGGGATGATGTGATTTGACAGGCTGCCTAGAACTAGCTGCTAATGTCAATAGAGGCCTGATTCATCAGATATGCAGAGTGAAAAATAATGCATGGGTCTTTCAGCAGCATTTCAAATTTTAATATTCTCATAAAATTCATGTTACACACAGCACTTCTGGATAGAACATATTTCAGATGTACAGTCAGAAATGAATATTTGAAAGAAAAAGTCACCACAAACATAAGCACATAGCGGTGATGGATCTTTACAAATGAGATGTTATGTCAACATCTACTTCATTTTTGAAAGATGATGTTAAAAAATTATTTTGACAACTGATTTTTTCAACAACCCTATCTGAGAATTATCAGTAAATAAAAGGACAATACATTAATATTAATGAACGTTTTTTTGCCATTTTAAAAGAACCTATAGGCATTTTAACTTGTCATTTTTGTTGAAAAAAAATTAGTAGGTAAAATACATTTGTTGCCTGAAACATGTAAAGATTTATGTAATTATTTTCCATTTCATGTAAAATCAGATAGCTTTACTTGACACAAAAAGAGGGCATAGCTTTAATTGAGACCTGTGATGTACATAATGATTCGGTTGAATAATGGAATATCTGATAATGCAACTTTATTTTCATCTCTCACAGTCTCTTGAAATCATGTGGGTAGATGTTTCCTATTAAATAGATGAGATATAGGGCAAGATCCATGAAGTTTTTTTCATTATTTTTAAGCAATACAAAGGGATACATTTACTTATATTCACAAAAGAATTCAGTTCAATCATTTATCTATTCCATATAGTTCACTAATCAAAATATTCTAATCTAAATATCTCATATAAGTTGTGGCATCGCTCTGATTTAGGCCTTCTGCAGCCAGCCACTAGCAGGAAGGGTAGCTTGGTTAGGTTTTCTTTTTATTCCACCTTATCCTTTTACTCTCTCTTTCTCCGTTTGCTATTGCATTTTCTCCCACTTGCCGGGTCAGAGGAAGCAAGAGAAAGCAAAGCAGCAAAAAAGTTCTTACTTACAGATATGGCTATAAAATGAAGTAAGTCCACTTGGTCTTTGCAGTGTTTCAAGCAGTCTAACAGAACACTATTTTAGGTTTGGGGTTTGTTTTTCTTTCCCTTCCTTCATTGTTATGCCTCTTTTTTCTCCAGTTTCCTCAATGCAGTAAATGCACCTTTCGGGCTGATGAAATTTTCCTCTTTCATCAACCATCTTAACATTCTACTTATATAGATAAAATTAATAAATGGAGGAAAACACTTTCTGGACTTTCTACACAATGGTGTTGAAAAATCTGCATTTTATTTAGGCACATGTATTTTTCTAATATAGTGGAATCAGCAGAAGCATGATGTTATCACAGTTTTCTTTTCATTTACAGTACTAAAGAAAACCATGATACTGAATTGTTTATGACTTACAGTCTACATAAAAGAGATGAAAAAATACACAGGCAACAAGCTTTTTCCCTGCAAAATTGACTTGTTACTTCTACTCAAAAGAAATGATTACTCTTCCTGGGCACCCCCAAGAGAATGGAGACATCAAATTCTCAGGCCTGCGCTCTTCAAGTTGACTTCAAGAACTGGAACTCTGTATTAGCTTCCAGTTTTTAATGTCATATTCTGAAGGAAGTTTGTTTATTCTAAGGAACACATGCCATCTATTTATTCCAGCTTCTAAGTACCAAGACATTATCATTGACAAAACTGTTGTCATTCATCATATCATGTAAAAATGCAGTTGGAGTTTGGTCTTGATGAGTGTAAGTTAAAAATACATCCTGATAATGGTGATAAAACTAATCAGACAAACTCTTAAAACTCAATAATAATAAATCAAACAACCCTGAATAGAAAATGTGTCATAGACCTTAACAGACACCTTACCAAAGACATACAGACGGCAAATAAGCATATGAAAAAATGCTCCACATCTTATGTCATCAGGGAAATACAAATCAAAACAATAATAACATACCACTACATACCTATCAGAATGGACAAAATTCAGTACCCTGAAAACACCAAATACTGACAAGGATGTGGTACAACAAGAACTCTTACATTGCTGGTGGGAATGAAAAATGACACCACCACTTTGGAATACAATTTAGCTGTTTGTTATAAATCTGAACATACTCGTACCATACAATCCAACAATCTCACTTCTTGGTATTTATCCAAAGAAGCTGAAAACTTCTGCCCACACAAAAACCTGCCCATAGATATTTATAGCAGCTTTATTCCTAACTGCCGAAATTTGGAATCAACCAAGATGTCTTTTAGTAGGTGAATGGATAAATAAACAGTGGTATATCCAGTTAGTAGAATATTATTCAGTGCTGAAAAGAAATGAGCTAACAAGCCATGAAAACACATGGAGGAAACTTAATGCATATTACTAAGTAAAAGACGCCAATCTTAAAAGGCTACATCCTGTATAATTCCAACTATATGACATTCTAGAAAAGTTCAGCCTATGGAAACAGTAAAAAAAAAGTCAGTGGTTGCCAGGGGTTGAGGATGGGAGAGGGATGAAAAGGCAGAGCACAGAAGATTTTTAGGGCAGTAAAAATACTTGGTACGATATTATATATGTCATGATACATTTGTGCAAACCCATAGGTTCACCAAAAGTGACCACTAAAGTAAACTATGAACTTTGGGTGATTACGATGGGTCTATATTGTAACAAATGTATCACTCTGGTTGAGATGTTGATAATGGGAAAAGCTGTACATGTATGGGGGCAGGAGCGGGTAGGAAATCTCTGCACCTTCCTCTGAAATTTGCTGTGGATCTAAAACTGCTCTAAAGAAGTAAAGTCTTTAAAAAACTAATCAGTCATACTCACCACATAGAAATAAAAATGATAACTTCAGAGTTAACAGCTATGGAAACCTTTGACTAAGTTTACTTATAAAGCTGAATGGCATTATAAAAAAGAATGACTTTGCACCCTCATCTTTATTATGATATCCAAATTCAAAATGACAACTTAATATTTGCTAATAACTGCAAATTTATGAAGCTTTATTTGATTTATATAGGTAGATTCATTTATTTATGGAAGTTTTTAGATGAAAAACTTTAAATGTCATAATACATGTAAGAGTATAGCTGATATTTTCTAGATCTATAAACCTGCCTCTACAAATAAAACCATCAACCAAGGTGGCCTTGAAAGTGACAGGTTTTACACTGGTAGCAGGATATTCATTTATTAATCACTCAAAGGTGATCTTTCTTAAAATTAACAAACCAGTTGCAAGGATTGCTTTTTTGTTGTTGTTTTAGCAAAAATCTGTTTTGTATCATTTTTCTACTACCTTTTTCGGTGAGCATATAGACCAAAGAGCCATTAGGCTACACTCTATCGGAAGGAAGGAAGGGAGGAAGGGAGGAAGGGAAGAAGGAAGGAAGGGAGGGAGGGAGGGAGAGAGATAAGAGAATCCCTGGAAATAAATAATGGGACACCCCATGTCACAGAGTACAAGGAATGCCAAATAGGACCTGAAGGCTCACAGTGTGGTTTTTGTTTTGTTTTGTTTTGTTTTTGTCTGTGGGAAAATTCACTCATCAATTTCCTAATTTAGAGAATATCTCAGTAATAGAAATTTAATTAAAATATAAGTGTTAACCTAAGAATTCACAAAAGGAAAAGTAAATCACAAATAACTGTAGAGCTGTCTCATAGACAGAAGAGCTTTTCCTATTTCATCAGTACCTTTGATCTCCTTAAACATATCTCTACTCCTCCTCCATCACTGGCATTAAAGCTGTTCAGGAAAGTAGGAAGGAGTTAAGTTGAAGAGGTAGGGGAGAATTTTAGGAAAGGAAGGTAGAAAAGAAAGAAGGAAAGAGAGAAAAAGGGAGGGAGGGAGGAGGCTTTTGCAAGAAGGAATGAAGGGACATCATTTTGGCTCATTCTTTTTAACTCAAAATCTAAACCCTTGATTGACTGCAAACTAGTTTATGTATTTATAGCTAATGCCTAATAAAACAAGGATTTTTGGTTTGTTGGCTGCATCTGAACCTTGATTAGAATCTGACTTATGAAAGCCAAATTTTATGCACGGCTTACACTCAACCTTTCCTATTAAAAATTACCAGGGTAATCTAAGTTTGGACAATAAAAGAAAGAAAAGAAAAAGGAAGGAAATATTACAGAATCTCTTTATCTGGCAAGTTGCATCTTATGGAGAATTTTAAATGTAGCTAAAACTTTATGAAGTATTTGAAAAATCTTAGATTACAGCTAAAGTAGAAATATACATATTTAAGTATAGTTCTATTTGCTTAGTCTCTAGGACTTGCTGTAAATTAATCTGTAAATAAATTGATTTAAATAATAAAGTATAGTAGAAGACAGGTGAAATATTGAAATGTTTAAAAATATTTTGTAATGACATTGATGGAATATATTAGTAAACTATAAATCCATAAATCTAATCCTAATGCTAGTCAATCATTTATTCACCCATTGAATAAACTGTTAAACTCCTATATTGGACTACACTGTTTAAGGTATAAGTGAAAAGTCCTAATACATTACTTTCTTTACTTTATATCACCAACAAATGTATCTGTTGTATTTTTCCTCCTCCATACATTTGCAAATGCCTGTTAATTAGACAAGGATTGACTATGGAAGCTCATAATGTAAGTCTATAGACATAAAAATATAATCCCTGTGTAAATAGTTAAAGCTTTACTGTTAAACATCATTTTTGGTATATACATAAAAATATATAAAATACATTGTCTTACTACAACATCAAACAGTGATGTTTTCTAATAATTGCTCCAGTAATTGTGAATCTGTTTTATTTTTTATTAGCTCATTGCACAGAAACAAAGATTTTTCTAAGAGCTCTAAAAGAAAAGTAAAATTGTGCTGCTTTTAAAATTTACCTTTAAGCATATTTTATAAAAACCCAATCACAATAGTTTATTTAGACTCCATCCTCCAAGATACTTCATAAGACAAGATGAAGCAGAGCTATAATTACTTTTCTAGAGCAATGGGTATGTTTCCAAGAGCAATTTCTATTGATTTAACATTCTGATTTATAGCCCTTAGAGCTCCCGTGTGCTGCCCTTTTATATTAATTTTTCTTTATTGTCTCATTGTGGTTCACCACATGGCTCACTATATACGTAACATAGATTGTTTTCTTTTCTGGGTATATACTACCCACTAACTCTACAGACTTTTACTTTCACATTAATAAATACTCACTTTTCGTTACTTAAATCAACAGTCTCCACTATTCTTTTCTCTAAAAGCCTTCTGGTAATTTAAGTATTGATAAAAGAACTATGAGTTTTTTTTATAAATGATTTTCAGATTATTTCCATTTTTAAACATCTCAGTTCACTTACAGGCAATTCTCTTGAACTGTATGTATTCAGCAAACTGAAATGAAAGAGCTGAAATAATGACCAGAGGTGGAGAAAAATTCATAAAAAAACCTTAGTCAATACAGTGTGCTTGCTAGACACCAAAAGGCCTTTCATAAAAAACTACATTGAATATTAAAAGTACATTGTAGTTACTCACATAAATCAATCACTAGAATTAAACATCCAGTTGATAGGAAAGTAACTACTTGGTCCCCATTCCCATTCCAATCGAAAAATGTCCTACTATTCTATTTTTGCTTCAGCCACTCCTATCAGGCTCCTATTGCCGATTTTTCCATCTGAGAACAACCAGGGCTTTTGTATTTTGTCAGCCTGTGAATTTCAAGTCATCTAATATGTGTATTGGAATGTTATCTTTTATTTATATTGTCTATTATATGCTTTGTGTAAGAAAAAAAACATGAGATTTTTATAAGACATTTGTTTTAGTCCATCCAGGCTGCTATAACAAAATAGACTAGGTGGCTTATAAACAACAGAAACTTATTTCTCATATAGGGCTGGAGTCTAGAAAGCCCAAGGTTCAGGCGCCAACGAATGAGAACTCCCTTCCTGGTTCACAGATGGCAGACTTTTTCTGTGGCCTCACAGAGCAGAAGGAGCAAGGGAGCTCTCTGGCATCTCTTTATAAAAGCATTAATCCCATTCCAGTTAACAGAGCCCCCAGGAACCTACTCACCTCCCAAAGGCCCTAACTCTAAATATTCCATCACACTGGGGATTAGATGACAACAGAGGAATTTGGGGGAGGCACAAACCTGCAGTCTATAGCAGCATTCTAAAGCATCATTCATGAAAATTAACACAAGATAACTGTGACTCTATCTTTAAATTACTTTAATTTGATGCACACAGATTTTGGAGCCAGAATCCCTGTTCACATCCCACTTCCACCGTCGACTAGCTGTGCTATCTGTGCTTACCTAAACTTAAACTGTACTTACGTTTCCTCAGATAAAAATGGGAATAAAATAAGAGTACCTAATGCAGAGTGCTTTCGTAACCATTAAATGAGTTAATATTTGTAAAATGCTTAGAGGTGTAAGTTCTATCAACCATTTGCTAAGGAAAAATTTCTCTCTAAACTACAGACTGAGAAGGATCACTACCTATTTCCACAATACTTCCAGATTTACCTTAATCACACCAGTCTCGTGAACTATGTTTGGTGATGATAATCCTGGGAAGAAGGCCCAGAATATAAAAATAAGCTCCAGGAGAAACTGCATTACAATATTGTTCTCCTGACCAAGGTATCTTAGAAAACAAATATCAAAAATGCACCATAAACTGAGATTCATTCTCTTTGAAAGCAGAATAGTACCAAAGGGATCTTCAAAAATTACCCAGAATGCTTATGTCTGTTATTAAGTGAATGATAATGGGCATGCTACATAGATAAAGCTTTCATAAATATTTAAATTTGCTTTACTTACCTCTCTTCACATAAGAATCAAGCATATGTTTTAAAAAGCTCTTTGAATATTGTATCTTTTACATAATGTAATATTTCAATTTTCATAGGATTAAAACATTCAAATTGAAAACTTTTTATAAGTAGCTCTGATTTTACTGAACTGTAATCTTATCAAAATATCTAATTATTCAATATGTAAATTAAATTACATACTCATGGTAACAGCACTTGAGTCCAGAATTGATTGTTCTCTGTTGTGACACTCTCAGCTACATATGCCTGCTGCACAGTGTTCCTAAGTAAATTGGGACAAATGGAAATAAAGGTCATCTATAGATGTTTAATACCATTTGAGAAGTTGACAAAATTCAGAAACTAAGAATGCAATTTAATACTCTAGTAGAAAGAAGACATGGAATTTATTTAATACAAACCTCTAAGTCAGCACTTTTCCTTATGTCTGTTGTTAAATACCACTCTGTCCTTGCCACGCTTTGAAAGTTGGCTTTGAGAAGCTTGATTATCTTGTCCTTGCAAGTTATTTGATCTAGTTTGGAAACTCTAATGATGGTTTTCTTCATTTTTAAAATCTAATAGCTTCACTAAGGTATATTTTCTTGTTGGTTGATCTAGATCAATTTTTACATGTAACTGTTAGGGCCAATCTAAAATGATTCATGTCTTTTACTTTCCAGAAAGTTTTCCTGTATAATAAATAATTTTAAATAATTAATTCTCTTTCATTGTTTTGTGTTTTTTAATTCAGGAGCTCTACTTACAGATATGTTGGATCTCATTTGCCTTTCATTTCTACCACTTTCTCTCTGCCCTGTCACTCTGATTTTTTGTATTATGTTAATTCTGTTGGATGTTTTCCTCCTTTTCTTCAGGTCCCTTGTTACTTTAATGTATTCGGCACTGAGGATGTTGTAATTATATTGTGTTTGGTCATTATTTCTGATAGGACATTTCTTTCCTTTCCATATCCATTCCCCGTGTTCTTTGGTTCTTGCATGCTGTTGTCTTTGAACTAGTGATTTAAGGTATCTTTCCTGTTCCCAAATGTTTATATGAGAATATTTAATTCAATTTGGAGTGTTGTGTTACATTTTTTCCTCTGTTTAATTGTTGGTTTTTTGGAAGAATTTTCATCAGGTGAAGTGTTTTGATTTACACTTTTGGGTTTCTTCTTACAGTAGTTTTGAGTGGAATTGATGAGTTTTTTCTATTTTTAGACATTTGGAGGACACAATTCCAAGTTCAAACAGACTCTCTTCAGTCCGTTTAATGAGATTCAGTTTCATGAATGGATGATGGTGGTGCTGTTAGGGGGGAAGGAAGAGAAGGGGCTGGCATGTCTGTTAACTTGTTTGTTTCTCCAAGATCCTCAATGATTCCTATATTTCCTTCTTTCCCTTCATAGCCACATCTCCAATGGGTACCTCTCCTCTATTTATCTGATTTCCCTCAAGAAACATTGTTCTTCAAGGCTGCAATTTCCGGGCCTGCTTATTTTCAAGCTCCTTCCCTACAGCCAGTGTCGTGAACAACAAAGTCCCAGAACTGTGCTAAATACTTTGGCATTTATTATCAAATTTTCTCTTTTTGAACATTTGTCGGTGCTTCCTCTGAGATTTCTTCTCTTCCTTATGTTGGCCTTGCCTGTTCTGCACCCGCACAAGCTCGCAGGAGCAGCAGCCCAGGTGTGGTCAGATTTTGTGTTTATTGCTCTGCTTATAGGTAATTTCAAGGTTGTGGTATTTTCTGCCTCCACGTAAAGCTGAAGATGTTAGTCAGATGTGGCTCTGTTTGTGCTCGTTGCTGATTTTTATTTTTTGGAGGCAGGATGTTTGGGGAGACTTGGAATAAGACAACCACCATTATCATCCAGACCTATCATCCCAACATAGAATTAATTTAAAAGGGAAAGCAATTGTTTGATATTAATGTTGAGATGAAAAAAATAGATTGGTTTTCTTCTAGAGTCTATTTCTCAAAAGTCTCCCCAGTGTCTCCCCATCCTGAAATTCCCTGCTGCAACCTGATGCTAGTTGTGTCTTGACTATATCAGTGCAACAGCCTCCTTTATGGTCTTATTGGAATCAGCTCTCCCAACTCACACATCCTCTTCCATATGGCCACCAGGACTCCATCCTAAACTATAAATTAAGGCATGGTACATTGTCTTAAAACCTCCAGTTGCTTACAAAATATATAAATAAATAAAATCAGTTATATGATTTTAACAAAAGAGCTCTTTTCCAGTAGTTACGTCACTTTGCAATATAGTTTGTCAAGCCCACCTTAAAAATGTTAGCTTTTAAGGCATACACAGATTACAAAAAAATAGAAGTTTACAATGTTGCCATCATATTATTCCCTCTGACATAATACCGCATTATATATCATGTTGAGAAAGTGGTGGAAGGACTATTTTTAGCAAGGAGAGACTGAGGCAGTTTGCCCTACCACCTTCTTCCTAGCTCTTTGATAATTTAGCTATAATGAACACATCTTTTCTTTCCCAGGTAATATTGGATTGAATGACTCAAGCATATCCAATAGCAAAGAACTCTGTTGGCCTCAACCTTTCACCATCAGTCTGAACCAAAGCATCTCACTGCTATAGGATGGTGGAGTTGTCTTTTCACCCTCACATAAATTATACTCTTGTGTTACAAATACCAAAGATTTAGCAATTGAGATTAGACTTACGACTATGAAGTGCCCACCTCTCCACAAATACCAAGAACTCTGTTTCTCAAGTGATTGAATCCTATAAACCTTTCATTACCTTAGTGAGGACTCTAGAGTATCTGTTTATTTACATTAGATGCATGACTACCATTCAGACTTCCATGCACAATAATACAACAAAAAGTTCTGTGGACCTACTCCATGTAAATATCTGTGCTAACACCAGTTACACAGTAAAAATTATGAAAAATCTGTGCTAACACCAGTTACACAGTAAAAATTATGAAAAATCCACATTTGTCACTGACCTCATTTTTTAATGTTTTAAAATTCCAGAACTAAGCCCTATCTCACAATTATGATGTGAGGCATTGGGAACAAATATTCTCTCAAAGACACAATTATTAAACATATTTCTTTAACCAAAATAACGTATATTTCATTTCTGTTGCTTAAAAATTTAGTTAAAACCAGTAAAATGTATATATCTTTAAATAAGCTTAAATAAAAATTATTTCTCAACAGGAATCAAAGTTATTTTTAAGAAATAGAATATATCAAATTAACTTGGAATAAACTATCAGTTTCAATTTGTATCCTCATTTGAATATTTTTCAAAACTATGGTTAATTTTCTGATATTAATATTTGTTTAGCAACAATCACAGAAAAAACTATATCCCACAGGGCAATTATTCTTAATCTGAAGATTCGTGGATTTAAACTATATGCAAATTTGTGTGTTCATGCCTATTTTGGTGGCCAAATATATTTTTCTGGCAAGGGAGAGTCCAAGGAGGTTAATAAACTTTCAAGAGGTAACGAGTTAAAACTCCAAATAGAAATACTGGTATTTTGAAATTTTACTTTTGTCCCTAGAGCTCTCTCCTCACTGGTGCTTTTAAACTACAAAAATAATTTGAAATATGCTCTACTTTGAAGTAACATATGAGATATCTAAAATGCAATTGCCTGATAAATTCCTTTATGACAGTGAGTAATATCTAACGTAAGCTAATTTATTATTGTATCCCATGGTTATACTAGACTGAAGAGGAGATAATGGTTTGCTATTTTCTAAAAATTGCAAATACACCAATAAATCAAATTTTTATTATTCCTTTAGTCTTTTTGTTCATAATTATAAAGATAATTAATTTCATCCATGCCAACAGTATGCTATTATCTTAATACCCTATGGTATATGTAAATAACAACATATAGTTTACTATTTTTGGTAAAATTCCATTGGTATCAATGACATTTTTAATTAAAATGCCTAGTCAACCAAAAAAATAGATTGAAGTGCTGCATTCCTTTGACAGTCAGATATGGTGAATAATCAATCCTCACTAATTGGAGATTATTTTAAATGGATTAAAATGGTTTCCTTTCGTAATCCATTGAACCTCAGGTGTTTAAACTTTCTTTTGTGTGTGTACATTATCTTCCATTGGCTGAGACAGTGTAGTAGACAAATAATTTAGTTCCAAATGACATCATTGAACACATAATATAGTAAGTATGGCTTATAAAAATTACAGTCTAAGCCACAACCACAACAAAAGGCAAGAAGAGTTAGATATTGTAACTTCAAATAACTATTCTGTCTCTGTGTCACTCTTGGCCACAGATTATCCTAATTTTATTTTATAATTGTAGGCGTGTGGTGTTACCTAGTTTTCAAATTATCCTGGAGGCCTGAGAAGCAATCACAAGTGTTACTGTCTGTGTAGGGTGATGGAAGACACTGTATCCACATTATCCACAGATTCTGCTTTAAGAACACTGCCTAATGAGGTACAATTAGAAGCTTCTGGAGACGGCTTTATGGGGGAAAAAGACAATTTGGGAAGGAAAAGGAGAGTACTGGAATGGTTATACTGAGCAAAAAGAATTGCATTTCAAATACCTGAGGCATGGGGAGGCAAAGTAGAAAAGCAAGGAGGAGGCTCTGAAATAAGCAGTGTCTTATATTACTTTGTCCCTCCAGTTGGAGGGAGTGTCCATAGATGGCAATCAGGTGTCATAAGCAGAGACAGTCTAAATGCCAAGACAGGATAAATGCCAAGGCAGTCAGTTGAATAAGGTACAAGCAATCTGGCATTATCGGCAACAAAACAGCAAAGACAAGAATCTTTATGCAATCTATAAAACTTAAAACAGGATGTTGATTTCATACTTGCTCTGGGAGTGGACTTGGACAGTTCACATTTTCCCATTTTTTGTTTATAAATAAGGGATATAGATACCAAGCTAATTCAGACTTGTTAGGGAAAAAAACAAATAAATATAATTGCAAAGCACTTTGCAGACAGGAGATAAATTCATGTCCTTTTGGGGATTTTCTAAGTATATAAATGACCAATATATTTTCTTCTTCAATTTCTATTAGATATTAATCAGCCAACATTTATACTCCATCTAATAGGTTTTTTTTTTGTTACAGTTGGTGTATTTTCAGGCATAGGGATAGAGAAGATATATAAATATCCCTCTCTTTCTTTAAGGTTTGAAGTGCGTGGCAAAGTCCCTCGCACATATTAGTCACTCAATAAATATTTGCTGAATTTCTTCAGTTTTAGTGGGAAAAGATTATGGAGCATTTATAAGGCATTCTTGTTAAGCAAGCAGAGCAAAACCATGTGTTTCAAACTGAAAGCAAACAACTACTTCACTGATTTTACAATGTGGAAGGTACTGTAAAATAAAAGAAAGACTCAGAGTGATTTTCCCATACTCTATGGAACCAGACAATAACCAGAGCAAAGCACAACCTTCAAAGGGAGTTTTTTTTCTGGAAAAGTAGACAGAAAAATAGAACATGATTTTCAATGGCAAAAAGAATTACAAAATCCAAAATGAACTGTTTGGAAATTTAACCCCACCTTCCCGGGGAAACTATTTCCTATAAAAAATATTCCAGTGGGAATTAGGATCCAGCTTTCTACGATCAAACAATAAAAGTAAATGGATTTTCATTTGAAAAATGAATATGCTTTAACATTTTAGAGCTATTACAATCCTACACTTTTTCACTCAACTTGATAAACTGCTGATTAAAAGGCAATCACCATAATGGGTCATAATGAAAACCCCTGCAGTGATTTTCATATTTATTACCAGAGTACTGAGCTAATTAACTATAAGCTACCTAAAGGGCTACTATGAAGATAAAAGTTCCTGAAACTACTCTCTGTTTTGTTTTCATGGCATGGGCATGCTGTTCTATGCCAGGAGTTACCATCAAAGAGTCAGCTATAGCAAGTGGCGGAAGTGACTGGGGTGTAGCCTTGTTCCAGCTGGAGGCTGACAACATAACTATGTGGGCTGAGATGGGGTTCAAGGCCAGATTAGTGGTGAGTGCAGGAAGAGAATTATGTGATCAGATGGTGTCAGCACTAAAGCCGGAAAAAGAGCAACTTGGAAAGCTGGATCTGAGCTTTAGTCATCTGGGATGGTTCAGAGAGCCCCAAATCAGCTATTGAGGAGGCACTCTACCAACCGCTTTAAATGGAACTAGAGTCTTCCACGTCAGTGGCCATGTCAGGCAGCCCCGTGACGGGAGCTCAGCTGTGCAGGGAGAGGGTGCAATCCTCCACCGGAGCAGAGTGCACGTCAAACCCTTGGCATCTTGTAGGTTCATTAAGAGTCTTGATAACCCCAAGGATTATGCTTAGACCTTGAAAGCCAGAATCTCTCCAGAGTACTGAATCTTCTCTTCTCACATCCCTTCACCCTCCCCAGCTCCATCCAGACTTCCCCATTTGCCATCCTATTTAGACTTCCGCCCTCCACAGAGAATATTTTCTATCACTGGTGAGAAGGCAAGAGGAGAATTCGACTCATCTTTCATCTTTCCTACAGAGCGCCCCTGCACCCACTGCAGCAGTCCACCCAGATTTCAAACTCAATGTATCATTCTAAACTTGAGACATCCTGGCTCTCCTTTCCTTGTCTTTGGTCTTGACACCCCATTGATCATAACCCCTTATAGTGGTAACATGCAATCTGTGCCCTTGATTTTATCAGAGGCAGTATAGCATGGTAGTTGAGAGTACAGACTCTGGATTTAGAATGTCTGTGTTCAAATTCCAGCTTTATCATTTACTAGGTGTGTGATTTAGTTACTTACATAACCCATTTTCTCCTCTATTAGCAGAAATAGGAGGCATCTACCTTATAAGGTTCAGACTTATATAGCACTTAATGCCTGGTACCCTCCATAAGCATGTGCTGGTATTACTCTTCTGGAAAAGGTCTCCCTATTTTCTAGACCTATAATATCTCTTACCTAGCTAGACCTCTGATACTGCCATCCCACCCCCGTCATGTCATGCCACATCGCTGCTGATGCCCCCCAGGTGACAGTTATTCTTTTATGGCATGATTTTGATGGGACAATCAATAAGGGAATATATTTCCTATCATACTAAAATCTTACCTAGGAGATGGTCTTTCAGTTTCTCAGCAATGGGAAAAAACAGTGTCAGGGATAAGTTTCACAACATGCGTTTAATGTAAGAAAACAGTAGACTCCACATTTCACAGCCCTCAGGCTGGCACTTAATCTAAATTATTCTGCTTCTCAGAAGCTTTATTAGTGGGTGTTCTTTGTGGGCAGACACTGTGCACTGCTATTATAGTTCCAGATGGGGATGAAAAACATAATATCTCTGCCTTGTTCTTACTGAGCATTTGTACAGATGAACAAAACAGTTCTGATAAGAAAAAATCAGAGAATAGACTAAAGCTTGGAAATGCCATAATAAGTAAATTCTTTCTGAAGTAAATGTCAGCAGCTCTGTTCTCATTTCAAATCTTCAATTACTGTTCTGCTGTTTCACGTATGAGAGAATGTATGACAAAATTAGCTACCCATGGATGAACCAATGGTAGGCTTTTCCATACTGAGTATCAACCCAGGAACACTCCTTTAACCATGGAAGGTGCTCAATTGACATCCTCAATAAGTGTCAACAATTTTCATTCTTCGGTGATGTTATCCCACTTCAAATTTTCATTCTTCCCAATTAAAAGACACAGATAAACTTCTCAGTTGTCTTGAGCATTTACCCTTCCTAGATATCTGCAATGGGCAGGATTGTGCCCCCTTCCCCAAATTCATATGTTGAAGCTCTAACCCCCAATACCTCAGAATATGCTTGTATTCGGAGATAAGGCCTTTGAATGGGGTAATCAAGTTCAGATGAGGACATTAGGGTGGCCCCAATCCAAACTGACTGGTGTTCTGGTAAGTGGAGGAAATTTGGACTCACAGGGAGCTACCAGGGACATGAGTGCACAGAGGGAAGACCACGTGAAGAGGCAGCAAGAGGGCTGCCATCTGCAGAGCAAGGAGAGACACTTGGGAGGAAACCAACCCTACTGGCACCTTGATCTCTAACTTCTAACCTCCTTGATCACCTCCTACTATTTGTGGGAAAATATATTTCTGTTGTTTAAGCTCCAATGTTGCTGGCAACCCTCGGCATTCCTTCACTTATAGATGCATCCCTTCAATCTCTGCTTGCATCATCACACGGCTCTATGTCCTTCTTTCTGCATCTTGTCACCTCCTCTTATAAGGACACCAGTCATATTGGACTAAGGTTCCTCCCTATTCTAGTATGGTCTCATTTTTACTAATTCATTTGCAACAACCCTATTTCCAAGGAAGGCCACATTCTCAGGTTCCAGTAAGAACCCAGTATAGCATCTACAAAGAGCAAATGTCTGTACCAGATTTTGACAGATGACTGACAAGATCCTAGCACATTTTCTTTGTGGTATTTGAACAATTTTTGTGGGTGTCATTTCATCTAACACTAAGTAGAAAAAGGACCACAAAAAGTGAACAGCGAACTAGAAAGAGAACAAGGCAGCATTCATAATAAAGAAAACAATGAAGAACTTGTTCAGGAAATAAATGTAGAAAGCTTTATGTAATAGTCTCCTTATTTTAAAAAAATTGCTTTACACAATAAATGATAAAAGTTAGCTTTAGCTTCACTGTTAAGAATAATAATAAATGTCAATTCTAGGGCATGATTACTTGCTGAGTCTTACGGAAGTAGGTAGCAGAGCAAATCTCCACTGACCCATGGATGACTTTTTTTCTCTCAGCATTAAAACTGTGAAACAACTCGGACTCTCCCTAAGACCAGCTAACTAACCCTTCTCAAACCAGCTACACTCAGAGGATGCTACTGAAAGATTTTTTTCTTTGAAAATGTTTAAATCAGTTCTAAGTGGCGAGTCTTAATCCTTACCAAAATCATTCACCTTGGCCAATCATCAGGCTTGAATGAATTCTGGCTTAGAAATAACCATCCCTTGAACCAACATATACCTAAGCAAATAGGTCAGGGCTCATAAAAGTATTTTAAAGTGCAATGGTCCCCCTTAAAACAAGATGCATCTTCCAACAACTGTTCACTAAAACTTTACTTGTTATAATAGAAATGGCTGTCTCCAGTTTCTGTTAGAGAAAGACAGTTTGCTCCTGGAATGTTCATTGCTTGATTTCCTATTTTTTAGTGCCTAGACCCTTTCCATTCTACTATTTTCATCCACCCTCTAATCCATTCTTTACGACAATGCCTGTTCTTAGCAATTACTCTTTCTGATGGGTACCAACCCAGACAGAACTGAACTGATGCACCAATATGGCCTCATCAGGGAGAACCTGAAACCACAATATTCTCTCTTGTATTACCCTGTCACATAAGCTGCCCTTATTGTGTCTACTTTCTGATTCCTATCACTCCTTGGCTCACTAAAATCCCAACATCTGTTCCAACTGATTAATAAAAACTACCCTCTCACCGTGCCATTTGATACTGTTGAAGTTTCTTCATTCACATTCCCACACCATTTTCTGTTGGTTCTTCTGAGTCTTAATTTGCTTCTCTGCTATGTACTCTCTCTTTCTCACTCTCTTAAAAAAAAATAGGTTCGGGTATCCATTAGCTCAACATGTATTTATTGAGCACCTACAATACATTATATATTTTGCTGGATATTTATGATAAAGCATAGAATAAGACAGACATTATATCAAGTCTTGCACATGCCACTATTGAGAGCTAGACCCATACTTTTACCTGCTTGAAAGATCCTCTAGATCAATGATCTCAAAATCAACATATTTTTTAATATTTACTTCCATAATCCATAGAGTTCATGACAACATTTACAAAGGTGGCATTCCCCTAAACTCCATGTTCACACGTACGTTCACATATCCATGGTTGTCAATTATACCCCCTAATACTACTCCAACTTGCTTCCTCTTATTAAAAATAGAAATTAAACCTTATTTCAACCATTTGCTTTCAAGACTTCATAATCTGTATTTTTACAATTGCTGTTTAACTGGTCTTCCACCTCTGGATTCAGTTCCTCTTGATGACTCCACGTGATCATTAGAACAAAGTCTAAATTGTAAAAAGGACCTTAAAATATGAAACCAACCTATATCACTATTACAAAGAAAATCAGTCAAGAAAACTGAAAAGTAAAGCACTACCATATAGAGGGTGAAAAAATGAACTACAATCTGTGAGAAAATTTTTGTGACATATTAAATGACCAAAGATTAGCATGCAAAATACATAAAAATCTCCTACCTATCAACAAGGAAAAAGTAACTTCCTAGGAAATGATAAAAAGAATTGACCAAAAAATTTTAAAGAAGACTACCAATGACCAATAATCATATGAAAAGATGTTCAATCTCACTGATAATCAAGGAAACACAAATTAAAACCATGGAGATTCCATTTCACACTAGCAAAAATTTTAGGCTAATTGGTGCCAAATATCACTTGCATAAGAAATAACATAAATCCTCACCACTACTGGTGGGAGTTTAAACTGGTTTAACCACTGAGGAGAAAAGTTTCCTAGCAAAACTGAATATGTACATAACCTACTTCTATCCAGCCACCCCATTAAATACTCTGAAGTCTTGCATATAAATAAGAAAAGTTTGCACATAAGCATTGTTCATAAAAATTTGAAATAACCTAAATGCCTATCAGCTATGAAATTATGAAACTATGAAAGTTATACTATATCCCTTCAGGAGAATTCTACTCCTTATAGTAGAGCCTTATAAGAGAGAGCATTTTGGTTAACTGGGAAAAAGGAAGGGAAATACAATCAGGAGGAACAGATTTTCAGGCTGTGGTAATGCTCTATTATGTTCAACTCATTTTATTATGATTTAAACTCTCAGCATATGGCTCCATTTAATTACCTAAATGCTATATTTTGCATTGGAAAAAAGTTCTTCTCTGTATTTCCCGTCACCCTAAGAACCACAGCCATGAGCTGTCTTCTAACACCACAAAACACACACACACACACACACACACACACACACACATTTTAATCCCATTATGACATGATTTTTTTCATTGTTCAGAAAACGATTTTCTTTTAATCTGCTCTGATTTTGCACCTCCTACTTTTTTTTCTCAGAACGCCTCTTCCTCCCCATTTGCTGACTGTTGGTTTAAATGGCATTTTCCCCTTAAAACTTCCCAATACCAGCAGGCAGAGTAAACCATTTTTTCTTTTGACATCCCATTGCACTCTGAGTAGTTCTCTTCTACTGCTTTCCCTAAATCATGCTAATGTTATTCATGTCTCCCCGTATTGTGAATACAGATATTCTCTCCTGTTCATGTCTTTCTAAAATTCTCATTTCTACTCCAGCATTTGATAAGTGTTCATCAAATTATTTAATTTAAATGAACAGAAATGAAAACTATTGCAACATGTAAAATATAATATCATCAAGTTTTTTGTTGCATAGTGACATAAAAATCACCATTATTTACAGGGAAAACTTGCAAAATACACAAGCAGCGTATTCAGAATAATGCAAAAACGATTACACAAAATCAAATAACATCAGGGAACAGAGTGCTTGACCAAAAAAAAAGAGCAAAGGGAGGAAATACACGATCATAATCTCACTCGGAAGACAAAAAGAAAACTTGGAAAGGTCAGAGATTTGGCACTTTCAAGTACACAGTTCTCTCTTTAAAATGGTGGTTCATGACACACTCTTAAAGATAAAAACTCTACATTTTCCATACAGACTGGGACTTGAATACTTGAATGCCTAGAGAAAGAAAGAAAAACATGAAATAGAATGTTCCTGAGGAAGGCAGTGAGTGGTGTTGAGACACAGTGTTTATGGATGATGTAAGTCTCTATCAGCCATGAAACTACAATTTGCACAAGACCAAGAAAGCAACTGTTTCTAAATCACAAGAGAAGGCACTTTAGATAGCATTCTACACACCTTCAGTGGCACAGCTGATGCTTAACTCATCATGACAATTCAGAGTTAATCGATTTCACCATGAAGAAAATTGAATAACTTCTACATAATACAACACAAAAGTAGGAAGCTGGCATAGTGGTTGGCTTTCATGTTATAAAAGTATTCCAGCTCCTAGTATTTAAGCCACAATATGGCTTTTAAATATTATACATATTTAATTTTTAAAAATGTATTTCAGGTGATATAGCAACCTACCTTCAAAACATGAAGATTTGCTACAGTGGTGATGCCTACTTCAATGCACATTGATTATTTTTAAAAATGATTAGAAACAAGAAATCCCACAAATATTTCTATAATGGCAGCATTGTAAGACATTTTCTTTTCCTAAGAAACAATACTAATTTGATAATTTGATATGTTTGTTCAAAAGCAATCCATTTCATGGGAAAGACAGTGGATTTTAAAAGTTCTCACCAGAAGGAAAAACATTTGTGGCTATAGTGTGGTGACGGATGTTAATTAACTTGTGGTAATCATTTTGCAATATATACATATATCGGATCATTATGTTGTACACCTTAAACTAACACAATGTCACATGTCAATTATATCTCAGTTTAAAAAATTAAAATTAAAAAGCAATCCATTTCATGAAATCCTATCATTTTAAACAGATAACCTGCTAATGATAAAATGAGAAATATAAATGTCTTTTAATCCATTCTCTTTGCCAGTCTGCTCCTCCTTGACATGGACAATGTGCTCCAGGACATGAATAGTAATTAAAAGAGAGAAACCACGAATGTGAGTATATTATTCTCATCAGACTTCCTCAATGTAGTTTCCAGCGTAACCTTTTTTTTTCTCATGGTATTGATTTGCAATGAATCAACATCAGGCAAAGACTTTTTCATAACACAAACTGTCCATTTTAGGGGACACACAGCCAATGAAAACCTCATAAAATGAGTGCTTGCTTTCCTTGGGATTTCAATCCGTGCACATTAAAAAAGCTAGCATTCAAAGTTACTAACACTTTTATAGCCTCTCAGGGGAAGTTAACAGAGGCCAGAAGGAACTGACTAGCTTTATTTTGCTTTTAAAAGAAGACATCAAAACATGTCAATGAAAGCTCATGGACCTATGGAGCTGATAAGGGACTAGTTAAATATCATAGTTAACACCTTGTTGACAAAGCTCTCAGGGAATTTATTCTCTTTCTTTCTTACTTTTTTTTTTCCTTTTCTATTCTGAGACTCATAAACAGCAATTCAGTTTGATCCACAGAATTTTAGCTACAGGATTAATTTCTAACACCTTCACTGGAATACCCAAGACAGCTGTGACCATGAGCAAGTGGTATAACTATACATATCCTCAAAACCTCCCAAAGGTACACTGCCGTGACTCCCAAGGCCTGATATATAAAACAATCTGCCTTAGTTTTATACAGTGAAGTACTGACACTCCACCCAAATGGAAGATGGTTCCTACGCACATCATGTAGCACTATAACTTGAGAAACTAGTCCATACCTATAGCTTCCAAGCCCCAATGTGACACAAATACATGAAAAGAATGACCTAGAGGCTAAGCAGAGTAAATATGACAAATTCTTACCTAGTATGTATAACATCCAATAGAGTTTTAGGCAGTTGTGGTTGCTTGATAAATATTTAGTTAAGTATTTGTGCATATATTTGAACTTAAGATCAAGAATGCTGTGACGTGAAATATGCTGAAAACTTGTCATGGCTACATTGTAACTCATATGTTAAGTGTTAGATTTGCTGATTGATTCTTATGAAAATTTTGTCTTGAATTATCCTTAAGCCACCAGTTGAAGGGCAAAAGAGTCTATCTGGCTATTTTCATTACTCACTGCAATTTCTCCTTTGGTAAAAATATGCAGGCATCTAAATTCAAATTCACTTTTAATATAACTGAGTCAACCCCACTGATATGTAGCCTCTCACAAGATGTATTTTTATTTCCAGCTGGGATGTAAAACACTAATAGTATTTTATCAGATGTGATGATGAAATAATAAAAAATTGTTCTCATTAGAATAGTGTCAACTTGTTTTATGTTTTTCTTTTCTACCTCTGTGATAAAATGGATCTATATCACAGGTTGGAAAAAAAGAGTTTTACTGTATTTGTTTGAGCAGTTTGCTGAGAAGAGAGGAGCTAGTCCCACCATTCAGCATGCTTATAGGAGATACAAGCAGGCCTCTCAGCAGCTGAGTGGGGAAGAAGTCCTCCCCACCAAAGTGCCTGCAGTAATGGCACAGGTCATTGCTGACAACCAGGTGGGGCACTGGCCTAGCCCCCAGTCCACCTGGAGTAGTTACAATTCAGCCACAACAGGAGGGTGCGAGCAGCCCACACAGGGTACATCCCTGGAGTCCCTGGTTCTAAGGCCGGGGGTGCGGAGGATTGGGTAGGACACCTACTACTTAGGGCCACTGCTTTCAAGACCAGAATAGATGGCTGGGTCTCTTGGTTGAGGTCTGTCCATTTATGAAGTGTCTCTTTCCTACCTGGAGTCTGTCTACCTCCTAAACCGAGGTGCCTGTGTGCACAGTAAGCCCCAGCTTCCATCCTGCCCTCTCTCCACTGTAGGCTGGCGTCCAGTAACTGCTTTTCAGCTCCCAGTCTATGAAGCTGGAGGGGACTAGCCCTAAGGGAACATTATGGATGTGGATTCTGACCATACTCAACTTTATACCCTACTCATCTAAGGCCCTTCTGCTGGGATGTGCCATGCCAGAGCCCTGCATTTCCCTGGAACCCAAACTCTTCTGCCAAATGACAAAGAACACCAAGAATGTTTAATATAGTCACTATCCCCTCAATTGCCCGCTTCAAGCCTACATTGAAAGACAACTTTTTATTCAATTTTACCACTTTTTTCCTGTTTTGCTCAATTATTCATGGTGAATAAGAATTTTCCACTGATTAGTGTAGCTACCTACATTTCTGATTAGTGTAGATACCTACATTTCAGCTTCAATTTGATTATATAGTTCAGGAGCCACAATTCCAGGCAACCTTTTTGACCAACCCCAGCTTCGTCTCTCCAGGCAGATGAAAAGCCCCTACTCTGTGCTCCCACGATTCACTCTGCACATGAGCAGAAGCATCCCTCACCCTCAGTGTATTTCCCTTTACTTGTCTGTCTCTCCTACTAGATTGTGTACCCCCTTTAGGACAAAGTAATTCTTTTTTGTTCTCAACACCCAATAGGTCCTGACAAATAGGCACTTTCCATCTTTTCTTCTTGAATTAATAACAACAAGTATAGCTAACACATTTACTGGGTGCTTACTATGGACCCAGCACAGTGTTAAACACTTTGTGTGTATCCTCTCATTCAATTCTAAGAGCACCTTAGGATTCAGGTAAATATACTACTGTCATTTTACATGTTGGATTTTATATGTGGGGAAACTGAGGCTCCAGAGCAGGCATCCTTAGTTATATGCCAGAAGTCTCTCTTGTTATGTCACTCGGATTAAGAAATGGATGGATGGATGGATGGATGGATGGATGGATGGAGGGATGGATGGATAGACAGAAGGAGGGACAAATAAGCAGGTCTACCAGGTTAACTAATCCCTGAAACATATGGAGTATGTGGAAAGTTACAGAATATGGATAAAATATACAATAACAAAAACATATGCTTACTCTTCTCAACACATTTATAGTAGGGGACATGAAATGGACACTAATAACCATACTACAAGTTAGAAAGAGATATAAAAGAGAAAGCTATACACAAAATGCTATGGTTAGTCAAAGGGAAGCTACTTGCAACAAGGCCAATTAGGAAAGGTTTGATGACCATTTTTTATGGCTTATTCATTCAATTATTCACCAACAAACATGAACCCAGTGTTTATTATATCTAGGTATCTGCTGAAGGTAAAATGCAGCAGGCTTTTCTGAACTTATTAAAAATATGAAAAAATAACTATTTTCAAATCGCCACAAAACATTTTATTTCCTGTGACTGGTAAGGGAGGAAAAAACCAATTTCCCGTTTGTTCTCAAGAGGCCAGGCCACTCCACCGAGCACTTACAGGTTTACAGCTCTTAGTCACCTTCGCCTGCAGTTTTGAGGCAGCCCTAAACACTGCTAAAATAATCCCAAACCTCAGTAGATATGCGAATTGTCCTGCATAGTAATGTTTCTCTTCTTTGTGTAAAGTAGTAGGGTTACAGATAGCAGCAGATTTTTGAGAGATTATGTCAACTGATGTTTCATCTGTTCATTTATTTATTCAATGTGCTAGAAGAAAGAAGAGTCATAAGTCTTGGGCTGTGAGAACCGAGGACGTAACGAGGAAGATTCCCTCAGGAAAAAGAAGACTGTGGGTCCCAGAGACACAAAGGCAGTGGCAGGAGGACCTGAAGAGATTGTGTGGACGCCCCGTGACAGGCATGGCTGACGGCTTCCCGGAGCAGGCTGACTCACATAATGTGCACAGTGTTATGGCCATTCATATATGCTCATCTTCCACAGCCTCTTGCTGGGTAACATGTGGTGCCAGACCAGTGTTTAGGGGAAACCTACAGAGCAATGGGGAGCAGCAGAAAAGAGTAGGACAAACAATAACCAGGACCAAAGACTCTACCCCCAGAACCCTCCGCGTAATAGAGACCAAGGTTAGAGTCCTCAATCCTGGTGGGGCTCTTGCTACTACATTTGCATATTAAAGAGAAGGAGGGCCCCAGTGGGCTAGAAAACCTGAGGACACGATGCTCTCACAAATGAATATGGTGTACTCCGCTCTCAAAGGACTTGCTGTGTTGGACTTTGATGTATGAATAGATTTTAAACTCATTCTAGGCCAGTGAGAAAGTATGAGTGAAGGCCAGAATGTGGAAAATCCCAGAGCGTGCAGGTTTTTTTTTTTTTTGAATTGGGAAAAGAAAAGTGTTTTCTCTGTTCCAAAAAGCTTACTTAAAATGTACTTTTGGAACCCAATCCATTTAGAAGCTGGGGACTTCCTGAATAAATTAGAAGAACAAAATGCACTAAGTCTTTGCAGACGCAGAGCTAGAAAGAGGTAGAGAAGTGAAAAAATGAACAAACAATTATTTTTGGTTCCCCCTTTGCAATCAGTAATGAGGTAGCATATTTTAACTCTATAAAAATCCATCATTATTAAGCATTTATAATCTTAACCTAGAAGTATATTTTGAAATGTTTAACTACAAATATCTTGTTTAATTAACTCATGCGATTGCAGCAAACCCTGCCTTTTTATTAATCTGCAACTTTTCAAAGACTCTTCTAATGCTATCATTTGCCTAAAAGTAATGAAAACATAATAATATGATAATAACAATATCTTGTATTAGCACACCTTTTGCTTTTAACAGTTTTTAAAACATTTGCATCAATATGGCTACTATAATGTTCACAGTTCTTTCTCATTATATTGTCTCAAAATCCTTACGAGACAGATTGGGCAAAGACATCTCCTAATCTCAAAAGAGGAAGCAAAGGCACAGAAGGGAAAAGATTGGCTCAAGACTACAAAACCACTTATTGGTTTTATCTCTCAACTTCTAATCCAGAGTTTTTGCTAATATCTAAAATGCCTCTCTGTGTCTACAATAATCCCCAGGTTTTGCAGGTCCCCTGCATAAAAGATCATCCATAATAACCTGTCAGAGCACTCATATTACAAATTTGAACTAATTATAACTATATATTTTTTAAAATCAAATCTGACTTTGAAAGTGTTCACCTATCAGTTCAAGTAATGTAATAATTCTGGGAGACAAGCAGAGAATGGGGACAGACATATTCATAGTCTAGAAGATTTAACCTGTTAATATCTAACAATATTTACTTATACTCCAAATGCGGTAGTGTTTGGCATGCTTTGTTGTTAAACACAGAAGAAGAAACTACACAGTTTAAAACATTGCCTTTAGCCAAAGCAAGAATGTCAGCCACAATTTTTTCACTTGTATTGTATCACAGGGGAAATCAATATCTCCAGGGGCTGATAATGAAGAAGTAAGGAAAAAAATGTAGACTTAAATTGATTCAACCAAGGTAATGAATGTAATTATGATGATATGATAAACCCAAAATTGAGAAGAAATTTGACAGATTAATTTTCCCTTCAGCACTGCAACTTCATGCTCTTAGCAACATGACTTATACTAATTGGGGTCACTGCTCCACAGCTTCAGACAGATATAATTTATAGCTTGAGTCTTCACTTGCTGTATAATATTGTGTAAATTATTTAATTTTTTAGTTGGTTTCAAGAGTAAAAATTTTTGATGAAAATATTTATTCCCAGGAGTTGTTCTAAAGGTGAAAAAGTTCATTGAAATATACCAAACTACTCACTTTTTATTTTATCAAGAAATTCACATGTTCTTTTGCTTTCTTTTGAATTATATATAAAACTAAGACTAATGACATAAAATTTATTCCTATCCTAGCTTCAAAGCATTTTGAAGAGAAAGAATAAGGTTAGAGGCTTGCTCCTACCATGAAAAAGAATACTATAAAGCTAAGATATTATTATTATACATGAACAAATAGAGCAATTGCACAAAATAAATAGGCCAACATCTCAATGGAGACTTAATGGAATTATCATGAAAGATTAGTGATGAAAAGATGGAGTATTCAATAACTGATACTCCAGTAAGGGATAGCCCTATGGGAAAAAATTAAAGCTGCACATCTATCTTACACTATACACAAAAATCTATTCCCATTGGATTAAAGATCCAAATACAAAAAGCAAAAGAAAACACGGAAGATGTTTTACCTTATGATTAGCACCATTTTTCATAAGATACAAAAGCATAATTCATAAAAATAAAATGATCAATTTAACCATTTAAAACTTCAACTTTCTGTGCATAAAAAAAGTATAATCAGTAATTATAGATAGTAAATAAAGATATAAATCCAGAACTTATAAAGGACTCCCACAAATCAATAAGAAAAAGAGAACAAAACAATAGAAGAGTGTACTAGAGTTCTCCAAAGAAACAGAACCAGTAAGATATGTACAAGAGATTGATTATAGGAAATGGCTCAAGTGGTTATGGACGCCAAGAGCTCTATAAGCCAGCTGCAAGCTGGAGAACCAGGAATGCCAGTGATGTAATTCAGTCTGAGTCAAAAGCCTGAGAATCGAGGCCTGACAGTTTAAGTCCTGATCTTAGTCCCAAAGTCCCAGAATCAGGATCAACAATGTCTGAGGGCAGAGGACAGATGTATCAGCTCCAGCAGAGGGTGAGCCCACCCTTCCTCTGCCTTTTGCTTTACTCAGGCCCTCAACAAGTTGGATGATATCCACTCACACTGAGGAGGGTCATATATGCTTCACTCAGTTCACCAAATCAAATGTTAATCTCTTCCACAGACACATTCACAGACCTAGAAATAGTGTTTACCATATCAATAACACACACACACACATATATATAATTTTTTTAGTTTTTTTAAAATAAATAGTGTTTACCAGCTATTTGGTCATCCTTAGCCTCATCAAGTTGACACATAAAATTAGCCATCACAAAGAATAATTTGAAAAAAACAAAACGAAAAAAAAAGCCATTCACAGAAGAGAAATCGCAAATGACTGATAAAAACAAGAGAAATGTTTTAAAGTCATCAGCAATCTGAAAAATGTAAACTAAACCACTAATTGACCCTACTGTATACACAAAGGTCACATAAATCATGAATTGTAGAGGATGTGGAGCAAAGGGAATTCTTATACATTGCTGGCCAGTATAAACTGGTACAGCCATATGACTGAGAAGTTTTGTAATGTCTCATGAAGTTGAAGAGATGTGTATACATGTATATACACTCAGAAATTCCACTCATATGTATATAGATGGACAAAACTCATACATGTGTACAAAATATAAACAATGTATGTTCATAGCTGAACTTACTGTAATTGAAAAAATTGGAAACAACCTAATTGCCTCTTAACTGAATAATGGCAAACTTAGAGCAGTTAAAATAAATGAATTGGAGATACATATATCAACAGAGATGGATCTCACTAAATTAATACTGAGCAGGAAAAAATAGTAGCATAAGAGTGAAGAAAATTAATTATTTATATCAATGTTTAAAAATGCAAATCTAAGCTGTATGTATCACTTAGGGATGTAAACATATGTACCAAAAGCATATTTAAGAAAGAATACATGGCATGATAAATCCAAATTTTGGATTATGTTAAAGGAGGGAGTGAGATGGAGAAAAGAATGCAAGAAGCTTCAACTAATTGGTAGTATTTTATTTCCTGAGCTATACAGCATGAACAAAGATATTCACAGTATCATAGTTTAAACTTTTTTGAATGTATTGAACTTGTCATAGTATTTTTGTAAAGATTCTTACCGTCACTCATAATTTTAGAAATGCAAATATTACAGAGATTTAATTACCTAGAAATATGTTTATGTAGAAGCCCCCATCCTCTGAAGCATTTCTTTCTCCAGCCTGATGAAGTAAATCATTTGCACTTCACAAAGCTTTTGACACACAGAATTCTACTTTATGAAGATTAATTTTGCATAATTTAAAAAATAATAATTCTGTTCATGAAGGCAATTATTCAAATACAATGGGTTTTGCTAGTCTGTGATGAGCATACAGCATGGATTTGCACCTTTTCAGGAAATCTACAAATGTAATTTTACATGGAAATGATACATTCAATTGACTCACTAAAATGATATTTTTAATATGTAAAACACTAAGATGTAGTAAAATTTTCACAGATCAATATTTTAGTGCCTATATTGAATAGCCTAGGTGTTTGAGTTCAAACTAACTAGAACTCATTGCCCATATATTTTTTAAAGATCATTCTAGTGAGATATTAATAAATAAAATATAAGCTGAACCAAGATAACAAAGTAAGTTTATTCATATGCATAAATTTGTTTTCCAACATGAAGCGCTGGCCAAAGGAAGGTAAAAAGACCAACATTGCTGAGTACAGGGTAGGCATAAGAAATAGGTCTTATTTTTTCCACTTATAAATAAGAAAACAGGGGATTAATGGGGTCAGACAATATATGTAATGCTGAACAGAGGGAAAGTAGCCAAACTAGGGTAAGAATACCATTCTTCAGATCTCATACCATCCTGCCTTGGAAACAGCTAGCTAATAAGCAGGAAGCAATGCAAATAATATAGTTTCTCTTCCCCACATTTATGGTATTTTTCAAGCCAAATATTAGAAAAGAATGTGTGTGTGTGTGTGTGTGTGTGTGTGTGTGTACTTAACACTACACAATTATAAAACTGATCTTTAAAACAGAAATGATAATATACATCTTAAAGTGTTATTAGTGGGCCAGTAAATATACTTAGGACTTGAAAATGAGCAACTTCCAAGCATACATTTCAAAAAGTTCTGGCTTAGGTTGCAGAGGACCCATCCATTCTGGACTCTACCACCACTTGGGTGACTGAGAACAAGTCACATAATCCTGTCTGAATCTCAAGTTAATCCAAGTTTTTCAGGGGTTGAGGGAAAGAGAGAGAGAGAGAAAGTGAAGGAGGAGGAAGAGAACAACTTAGAATATTTATGAAAACATGAAAAAATAGATCATTTATAATTGAATTATTCCACAAGTGCAATCACCTTCTATAAATAAAATTATGTCCCTTTATATAATGTTTTGGTGTTTACTAAAAATTCTATTGTAGATATTATAGACTATTTTCTTTTGAAACTCAGGCATCAGCATCAGATATTTTAGGGGTTTGTTTGTTTTAGATTTACATATAGATGTTGAATTCAAAAATGCTTGTATTCATAAGTAATTTCTTATTTCTGAATTTTAGCTCTATTTTTGTCTTTGGAACTTTCTATTTTGCAGTGAGGTGGGAAATGAGGGCTATATCCAAGAGATATTAAAGTATTTGGCTGACAACATGACCTTTGTTGCCATCAACCAGGTTAGGAAGTGGAGGGACAGAATCCGATTTTATGGAAAGATGACTAAGTTTTAGATATGTTGAACTGGAAGTACCTATGGATAAATTGAAGGCCCTAGGATGTCCATTTTTCTGGACCTCAGTAGGAGGTTGAAGTCTGGGCACCAAAGAGCCTCCATTATTCATGAATAAATATCTCTTTTATCTGTCAGACACAGAGCTAAATTCTGGTGACACTGAGATGAATAAAACAGAGCTCCTACCTTCATTGGTTAGCATATAAGAGAAGTTGTAAAGACAAATGATAACATATTGTGATATGGGCCATAATAAGGGCACATTAAAGACATGCAGAAGCTAAAAAGAAGCCTGAATCTTCTGGTAAGCATTGGGATATTTACCAAATTAATAGTTTTGTCTTTACCTTGAACTGGGTGTTAAACTTCCCAAAAAACAGATTTTGAGAGTTTCTTGTAATACTATTCATAGGATTGCCAGATTTAGAAAATAAAAATACCTACCTCCCAGTTCAATTTTAATTTCAGATAAACAAAAAATTGTATAGTATGAGTATGATTATTGTTAATCTGAAATTAATTTCAATGGACAGCTGTATTTTTTCTGCAACTCTAATTAGAGTTATAAGTATCATTCAAAGAGTACTGAGGAAACAAAACCATAAAACTCTTAGAAGAAAACATAGGTAAAACTCTCTTCAATATAAACATCAGCAACTTTTTCCTGAACACATCTCCTCAAGCAAGGGAAATAAAAGCAAAAATGAACAAATGGGACTACATCAAACTAAAAAGCTCCTGTACAGCAAAAGACACCATCAGCAGAACAAAAAGGCATCTTACAGCATGGGAGAATATATTTGTAAACAGCATATCCAATAACGGATTAATATCCAAAATATATTAAGAACTCATGTGCCTCAACACCCAAAGAGCAAATAACCCATTTAAAAAGTGGGCAGAGGATATAAACAGATACTTCTCCAAAGAAGAAATTCAGATGGCTAACAGGCACATGAAAAGATGTTCCACATCGTTAATTATCAGGGAAATGCAGATTAAAACCACAATGACATATCACCAGTTAGGATAGCCAACATTCAAAAGACAAGGAACAACAAATTCTGCTGAGGATGTGCAGAAAGGGGTACCTTCCTACATTGTTGGTGGGAATGTAAATCAGTTCAACCATTGTGGACAGCAATATGAAGGTTCCTCAAAAAACAAAGAATAGAAATACCATTTGACCCAGGAATTCCACTCCTAGGAATTTACCTAAAGGAAACAAGATCTCAAAGATTTCCTATTCAAAAGGTCATATGCACCCCTATGTTTATCGCAGCACTATTTACAATAGCCAAGAAGTGGAAGCAACCTAGTGTCCATCAGTAGATGAGTGGATAAAGAAGAGGTGGTACATATACACAATGGACTACTATTCAGCCATAAGAAGAAAAAAATCCTACCATTTGCATCAACATAGATGGAGCTAGAGGGTATTATATTCAGTGAAATAAGCCAGGCAGAGAATGACAAGTACCAAATGATTTCCCTCATTTGTGGAGTATAACAACAAAGCAAAATTGAAGGAACAAAATAGCAGCCGACTCACAGACTCCAAGAAGGGACAAGCAGTTACCAAAGGGGAGGGGTGAGGGAGGGTGGGTGGGGAGGGAGGGGAAGGGGTTTGAGGGGTAGTATGACTGGTACACATGGTGTGGGGCGTCACAGGGAAGACAGCGTAGCACAGAGAAGACAAGTAGTGACTCTGGCATCTTACTACACTGATGGACAGTGACTTCAGTGGTGTATGGGGCAGGGGGACTTGATAATATGGGTGAATGTAGTAACCACAATGTTTTTCATGTAAAACCTTCATAAGAGTGCATATCAGTGATATCTTAATTAAAAAAAGAGTACTGGGGAGATAAGACAAAATTAATTAAATAGCATACAATGCAGTTATTGTTTGAAACTGGACAATTAAAAAGAATTTAAAAAGAATAGACAATGAATATCATAAATACTCTCTTTTCCAAATGTTTCTTATAATATATAACAATTTATTGATGCTTTCTAAAATACCTCTAAAGTCTTTGGAGGAAAAAACAAAAACATAAATTAGGCTTTTGACATTTGCATTATGACACTAACAGATAAGAATCTCCTTGACCTTAATAACATCCCCAAACAACACTACTGTTACGGTCTCAAATAACTTAAGCAACTTATCACTTAAAACAGTTGGTTCTCCAACATCATGATGACAGCTGTGACTTCTAAACCAGAAAATGTCATTGCTAATTTCATGTGAATCATATTGGTGAGTCTGCTTATGCATACATGTACAGCCCAACGGTATTGGTAGTAATGAGCAATAGAGGTTACAGAAATTCTGATATCCACTGTGGTAATTTTAAAAGTCACATTTTAACCATTAATTTTGACATCTCTGACCTTCAGACATTTTTTTTTAGAGTGGCCAAGAATTCACTTAATCATCCTGGAACTTTATTACCCTGGCAATCAAGTTGATAGTTGAAATAAATCCCCTTCTAAACTCTGAAAATCTGCACTTCTATGATTTTTTAAAAATATAAGCTTGAAGTCATTTAGCAAAAAAATAGCAAGTAAAGACCATACCCAAAATAAGAATGCAAATGAAATCATTTCTATAAAATCTTCTCAGTCCACTTAGTAATTTTTATACTGAGAGACACATCAAAAACATAACTAAAGATGATCTAGTCAGTCTCTTTTGATATTAGCCATCTCATTATTAAAAAGTTAATAAAAATGCCTCAAAAATCTTGAAAGTTTGTATCTAGTAAAATCAACATAGATTCTATAGAATCACATAAAGCAAATACATTTGCTTTTAACAAATATTTGTTTAGTATGCTCCAGGAATTATTCATACATTCTATTCTTAACACAAACTCATTTACTTTTCATTTGTAAAACCTATGGGGAAAAAGTAGACCAGAGAGATTCCCCAGGATCAAATAAACTAGAGCACAGCAGGCCCAGAATCAGAACCCAGCAAACTGGCTCCAGAATAGGGCTCTTGACCATATGGTAGGCTGGCTCTCCTACCAAACTATTGATTGTATTAATTTACAATTGCATTAAAAACAAATCTAGGCAACTATTAAATGCTGACCTTGTGCCAGACACTTTAAATTACCTCAAATCATGGGCACATCACTGGAAGGGAGTTTTTATCATCCCAAAGTCATTGGCAAAACCCAGAGCTTGAGACTTGAAGACTGTCAGGCTGGAGGTTTCAACCAAGATCTCAGTGGCTTCAAAACACAAGTACTTTCCATTCTCCAAGACTGCTTCCTTTCAGTGACTTGGAGCAGTTACGGGAGTGGGGGGGAAGGGGAGGCCGGTCTTAACTTCTCAGAAATCTTTTTCCCGAAGATATATTTACATTGAAAAAGAAGCTACAAGAATACTCATAGTTAAACAAGACAAACAACACACACGCACACCCATAAAATCACTTACAGTTTGATCTGTAGGAGTAGGTTCTTCAGCTAATAGCTCCTAGAGAGGAGGAATGGTAGCTGACTTATCTTTGTGTCCTCAGAGTCTGAGACAGTGTTTGGAATGAAATTGGTGCTCAATAAATACTGGATGAAATAATGAATGAAGGTTTCTCCACATTCCCTTAATTTAGGAATTGTTATTGGCTATAAATTTCAGGAAACACATGAAGAGTCTAGTCCATAGCTGTTCCCAGGACTAGGAAACCACTGATAATTTAGATACTAACATGAAACTCTGGTAAAAATTACAACTCCCACAGCCACTTTTCCTAACCCCCAAATCTAAACTGTACCCCTTCAAACCTACCAGTTAATACATCCATCTTCGAATAATAACAAACTAAGTAATCATTAGGAAGTTTGCTATCTATATTTTATTTACTTTTACTGTGACCTAAATGTCCTCTTATCACCACTCTAAAGTTTACGCTCTTCATGTTACTGCAGATGAAAAAATAAATGCATTTCCTAAAGGAACCCAAGAAAATTAAATATATGAGTGGTAAAGTAAAAACTCAAAGTGATATTTTAATTTGAATAGAACTAATTAGTACTAACTAAATGTTTTGTTTCCTATCTTTTCCAACATGAACATACAAATACAGATAATTGAGGAAGAATACACTTTTATTTGTAAAAACTGAATACATACTATATACTCATACTTATATACTGACATAGAATGTAGATTGACCATACTGTATCATGCCATGTATGTGTGTTTGTGTGTACACATATGCTAAGGAGGCCCTCAACTTAAAGATGGTTTGTTGTATAAGTTTGCTTTTAGGTCATTTTTCAAATTTGAACATACATTTCTTTAAATTAACTTAATAAGTTGGAACTGGGGAGATGGAAATATATGAGGCACAGTTTCTGTCCTCCAAGGAGACTATGATATATTCTCATCATGTAGTAGGAAAGACAAATATATATAAATAGTATTAGGAGGAATATGGAGTGGTAAATGAAGATAGCTTCTGAACAT
Organism: Smutsia gigantea; assembly: GCA_032199065.1. NCBI lineage: Eukaryota > Metazoa > Chordata > Mammalia > Pholidota > Manidae > Smutsia > Smutsia gigantea. The sequence continues at coordinate 637,893 of JAVSCE010020597.1, forward strand.
GCAGTGGTAATGAAACAACATAGAACTCTGCTTTAAACTGGTTACTGGTGACACATCAACAGAACACAATGGCAACCTATAGTAGAGGAGAATATATTTGTAAATGATTTATCTGATAAGGGATTAGCACCCAATACATATAAAGAACACATATAAATTCAACACCAAAAAACCCCCTAAATAACCTGATTAGAAATGGGCAGAGGATCTGAAGAGATGTTTTTTCAAAGAAGAAATACAGATGGCCAACAGGCACATGAAAAGATGTTCCACATCACTAATCATCAGGGAAATGCAAATCAAAACCACATGACATATTACCTCACACCAGTTAAAATGGCCTCTTTCCAAAACAAGAAATAACAAGTGTTAGCGAGGATGTGGAGAAAAGGGAACCCTCCTACACTGTTGATGGGAATGTAAATTGGTGCAGCTACTGTGGAAAGCAGTATGGAGGTTCCTCAAAAAGCTAAAAATTGAAATACCATACAACCCAGTATCTACACTTCCAGGAATTTATACAAAGAAAACAGAATACCTGACTTGAAAAGATATATTCATCCCTATATTTATTGCTGCATTATTTGCAACAGCCAAGATATGGAAGCAACCTAAGTGTCCATCAGTAGATGAATGGCTAAAGAAGATGTGGTACATGTATACACAATGGAATATTATTCAGCCATAAAAAGAAAGAAATCCTACCGTTTGCAACAACATGGATGAACCTAGAGGGTACTATACTAAACGAAATAAGCCAGGAGGAAGAAGACAAATACAATATGATTTCACTGACTTGTGGGATATAAAAACAAAACAAAAAATGAGCAAAATAGCAGTAGACTCAGAGACACTGAGAAGTGACTGGTGGTTACCACAGGGCAGGGTTTGAAATGTGTGGGTAGCGAGGGTAAGGGGGATGAAAGGACACAAAAATTCTCAATCATAATATAAATTGGTCACAGGGATGGTAGTACAGCATGGAGAATATAGACCATGATCCTGTAACATCTTTCAATGTTGACAGATAGTAACTATACTAGTTGGGGTGAGGATTCAATAACATGGGTGAACTGGTGAACGACTGTGTTGTATCCTTTAAAACTAATATAAGATTGTATAGCAACTATACTTCAATAAAAAACTTGTATAAATAAATGGGTTGATTATTGGTTTTATAGTTCAGTGTCTCAATCTAAAGCCCCCTGCAGCACTGTAATCAATATCACAGTGTCTTCTGAGAGACTGAATAGGAGAGAGTCATGCAGTGGGGGCCTCTCAAACTCAGCTCTGAACAACAATGCTTTCAGCAGTTGATCTCACCAAAACAATGTGTTTGCAATGAAGAGCATAGAAAACAACCCTCATGATTACATGAAACAGAAAACATACAAGTGCTTCATTCTTGGAAATGATCCTTACACCAGTAAATCTTCCAGTGGCTTCACCCATGTCTAATTTCCCTATTTGAAGACATTCCTCTTCCCCTCCAAAAAATAAAAGCCAGAATTGAAATCTGTATCCTTTCTAAAAGTAAATAAGGGTTTCAATGCTTGAAATCCCTAGACCATTTTTCTAAGAACAGCACTGAGTATCTTCTATTTAAACAAGGTAGATTGGTGACACTTGGTTAATGAAGCAGCTTTGAGTTCAAATCAGCTTCCCAAAAGCTGCGTCATTCTTGCTAATTTGACCGAAGCATGATGAGGACAATTCGTATTGTTTGTAGAAGTGGATGTATGTTCAAGTGCAAGACAAATATGTGATCTTTAAGGAAAATCAATTGTGGAGTGTCTTTACACTGTATTTTCTTGGAGACAAATTCATTTTCATTTTCATCAAACACCTACCCACCATAATTGGCAGCAAACAAACAATTCATTCTGCTTTTAAGGCTAGTTTTGAAGGATTTCCACTTGTATGAAGTATTTATTCTAGTTTCAGCAAGCTTCCAAATCTCTTTTGTGCACTTCGATCTCTGCCATGAAAATATGCTGTCTTGTTAATATTACGACAGCTGGTCATCAGTGTCATTAACAGAACCAAAATGTGTTTAACTGTTGACACACATGTAGTGTCCTTTTGGAGGTTGTGTGACTTGTGTGTGATAAATAAAAGTGACAGAATAGAAATTCAGAAATTTATACTTTAACATAAGCCCTGGAACTAAGTCACTATAAGACCATGGAAAATTCCCTTTTCTCTGTTTCTCTAAGGAAGAGAAAATTGATCTAAGGGATCCTTATAATCCCTCTAGTACTAGAATTCTATGGCTTTCAGTGGACATCATAGATCATTACATGGAAAAAAGGTTCTGTGCACTTCTGTCTGTACCAAAAGCAACAATCATTTGGCTCAATGAATCATACAGATCCTGCATACATCAACGCAAACACAATGTAATTTGTTCAGCAGAAAGAGAACACATCTACTACATTGCTGCTTTACGCATTTAGTGTTACAACTGGAAGCTGCAGAATTTCATTACTTCATAGACTTTTCACTCCCACAGTCTACAACTCTTACAACTTATTGAGAGGAATTATCCAGCCTCTGATGATACCATGAGGCCCTTTATTATCTCAGCCTCCTGACCTACTTTCAGCGCCGTTTGCTCCATGCTGTTCCCTGAGTCTTGAAAGCTCTTTGCTTTTCCCTCTTTGCTTTTTCTCTTTGCTTTGCCTAGCTAATTCCTTCTCATCCTTCAGATCTCAGCTCCAGCATCACTTCCTTAGGGAAACTTTGCTGGCACCCTCTGTCTATGCTCAGTACCCACAGTGTAGGCACTAATATCTACAGGAACCTCTTTCGGTAATGGTTGTCACAGTGCCATGCCGAACATAAATTAATGGCGCTTCTCTCATGAGGCCATCAACACTGTGAAGCAGAGGTCAAGACTGGTTCTGATTATCATCACCTAGTACACTGCGTATCCAAAAGTGGACCCTTGGGAAGTATTTTTTTAATGGATGAATTATTGTTTTTAATACTACAGTATACACAATACAATAAATTTTATATTATAATTTTATTGTCATTAATACTATTATTTTCTATTTCTCCCTATAAGCTCTTCCTGGAGCTTACATTGGACTAAAATAAAGCCTTAAAATACTACTTTTAGGAACTATATAAATTCATGGATCACTCAGACTACAATTTTTACAGATAAACTCAATTTTCAATTATATGACTCTAAAAATCTTAACCTCTGGAGTGTTCTTCTTGCCCATCACTCTTACGGTTAAGATGAAAGAGCAAATATCACTGAATTTTGCCAGTTTACACAGGTTGATCAATTTAAAACTATACTGCTTCCAGTTGGTCAGTTTCAAAAATAACTTTGAAAGATAAAATGTCAGGTTAAAGTATGAAGGATGTTTTGTAGCGCAATTTTGACGTTTTGAAATACTTCCTTTTGACAGAAAATAAAGTGCTTCTTATTAATTACCAAATCCAATCTGTAGTTTATTATCTATTGTAAATGTTTTATACTACTGCAGACTCAGTTTAAATGTCATCCAGCCCTCCTCCATCTCACCCAACACACATCTCAGTTCTCTGGCTGGAGCACACACATGCTTCAGAATTTCAGCCAGCCATGGCCAGCCATGCAGGACACAGATGAATGTAATGTTAATAACCCCCAAATTTTCTATGATCCTGCTCTTTCTATTAGGGAGAATAGCTTTGTTCTCTTTCCTATAAAGCTGTTTGCCTTTCTTCCCCAGCAGTTAAAGGAAGTAAAAATACTTCAGAGAACTTAACCTAGATATGGAACATTTTTCTCCATTTAACAACCCTTCACATTGGTTTTTGAAAATGAATGGACGGAATTACAGTAAACTGGGTAATTTGTTTTACTTATCTTCCCTCACATCTTAACATTTTTTGTTTCAAGTACAACATTTATGACTTAAATTTTGTGGCTGCACATTACCTTGAGGTGCTTATTATTAATAATTCCATATGAAATTGGAATAAAACAAATATAAAATCATTTCCATACATTGAGAAGTAAAAAGATATAAGACTCCTTTCTTTACAGAACAATGTTTAAGGAACAAGGGAACTTTCCATTGGTATCCTATCCTATTATTTTTCTGATAAGATTTCTCACATTCTTGTAAAAAAATATTCTATAATCCATACAGCTCAGGTGAAGGTTGGTAATCATAACAGCCAATTCCTGTTCCTTAAAGAATAGACGATTGAATATGTGCTGACCATAGACTTCTATACCGGACTAGACATCACAATAATACAAGAACAACAAAAATTATTATCTATTAAGTAAAATGCTATTATGAGCCAAGCACTGCCTTAACACGCATTAACTCATGTTTGGGGACTCTCAGGCAAGAGTGAAAACAGAAGCTGTATATAAAGAACTCACATGCCTCACCACCCAAAAAACAAATAACCTGATTAAAAAATGGGCAGAGGTTCTGAACAGACACTTATCCAAAAAAGAGATTCAGAAGGTCAACAGGCACATGAGAAGATGCTCCACATCGCTAATCATCAGGCAAATGCAAATTAAAACCACAATGAGATGTTACCTCATACCAGGTAAGATGGCCAACATCCAAAAGACAAGAAACAACAAATGCTGGCGAGGATGCGCAGAAAGGGGAACCCTCCTACACTGTTGGT